>CM031242.1:59848199-61065103 GCA_018340775.1 Taxus wallichiana var. yunnanensis | reverse complement strand
AGGATGTTGTTAAGTATAATTAGTAGTAGCATCTCGATAGAAGATAACGGCACCGTCGATCACGGTGCCGCCAATAATGTGGAATACGGTAATAAATCAAAGTACAATCGGAATGTTGTGGTAAATAGTAAATATTTGTCGTAAGTGGTCCGGTAATGTTAAAATGTCAAAGTTTGGGTAAGTAGAGAAGTAGGGTCTACATGATTAGGAATTAGAAATATTATATTGGTAATAAGGACAAAGAGTGAGGTCATAAATATTTGTGTATTTTATTTGTAAAAAGTCTAAAAATGTGGAACCCATGTAAAATGATAAGGTTTATCTTATCTTAACAATGATAAGCTTACATGTACGAGATAAGAGTTAAGGTATGGAATATGATTCTTCGTAGTGGATTTCTTATCCTATCTTAGAGATAGGATGGATAATCCCGAAGTTCTATAAATAGAGAGGCCACCCCCTCATTTAGCATAGAAAGAAGTAGTGAGAAATATTGTAGGAAGTGTGCAAAGGAAGCCATCGCTTAAGGTGTGTGTTGAAGAAGCCATCGAGAGGTGTAATTGTAAAGTTTCTCCCATAGTCTTGTTGAAGTACCTCATGGGTGAGATTGTAACAATTTCATGTTAATATTATAATTTACTTTGATATTTCAGATTTGTCATCATTCCGTCTTATCATAGTCGATGGTATTCTTGTGTTCGGTTGTTGTTTTGTTTCCAGATTACGTCCACCAAACTAAAGGCTGTGCATTAGTAAATAATCATAAAGACGAGGAGTTCCCGTGAAGAATTATCATAGTGCCGGATTGGTGATGACATTTTGGTTCCATTGCTTGAGACCATTCCCGTTGGTGGATTTTCTGGAGAGATATTCCCACTTAGTCAAAAATTAATTGGAGGGTAACCTTTTTTTTACTGTGCATAGTATTTACCATGGTAAAGTCATTTTTACCGTGAATAGTAGTTACCATGATAAAGTCATTTTTGCTGTGAATAGTATTTATTACGAGAAAGTCACTTTTTACCGTGAATAGTATTTACCGCAAAGAAACTTTACTTTTACCATGAATAGTGTTTACCACAGAAGAAAATCAGTTTTTACCGTAGTAAGTCAAGTTTTACCATAGTTTACCGTGGTCATTTCTATAGTAATTCCAATTATTTGTGCACATAAGTCTTGTTGATTGTACTTGTGGGTTGGTATTTCATGGTGGTTACTTTTGAAAATGGGAAAGATTCCTATTTTTTCAGCTCAATCTAATGAAGATGCTTCTTCTTTCATTCAAGAGTTTAAGCGATCTTGTATTTGTAATGGCCTTATAAGAAGGGAACAATGGACTGAATTTTTCCTACCTTTTTGGATGGTTCAAAGACTTAGGTGGTTTGAAACACTAGGTGATAATGTGAAAAATTCATGGGATTTATTAACTGAAAGTTTTCTTGAAGAATTTGGTGAACAACAGAAATATACAGATCTCATGATTGAGATCACAAAGCTATCCCAAGGAGAGAAGGAGAAGATAAGGGATTATCATGCTCGTGTTCTAGAGCTAAGGAGGAAGCTCGATGCCTAGATCCGGAAGGAAGGACTAGCAGATGGGTTGATGAATGGCATGGATAATCTCCTCTATAAGCACTTCATTCTTGGGATGAATCCAGAGATCAGACAATGAGTGAAGTATGACCACCCAGCTACCATTGAACAAGCAAAGGAGATTGCAAGAAGGAAAGAAGAAAGCATAGAAGAGGAGCCCAAAGAAATTGTTGCTAAAGTAGAGCCTACACCAAAGCACCTTTGGTCCAGAATCCACAACCACTCCCGGTGAGCACAAATATTTCTCCTAGTACATCTATGAGTATGAAGATCTGCTCAAAAGATGGGTCGCTTAACTATTAATCTTCTTCAAGGAAAGGAATTTAGTTCTCGGGAGGAGATAGAGATCCAAAAAGAAATATTTCTGAAGTTGTTTGTTATGGTTGTTATAAAAAGGGTCATTATAAGTATAATTGTCCAGATAGAGCTTCTACATCTGGTACAAGAGATAATGATAAAGGAAAAGCACCTGTGAATTCTCTTGATGTAGTAGATAAGAGTAGAAATAATGAAGTAGATGTGTTTGTAACAAAAAGAAAGAAAGAAAAAGATAATCAAGATGGAACTGATCCTAAGAAGATGAAAGAAGAAACTAGTAAGAAACATAGGAGAAGAAAGTTGGGTGTACAGATTTTTCTGGTTTCACAGGGCAAGGACCATACTCCATCTTGGAAGATCTGTCCAAAAGGCCTGTAAATATTACATATGGTCAACTCTTGGCTATGTCTTCTGAGAAGAGGCGGGAGTTGCGAGGTGGACTCAATGCTCGAAGAAGGAAGGAGGTTGAGGTCCCTGCTTGGAGGTGAGGCGATCCCTATGCTCCATAAGCCGAGGTATTATGTAATGGTATTTCAATTCATGATGTCTTAGTTGATGGAGGTGCTGCGATTAATGTAATGACCGAGTCCGTAATGAATATGTTGGGTTTAAAATTGATCACCCTTCAACACTTATGTTAAGGTCATTAAATAAGGGAAAAACTAAACCAGAAGGTGTAGTTTCAAATGTGGCAATATCTGTTATGGGTGTGGTATGTGTGGTAGACTTTCAGGTGATGAAAAATGGTACTGTTGCATACCCAATGCTGCTGGGAAGACCATGGCTAAGGATATTTCATGCAAGAAACTACTGGAATGAAGGTTTCATGACACTTGGATGTGGTAGAGAGAGGGTGAAGATAAATGTGATCCCTCGACATCATAAGGCAGAACCTGTGGATTCAAGTGATGAAACTGATGATTGGACATCCTCTGATTACTCTAGTACCAGTGAAGTGGACATTGAAGATGAGGAAAGTGAGGTGGATGTTTCAGTCATGGATATCCTTCCACCACACCAACTCATGACCCCATAAAATTATCTCAAGAAGAAGTTGATGATCGTCTCCAACAAATAAAGATTGGTGATGCTGTGATGGAGAGTGAGAAGGAATCCTACCTCCAGCTCTTTCGAAGGTACATACACCTATTTACTTTTGATTACAAGGAACTCCATCAAGTAAGTTGGGTAGAACATTGTATTGAGCTAGTAGATGGTGGTAAGCCCATAAAGCAAATGCCATATAGAATGAATCCTAATTTTTCCAAACCGTAAAAGAAGAAATAGATAAGTTGCTTGATGTAGGATTCATATTTGCCATGGAGAATTCTGAATGGGTTTCTCCCATTGTGATCTCAATAAAAAAGAATGGGAAGCTACGCATTTGTGTTGATTACAGAAGCTCAATAAGGCAACAAAGAAGGATCATTACCCTCTTTCATTTTCGAGATCGATCTTGGACGAAGTAGGCTGGCCAGAGTGCTATAGTTTTGTCGATGGATATAGCTGCTACAACCAAGTTTGTATAGCGAGAAAAGATCAGTGAAGACCACGTTCACCACTCCTTGGGAATGTTTGCTTATAGAGTTATACCTTTTGGGTTGTGTAATGCTCCAAAGAACATTCCAGCCGTTGATGAATAGGGTGTTCGAACCCTACATTGGGACCTTCATCAGAGTATTTCTGGATGATTTTTGCATCTATGGGAGCAAGTTGGACCACCTACACCAGATGGAGATAGCATTTCAAAGGTTAGATGAAGCACAAGCCTCACTAAACCCTACAAAGTGTGTCTTTGGATGTTCTAAAGGTGTTTTGTTAGGGCATGTTGTATCCAGAGATGGTATTGGTACGATCCTGATAAAGTTTCAAAATAAAAGATTTACCATTTCCTCTTATAGAAGTAAGTTGAGATCATTTTTAGGCCATGTGGGTTACTATAGAAGGTTCATCAAGAATTTCTCAAAGATTACATAGCCACTAACCCAGTTCTTGAAGAAGGATGTTACTTATGAACTAGGAAATAAGGCGCATGAAGCTTTTGGAAAATTGAAGGAAGCCCCGTGTCTTCACACTGCTTTTGAAGAATCCATATTGGAGTAAGCCATTCATTGTGTAAATTGATGCCTCAGATGCAGCACTAGGAAGTACTTTGAGCCAAAAGGATGAAAATGGGAATGAACATCCAATTTACTTTGGGAGCAGATAAATGAGCAGTGCTAAGGTAAACTATACATAATCGAAAAGAGGCTCTGCTATCATTTTTGCTATAAAAGAAGTTTAGAAATTACTTGCTAGGGCAGAAATTTATAGTTGTAATGAGATCATCAAGCTCAAATATATTGTCAATAAGCCTAACACATCGTGGAGGATAGCAAGATGGATAATTTTGCTACAAGAATTTGAATTTGATATTATAGATAGGCCAGAAAGAAGCATGTCAATGCAGATGCACTCTCTCGAGCCTATGATGGTTTAGGATCATCTTGTGATGATGATGATTTTCCGATGCAAAGCATTGTTCTCCCTTGACACAATCCCTAGTGAATACATAGATATTTAGAATTATCTGAATGAATTCAAGTTTCCTGATGGTGCCTATGCAAAGACTAAGAGAAAGATTACTCAAGCCAGTCGTCCATATTCTATTCTACATGGAGCATTATTTTGAATAGGACCTGATGGATAGTACAAGAGGGCAGTTAGACGTGATCAAGGAAAGGAACTGCTAGAAGAATTCCACAATGGTACATGTGGAGGGCACTTCTCTGGACAACTTACAGCAAGAAGGATCTTGGATGCAGGTTATCACTGGCCCACTCTTTTTAAAGATTGTTATAATTATTGTAAGACATGTGATATTTGTCAAACACATGGTAACCGTAAGACTTCATCAGCTCCATTATGTCCTATTCTTCCCCTTGGTCCCTTTGAAAAGTGGGGAATAGACATTGTAGGTCCACTTCCAACTACATCATGCCAAAATAAGTATATTGTAGTTGCCATAGATTATTTAACCAAGTGGGTTGAAGCTAGGCCATTGAAAACAACTTCCATGGATGAAGTGGCAAGGTTCATGTATGAACGCATTGTCACCAGATTTGGTTGTCCATTAGAAATTGTAACAGATCAAGGAAGCCACTTCATTAATGAGGTGGTAGAAGCCCTAGTCAATAAGTTTTCTATTAAGCACAGGAAGGAAACAACATACAAGCCAAGCACAAATGGACAGGTGGAATGAACAAATTTTGTGTGTCAAATTCTAGCAAAAGATGCAGCCTTGCAGTACATAAATGGGATAAAAGGATTCATGCAACATTGTGGGCATATAGGGCAACATCAAAGTCAGCAATAAGATACTCCCCATTTCAGTTGGCCTATGGCATTGATCCATTTCTTCCTATTGAGTTTGATATTCCCACTGTGAGAGTTATGAAAAATGAAAGGATGGATGAAAGTGATTCAAGAAAAGAAAGGTCAGGTACATCTTCATTTGTTAGAGGAAATGAGGAAATAGCAAAGGATACAAGCCATAAGAAGAAAATGAAGCGAGAAGGAATACTTTGATCAAAAGATCCGATGGTCTCCATTTCATGTGAATGACTTGGTCCTAGTATATGATTCCGTATACAAAAAAAGAAGACACGAAAAATTTCTTCCAAAATGGATGGGGCCCTACAAAATAGCAGAACATGTGCATGAAAATGGTACGCATGATCGGAGGAATTGGATGGCACTCCCATTACAAAATGGGTCAACCACGATAAGTTGAAGATTTTCCAAGCACTAGAATAGTCTACTCAGAGGACGAGAATAGAAGCTAGGAAGGGGAAGATGTCGACACTAAAATTTTCCTCCATAATTTCTATTTCATTAATGTATGTATTAGGAATAGGATGTTGTTAAGTATAATTAGTAGTAGCGTCTGATAGAAGATAACGGCGCCGTCAGTACGGTGCCGCCAATAATGTGGAATACGGTAACAGTCAAAGTACAATCGAATGTTGTGGTAAAAGTAAATATTTGTCGTAATTGGTCCGGTAATGTTAAAATGTCAAAGTTTGGGTAAGTAGAGAAGTAGGGTCTACATGATTAGGAATTAGAAATATTATATTGGTAATAAGGAAAAAGAGTGAGGTCATAAATATTTTGCGTATTTTATTTATAAAAAGTCTAAAAATGTGGAACCCATGTAAAATGATAAGGTTTATCTTATCTTAACAAATAAGCTTACATGTACGAGATAAGAGTTAAGGTATGGAATATGATTCGTCGAGTGGATTTCTTATCCTATCTTAGAGATATGATGGATAAGCCCGGAAGTTCTATAAATAGAGAGACCACCCCCTCATTTAGCATAGAAAGAAGTAGTGAGAAATATTGTAGGAAGTGTGCAAAGGAAGCCATCAGTTAAAGGTGTGTTGAAGAAGCCATCGAGAGGTGTAATTGTAAAGTTTCTCCCATAGTCTTGTTGAAGTACCTCATGGGTGAGATTGTAACAATTTCATGTTAATATTATAATTTACTTTGATATTTCAGATTTGTCATCATTCCGTCTTATCATAGTCGATGGTATTCTTGTGTTCGGTTGTTGTTTTGTTTCTAGATTACGTCCACCAAACTAAAGGCTGTGCATTAGTAAATAATCATAGCATGAGGAGTTCCCGGTGAAGAATTATCATAGTGCCGATTGGTGATGACAGTCAAAGGTAGCAATCAAATGCACGCACACGTATAAACCGCAACACGCTACCGGGTTGAAGAGCAGAAAAACTCTACATTGTCTAAGGTGGATAGGTTTATCCAAACAAGGGTGAAGTGAATCCAAAGATCAAGGTATAGGATAAGGTCGGGAAACACAACGTAGGTTAGGTTCAGAATGTTTAGGTATGTTTCGGTACACCAAAGGTAGGGTCGGGATAAATGGTCACGGAAATAGGCTAGGTAAGCTCATTAGGTCAACAACACAGGTAACAGTGCTACAAGATATAGCGAACACATGAGGTCAAAGGTCACTAGCGATGGTCTAGGTCCAAATATCCAAATCATGGCACGGGTAAGGCTGAGGTAGGGGTAAAATAATAAAGCGTCAATAGCAGATGTGTGGAGGCATGATAAAGTCAGTTTATAGGCATGGATTGAGTCAGTTGGGTTAGGCATGGATCGAGTCGGTCGGTTTAAGCATGGATCGAGTCGGGTTGTTTTAGGCATGGATTGAGTCGAGTTGGTTTAGGCATGGATCAAGTCGTTGGTTTAGGCATAGATTGAGTCAGGTTGGTTTAGGCATGGATCGAGTTAGGTAAGTTTAGGCATGGATTGAGTCAGGTTGGTTTAGGCATAGATCGAGTCAGGTCGGTTTAGGCATGGATTGAGTCAAGTCGGTTTAGGCATGGATCGAGTCAGGTTGGTTTAGGCATGGATCGAGTCAGGTCGGTTTAGGCATGGATCGAGTCAGGTTGGTTTAGGCATGGATGTTCATTTTGGTATTTTGGTAACAAATGGCAATGTAAATGCATGAGATAGTGTAAAATGTGAAAATTTTTGGTTATGTATGAAAAAATGAAATAATATAAGTGATAAAAGGTATGTGGGATATGGTTCAAATGTCGAGGTTTTGAGATGAACAGAAATCAGGTAATGGTGGGGAAAATGGTTAGGGTAAAGAGTGGTCAAGCCAAGGCCCCATGCCCTAGAAGTGCTTTGTCTACATAGTCTCGGTGAAAAGGGACCTCGAGGACCGATGTAGTTCTCCCATAAGCTAGGGAAGAAGATGAAAATGAGTTGGGAGGTTTGTGGCCATGTTATGGGTCTGGGTTTAATAGGTGGAGGTAGATGATAGTAAAAAAATGTTGCAGTGAGGGCGACTATGGCGAAAGGGGAGGATGACCCCAAAAGGTAAGCGTCGAGGACTAAGTCCTGTATAAGAAGATCAAAAGGTAATGAAGAAGAGAAAAGATAAGAGGGGGCAAGAAATCCACCCGATTGGCAAGGATCAAAATGTATGAAACACATCTATAGATAGGCTAGTGAACGTAAGACCCTAAATACATTACATGATTGATAATTCTAAGAGTGACGAAGAGTCACATGATCACCAAATGTCATAGGTTTAGTAGGTCCCTTGAGGTATTAAGTGAAAAGACAACGGGTAAGGAGGTGCAGGTAATTGGGTCATAAAATGGGAAGTAGAATGCCTTGGGCAATAGAGCCAAGATCACAATAGGCAAGTCCATGACGAAAAGGCGTATTATTATTATTATTATTATTTGACTTTTAGATAGACTAATTGATGTAGGAAGTCTATACAGATGAGTATATGTCTCCTTGAGGTCTTCATGAAGTTGATCGATGCGGGAAGCTTCTGAATTTTTATTTTTGAGAAACAATAGTCTTCTTTTTGGAAAAACTATGTAGAGAGTTGTGAGCTTTTTATAGCTATCCTTCGAGGGCAGTCTACTTATAGCGACAATTGAGGGTGGAAGATTTCCTTTTGAGGGATTCATCTTTTATATTGGAAGTTTGACTTAAGGATTTGATCCCTTATTTTGGAAGATGTCTTTCTGATGAATTCATCTTTTTTTTTTTTTTTTTAAGTCATGGACAAGACTATAACAAAGCATTTGGTTCTTGTTGAGAAGGTAAAGGTGAATGACCATGGGATCTCATCTAAAAAGAAGATGAAAAGTATCCATGAGAATCATGCCATGTGTAGAGCCGTGGTGCACATATTTAAGAAAAGACAAAAGGGGGACGGGTAATCACATGATCCTTGTTTAGTCGTTGGAGATGAGGTGTGGAAAAGGTAAATGGCACTCAAGGGATGAGCATGAACTAGATAAATAGTGATGTAGGACTAGAGGTCAATAGTAGAATGGTCAAAGATGTAATGTGTTAAGGGGCTCAGGTTCAGGTTTACCCTCAAGCGAGGACAAACGATAGGCACCTGATCCATAAGTATGAGTTACAATGTATGGTCCAAGCCAATTAGGAGAAAATTTGCCCCATTTTCTTTTCTCTACTTTGGTTACATGTTGATTTTATTTCAAAACAAGGTCACCAACTTGGAAGGTGCGTTCATGAACACGTTTTTCATAGGCACGCTTGATGCATTTTTGATAGACTTGGAGGTGATCTAGAGCATTAAGACAATGTTCATCTAATAACTCCAGTTGTGCCAAGTGGTCCTTACGAAAGTCATCATTAGTAAGCATGTCATGGAGAGAAATGTGGAGTGAGGGGATCTGGACTTCGAGAGGCAAAACAGCCTCTGTACCATAGACCAGAGAAAAGGGTGTGGCCGTAGTGGAGGTGTGAATACTAGTGTGGTATGCCCATAGGGTGAAAGGAATGTGTGTATGCCAATCCTTCCCAGTATCATCAACCACTTTCATGAGAATTTTTTTGAGGGTTTTGTTAGTGGATTTGGCCTGGCCATTAGTTTGTGGGTAATAAGGTGAGGAGAAACTAAGCTGAATGTCGAAGTCATCACTAAGTTTTTGTAGTGTTTTATTTTTGAATTGTTTTCCATTGTCAGTGATGAGGTGATGAGGGACACCAAAGCAAAAATGATGTGATGGTTAATAAACTCACATATTTTCTTGCTTTCATGGAAATGAGTGGTATGGATTCTACCCATTTTGTGTAGTATTCGGTAGCAGTTATGATCCATTGATGGCATTGGGAAGAATGAGGATTGATTTCTCCGACAAGATCCAAACCCCATTGAGAGAATGGCCAAAGGTCACGAGTGACCTGTAAGGCATGACTGGGTGTATGATGAAGGTTGGAATGTTGTTGACATTTCATGCAACGATTTGACATAGTCACAACAATCATGATTAAGGGTTGGCCAGTAATAGCCTAGGCGAAGAATACGCTTAGCAACAACAAGGCCACTGAAGTGACCTCCACATATGCCATCATGAACTTCTTTAATGGTATAGGGGATTTCAGAGCTGTGAGGCATCGTAAGAGAATACCGTCAAAGCCTCGTTTATAGAGAAGGCCACCCATGATGACATAACGAGAGGCCTTTTTGAGAAAGGCGCACTGTCCATTACGTGTGAGATCAGGAGGAAATATAGAAAGGGAAAGGTAGTCCGCAAGCTACTTATACCAAAGATCTTGTGTGTTCAGTGAGGTAGTTTGGATGAGGTTAATACAACAAGATTTATAAGAAGGTCTCGGTATGTGTTTTATGGTAACAAAGATGTCTGAATCATCAGTGAAGTGGGTATTTGAGAAGTGAGGCAGCCATGGTATCCATGAAATTTATTGGTGGATCATGGAATGGTTTGAATTTTATAGCGGTCAAAGGTAGTCAACATGATGCCGACGTAGCATTTGTATTCTTGAAGTATTTCATTATGACACTGATAAACACCATTGACTTGGTTTACTACCAGTTGAGAATCACCAAAGATATTAATGGACTTAACATCTAAGGCATAGGCAGTCATGAGACCCAATATAAGCGCTTCATATTCGGTGATATTGTTGGTGCATTCGAAGTTGAGTTTAAATGATAAGGGCATGGGTTCACCATCAAGAGGAATGAGGATAATGCCTGCACCACCCCCACACTAACATTTGGAACCATCAAAGAATAAGGTCATTTGGTAAGGGTCGTCATCCAAAGAGAGGTGAGCAATGGATTCATCAGGGAAATCAAAGTTTGAGGGTTGGTCCTGAAATAGGTGCGTCAGCCAGTTGGTCGGTGATAGCCTAGCCCTTAATGGACTTTTGGTGGATGAATTTGAGGTCAAGATCAGCTAAAAGCATAAGCCATCATGCGGTGTGCTGATTTTGATAAGGTTTAGCGTACATGATGTGTAAAGGGTCGAGTGTTGGTCACAACATAGGTTTTGTGGTTGAGTAGGTAATGGCAGAGTTTGGTGGCAATGAAAACTAAGGCTAAGCACAATTTTTCAGGGTGAGTGTATCGGTTTCGTAGTCTAGAAGGGTATGGCTTATATAATAAACCACCTACTCCCTATGTTGTTCATCACGATGAGTGAGCATGGCTCCCAAGGAGTGATCGGTAGTTGATATGTATAGGAAAAAGGTTGGTCATCTTTAGGTGGGATAAGTATGGGTGGTTGGAGAAGGTATTGTTTTAAGGCCTCAAAAGCTTTGTGATAGTCATCATCCCATTTAAAGGAGACATCCTTCCTAAGAAGATGATGAAATGGTTGACACCGGTCAGAGAGTTGGGAAATAAATTGGTGAATGGACTACAATTTACCTTGCAGGCTACGAGTTGTTTGAGGTTCGTGGGCGGAGGCATTTCCAGAATGGCCTTGAATTTTTCTGGGTCAACTTCTATACCATGTAAGGAAACGATAAATCCTAGGAGCTTTCCTGAGAGAACCGTGAAGACACACTTTTTAGGCTGAAGGCGACGCAATATTTAATGAGGCGGTCAAAGATGGTTTTGAGGACAATGAGGTGCTCAGCGTGGCATTTAGATTTAGCCAAGAGATCATCCATGTAATCTTCCAATATGTGATGCATGATATCATGGAAGATGTAATTCATAA
This sequence comes from Taxus wallichiana var. yunnanensis, assembly GCA_018340775.1. Classification (NCBI taxonomy): domain Eukaryota; kingdom Viridiplantae; phylum Streptophyta; class Pinopsida; order Cupressales; family Taxaceae; genus Taxus; species Taxus wallichiana. The sequence goes on along the minus strand of CM031242.1, from coordinate 61,053,653 downwards.
CATGCTGATATGTAGCACCAACATTTTTTAAGGCCAAAAGGCATGACTCGATAGCAGAAGGTCCCCCAAGGGGTAATGAATGCGGTCTTGTGCTGATCTTCTGGGGCAAGAAAATTTGGTTATAACCCGAGAAACCATCCATGAGTGAGAGCATTTCGTGACCCACGGTAAGGTCTACCAATTGATCAATACCGGCAAGGGAAAGTCATCTTTCGGGTAGGTGAGGTTGAGGTCACAGAAGTCCATGCAAATGTGGAGTCCCCCTGTTGCTTTAGTGATAAGGACAATGTTAGAAATCTAATGAGGATAATCAATGGGTAAGATGAAGGAAACAAAAGAAGGTGCTGAAGTTCTTCTTTGACGAGAAGAGCAATGCGAGGGTGCATTTTCCTCATCTTTTGTTTGATAGGTTTGGCATCGAATGGTTACGATATTGTGGACCACTATGGTGGGGTCAATACTAGGCATGTCTATGTAAGACCAAGCAAAGCATGGTTATGATCTCGAGAGAAAAGAAGTGAGGGCTTCCTGTTCAGCAGCATCTAAAGATTATCCGATCTTTAGGATGTGCAGGTCATCCTGAGTATGAATGTTGATCTCGATAGTCGATTCATTCAACATGGTTTGCATCTCAAAGGGTAATGACCGATGAATATATGAGTCTTCTGCACCAAGGTAGGTGAGTATGGATTCATCATCCTGACATTGAATGATGTTAATGGTCGGTGTGTCATCATCGATCATCTCAGATACAGAATGGAAGAGTGGAAGGGGCCTCACCTTCACGTTGATAAGTCAAAGGCCCCAAGGAAATGGTGTTTATGAAAAAAAAGTTAGGAGGGATAGATTCAGGATCCATCGAATTCCATGGTGAGGGGTGATGAAGGTGGAGAAGGGCTAGGGTCCTCAATGAATTCAATGCAGGCCTGTTTGGTAGAAGGTTTAGGGAAGCCGATACCACTACGGTCATTATGTTTGTGGGTGGTACATGGAATAATGGTATGGAACCTTACTCATAAAAGCAAAACCAAAACCCTTCCACGCACAATGGTGTAGGAAGGTGTGGGAAAAATGGTGATTGGTAAGTGATTGGAAGTCAGCGGAAAATGGGTGGGGTTATGAAGGTGGTTCAGGTGTGTAGGTGGTAGTATCAAGTCCCCCATAGGTGAGACTAGTACGAAGATGAGGAGGACCATAAAGGAGGCATTCTCCTATACGGTGATCATAGTGAGGGTGTTGGTGAAGGCTTCCATACTCACATGGAGTAAGGAATGTGTTGACACTATATAGGCGGTACTCCCCCAGAGTGAGGCATTGAAAAACACCTTCCAAGGGATCAGTGGTTGGTATGTGGGTAGCTGGTATGGATGATGTGTCGAGGTCGATGTGGAGGTGGTGTTAATGGATTGGGCAGCTAATGGGTCAGCCATGTGGAGGTTATAGCAGTGGTAGGCATGGAGGAGGTATGTGTGGTGAAAGCAACGACCATACTAGTAGGTGTGGGTGTAGGTGTAGGTGAAGCGGTATTGGTTGCGGAAGTAGATGGCTTAACCGGTATGAGTACATCGTTGGGTCGGTAAAGCATGTTACATGTTTTGAAAGGTGATGGGTCAGCTGGAATGGTATAAGTGTGTCCTTCGTGTTCAAACTTTACACAACGATGCAAAGTGGAAGGAACGCAACCCATGACATGGATCCAGGGTCTACCGAGCAAACAAGTTATATTGAATTCCCCCTCCAAAACATAAAACAATTCTGGAATAGTGTGGGGGCCCACACAAACATGAAGGATGACAATGCCTAGTGTGGAGGTGATAGCATCATTGAATGAACGCAACATGACCGGATGTTTGTGCATGTAATTTTTAGGTATGCGCATTTGAGAAAATGCATGGGATGAAATGATGTTAATGCTAACACCTCCATCAATCATCACACGGCATACCCGTATGTCATCAATGTGTACAAAGATGAAAAGGGTTGGGTCCAGGTCATCATTTTGGTATGGCACAATCTCTGCCTCTCGAGAAACTAAGGGAGGCCACTTGGTGAACAAGGTGAGGTGAGGATGAAGGTGGTAATTTGGTGAGAGAGGCTACATGATGGGGTGTGATAATGGATGCTACGGGTGTAGGGTCATTGGGTAAAACCTCGATAGATTAAGAACCTCCATGAGGGCTTGCATGATGGGATTCTAAGGTTTGGATGAGGTCATATAAGGACATTTTGAGGGGTGATTGGTGTAATTGTTTGAGCATGGTGCGATGTGTGACACCATTAGAAATGGGGTATGTGGGGCCATGATAGTTATCTTAGGTATGGGTGTAGATGGTATGTTAGGTATAGGATTGGTTGGTGGGTCAGCTACCTTTTCTTTACCCTTCTACGCATGTGTAGTGACGTGTACCATGTTGATTTGAGGGAATTTTTCAAATGGAGAGGGTGTAGGGTAAGTGGTATAATGACATGAAGGGAAAAAACCTATGGGAGGAGAAAATCCCTGTGAGGTCAGTTGGGCACAATGACATTTGGGTGGTGGTGTGGCAAATTTCTCTGATGCAAACCATGTTAATTTCAAATTTTGTGTGTGGTTCTGGGAGCTGTGAGGGTGGAGGTTGTGGTTGTTGAGTGGGCAGTGTGGGAATGGGTGCAGGTGAAGCAGGGTCCTCATCCAGAAGGTCATTGTCATCAAAGTTGGTTTCTGTGGACACAATTGGATAAGGATGGTTTTCAAGGCCTTACAGTTCTCCACATCATGCCCGGAACACGATGGTATGCACAAATTTTGGTATCATCAAACCCTTTTGGCTTGGGTTTGAGGGGGTCATAAGGTCAAAGTGGCGGTAATGTTATAACAAAAGTCTCGAGGAGGTTGGTTAAAATCTTGGCATAAGACCCTGCTAGTGGATCACAATGGGAAGTAAATGTGGGTTTGGGTGTAGGTATGGTTGGTTGTCTAGGAATTATTTTTGGAAGAGTAGGAATAGTTGAGCTATGGGTTTAGGTGCCGGTGTGGTTTGAGGTATCACGGGGTCATTTGGGTAGGGGTATAGTAGATGGACGGGTAGGTGGGTGTGGTTTTGTTTTGACTACCTTGTTATGGGGTAGTAGGGTTTTGTTTTTGGGGTGCACCTTCTTGGGTAAAGGTGATGTAGGCATACGAGGTCTAGAAGGAAAAGTAGATGGAGGAAGAGGGTGAGTTACCCATGGGGATAACGGGGTGCTATGAAGGTAGATGACACAGGGTCGTGCTTGGGGTGTGAGGGACAATGACTGAAGTGTAGTAGGTAGTGAAGCAACGGCTGAAGATATCGAGGTATTGGTGGTAAAGAGGCTGCAGGTGTGGGTATGAGTCATGTTATGTGACTAGGTAGGTTAGAGATTTGTGAGGCAGGAATGGGTGATTGTGCTATTGGGTTATGAATGGGTGAGGGGTGCTTGACCATGTTAGGTAGCTGAGGTCTTAAGGTAGATGGGACAAGTGCGGGTGTGATTGGTGTGGTAAGGGTATGAGGTTGATGAGTTTGTTTCTTTAGCTTGGGTGTCGAGTAGGTGTGGTTTTGGAGGATGTAGCTAAATCTAGTTTAATAGGTGGATGAGTAAGGTTGGTGGTCGGGGTAACCCCTAAAGTGGTAATAGGTTTAGTGGAGGTAAATATTGTGGGTATGGGTTTGGGTTTAGGCATAGGTCAGGTTATGGGTAAGGGTGTGGTGTGAGTGCTAATGGGTATCATAGAAGGGGTTGCAAACAATAACAAGTGGTTGTATGTGGTTTAATGGGTGGAAATGTGCTTGGGTAGATAGTGGAGGTGTCATCGAGGGATCTCTGCATTTGTGTTGAGACAGGGAGTAAGAGGCGCCCCCATAACAAGGCTCTATCCACATACTCTAAGTGATCAGCCAAATGTGAGAATGGCATTTGTGGGTGGAGCTGGTGAAGACCTAATGGGAATTCCCGTAAAATGAATCTTGGAGATGGGGAATCGGCGGTTTTAGCTTCCATGGGTAAGAGAGCTGAAAGTAGGTCTGTTGGATGTCGGGTAGCGGATGGAGAATGCTCACCAAGAGGCAAGGGTATCCCTACCAGGTCTATGATGGGTGGAATGGATGATGGGAGTTCCTCTATGAGGGGAGGAATGGATAGGTGCTCCTTTATGGGTGGAGGAGATAACGAGTGCTCCTCTATGGGTGGAGGAGATAACGGGTGCTCCTCTGTGGGTGGAGGAGATAATGGGTGCTCCTCTGATGGGTGGAGGAGATAATGGGTGCTCCTCTGTGGGTGGAGGAGATAATGGGTGCCCTCTATGGGTGGAGGAGTTATGGTAGGTAAAGGTTCACTAAGTGAAGAAACTAGGGGTGAGATGGTCTCAATGTTAGTAGAAGACTCCTCCATAGGTGATGTAGGAGATGAAGGGTGTTCTTCTATTGGTGAAAGAATAGTGATGGTTGGTTCTAATGTGGAAGGAGGATTTCGGGCTAGGATTTCCTCTATGGAAGGAATGTGAGGTAATTGAGATGCACAGTACCTCATTAAAGATCGCATGAACCTCACGAGTATGGGTATCATGAGTGGATGTCTCACCTATTTGATTGGATGAAGGGGCATGATTGGGAAATGGTTTTTAAAGATTTGTAGATTTTGATTAGGGGTGGCATTGGGATTATCCACAGTCAACTCACCTTTCTCGAGCATTTCTTGGACAATATTCTTAAAAGTGATGTAGTTTCCATCACTATGACCCTTCACTCGGTGATAGTTACAGAAATCTTGTTCCTTATACCATGTGGGCATGGGGCAGCAGGGGTCAAAACTAGTGTGTGGTTTTATGGGTGGAAGGGTGATGGCACCAACTTTGATCAGCTTTTCTAAAATAGAAGAGTAAGGTTCCCCAATTGGGGTATATTTTCATTGCTCTTGTCTGAATCAAAAATCCTGTACATGTGATAGATTAGATGAGGGTGTGGCTTGATTGGATGGATGAGCTGGGCCGGCCTTGAGTACCACTACATTAGTGGTACCTTTAGCCTTTGAATAATTGGTTGGTGGTTTAGAAGAAGAAGAGGTTTCGGTCGACTTGAATGTCAAATTCTTATTTCATAATTGGATTTTCTTCTCTTCAATAGCCCAATTTCTAACTTTCGTGCCATAGTGAATGCCTCATCGAATGTTCTAAAAGTTTGGACCTGCAAGGTCGGGGAGATATGTCTGGCACAAGCTCATGTGAAGAGCTCGATGAGTTCAGTTTGTGCAGTTGAAAGGTAAGTTGATTGATCAAGCTGCGCCAGCGAGCGACAAAATCTGTGATAGATTCATCCTCATACTAACGTGTGGAATATAGATCGGTCATGGTAACCTTCTTGCGATGTTGATGGAAAAATGATCCAAGAAAGCTTGGGCTACCTGATTAAATGAAAATATGGAGTGTTTGGGTAACCCACTATACCAGTCTAATGCAGGTCCAGTGAGGGACATGGGAAAAGTTCTCAAAAGTAAGGCATCATCATGAGCAATCAAATAACACCCATGTTTAAATGAGCGCAAATGTTGTTGTGGGTCTTCCTTACTATTGAAACGATTGAATTTGGGCATTTCCCAATGCACAGGGTATGAACAGATGGGAATGGATGGGTGAATAGGCTCATTACAAATCTCATCATAAGTGAGAGTGTTGTGGGAGCTAGAAACCGATGCCTCCAGTGTTCAGCATCTTATCCATCATCAATTTAATTAGGTCATTGGTGGGTTGTGATGATTGGATGCCTCCTATAATGTGAGGAGGTTGGTTTTGGGTGTATAATGGGTGGGGCATTCCAGTGTATGGGGCTGCCATGTAAGGTGGTGGAGAAGAAGGTAGGAAATAGGGGGTACGTACCTAGAATGAATGATAGATGAAACAGGCAGTTGTTGGTAGTATGTATATGGGGGAGGAAGGGTCGTGGTAACCCTAGTGGCAATAGGGGCTAATGATTGTGGAATAGAAAGAACTACATTCTGAAATGGGGTAGAGGTCACCGACACTGGAGGTGGGAATGTAGCTACAGGTATATGTGAGACATGAGGGATGGATGAGGTTGTGTTTGGGGTAATCGTCGAGGGTATGGTAGATGTAATGGGTGCTACAGGGGTAACAGACGCGGTAGTCATGCAGAGGGTATAGGACCTAATTGTGAAACAACTAGGGATAAGGTGGATGCAGGTAGCATGGAGCCAGATGGGGCTGATGTGGAAGTGGGTGTGAGAGTCGGGGGATAGATACGGCATGTCCATATATCAACTGACCCGAGGCATCTCGAGTGGATGAATGGGAGAGGTAAAACTACAAGGCAACAGGGTTCTGGTCAAGGAGTCGTGCAAACTCCTCATCTCCGGTAGTGATATTGGTAGGCTGGATGGGATCCATGGCTGGTGATAAAATAGAGGGTGGTGAAGGACTAGGTGGGAGTGGTTGGACTCAGCGTGGAACACGAGGGCATTCACTTGTCTTCGGTTAGTACCATGTGAACCAGTACTGATCAGGTGGGGCTACTTCTCTATAAATAATACAGAGAATAGTAGAAATAGGTAAATCTGGTGATAAAAATGGATGAAGTAACAAATGGTGAGTGGAATGTGAAACAGGTAACCGATGCCGGTTAGGGACAACCGAACTTCGTCAGGGGTAACCGCTGCCGATTCCATGGGAAAATAGGTAGTGAGTAATCAGTGAGGCAAAAAGAAAAATCTACCAAGTATGCCAAATTGGGGATGTGTAAAACATCAATGGAAAAAGTGACAGTGATAGAGACTATGGAAAGTGGAAGAAAGTGAAGTGAAACTGTCCTTTTGAATAGGTTAGCAAAAGGACCCTAACCGACGGGTTGGGCGTGGGCGTAACCGATGGCGGTCAGAGGTAACCGATGATGGTCACTATGAAATTGAAATAATGATGAGAAAAAGTGGTTGTGAATTAGAATTTGATGTGGAATCAAACCCAAAGTCTGAGAATGATGAAGATGTGGTCCAGACACACTCAGACAAAGTCAGAATACACCAACTACTATGAATGGGAGTGTGTGAGGAAAGACAAAAATAATGATCGAAAGCTCTCACCTCAAAACACAAATCAAACAAAACACTAAGAAAGAACATTCCTAGAGTGCCTATTCTATTACGTTTGTTCATCTTATGCTATTTAGGGACTGACACATGAATTGTGAAGTAGAGTTTTTGGTGAGGATGGCTTCCTACAAAGAAGGAGATCTAAAGGGTGAGGTTTTAGGTTTGTTATGGTGGGGGTGGGCTACGCTCTGAAGTATGACTCGACAGAGCAGCGAGCTGGGTGCCCACTTGTGCCATGATCGTGTGATCACCTACAACTTCTTCTAGGTAAGATGTTGTTTAAGAATGTATGTATTTTGAATTTTTGTGTGGTTTGGTAAGACTCGAGAAAGAGAAAAGGATAGAAGTGCTTTTCTATGATTCGTTTGTCAACCATCAACTGGTAATGACTTCCAACATATAGGTTGCCCTCATTTAATGTGAGCTAATGTAGAAAATCAGAATGAGATGCAATGATTTTAAAACCCAAATCGAAAATGTGAAATTGGATGACACAATAAGATGAAAAGGAAGAGGGATGCTCTTTCACTAAAATGCAGAAAACATGAAGAAATGATTCTTTTTAAATACACCAAAAGAAAAGTTTCCTTTAGAGCAAATAGAAAGAAGGAGTGGATTACCAGGGAAGAAAATTAGTGTGTACGCTTTAGAAAGGAAACAAACACACAATTTTTTTCTAGGAATGAATGAAATGCAAGGAACCCTGGATGGGTCCCACTGGGTGTGCCAAAATGTTTCACCTTTTTCTTAGATTGTTTCTTTGAATCATTGATGAAACAAATAGGGTAACGGGCATAGGAGGAATACCTGTTCAAATGTCGGTTGATGGGTTGTTGCATGTGTATGACTTCTTGAATCCACAACTGACCGTGAGAGCTTCCTTTTGGCTAGGAGGAACTACTTGTAATGAAAGTAAGACCACCAGAAAGAATTAAAACATATGGGCAGTGAACTTCCTAGTGTGAGCTAGATCCGGAAGTATGGTACTTCCTAGATGGTCAGTCCACTATTTTAAACAAATTAATGCTAAAAACAAGGTAAATCCTATTGTTATTTTAAAATGATTTAGGTATCTCACTTAAAACACAATAAGAAAATAGATCTAATCTAACAGGCTAAGCTAGAATAGAATCCACAGGTCAAATGGTGGGTTCTGGGTTCTGCAGGTCTGATAAAGGTCTCTGGGTAGGTCACCGGTGAATGAGGGTGAGATGAAATTAGGTGGGTAGGTCTCTGTTCTAGGCTGTGTGGGAAAATACAGAGACCGGTGTCGGTCAGGGGTGACCGACGGTGGTTAGGTATAACCGGTGCCATTTACTGTGAGATCTAAAAATGTCACAGAACAAGCTTTAGGTCTCCTTTGTGATTGCACAAAGGACTTTGGTTGGTTGAGATGAGGTATTGGGTGACTGGAGTAGGCTTTTGTGAGGCTTTAATGGGTATATGGAGGTGAAAATGTCGAGAAGGTCAATAGGGAGCAAGATAAACAATGAATGATAAAATAATGATGAAATGAAATAACCAGGAAAGTATGACGTTATACTTACTTGGATTTCATTCTTGAAGGTCTGTGAAGGATGGAGGTGCTGATGATGGATTTGGAGGCTGCAAGTGATTACCAACTGAAGAAAAGCTTCTGCATGGGCTGCATGCACACTCCTCTTTGCTTGGATAAATCAGATCATGGCTGGGATGGTTGTGCAGGAGAAGATGCTCAATCTCCTTCCTTGGATGTGAGTTCTTACTGAATTGGCTCTCTGAAAGATGCGTTATCTTTTTGAGATCTCATTCTTTCTCATCAACTTTCTCCCAATGTTTTCCAACCTTGAGAATAAGGTAGTTTAGGAGTTAAAAAGGGGTAACCGACGGCGGTCCGGCTTAACCGGTGATGGTTAGGGGTAACCGATGTTGGTCAAGGTGGGATTTCCTAGGTTTACTAAACTTAGGGAGATCCTCCTGATTTCCTCGATCTTGTGTCATTATCCCATGGAATTAGACTAGGAGCTTCTGTGATCATGTGGGAATGTGGTTAGAGGGAGTGTAGGCATTGATTTTTAGGGTTTGGGTAAGTCTTAGTTAGTTATGGTAACTTGCTAAGAATAGGTCTTAAGTTGAGTTAGCTTGGTGAGGTGTCTAAGTGAACTATATGTGTAGGTATTATTTAAATAAGATATTTAAATAATAAATATGGTGAGGATAATGAGTTAATTTAATTAAATTAATACTAGTGAGGTGAAGGGGGTCAGGTGAGGATGAGTCTTATGAGGTGCGGTTTGAGCACACGTGCATAGAGAAATAAAAAGGTAAGGTGTTCTATGTCATAGATGGTGAAGAAGCAAAAAAATGGATGTTGACCATTCTGTAGGGATGTGCGAAGTGATGGATAGTACTAATGAATGAGCGTGTGCCTATCATGAGCCTTTAAAGACAAGTAAGGTTAACATCAGCTCAAATGAGGAGCCTAAAGAGGCTTTCATTGGAGACTATTGGTTGGAGAAGGAAGTCTCTAAGATCATTGATCTTTTACATGAGTTTGAGGATTTATTCTCACACAGGTATCATGAAATCAAATGTTTTCACCATTCCGTGGGGAAATGATAATTAAGTTGAAGGAAGGTGCATGCCCGGTCTAGAAGAGACCATACCGAATGAATCCTAACCTCGCGTGAAGGTCAAGGAAGAAATAGATAAGATGATAGCGTCAGACATTATTAAAGTTGTTGAAGAGTCGAATGGATAAGTCCAATGGTAATTAGCATCAAGAAGGATGGAAGGATAAGGATCTATGTTGATTACAGGGACCTGAATGCAGTTTGTATCATTGATCATTTCCTAACCCCATTTACTAAAGAGATCCTAGAGGGAGTGGCAAGTCGCGAAGTCTACTCATTCACGGATGGGTTCTTAGGCTATCACTAGGTGAGGATTGCAAAAGAAGACCAAAGAAAGACAACCTTCGCCACCGAATGGGGAATTTTTTCCTATACACTCATGCCTTTTGGGTTGAAGAACACACCTATTGTGTTCTCACGCATTGTAGTGCAAGCCTTCCAAGACTTCATCCACAAGTTTCTCTAGGTGTACCTTGATGATTGGACCATGTATGGACTAGTCAAGGACCATTTTGACAATTTGAGATTGATGTTTGAAAGGTGTTGTAAATTGAGGATATCCCTCAACATCAAGAAGTGTGTATTTGCTACCCCTATTGGGACACATCATATGCATAGAAGGAATGTTGGTGGATCCTACCAAAATTACCGTGATTGTGGGATTGGGGAGCCAACTAGTCCAAGCGTAGTGCACGGGTTTCTTGGACATGCGGGATACTATCGAAGTTCATCAAGGGGTATGCCAAGATCGCTGCACCTTTAGAAGAGTTTCTCAGACATAAAATTTTCTTCCATTGGGGAGAGGTGCAGCAGAAGGCATTCAACACATTGAAGGATAGGCTTGTCACCGCACCTATATTATGTTTCCCCTCTTGGGATAAGCCCTTCCATGTTCATGTGGATGCCTCCGAATGGCCATTGGGCAGTGCTTGCACAACTTGGTGAGGGAATTTTTAATCACCCCCTATGCTTTGCAAGTAGGAAGTTGACACCAGAAGAGCAGAATTATACTACAACCAAGTGCGAGGCATTGTCTATGATCTATGAGCTTCATAATTTTAGGCAAGATTCGCTGCGGCAACTCCATTTATCTTCGACACGACCACATGGCATTAGAAAATTTTGTGAACAATCCCATCCTACAAGGGTGCATATGTCGGTGGATGCTATTATTCCAAAAAGTAGAAAAAGCAAAGCAAAAAGCATGACATGATCACCACATTAGGAACAAGAAGTTTGAGGTTGGCCAGATGGTGTTGCTATATGATTCCAAGTTTTTGCACCATCCTAGGAAGTTAAAAGTGCATTGGTTGGGTCCCTACACCATCTCATACATCCTTGATTCGAAGCGCATGCGCTTACAAGCACTAGATGGGACGAGATTGTTAGGACACTTCAATGGGAGTAGGTTGAAGCCCTACTATAAATAAGTCTTCTTGGTGTTTGTAAATAAGGTAGTATTTTCAGTTAGTTTAGAATTTCCCTTAATGCATTTTATTTTCTTGTGTTTCCCTTTCTCGTTGTTGTTTTGTGTTACGCCTTGGGCACTAGTAATCTCATTACTTTTTGAAGGTTGTAACTGCGTAGAGGACCACACATCATTTTAGTGTGGGGTGGAGTAAGGTGGAATAAATTGAAGTGTGAAGTGCCAAGAAGGATTGCATTGGAAATCCTAGTTGAATGGCCCTGTGAAGAAAGTACATGCAAGGAAAGGTGAAAAAGGATGGTTGGTGTCAGGATAAGGCTACATTGGGGATCCACGTACAAGAGAGGAAGAAGTGAAAAAAAACATGAGGTAGGTGAGAGAAAAAATCATGATAGAAGAAGTGCCTTCGGTGCTGGTTATGCACACACAAGAGTCTCCTATCAAGATGGATTGGTTGCATGCTAGAAGGTTGGAGAATTGTCCACGCAAGGTTGGGTACATGAGTTAAAGCGCTAAAGTTGGGTTTGTTTGAAAAAGCCACATCAAGTGTTAAATACGATCGTAGGTAAGGTAGAATTTAATGTTACAAAGTGGTAAAAACTATAAATAGAGGGTCGAGGCATTTCATTATTTACTTTACACATACAAAGAAAGAAGCACTTTTGCATCATTGCAAACTAGGGCTTCCAAAACTGATCCATGTGAAGAAAAATTTGAAGAGTTTGAGCATGAGTAACTAGTTTGAATTTTCAAACCAGAAGGAAGGGATTTCACGGGCATAAGAGAATTTTTGAGAAGGTGCCATCTTGTGAAAGAATTATAACAGTTAGGGTTTGAAAACTAGGGCACGGGTTTAAGAGGTTTTATTCACAAGTTTGAGATCTAAGGTTGGAAGGAGTGGAAGAGAAAAGTAACAAGAAGAGATTGAAGTGATAAGAGGACCTAGAAAATGGCACCCAAGAAACCAACCGTGTCACCCAAGAAGCCAAAGGGCAAGGGAAAGGGAAAGGGCAAAGAGCTAGCAGAACCACCACAAGTATGAATTAGGAATGATATGCTTAAATGCAGTACCTGAGATGGAGTTCTTCTTAGGAAGGAGTGGGAATCCCATTTGAGAAAGATGGCGGTGAGCGATTATAACCATCACACAAACACAATAGAGAAGGAAATGGCACTGGAGTTAGTGCACCATGATGAACAAAAGGACACCATAGGGTTTTCCCATCTATAACGATGAGGTAAAAGTGAAGTTGGAGAAGGCAAGGTTATTGCAACTCTATGAGTCACCCTACTTTGGAAAGCCTGAGAGCCTCTATCAATGGTTGATGTTGCATGTGTGTGAGGATCACTTTTACTTTGCAAGGGCACAAGATGTACATAATGCCTAAGCTGATATCAAAGTTTACAGGCATCATCTACATGGGAGAAAGCATAGATGATGACCTAAGTGACAAGGATGCCATCAAAGAAACCATCTCTGCATATGATTACAAGAAGGGGTCAAGGTATTTTGATATTGTGGAAATCCTAGATCCCGTCATGAGAATGGTTGCGCACCTGGTCACAAAGTTAAATGATCAAGAAAGGTGGAGTACAGGTGAATAAGGCCTAGTTGAATGTATGCGAAACATATCGAGAGGCACAATCTATAATTTATCGGCCTTCATTTTAGATGAGATAATCAACAGCACACACGAAGGAGACAAGATACTCCTTAGAAATATCCTACTGACAATTGTATTTTCAGAGATAGGAGTGCCTGACACGGCAAAAAAGTTTGTTTGGGAGTATCCGGCTGAAGATCCCTTACCCGCAAAAATATTTTCAAAGTATACATGTGAAACAATGACAACCTCCCACAAGGCGCACCTAGACAAGTGGTATAAGCACTTAAGGGATGTGTTTGGGGTAGAGTGGAGAATCCCAAAGAAACTATCGACACTTACAAAGGGAGAAGCTAAGTTTTCTATGTACCAACACTTCTACATAGGTAGATTCATGATGGTGGATGAAACCATGAGCCCATGGTGTAAACTCCCATTCTCCTTCACCACCTAGTACTTCCAAGTGGGAGTTAACAAGTTCAAAGAAGCAAAGAGACTAAGGTTTGACCTTAGTGAAGTTGATCAGACCACAACGAGATGTGCAAGATGTTGGTCTACCTTAAGAAGTGCACATATGTGGAAAATTATGTAGTGCATGAAGTCAGAATGATGAAACCCCTAACTCTAATAATTATAGGAAAGTCCACAATGCGTGTATATCTCCACATTAGGCCAAAATTCAAGAAAGGTGCATACTTGGAGAATGATGTCTCCATACCTGAAGATCCCACGGGTAGAAGAAATACCGTGCTCAATAAAAGGGAGAGAAGAAGAAAAATCACCAAGTGTGTAGACTGCCCAGCCAGTAAGCACACCGGTGGTAAGCACCAAACCTAGCACCTATATGCGCAGGAAGAAGTCCCTGGTAAAGGAGAAGACCCTAAGAAGAGGTGCTAGAGAAACCCCTCACCAAGGAGAAGTTACCAAAGGAAGCAGAGAAGGATGGATCCCCTATGGAAGAGTCACCTCTCAGAAAGAAGCAAAGGATAGAAGAGGAGACCGACTCGGAAGAAACTGAGAGCTTGGAGAAATACATAGGTGAAAAGGATGATGATGATGAAGAAGATGATCCTAAAGGAGATCAAGAGCCACTTGTCTTTAGTGTGCACGATTCAGAAGAAGAGGGTAGAGAAGAAGAACATGGGTTCCTTTTTCATGTGGTGCAAGGGTATCCAAGAGGAGGAAGGTGCCCAGGACATGGGAAGAAGTGAGGAGGTTGGCGCATAGGAGCAGAAAACTCCAAGCCTTACGCAGAGCAAGTAAATGAGGTGGCAGAAAGAGAAGCAATGAAAATAATTGAGGCCTTAGTAGAACAAGAATTGGAGCATAGAATCCGACATAGTTATGGAAGAGGGTAAGGAGGAAAAGTGTTGGGAAAGAACAAGTCAGTGTGGGAGGAGGTCCCCGTCTAATCAGTGAGTTTCCCCAAAGCCACACGCTTGGAAAGAAGATCCTTGATATAGAACAAGGACAGGTCATGGGCTATGTTGATGACCAAAGGAAGGTGCTACACGCATGCTTCCAAAGCACTATACCCATGGAAGAACTTCTAGCTATGGCGTCATTTGACAAGGAGGGCGTGTACCCTAGGACAAGGAAGATGCTCTCTTGGGCATTTGAGTCCCATATTGATGAGCTAGAGTTTGAAGTATACCAAGGGGAAATCATGCTAGTACTGAGTCTAAGGGAGCCAACCCCTTGGTAAATGCCCAACAACTCTCGGATGAGCAGTTATGTAATGCGCTCAACAAGGTCATGGTCGAGGCTGAGGCTAGGCTCTTTGGAAGAAATGATAGAGTAAAATTTCTAGAGGGAAAGCTAGAAAAGAAGGAAGAGGAGTTGGCTGAGAAGACTAAGGGCTTGAAACAAGAAGAGTTGATCGGGAAAGGTGCGTGAAGTATACAAAAATTTGGATTCTATCACAAGTGCCATTATGTTGAAGCATCCATACCTAACAACACCCGCATAGAAGTACGGATCCACTCTTGAATGCTTAGAAGATCTGGCATGCATCCTCACCATGGAGAGATAACCATTGGCCCTGAGTCCGTGGAAGAAGTGGCAACACGCTTGGTGAAGGAGGACAAATTGAAAGTGGTAGAAATCATTGCTGAGTATAGAAAGGTACTTGTGGATGTCAAGATTACTACCCAATCTATTGAGGCCATGTACGATAATTGTGCAGATAGGGATAGAGTGACGAGCATCTTGGTCACCACTCACGAAGCAGAGATGAAGGATTTTCAAGAGAATAATAAGGGAAATTGGTCGAAAGGGAAAAAATCCTTTCCAAGGTTGAAAATAAATCCAAGGCCATTGAAACCTTAAGGGGTTCAATCAAAAATGGTTGAAGGAACTGTACCCACAGATTACTAGAAGGATGGATGCACTTGAAGACATGAGCAAGGAGTTGGAGAAAATTGTTGACACTATGAATGCTCAAGGAGATGGACTAATTTTTGGGGAGGTAAGTGCCCTAGTTGGTGACCTCTGTTAGAGAGCGCAAAATGAATTCGATGCCTGGAACAAGTTGGAGGCTGACTTGCAAAAAGATTTTCCTAGCTTGTTGCAATAATGCCATCACTTCCCCATTCTTTCTTCTTTCCCAAATTCTTCATCCCCTTATTCTTTTTCCAAGATGTAAGTCTATTATGATTCCTTATTCATTGGAGAAGTGTTCCCATGGATGGAGAACAGGTGAAGTGTGGGGTGATGTTGGGACCCCAAAATATTGGCTAAGTATAAAAAGGCACGTAGGCGCACAAGGCCTAGTTGAAGAAGGGCGCACAAGGAGAAGGCACGCAAGATAGGGTTTAAGGAAGGGTTTAAGAAAACCCGTGGCATATGCACGAACAGAGATAAGGTTTCAGGACTTAGCCATATTGGGCATTTTGGGTAGGACACAAGAAAATCATAACCCGATAGCGAATGAGAAGTGGATAAGGTGGCAGCTTGGTAATGTGAAGCGCACGAATGGAATATGCTTAGTGATGGAGGATTCTAGAAGACCATCATTACAAAGAGTGGAGAGATTTGATCTGAAGGAGCATACTTCTACGGAGGACCACTTGGACTCTTGGTGATGGATCTATAGCCCCTGAAAGCAAGTCGGTGGTTGAAGAAACCTATATATACAAGCGCTGCATAGTATAAAAACGAGGAAAATAGATAGATCGAGCTTTGCGAAATACTTTGTGAGAACCTTATGGGATTGGGTAGAGGCTATATGAGGGAGTAATGTATTAAGGGGCTGGGATATAAATTTTTCTTTGTATGGATGAAGGACATGATCCCTACTTGTGATGTATGACTTGATGCCGATCAAATTGTGGTATTCTAATGTATCCATTGAATGTAATAATGTTACAAACATGAATGAGTATGAATGTAATTGATTTGGTTCATATCTATATCTTTTCATTTGTGTTCATGAAGGTTATGGAATATATGTAAACCCTTATGTATTTTCCTTTCTTCTGTAGTTCTATCTGATTATATGTAAGTACCCTCTATTTGGAATGAATACATTTGTCTAGAGGTTGTTATAAGCCCTATGATGATTTTATGTCTCATTTCCACCTTTATTCGTTAAGTTCCTGACATAGATGATGGTTTCCCACTTAACTCACATAAAAGAGAGACTCGATGCCCATGCATGCCTTGGGTGAGCGCCTAGCACCCGCTGGGTGAAAGGTCGGCGCACATGGGATTTCTTTCCTTTATGATGGGTGTAAAAATTACTACACTCCCACGCTAGTGAACCCTAGGCTTGATAAAGACTTTATCCTTTATTCTTTTATAGGTCAAGAGATCGTTTCGGATCCTCACCAAAAAATGATAATCTAATGGAGCAACCAATTGTTTTCTTCAGTCAATCCCTCAAATACTATAAACTCAAATATTCATTCATTGAAAAACAAGTCTTTATGGTTATTTGAGATTTGAAGAAATTCAAGCACATGTTGTCCAACAATAGAATTCATCTCATGGTGTCTCATCCATGTGTCAAGGAGTTTTTTTTAACAAAGAGATGAATGAAAAGTGCTACTGGATGGATCACGAAGGTGATGGAGTATGATGTGCATATCAAGGTCACCAAATTTTTCAGAGGTAAAGGTTTGTGTCAATAACTTGCTGTAGACATGGAATCAAAAGGTGATGAGGATACGACGCTCCTAAACACTGATGAGAGTGATGAGCAAGTTGACTAGTTATCTAAAATGAAGAATTTCCTCTTCTCAGGAGTATATCCTATGAACATGGATAAAAACCAAATACGTACTTTCCATCTTCAATCTATTCCATATGTTTTGGTAAATTATGTTCTTTTTTAAATGATTTGAATGGTGTCCTCCTTCGGTGTGTAAGACCGGAACATGTGAGTAAGATACTAGAAGAGTTTCATAATGGCTTATCTGGAGGACATTATTCTGCATGAACAACTGCTACCAAGATCATGCGAGTTAGTTACTATTGGCTAGATTTGTTCAAATATGCCCATCTTTGGGTAAGGAAATGTAAGGAAATGTAAGGAATGTTCCTTTTTCATAGGAAAGCAGAAGTTGGCAGCCCTTCCACTGCATCCAATCCAAGTGGATCAACCCTTTTTCCAATGGGGGTTAGACTTCATCGGAATGATTAATCCTCCATCTAGTGATGGACATAAATGGGTCCTTACTGCAATAGACTATTTTACTCGATGGATAGAGGCGGTAGCATTGAAAGAGAGAAATGAAAAGGCAATTTTGGATTTCTTGGAAGGTATAATGACAAGGTTTGGTGTTCCTTTTATAATCATTTCAGACAACGTGATGGATTTTCTTGGTATGAAGTTGAGTGAATGGGTTGTTAAAAATGGGGTCTACCTCAAGACTTCGTCCAATTACTATCTGCAAGGAAATAGATTGGATGAGTCTAGTAAACAAAAACCTCATAAGGATTATTAATCGCATGATGGAAACTAACAAGAGGACTTGGCATACACAACTTAAGACCACTTTATGGGTAGATTGGATCACACCTAAAAGGGCCATAGTGAATTCTCCTTTCGTGCTTGTATATGGAAGAGAAGAAAACTTTCACTCTCTTTGGAGTTACCTTCTTTCGAGTTATCTCATCAACTTGAAGTTATGGAGAGTGATCCTCTGATAGTAAGGTTCACTGAAATCGTGGAGTTAGAGGAAGTACAAAACAAGGCTATGAAGACTTTGGAGAAACATCAGGCTTAGGTTAAGAAATATTTTAACAAGAAGGCGTCTGACAGGAATTTTCAAGAGGGAGATCTAGTCCTCAAATGGGATGAAGACAGGGCCAAGCTAGGAAAGCACGCCAAGTTTGACTCTCTCTGGAGCGGGCCATACATCATCATGAATTGCAAAGAGGTGAATTCATTTCATCTATCCAAGATCAATGGAGAATAACTTCCCATTCATGTGAATGGGATACATCTCAAATATTGTTTTGAGAAGCGTTCCACCCCCGTATAGTTTAGTTAGGTGTTTTCCTCCAAGTTCTTATGCACATTGTTGTTATTTGTTGTTCTAATTTTTCTTTCCTTATTGTTGTGTTTTTGTGTTGTTCTTGCACATTGTTTCATCATTAGAGGTGTCAAGGAGAAGGAAGATTTAAGGTTTCCATAAGAGTTTCATGATCTTCCTCATTCAAAATTCTGCAGTGTTCCATAGATGTCAAGCATTCAACAGATTTAGTATACTTCATGCTTAGCATTCTAGGGAGGTCCAAGATCGGTAATGCTCAAGGAGACTTCAGATGTATCACAAAAGATCAACTCATTTTTAGGATTCCAAAATTGACTCCATTCTCAATGGACAACTTAAGGCTACTGGAATCATGCTTAGCAAGCAATCATCCCCGAGAGGTTGCCAAAAATGTTGTCCATTTTGCTCCCTAAGTAAAAATGAACAACGATGGTCTACAAGCTAAAATTGTCAAAGTTGGTGTATAAACTTTTTTCTGGAGTTCTTCTATACCTTCATGATGCCTTAGAAGGATCTTCAAACATAACTCGGTTGAGCTAAATGGACACAATACGGGTTATGTTGATAGCTTGACGAGATTATAATACATCAAATATTTTACTCCAAATTATCTCAATCGAGCTAAATGAAATTGACATGTATGGAGCTTGGGATATTTGCAAAAGGCTCAAGCTAGGGCTCGATTCGGGTCACCAAGGCATGCTAAATAGTTTGGGTGGTTGGAAGAAGAGCTCATAGCTCGATGTTAAGGAAGGAGAGAGCCTAAGCACGTCAAGCTATGGTTTGATTGAAGAGCTCAAAGTATGGATGAAGAGTTCGACATTATGGGACGAGCTAAGGAGTTGGTTGACTCAATAGGGAAATGACTCACCTATCCAAGTGAGTCAACGTGATGATGCAAATAAGTTCGTCGAAGTCAGGGAGAATGGAACATGACACTCATTGTGGCTCGGCGGGCGGTGTTGAGTACACAAGTAGGAGCTCGGTCATCAACTCAATGCATAGTTCCAGGAATAGCTCAATTGAACTAAGCCTTAAGGAGGAGCTCAACGAGTCTTAGCCATAATAATAAATGAATTCGATGTCATCTCAATTACAAATTTTTGATAGCTCACATGAGAGCTCATCTAGGAGAAGAATGGATCAATCGATAGAATGGGAGACATCAGCGAGCCACTTTGTGTATAGCTCAACGAGATTGTTTTGTCGTAGGGGAAAGCTGAGAAATGATCAAATGAGCTTGCCAAGTGGATAGGATGGACACCGAAAGTGTGAAGAAGATGAAATCAGTGGTTTTGATCCTTGAAATAGGAGCTCAACTTATCATCAAAATAACTCGAACGTGTTATGATTGAGTTCGAGAAGGTAACATGCCCGGAACTTTCCAAAGGAGATAAGCTTGCCCTTTGAGAAAGGAATGGCCAAGCCTAAAGAGTGTAGGGAGCTCAAAGAATTTGAGGAATCACCTAATCAATATATGTTTGAGGCTCATTGTGATTAAACTCACTTGAGTATGAGCTCGGCTCTGAGAGTAAGGCACGACAAAGACTCGTGTCGAGCATGGGGATTTTTAGGAAAGGAAGCCATATGTCCAAGTCATATCATGGTACAATGGCCTCAAAGTTCCGTAACCATTTCTAACTCGTGGGTTTTCATGATACGAAAGCCATGTTGTGAGTGGAAAAATGGTCTTCGGTCCCGATATCCAATTTTCCAAGATGTGGGGATTTGAGTCATTTTGGCCAAGGTGTTCGGAGTTCCAACTACCAAAGGATCTCGAGACCCACCAGGAAATTTTCCAAACAAACTAGAAAAGTGGTGGAACTCACCTGTGAGAAGTTAACATTAGTGTAGAGTGAGTCATCCAGTTGATGTATTTCAATGCATAGTGAATAATAAGACAAGTCGAGTGGTGAACGATCCAAGAGGAGGGTGCAATGTGGAGCTAACTAACTAATGTCTTTGGATAACCAAGTGAAGCTCAAAGCATGGTGTAGAAATATAAGCAGGTTGATATGGTGAAGCTCATACAACAAGTGGATAAAAAGATCATTAAATTCACTGACCAAGTCAACCAATCTATGGGTGAAGTGTGTATGGACCTAAAATGTGAGTTAATTGGATGTCATGTTGGAGCGAGTGGAGTGTTCGAGCTAAGTTACATGGTGTTCCAAAGGATTCAAAGAGGTAATACGTCAAGATGTTGGGGGCGTTAGTAATGTTAATTGATGATGCATTGAAATGGCTCCTTGTAGTCGGGGATGTTATGGAGACAATGCCGAGGGGCTTGAATAAATAAAATGGTGGACGGTGGTAAGGAGCCCATGATGAGCTCGGTTGGTATGATTCAGGAGAAGAAATGGGTTGATTCCGAGTCAGTCGAAGGCGAACTTACACGCAGAGATCATAGTTGAACCGTAAGACGAGTTGTTTGGTGGTTATCGATTGAGAGCTCATAGACAACTGATAAAGACATCGATGGGCTTACCTAAGTTAAACATGTAGGCTATTGAGATATGTTGAGATCTCTCTCACCTAAGCTAAACCGAATCACGTATTAATCAAGACCGAGTTGGCCCGAGCTAGTGGGGAGTCGAGCGACGCACAAAGATCTAGCTCGAGTACAGAATAGTTTAGTAACTCACCCACTAATTCGGAATGTGAAAGGTGTGAAACTTTCCTGAGCCAATCAGAGAATTCAAAGGTGAGGAGATCTAAAGGCTCAGGTGCACTAACACTGAGCTATGGGGGTGTTAGCTTGAAGAGGTGGTAAGCTTGAATAGAGCTTAATTTCAAACAGATCGAGAGAGAGCGGACTTGGTCCTAGCCAAGCTAGGTGATGATGTGGAGAGATCGAGTAAGTCACATAAAAGTAAGTGAGCTCAAATGACTCAACCATGTAGACATGGTGAACTAATTTGTGGGGATCGATGTCAGTTTGGTGGAGTAGACGTTTCACTAGAGAATAGTCAAAAATTTGTAAGACAATTAAGGGGTTAAGCCAACTCGGGCGAATACGGACCAATCTCGACCCGAGTTGTTTATGATTTCTTCTGGTTAAACACCATGGAGAATGTAACGAGTCACTCAGGAACTCAAACATGGGAGCCAAGTCCATGTTAGGGTGTGAGTTGGTATGAATAGGTATTTTTGAGGATAGGAGCTTGGAACATGGAGTCACTCAGTGGTAAAATAGCCTTAAAAGTCTGTATTCCCATTTTGGAATTACATGTTAAGAAAAATTGTGTTAAGATTGGGAAAATTTGGGTTGGATTCCCAAGTCGGAATAGCTCGGGCCATTGAGTTGGAGCAAAGAAAATCTCATCCAAAGTGGGTGGTTGTTCAATGAGTCGTGCCAATTCGTTCGGGAATATCGAGTTGGACACTAATGTAGAGTTGGCGGTGAGCTCGATTCAAAGTTAGCTCGGTGCATAGGGATTGATACGGGAGCTCAATGCTTGAACAAAAGGTGGGTGCTCATATTCAAAATTCAAACATGGTCAATGCCATGGAGATCACTTGACATGTTAGCAGAGATGTCATTCGCTAAGGGAGGTGGCTCATTTGAGTGATCTTGATTCATGGCTCGACTTGCGGGAGA
Source organism: Taxus wallichiana var. yunnanensis (assembly GCA_018340775.1). Lineage (NCBI taxonomy): Eukaryota > Viridiplantae > Streptophyta > Pinopsida > Cupressales > Taxaceae > Taxus > Taxus wallichiana. The sequence continues at coordinate 61,031,814 of CM031242.1, read as the reverse complement.
TTTCAAAGCATAAATAAGCTCAATGGTGGGAACGCATCAAGATCAAGCTAAGCTAATTCAATTCAAAAATGGTTTTTCATAAAATAAGAGCTTGTAAAAGACAAGTCGTGGCACTAGCCTAACTATCGAGCAACTCATCGAGATCAAGAATATTAAGCAATGGGAGCTCGGTTGATATGACGTTTGGGATCAATTTCAAGATGGTCCAACTCAAATCCGATTCACTTGACCAACAAATATTTAGGAGCAAGGATCTCGACGAGCAAGCTAAAATGGACCAATTCACTCACATGGAAAAATGATGAGCTTGCACAACTCAGGGGCTCAACACATCTAAGAAGGTGAGTTCACCACGGATCATCCAAACATAGATGAGCTCGGTGCTTAATGAAATATGTAAAGGATATTAGTTCATAATTCTATCTTGGTCAATGGAGGAGCTCATCACCCAACTTGGTGAGTTGGCTCGGTGAGCCAAATACCAAGTTGGACCCATTTTTTACCATTTCTCGGTTAAACCCCCTCCTCGAGTCAAACCAGTCAATGAGGGGTCCCACATGATTTCAATTAAATTAATATTTTTATTTAAATATTTTATTAATAAAAATTATTATTACTAAAATACATTATTTAAATATTCTTTTAATTAATTAAGGGGAACTAGGTCAACCGGGTATTAATGGTGCATGATGGAACCTTCTTAGGTGTTTCAACCAACCGTAGTAAATACATCATGTGCCTTCAATTTAGGAATGTAATTATGACCTTTCCTCTTCTATCTCACATATTCCTCTATAAATGTAAGTTAGAGGCTCATTCTAAAGGGTTGCAAACAGGTTAGATAGGTTGGATAGTTAGACATCTTAGGTAAGTGCAATTTTTCAAGAGTCCTCTCCCTTACGCAAGTTGTCCTTATATGTTGAGAGAACTTTCAAGCCTCCTCTTTAAGAATGTAATGGAAACCATTGCCTCTTCTCGAATGTATGATGCATTCGCACATTATTGAAGTAATAAAAGTGTGTGTTTTGTGGCTAATCTTGGTCCTTTCATCCTTCTATACTTCTTTATTCCTTTTCTCATGCTTGCAGGTATACTGTGAAAGTTCACATTTCTATTTCAGCTTCTTGGAGTTTTTGTTTATCGAGTGATGGAGGATTGCATGAATTTGAGTTAAGGTGCTTATTCACCCTTCTCAAGTTCATCCTTCTTCTCTAGAAGACTGATAACTTATTTTTCGATTGATTTTAACAAAGGAAACATGTGCTTCTTAGCCTATGGTATTCTATACCCTCTTTAAGTTACGGTAGGTGAATTTGACCTGTGGTGCACACACCCTCTTCAAATTAAATTTTCCTTAGTCTAGAAGCTCCCTTTATTTGGTGCATCACCATCTCTAGTATAGTTTCATTTCTGAAAATAGCCTTACCTAAAACCCATGAAAAAGCTAGCATAGGACTAGATAGCCATTTTGTTACACTAGGAGTAGTACAACACTTAGTTTCTAAAGAGGAATCCAGCCTTCTCTAGAGGTTCACCTCAAGCCCAAGTCCCATAGCTTAAGAGTTGATCCCATGTGTCCCAATCACATCGAATGTCCTATTCACATTCTAGCCATTTGGAGGGTGCAATTATTTGGTGAAAACAATTGTTGAGTTGTAGAACTCAATTACTTTAGATTAGCATGCAATGTAAAACTTGCTAGAAAAAAAAGTAACCATCGTCGGTTAGGAGAGACTCGGCATCATTCACTTAGGACCAACATTGGTCGAGAAATGAGGAACTGCATCGCTTAGGGAGAACAAACGTCGGTTACTGTGGCGAGAATTTTTAATTAACTCTTGGGAATTAGATCTATTTTTAGCATTAAAGTATATATATTGATTGTAATTGCATGGCTAAGTGCTCTAAGTTTATAAACTCCTATATAAAAATAAAATCTAGGGTTTAGAAGTAAGTATTAACAAGAATCAAGAACTTACAAAATTTGGTGAGAGAGAGAATTCTTGGTGATGAAGCAAAATATTGAGAGAGAAAGAAAGTCACTGTACATCCGAGAGGTGTGGAAGATTGTATATCTTGTCAAAGCTTTGGATAATAGATTGGCTTGTTTCTTGGTGGATGTAGCCCACACTAGGTGAACCATGTTAAATATGGTGTTGATTTATATCTCTTGTTCTATATATTTCTTCTAGTAGAATATCCACTTTTATTTGCATATATGCTTAGATATGATATATTGTCTGTACAACTGGTGTACTAACCCCAACAATTAGTATCGATATTTGTTTGAGAGTTTTGTGTGTTGTGATTTACTCACAGAGGGTTTTCTTCGATTGAGTGGGAGCTACAGCAATAGCAGAAGAAAACAAATACAAGGTAGAGAAATTTGACAACCGAAATTATCAATTATGGAAGATGTAGATTGAGAATTATCTATATCAAAGATATTTGTATTTACCATTGGATAAGAAGTATAGACCTACGAAGATGACTTATGAAGAATGGAATATTCTTGATAGAAAGGCTTTGGGATCTATAAGATTGAGCATGGCAACATCTATGGCTTCCAAATATTACGAAGCGACTTCTACGGTAGGGTTAATGAAATCTCTTACTAATTTATATGAAAAACCTTGTGCTTCAAATAAAGTTTAATTGATGAAGAAAATGTAATGTCCCCATTTCTCAAGACCCTTAGCCTATACTTCCCGCGGGCTTTGGGATGTTAAGGGAACATTTTTATAAAATAATTAAATATTATTACAGGAGCAATAATTATTTAATTATTTAATTACTTAATTATGAATATTATTTAATTTAATTCCCAAAATATAAAAAATAAATGGGGAATTAATTAAATAAATATTTAGGTGGCTTTTATTGATAAAATCACCCTTTGAAAAAGGGACGTCGTACTAGGGAAAACAAACTACTTTTATTTAATAATTTCCCTCTCTAGGATTTCAAATTTTTGCCTCCTTGCTTATAAAAGGAGTGCTAGGATCATTATTATTATCATGTTATGATGTTATTTATTTTATGCTCCATGCTTGGAGTTGGGATGCATGCCCATTGATGCTTTCTCTCTCTCTCTTGCGTGGGAGGTGGTATTGAGCTGGTTCTGAGATTCAATTGAAGTAATTATTTGTGAGACCCATGTTTTTGGCTTTGGCAAGCATTTGATTAAATTTGCAAGTGAAAATCTGCCTTTTTCTACTGTAGCGAATCACTGTAGCGATGTCACTGTAGCAGCTGGGTTTTCATGATCAAATCGAAGTATTTTCTATGTGCTTTGCAAATCAATTGGTTGTTGTGTTTCATTCCTAGCCCTAGCGACTTCTCATGGTGTTTGTGGACTGTTTTTGGAGCATTATTTGATGTGAATCGATCAGCTGGTTGCATGATATTATCTTCTTTTTACAGCGACTTATTCAAGCGAACTATTTAATGTATCTTGCTAAACCCTAGCGAATTGCATCCATTGTTTGGTGACTAGTTTTTAGAGTAAATCTATGTGCAAAATGACAGTAATTTCTCTTAGTAATTATTCTTCTCTGTTGGCTGCTCATTCCCATGCGTGGCGACCTAGTTTTTACATGATTGTTTGGTGTTTTGAAGGTATAAGTGATAAAAAACTGTATAGGGGTAATAATATGAGCTATATGCATGATTTAATCATCATTTAGCAGCAATTCCAATGTCTTATTGGTGACTGATATATCCCAGTTTGAGTGGATTGTAGTTACAAGTTATTGAGGTGATGCAAAGACTCTTATTGCAGATTTAGTTATGAGATATTTCTGAGTTCTCATAAAGTGAATTGATTGGGGTTTAGTATACATTCTAAATGCTCTTAATGCAGCAACATATCTGAGGGGTTTAAATCTGAGTTGATGTGCATTTTCCCTTTGTTTGAACCTTCTCCTTGTGGCTAGTCTATCCTAGGATTAACGAACTAACTATTGCATGGTTCTATGGTGTTCTAGACTATTTTATAGCAGCAAACTGTATGAGGTGATGTGAATAAAATATTAAATACTCCCTAACATTAAAACCAATGCTGGTTTGATTGATAAATTAAGCCCTTGCGCAGAGATCATTGTGTGAGTTTATTGCAGCAGTCTGTATTTATTTTATTACAGTGTATTTGGTGTAATTATTTGAGCTATTTGATAGAGGCCATTAAACCCCTTTATTGAGTTTATTGAATCATCTACTCAACTGGTACAAGTATTTTGAATGAGTTTAGCTATTTACAATTGAGTGGTATATTGGAAGGTTGTTGATTTGCCTAATTTCTATTGAACTCAGAAGGGGGATATTATAGTGGTATCATAGCTTCCTTCCTCTATTTGTGTGGGTCATTTGTGAATGCAAGATTTTTATTTTCATATTTGTATGCAGAGATAAGAGGTTGAGTGGAACCATGGAGTTAATGAGTGAAGGTGGGTTGAAAGAAAGGATCATTAGGGTTGGGAAGAAGCTTAAGCATCTGCATCATTCTGAGGATGCCTTGCTTAAGGACTTGGAGGAAATAGTGAATTGTTTGGCCATGGTTGAACAATCAGATAAGTACATGATTCATTCATTGATGTTTCAATTGATTAAGCCTAAGATATTTTGGCATGAAGATGTGAGAGTGAAAATTATGGTTGTTACTTGCATTGCTGAAGTCACACCCTAATCTTGCCCTACAGTGATGATTTCATGAGAGACATTTTTGAACACATGCTCGGAAGTTTTCAAGGCCTTTGGAACATCACAAGCCCTTATTACAGAAAGAGGGTAAAAATTCTGGAAACTATGGCAAAGGTAAGATCTTGTGTATTAATGTTAGATCTTGTTTGTAATGACCTTATCCTTCATATGTTCGAGGTATTATTTGGGGTCATACATGATAGTTGTTCATAAAATGTAATGGTTGCAATATAAAGTATCATGTCTACAATGATAAATGAATATGATGATGTTCCTCAACAATTGTTGAATGTGCTTAACAAAGAATTGAGACAGGAGGCATCATGCATTTATCACACCTTGGCAAAAGGTTTCATGAATCAAATCAAGGTTAAGACATATATGACAGCCAAGTCTTCAGAAAAGGATATTGGAATGGATCTTCAATGTATGAGTTTTTTGATGCATAATAATGATCTTTTTGTATCTAATACTTGCACCAAATGTGAAGGCACAAAAAAATCAGATGCTAAGGTAATGGATTATTCAGAATCTGATTTGGCTAATGAGGATGAGGAAGTTGTTGATGAACATGGGAAGCTCGGTAGTGCTTTGAAGAAAGATGTGTCTCATCTTGTTGATTCTCTTGTTTCTTCTCACCAATGGGAAAAGCAATATTCAGCCATTCACTTTGGGGAGTTCAAGACACAAGTGGTAATCATGAAGGCATTCCAAAATAAGGGAATTACATGGACCACATATTACATGGTAAGAAATTCACTTTCAGTTTTGGTACAACAGTTATATCTTGGTAAATTTCAACTCTTGTGGATTGTGCATGGTTCAAATTTCAATCATGATGAGGGTTTTTACCTAGGTAAATTCATTCTTCATAGTATTGAGGTCCGTTTAGAGTCATTTCATGCACTTTATCTTGCTGTTATGAAATTTGTACATGATGGGCTGTCACTTGGACATTTGATTCTTGTGTTTTCAAAAGGAAATTTGGTAAAGGAAATGTGTGGGATGGATCTTGTTGACATTGCTTGCATGGCTACAAATTTTGGGGCTTCTACAAAGGGTTTGAAGGAGAAGAAGGGCCATGGTATAAGGTCTTCACATGATCCATATTCTATGATTCTCATGGCAGCTAAGGAAGAAGAACAAGGGGCAGCCAAGCATGGGAGAAGTGACCTTCTAAATGACTTGGTAAGTGATAAGGTAAAGCTAAATCATGTGTTGCCTATCATTTTACATGCTAATGAGATTAGGAGATGGCATAAGGATACAGACATGGATTCTATCATCATGAGGGGTATGTCATTTCTTCACATGAATGTTTTGATGTCTTGCACATTGGGATCAAATCTTCTATTTTCCCTATGCCATGGTAATTTACAACTTCTAGCTTTTGAAAGAAGTGTTGGGAGCATAGAGTTTATCTTGGGATATAAACAAGGGGAATGTCATCCTGTTGTCCCAAGCAAGAAAAAACAGGAGCACATTGAGTACTTGCTAGAAAATGACAAAAAAATTGAATATGTATTGTTGGAGTTGTTTCCCATACAAGATGGGGTTGTTGTATCCAATATTTTCAGTTTGATAGCTTCTAAAATTGTTGCCCAACACACAAGAATTGATATTGGGATGATGACATGGAAGACTAACTGCTGCCCCATCATTTTGGTATCTAACATCATCATGATCAGCCCCTTAATTCCTTTTACAGTTCATATTTTTGATGTACACATGATGATATGGTTATGGGTGTTGGTTTGTAACTCATGCATGATTGATTGGGAAGGGCTAAGTCTGATTTTTGATGAGAAACGACATGACTACAGCAGAGTATGGGACTGCATAGCAGTTTGTGGGGGCAGCCCATGCATGAAAGGAAGTTGGGCACTATCCAAGCCATGGAGATACCAAGGAGAAGCAAGGAGAGTGTTCTTCAACACTCATTTTTCTAACTGGTTTGTTTCATGTGCAGGTTTGAGGAATAAATTGCAGCAGTTTTCACTCCCCACTTTTAGGAGGATGAAGTAGCCAAAGATCTTACAAATGCTACTCCACTTGAGTGGCATGGGAACCCAGGTTCTTGGAGTGCTACCATGGTGGTACTGGAGGCATGAACTTGCTATTGCTTGAGGGCAAGCAATCTTGGGAAGGGAGACTGTAATGTCCCCATTTCTAAAGACCCTTAGCCTATACTTCCCTGTGGGCTTCAAGATGTTACAAGGGGAACATTTTTATTAAATAATTAAATATTATTGCCTAGAGAAATAATTATTTAATTATTTAATTATGAATATTATTTAATTTAATTCCCAAAATATAAAAAATTAAATGGGGAATTAATTAAATAAATATTTAGGTGGCTTTTATTGATAAAATCACCCTTTGAAAAGGGGACGCCACACCTAGGGAAAACAAACTGCTTTTATTTAATAATTTCCCTCTCCTAGGGATTTTGAATTTTGTGCCTCCTTGCTTATAAAAGGAGTGCTAGGATCATTATTATTATTATGTTATGATGATATTTATTTTATGCTCCATGCTTGGAGTTGGGATGCATGCCCATTGATGCTCTCTCTCTCTCTCTCTCTCTCTCTCTCTCTCTCTCTCTCTCTCTCTCTCGTGGGAGGTGGTATTGAGTGGTTCTGAGATTCAATTGAAGTAATTATTTGTGAGATCCATGTTTTTGGCTTTGGCAAGCATTTGATTAAATTTGCAAGTGAAAATCTACCTTTTTCTACTATAGCAACGTCACTATAGCAGTTGGGTTTTCGTGATCAAATCAAAGTATTTTCTATGTGTTTTACAAATCAATTGGTTGTTGTGTTTCATTACTAGACCTAATGAATTCTCATGGTGTTTGTGGACTATTTTTGGAGAATTATTTGATGTGAATCAATCAACTGGTTGCATGATATTATCTTCTTTTTGTGTGACTTATTCAAGCGAACTATTTAATGTATCTTGTTAAACCCTAGTGAATTGCATCCATTGTTTGGTGACTGGTTTTTAGAATAAATATGTGTGTAAACCGACAATGATTTATCTTAGTAAGTATTCTTCTCTATTAGATGCTCATTCCCATGTCTCGCAACTTGGTTTTTGCATGATTGTTTGGTGTTTTGAAGGTCTAAGTGACAGAAAACTGTATAGGGGTAATAATATGAGTTATATGCATGATTTAACCATCATTTAGCAGTGATTCCAATGTCTTCTTGGTGACTGATATATCCCAGCTTTGAGTGGACTGTAGTTACAAGTTATTGAGGTGATGCAAAGACTCTTATTGCAGATTTAGTTATGAGATATTTCTGAGTTCTCATAAAGTGAATTGATTGGGGTTTAGTATACATTCTAAATGCTCTTAATGCAGCGACATATCTGAGGGTTTAAATCTGAGTTGATGTGTATTTTCCCTTTGTTTGAACCTTCTCCTTGTGGCTGGTCTATCCCAGGATTAACGAACTAATTATTGCATGGTTCTATGGTGTTCTGGAGTCTTTTATAGCAGCAAACTGTATGAGGTGATGTGAATATATATTAAATACTCCCTGACATCAAAACCAATGTTGGTTTGATTGATAAATGAAGCCCTTGTGCAGAGATCATTGTGTGAGTTTATTGTAGTAGTCTGTATTCAATTTATCACAGTGTATTTGGTGTAATTACTTGATCTATTTGATAAATGCCATTAAACCCCTTTATTGGGTTTATTGAGTCATCTACTCAACTAGTACAAGTAGTTTGACTGAGTTTAGCTATTTACAGTTTAGTGGTGTATTGGAAGGTTGTTGATTTTCCTAATTTCTATTGAACTCGAAGAAGGGGATATTATAGAAACTATTTAGTTCTAAGATGCATGAAGGTGGAGCGCATCTAGTCATTTGAATGATTTCAAATCTATTATAAATCGATTAAAATTGGTTGATATACCATTTGATGATGAAGTGAAAGCACTTTTATTCTTATGTTCTTTGCACGATAGTTGGGATAACTTGGTAATTGATGTTAGTAATACAAGTATCTACTAATAGTATTTTGAAGTTTTATGATGTGGTTAGTATAATCTTGAATGAATAAATTCACAAAAAGAGTACAAATAAATCATCATCCGGGAATGCTTTTAATGTAGAAAGCAAGGGCGAGTAGAAGAATCAATGTAGGATAAGACCCACATCCAGTGGGAGCATGGCATGGATGAGGAGATGGACTCCTTGAAATAGAACCAGACTTGGGATTTGATTAAGTTGTCAGTAGGTAAGAGGAAATTGTAGAACAAGTGGGTTTACAAGATCAAGGAAGAAGAGGGTGGAAAGAAAAGATAAAAGGAAAGGCTTGTAGTAAAAGGATTTGCACAGAAAGTAGGTATTGACTTTGGTGAAATATTTTCTCCTGTTGTAAAGATGACTTTTATTCGTACTATATTGAGTTTAGTTTGAGTAGAAGATTTGCATTTAGATAAATTAGATGTGAAGACGGCATTTCTTCTTGGTGATTTGGATGAAGAAATTTATATGCACCATCTTCTTGGGTATGAAGTCAAGGGTAAGGAGAAATTAGTGTGCGAGTTGAAAAGAACTTATACAAGCTCAAGCAAGCTCCAAGGAAATGTTACATGAGGTTTGATAGTTTTATGCAAGAGCATGGTTACTTAAGATGTGAATCTGACCATTGTGTTTATTTCAAGAAGCTTGAAAATGGGAGCTATATTATTTTGTTATTGTATGTGGATGATATGATTATTGCAGGATCTAGTATGCAAGACATTGGTGAGCTTAAGGGAAAGCTAGCTCACACATTTGCTATGAAGGATTTAGGAGCTGCAAAAAGAATCCTTGGTATGCAAATACACAAAGATAGGAAAAATAAGAAATTGTATTTGTCTCAAGAGGATTATATCTATAGGGTGTTAGAAAGGTTTAAGATGTAGAATGCAAAACCTATTATTACACCTATGGCTAGACACTTCAAATTAATAAAATATCAGTGTCCATCATCACATGAGGAGGTCAAATACATGACATGAGTGCCATATACTTCAGCAATTAGGAGTCTCATGTATGCTATGGTTTGTACCAGACCAAACATTGCACAGGCAATGGGAGTTGTGAGTAGATATATTGTCAATATAGGGAAAGAGCATTGGAAATCAATACAATGGATACTCATGTATTTTAAAGGGACATCTAGCATGTAGTTATGATATGGAGGTTCGGATATTTCATTATGTGGCTATGTTGATTCGGATATGGCTAGAGATCTAGATGGTACAAGGAGCACTACTAGATATATTTTCACAATCGGTGGGATAGCAGTTAGCTAGATTTCAAGATTGTAGAAGGTTGTGGCTTTTCCTACTACAGAGGTAAAGTATGTTGCAGCTACAGAGGCTAGCAAGGAGATGATATGGATGAGTAAGTTCATGGAAGAGTTGGTTAAGGAGCAAGATGATTATAAACTATTCAATGACATCCAGAGTTCAATTCATTTGGCAAAGAACTCAATGTTTCATTTGAGAACAAAACACATTCAGTTGAGGTATCACTTCATACAATAGGTATTAGAGGATGGACAGTTGAATCTGGAAAACATTCATACAAGAAATAACCCTTCGAGATATGCTAACAAATCCATTAGCAAAGGAGAAGTTAGAGCTATACTCCACTTCTATTGGTCTTCGAGTTTGAGACTTGAAGAGGAAGAAACAAAGCTAAGGAAGGATCCAAGAATGACATTGTACAAGTATGGTGTAGTAATTAATCTCCAAGTGGGAGATTGTTGATTTTGGAGCTCAATTACTTCATATTAGCATGTAATGTAAAACTTGCTGGAAAACATAGTAATCATCATCGGTTAGGAGGGACCGGTATCGATCACCTAGGATAGACATCGGTCAAGCAAGGAGGAACCAACATCGGTTAGGGAGAACTAACATCGGTTACCTGTGCGAGGATGTTTTAATTAACTCTCGGGAATTAGATCTATTTTAGCATTAAAGTATATCTATTTATTGTAATTGCATGGCTAAGTGCTCTAAGTTTATAAACACCTATATAAGCATAAAATATAGGGTTTAGAAGTAAGTATTAACAAGAATTAAGAAGAACTTACAAAAGTTGGTGAGAGAGAGAATTCTTGGTGATGAAGCAAAATATTGAGAGAAAGAAAGTATTGTACATCTGAGAGGTGTGGAAGATTGTAAATATTCAATTTTATATCTTGTCAAAGCTTTGGACAATTGATTGGTTTGTTTCTTGGTGGATGTAGCCCACACTGGGTGAACCTAGTTAAATCTAGTGTTGATTTATATCTCTTGTTTTATATATTTCTTCTAGTAGAATATCCACTTTTACTTGTATGTATGCTTAGATCTCATATATTATCATCGTACAACAGGGGTGCTAACCCCAACAACAACTAGGTCCTTTAACTAAATCAAGAATAAATTTAATATTTTGAGGGTGAAATTATATGTTATTATTGATGAGTCTTTGAAAAAGACAGGTTACACATTAGGAAGGCTAATTTTGAGTGCCAAGTTACAAATAAAGTAGGGTTTAGGAGATGAGTTCGATTGTGAAAATTTTCATCCATGGAAAAGGGTATAATGGGTTCTTACAACCATTGAGTTTGTGTTTTGATAACCCTGGAAAGAGAATTTATTGATAACAGAGATTGTAGATTGACCTAATTGAGGGTTTGATAGTAAGGTACAAAATTGGAATAATAGGAGTTGTAGGGAGAACTATGACCCAATATTTTTGGAGCATTTTATACATAATAAAATCAAACTAAAGGAGGACCTTTAAAAACCTCATGGTCATTCCTAGAACTCTTGGAGCATAGTTAGAGCAATTTACATGGTCTTAAGAGACCTATAACATAGTCCTAGAGCAAGTTAGGAAAATAATGATCTATTGATCTTTTGAAATAAAATTCATGATTGGTATAACACTTGTTGAAGTGGTGTAAGAGGTTAGATGAAAGGAGAGCATGAAGGAACGCTAATTGGGCCAACATTTCTTGGGACTAAGTCAAGTAGTTTGTAAAGAGATTGAAGAGATGATTAAGAAAGGTAAGGGAAGGTGAAGTTTTCTTGAAGAATGACCTATTTAATGATTGGAATGTCATATGAGGAAAGGTATACAATAATACATAAGGAGTATTTAATCCATTTTAAGGAAAAATCTTGTCAAATTTTGTAAGAAAATCCATTTTGGACTTGTTAATGATCCTCCTTTTTCATAATTTTGAATAAGTTTATAATTGATCACTCTTCATTAAATGAATTCATGAATAAATGTGTATTTTGAATTCATCAATTACCCTTATTGGGCTAGCATAGACTTGGTCAAACCCTTAACTAGGGATTTTGAAATAAAAAACTTTTATTTTGAGAAAATAAACTAGTGGAAATAATTAAGACTTGGAAGTATATTGTATTTTGATCTCCTATAACGACTCTAGGGGTTTGGAGAAGGTACATTACCTTCGTGTATGGAAAACTTTAACGAGTTCATCAAGGTATAGTTAGGCCTACAAGGAATGAAAAAATTGGAAAAATAGGGTTTTTACTTAGAGTCGTACAACCAAACTTCTTAGAGAATTTTTTTTTGGGGATAAAGGGTGTCTAAAAAGCACCATAATTTTCAAAGAAACTTCCTACATTTTCGAAAAGATTGGAAAAGGGGTTTGTAATGGCTACTAGCTCTAGGAGTCATTGGCGAGAGAGTTTTTCTTGGATTTGTGTATTAAGACTTATTGTCTTGTACCTATGTGTAAAAATTTATCACAAATAATGTCTTACATATTTTCGATAAGGTTTTTGTATTTTTTATACAATGATATTAGGTCATTGATGATGCTTGTGGACAATTGTTTTTAATCTAAATTATCAAGATAAAGTGGTATTACTATTTGAAGAACATGGTTAGCAATCTAAAATTTCCTTTCATCATGTACCTTAAATAATGTGCTTCAAGAAATGTGGAGTGATTGAAAAATGATAAATGAAACATAGATGTTTTTTTAAAAGAAAATGAAAGGTATAATATTTATAGACAATGAAGAATCCATGTCACTTAGAGAAGTAACAATTCATAAAAGATTGGTATATTGTTATATTTTGTTTTTAGTACATTAAATTATCCAAATAATAATTTTTTAAACATCTAATGGAATATCCAATCAATTTGCACATTTTTGGTGATTTTTTAAAATATTAGCCAATGAAATTATGCTTGTAGTCTAGGATTCGCCAAGATATTATAGAAAATTTTGAGGGTCCATTACTCAACCTACCATTGATATAAATTAATTAAGTAATGCCATTTAATTAGTTTTGGGTTAATAAATTTGGGTGAACCCATTTTTTCATGAACCCTTCACCTATCTCATGGTTTAAATTTTCTATATATTAGCTAGGCCCTTTGATTTCTAAACCCCGATTGGCCTTACGGTTTCTTCTTGAAGTGGGATAGTTATGGATTGTAATATTGTTTTGTGAAACTATAAGGGCTACCATCCCTCCGACTAGGTCAATGCCCCTTATGGGATATTAAGTAATTTTGTATAACCACCATGCCATATTGTCTATAATTTCAACACTTTCTTTATAGCTGATATGGATTATAGTTATGATGATACATCATAAGAAATTATTCTTGTTACTACAAAACATCCACCTCACTTTACATATCCTAGTGTGAAAACCACTGCTATTATCCCTTATTCAAATACTTCTCTTAGTAACACTCTACCTATAGTATTGGTACCTCATAGTTCTATCACATTAACTAATTCCATTTATTACCCATAATCATGTGACACTAGTTCTTCTCGATTCATTTAAGTCATGTCTTGATGATTTTAGTTTAGAGTATGGTACTAGTGATGTTGATTTGTCTAGTGAATCTAATAATTTCCATTCCTTTAATTTTCATCTTGACAAGTTTCCTCATTCTAATAATTAAGAAATTCCTAATAGCATAATATCTATTAAATGTGCAAGTGATTCCTTTTATAATGATGGTGATGTTTCACATGACCAGTTTAACCCTCCATTTAATACATTAATTAAGGGTGTTTCTTACATTTTTGGTAATAACACATATATGGATATCGATGATGAATTATCTTCTCTTTTTATCCTATTATTGGTAATGTACAAGTTTATTTTTTTATTTCAGGTAACTATGATCTTTCCATTGATGAGTGCACCAAAGATATGTGTTGTTTATGTTTCTCCTCCAAATCCTATAAATAATAATACTACTATTTTGTCTCTACTCTTCCTTCTTGAATGAAAAAATGATATTTAGATTTTGTTTTCTTCCACACATATTATAAATACAAATGTGGAGAATGATAAAATGCCTTTTATATTTCTAATAAATGTGAATGAGTTCCTTCTCCATGTGTTGATATCAAGGATATCTATTCTAGTAAGCTTATTTTAGATAAATTGGATGTGACTAATGATGAGGTCTCTTTATATCCCCCAATTCAAAATAGACTACTAATTCTGATATACCTAGTCATGATGAATTATCTAACCTCTCTCTTAAATGGAATAGTGATATTATGGCTAATATTATTGGTAAAATAGAACCCTTGAATAAACCTCTCAATGTTTATGTTATACCAAAGGTCATATCCCTTATGTATGTAGTAGGTGATTTATGACATAAGGTACATACTTTGACCATAGAAAGTAAGGCTTATCACACCAAAATGTATTCTAGAACTGCATATGATGATCACATATGGTGTAAAATATTTCAATCCCCTTCCCTTAATTTTTGTATGCCTAAATTTTAATTATTTAATGGTACTTCTGACCCTTGTCTACATCTTAAATTGTATAGATCAAATATGTCCTTATATAAACATGATTTATATTTCTTTTTAAAAATTTGTGACATAATCTAGAACTAGTGGTGTAATGTATTGGTTTAGTCACCTTCATAGTGGATCTATGGGCACATTTTTAGAGCTTTACAAAAAAATTATAATTTTCTTTATTGATAATAAGGGTCCTAAAGTTACATATGATTGCTTACCTTCTTTATATCAAGGAAATTCAAGATATTTATTGATAATATTTTATGAGTTAAGGCTAACATGAAAAAATTAATATATCATCCAATAGATTTAGAAATGAAATGTTTCTATTTTTAATTGATCATTTTCCCTCTTAAAGATAGATTGATGCATGTCACATGTTCTTCTTTTGTTGATCTTTTGTTACATGTTATCAACATAGAGCTTGATTTAATTCCCACACACATTTTCTCAAACTCTCACGATATCATTACCACTTCCCCACATAACTAAAATCTACTACTCCACATGATTCACCATCCATTTCATGACAAGTTAAAGTTTTACATCAAATAAATAATTCCTATCATATTAAATTCCTAAACCTACATATCTTACAAGGCCTCCTCCTATCCTTAAGTGAAAAATGTTAAATTTTGATAAATACATCGATTGATAAATAAGTGGTTGATTTAGCTACCCTCTTAATTAGCACCATCCTCCTCATTGGTTGGAGTGGGAAAAAGGTTGAACATTTTGTAACTTCCATTGTATTAATGGGCATCATGAATAATTATTGTTATATAATGGATCTTAAAGTCCAATTTCTTGAAGATAAAGGAATGATCACATTTGGTACTTGATATGATAGTAGATCCCTTTCTCCTCCTTCTTGAAATCAATTTATAGAGGTTGCAATCTCCCAAGATGGTCCGCTAGAACATGTTGGTTTCTCATCCTTTTATGATAAATGAACCTTGGAATATAGATACTATTCATTAACTATTACAAAATGCTAAACTATAATGTGTTGAAAAAAGTATTAGTTTACATTAAAAAAATAGTATGGTTAATCACATATATCCTTCTATAACAAATAGTGAAAAAATATACACAACTAACTAATACTTCACATATAATTGATGCAAGTTCATATTCAAAGTATAGATTGATTAGGAATCCCCTATTAAATTATCTTGACTACTATGACCGCCTATTAGAGTTAGTAACTTTTCAATTAAATGAAGATATATGAGGATGTCCATTTTATATTTTTTAGAATAGGTTTCCTCACATTATAATTTTTTCGCATATTTTAATAGAGGGAATCATTCGAATATTTTTAAACACCATTTGATCTTACTAACATGATTGGTCCATAACATGATCATTTTATGACTTGGTAATTCCAATTCATAACACGAGAACATATTTTACTATGCAAAAATGAATTCACAATTTGAAAATAATTGTTATCCAAAATTACCCCTCAAGTTATTTTGGCTCTAACAAGCTTAAAATGGACTTAGCCACTTTTAAAGGGTCTAAGATGTTTAAAATGTTTTCGATTTCCCCTTCCAAAAGCACCGACCAATGGATTTTAAAAACCCATGGGAGAATGATTCAATTTACCATGAAAATAAGGAACTTAGTGTTCCAAGGGTTCTCCTAACCCATGAAACAAAGGAGCATTGGTTGGACTTGGATTGGCTCTAATTAAACCCGTAGGAAGCATATAGAATATGTAACATAAAGGAAAGAAAGGAGGCCACATGGTGTAGATCTAATGGTCCAAGGTAAACATGTGGTAGTATTTTGAAACTCTTCAATCATATGTATTCCATGGACCTTAAGTCTCATGGAATAAGTCAAGCTTCATAAAGGCATCGGGTCCGGAAAGTCAGGTGAAGTCAAAAGGGGACAGTGGCATATTTGTTTTGAATCCAAAAAATTTTCTAACTTCCCAAAAGTAAAAAATTTCAATGAAAAGGAAGACTCTAAAAATATGATAGCCCAAAGCTACGTGGTGCCTTCTCATTAGCTAGCATTTCACCAAAAATCGATGAAAATAAGTCCGACACTTTGAGAAGTGCATGGATATTTCTTATTGGCTCGTACTTTTCAGTTTTCATTCAAGTGTTGTCAAAATAATGACAACCCGAGGGGTGTGGAATGATCTCATTGGCTAATGCTTCACAAGTGTCGAAAGGGAAAATCAAAGGAATGACATTGGGAAGTGCATGGAGCCTTCTCACTAGCTCAAAATTTGTAATGGTCAATCAAAGGGATATGAAAAGGTGAATTACGAAGAAATGAGGAGCATTCCCATTGGATTGTATTTCTAAGGGACAATTCAAGAGAAAAGGACATTCTGACACCTAAAGAAACATGGCATTTTCTTATTGGCCCGTATTTCATAAAGCGACTTAAACAAAAAGGAAATAGAGGAAAACTAAAGAGAAGAAAAAGATTGATCCCAAACCAATGAATGACTGACACATGGAAAAATTAAAAACAATGCACACATAAACATAGCCCGATCCCCAACCTAATCAAAGGCTACCATGTGTCAAGTTCTGGTGATTCCCAACATGCAAAATTTCAAATGGCCATATCTTTTGACTCGAGCTCCAAATATAGAAAAATTTATATCGATGGAAGATGTCCTCAAGACCTTCGACTTGGCATCATCAAAATCATATTTTGGTGATGTTTGGTGGGTAGAAAAGGGTAAATATAATTTGGTCCATTAATATGCAAAATCGACGTCTCAACCACTTGAATTAATGAAGTATGGGGCTCTTCCTTATTCTACAAGCTAAACATACTTAGGGAATGCACTTGACATGTCGTGTTGTAGGGAAAACAGATCTTCATCAATTACAGGATCAAATCTGATATTTTGTCCTCTTCTCTTTCTTATTCCTACTATATATTGTACAATATTTTATTTTGAAAGGGATGGACATTTTTATATGTAAAGGAACCATGTCAAAATGGTCTCTCAAGCACCTATGAACTTCAAACCTTTATTTTTGCCTTTGTAGATGTATTCTTGCCTTCCTTTCAACTATAATGAATTGTACATAGTAATAAAATATGGTGTTTGTGGCTATCTTCTTCCCTATACTTATGTTTTATTTGCATATTACCTTCTTTTACTTTTGTAATGTTGTGCATATCTCCCTCATTTTCATGGCTCAATTTTGATTGTGTTTAATGTTCATCACACTTTTCTTGGTGTTATCACCTCCTTTTAGCTTAGGATTTCCATTTTTGCATCTCTTTCTAACTCGGATCCCTTGGAATGTTTATCTTGGGCCTATCTTTCAGCATTAGGAGTAGTTTTAGAATTATATTAGGTAAAGGAAGCCAGCCTTCTATGGAGGTCCATCTCGGTAGCAAGTCCCACAACTTGAAAGATGGTCACATGTTAGAAAATAATAGGGACTTGTAACAAGTAGATCCTAGGTGTTACTTTTTGACATAACATTTTGGCATGCCGTGGGACTAGATTGAATCACTTTACAACTTCGTAGCAGCAAAGGTTGATGTGTTATTGATGGTATTCAACCTTTGGAGGTAGTTATCAACACATTTGGTGACTCCATTGATTCAAACAAACTCATTTTCTTAGGTTTCAAACCTTTTCCTCCATCCCCTCATTCATTTCCATGCCCCCATCTTCTCATGGCTCTCCAAAGAGCTCTTCCATTCTCACATTTTAGTTCCAGCCCTCTCCATTTATAGTAGTGGGATGTTATCCCCAAAATAGCCCTAAAAAACTTTCCTCTCTTCCTTGGAAATGGAGATCAATCTCCCATTAATCACATTCAAGATATAACAAACCATTGTGTCATTCACAACATCATAGAAGAGAACATTTTCCTCAGACTTTTGGTTTCATCATTCAGAGGCAAAGAAAAATATTGGTACAATAGTTTGGCTCCATAATCCATTTCCACATGGAATCAACTGGGAGAACAACTACACAACTAGTTTAAGGAGGATGTAGATGTCATTTTCCTCATGGAACATCTTAGCAAAATACAACAGGCTCCAATGGATTTTATCTCTGATTTCAACATCATATTTACAAGGACTTGGCATAGAATTCCTCAAGAATTCAGACCCCCACAAGGTATGGCATTCTTGTATTATTTGAGGTCCTTTGATGTTGATTTAGCTATATTAATTCAATCCCTAAGAGGTATAATTCTTCCTCAAGATTTTTCCATTGCATCACAAGCTGAGAAGATTCTTATTCAGGCTAGGAAAAGAAAAAATATCCCAATTGTTGCAATTATTCCCTCACCACCTCAAATTATTCCCTCCCCTTGCACAAATAATGAAAAATCCATTATTTCCTTTCAAAAGTAGGAAGATCATTTGCTTCCTTGTCCTTCATTTTATGTTCCACATGTTTATCATGCCCAAATCATTCCCCATACTTTACAAAATCCTCTCCTATCTCCACCCAAGGAATTACCCAACTTTCCTAAACCTTGCACTAATGTTTCCAAGAGTTGTGGTATTTCACATGTTGTCCCTACCTTCTACCCAAAACTCACTAAACCAAGTTATCCTACAAGGTTGGTAGAAAGTGACATTTTCTATGCTTTTGTAGAGGAGTAGCCCATGCTACACTCAAAACAACAAGGCTTCAGGAAAAATAAGGAATTGGTTTTGGAGAAAGTAGAGTGCGGAGTATGTTTTAGAGGATCATTTGTCTTCTTCAATTGGTCAAACCAGAGTCTTGAGCATCAAACATCTCAGCCCAAGCATGCAACAAATCAACATCCTCTTTCCTATGTTCCTTCTCCAACCAATTATACTAAAGAAGATAATTCCATATATGTTAAATATTGGTATGATTCAAATTGGGGGATGAGAGCATGAAAACCATGCAAAAAGAGGTGTTGAATGTCAGGGAAGAATCAGGTGGACATGAAGGACAATCAGGTTGGAATTGGAGGGGAAGAGAAAGTGTTTTTGAACACTATTGGCATCCAAGGCCTTGAGGAAGAATGTTTTGAAAGTGAGAAAGGTACTTTAATGGAATGCAATGATCCTCATTTCTCTACATGTTTGGAGCTTGCTACACTTTTAATGGAAGGGCCTCAATATTTCAAGGAAGATGAGTTTGAGCTCTCTAGCTTCTTGTTTGAGGAAGTAGAGCATGAGAACACAAGGGTGGAAATAGAGTTGTTTGCAAAAGAAGCAATATCAATTCTAGAAAATCTTGCAAACATCCACCATGAAGAGGAAATAGTCTCTACTAGCTCAATTCTTGGATTTAATTGCAAAGACTATGGGAAAAACAAGAGAATCGGGGCTTGCCAATAAAATATTTGGCTAATATAGAGAAAAAAAGGAGATTTTCCACTAGTCATGCTCACTTCATAGCATGAGGAAGATCTTTAGTGTACCAAAGGTTAGTAATAATGCCTCTCAAATCCAAATACAGAGAAACTAAAAGAGGTATTTGTTTTGTTTGTTGATACTTTAAAGAGAAGGGTGGAAAACTTGTTGCAAAATAGTTTTTCACTCTTGCTTAAGACCATGTCCAATGTCAAATCAAATACATGGTCTAAAATTGTAAGAAAGGAAGTTATTTCTCCTTGCCTATTTCAGGCTTTATTTAACTCCTATTTTCCTTTGGTTAGAGTAGGTTAGGATATGTTTTCTTTTTGCAATACAAGTGCATTGTGCACACTCTACATGTTTCCACTTGGAACATGTATGATTTTCTATGTTTTAATATAGTTTTTTTGGTCTTGTTGTTTGCACAAGATTCAATTCAGAAGTGTTCATGGCCAAATCAAATTTTGGGGTAGTTTTTAAGAGTATATTCATCATTCCCCAATATAAATTTAAGTTCGGGGCTCCACGTACCTCTTCCTTGGTGATAAATTCAGTTTTGGGATAGTTTTAAAGTATTAATTCAAAACTCCCAAGCGATCACCTTCAAGAGCAGCCCAAGTAATCCCTAGATCAATCAAAATAGGTTTAGTGGCGAATCGAATAGTTGGAGCAGTTTCAAAGTTTCATTCAGAGCTCCACATATTCTCGCTAAGTCCATTCGTGTTTCATACGTCTCAAAGAGTAATAAATATTCAAATTTAGATCATTTTTTAAATTTTTCGGGCTTAACTCCATGTGAAATGGATTGCATAAATGCTATTGATCTAATCCGGAGGAATATTACCCCGAGATGTTGACAAATTGTTATTAAAAATTACCCCTAGGTTATTTTGGATCTAACAAGATTAAAATGGACTTAGCCACTTTTAAGGGGCCGAGAAATTTAAACGGCTATCAATTTACCCTTCCAAAAGCGCGACCGTTGGATTTTAAAAACCCGAAGAGACTTATTTAGTTTACCATGGAAAGTAGGAACTTAGTGTTCTACATTCTCCTAACCCATGAAACAAAGGATCATCGGTTGGACTTAGGCGGGTTTTAATTAAACTCACGGGAAGCATGTAAAATACGTGACACAAAGGAAAGAAAGGAGGCCACATGGCATAGATCCAATGGTACAAGGAAAACAAGTGGTGGGATTTTAGCACTCTTCAATCAAATGTATTCCATAGACCTCAAGTCGAGGAATAAGTCAAGTTTCATAAAGGCATCGGTCCGAGAAATTCAAAGCAAAGTCAAAATGGGATAGGTGGCACAATTATTTTGAAGCCAAAAAAATTTCTAAGCTCCTCGAAGTAAAAATTATGATGCAAAGGAAGACTCGGACAAATCTAACAGCTTGAAGCTATGTGGAGCCTTCTCATTGGCTCTAGTTTCACAATTTTCCAAATCCGATGAAAATAATTGTGACGCTGAAGTGCGCAGAGATTTCTTATTGTCTCGCACTTCACGGTTGTTAGTCAAGTGTTATTAAAATAATGACAACTTGAGGGGCACAAAATGATCTCATTGGCTAATGCTTTGTAGGTGTCCGAAGGGGAAAATCAAAGGACTAACATTGTGAAATTCGTGGAGCCTTCTCATTGTCTCACACTTTGCAATGGTCAATTAAAGGGCTATGAAAATGTGAATTGTGAAGAAATGTGGATCCTTCCCATTGGCTCACATTTCTAAGGGATAAGTCAAGAATAAAGGACAGTCTAATTTCCCAGAAGAAACGTGGCATTGTCTTATTGACCCGTATTTCATAAAGACATACATGCTCACAAAGGAAATAAAGGAAAAGTAAAGGGAAGCAAAATCCCAATCCCCAAACCAATGAAGGACTGACACATGGAAAAATGAAAAATAGTACACACATAGGTAGAGCCCAATCCCTAAGCTAATTAAAGGCTTCCACGTGTCAAGTTCTCGTGCCTCCCAAAGATGTGAAATTTCAAATGGCCATATCTTTTGACTCTAAGAGCCAAGTCTAGAAAAATTTAAATTGATGGAAATATCTCCTCGAGCCCTTCAACTTGGAATCATCAAAATCATATTTTGGTGGCATTTGGTTAGTGGAAAAGAGAAAATTTACTTTGGGCCATTAATATGTAGAATCATACAGCTCAACCACTTGAATTAATGAAGTATGGGGCTCTTCCTTCTTCTACAAGCCAAACAGACTTGGGGAATGCACTTGACATGTCATGTTGTAGGAAAAAAATATTCATTAATAAGAAGATCAAATCGAATATTTTTTCCTCTTTTCTCTCTCTCATTTCCTCTATATAATGTAAAATATTTCATTTTAAAAGGGATGGAAATTATTATCTAGAAAGGAACCATGTCAAAATGGTCTCCCAAGTAGCTATGAACTTCAATCCTTTAGTTTGGCCTTTGTAAATGCATTATTTCCTTCCTTTCAGCTATAATGGACTGTGCATAGCAATAAAATATGGTGTTTGTGGCTATCTTCTGCCCTATACTTATGTTTTATTTGCATCTTGTCTTCTTTTACTCTTGTAATGTTGTGCATATCTCCCTCATTTGCATGCTCCGTTTTGACTGTGTTTAATGTTCATCTCCTTTTTCTTGGTGTTATCATTTCCTTTTAGCTTAGGATTTCCCTTTTTGCATCTCTTTCTAACTCTGGTCCCTTGGAATGTTTAGCTTAGGATTTTCTTTCAGTATTAAGAGTAGTTTTAGAATTAGATTACATAGAGGAATCTAGAATTCTTTGGAGGTCCATCTCAGGTAGCAAGTCCCACAACTTGAGAGATGGTCCCATGTTAGAAAAGAGTAGGGACATGTAACAAGCATATCCTAGGGTGCTACTTTTTAACATAACAATAATGTGAGCATGTTTTATTTTATTTGTCTTGGAAACACTTACCCTTTGACTTGGATATCTAAGCCTAAGGGTTGGACTATCTATTTTGTGACTAAATCCGTGTTTTGTAATAAAACATAAGAATATCGTGTTTACACCCCATTTTCTCATTTATTTTAAGACAATATTCCGAAAAATAAAAAAATGTCCATCTTAGATTTGTGTTGATCTATTTCTTTCTAAAATTTGAATATTTTAAGGTTTTATCCTTACTTCATTTTAGTGTCTTCATTTTTCACCAAAACACATGTATTATTTTTCTATGTATTTTTCATTTACTCATCCAAATTCAAAAATTAACATCCACACATGATATACACTCCATTTTACACACATTAAAAAACATTTGATTTTCAATTTTTGCTCAAAACAAGGGGGTGTACACATGACTGTTTTGTTTTTGGAATATGTGCCCTTTGAAAATTAGTAAAATTAATATAATCATTGAAAAAATAGGATTAAATGGTGGGACCTAATACATAATCTTAGTTAAATTTATATGAAATGGATTTGTAAAATAATTTATGGAACTAAAAAAATGCGGCGAGAGGGGGGCACATGTGACACTATGTTATATTTTTAAGACATAAATAGAATCACTTTGTGTGTAAACCACATTTGACCCTATTAGTCTACACCATTAAAAAATAGTAGCTTAGAAACTAGATTCCTAGCATTATGGTTCTTGTTTTAATAAAATTGGTACATTTTGATCATAGGCATATCAAATTCTTTATTGAAGTTTGTATTTTTCTAATTTTTGGAAAGGTGACCACTTTTGACCCCATTGCAATCCCCATTTCCATGCACATGCGTGTGTGTACACATGCCCACACGTGTGCTTGTGTTTGTATGTGTATCGTGTGTCAATAATTATAATACAATAAGGTTCATGCCCTTTACAATCATGGTATATAATTATAATTTTGTAGGTCTCTATAACTTTAAGTGAGTAGCAATATAGTAAGTAAATATAATCTATAGTATTTTATTATTTGGTGGGGGTTATTTGATTACATAAGTATGTTGGTGAAACATAAACATCACAATATTTCATAAATCCAATATAGAGATTATATTATATTTAAAATATAATTTGTCCTCTATTATGAATAGGAATTCTCGTAAGGATAATTACTACATGCTCTTCCAACATTATTTCAATGTATTTGGTAGGGTAGAAATTTGTTATCTATTTATAGGGATTTTATGTTTGGTCTCTACATATTTCATACACAAAAAATAGCATTCATAGTATCCTTTGAAGTTATATAACTATAAAGGATTGAGGCATGTATTAAATTTTTAAATTCATGATAATTCTTGTATTGTGCTCATATATACAAGAATTATTTGGTAAAATTAAGAATTGAAAGCGCTAGAAATCTATGTTTTAAACCTACTCGAACATGGTTTTTAACTTTGAAATTATGAATGGTGGTTGAGAGGGTAGGGTATTTTGTAATAAGTATATTGTGTAGTCATGAAACATATAAATCAATTAAGAAGATGATGATAGGCATTAGAGTGCCACAAAAAAATCATAAAATTAAAATATATGGGCCTATAACTCATAATGGATGGGAAGATTGATTAGGTGTCTAGATCTTAGTCTCAATGAATCAAGGTGGAATCAAGTTAGTGAATCATTTACAATGGAAGTTGCATCTAACTAACACTATAATTCATTTGTTAAGTTGATAAAAGCTAATTGCAAAACATTTTCGGACCATTTTTGTATTCCCACTAGGGGTTGTTATGTGCACAACTATATGGATATCATTCATGTCATAAGGGTGGTAATATTTTATTTTTCTCTTTTAATTAAAGGGTCGGGTAATGATCTTTATTATCTTGTTGAAAGAAGGTATATTTCCTTCACCAACATCAGTAATCACTTTTACATAAACCAATCTAACTTTTCCATGTATTATTTCAGATCTTTTTATTAAGTTTGATAAAGAAATTTCAAAAATTAAAAAAAAAAAAGACATTTTTAATTTCATTGGTTGAGGTTTAATTCTTAATGTGCTATAGTAAATTTAAGAAAATTAAAACTAGACTAGTTTTTATAAGAAAGAAAAATTACTGACTTTGATTTGATTTAGGAAAAATACAAACAATGATTTTTGACTTTTGAGTGGTTATTGCATGGTTTATATAGAGCAATAGACACTATTTCAAATAACACTTTAGGAGATGTTTAGATGGATCCTCAAAAATATAAACACCTTCATAACATTACTGCAATTGTTTTTGTTTAATACATGGTATTTTCTAATGGATCTCATTCTCCCATTATCATTATCTTATCAGTTTCCTTTCCTGAGCCCTCTCCCCACTTTATATTCATGATGGATTCCCATGTATAAATTTTACAAAATATTGTAAAGGTTTAGCCATGACCTTATACAACAATATCAAGTGAAAAATGTGTTACGTCAAGATTATGAAAAATGCTTTACAAATGAAAGTAAACCAAAATTTTGGCACGTCTGTGTTTTATAGGATTCAAGATCTGATTCTTAAGTATTTGGTGTTATTGTATGGTTTATTTTTGCATCAAATTACATGTATGTGCAGTAATGAGAGAGACGCTTCTTAAAATAGGGTATCCAATATTGTACTATGTGAATGGTAAGCTTTAATCTATTTGCATCGTAAATATTGCACTGGTTATAAATCTCCATAATCATTCCTATTTTATGCGTAGACAAAGTTGGACATAGTTGGAAGACAAAAATGACATTAAAGATAGTTGGATTAGGTGAAAATTGAATCCCATACAGTTTATGGATTGTTATACAATTTTACAATTGTTTCTTTATGTTGGACTAATTATTCTAATAATTAAAACTTAAATGAATCATTTTTTTAGCATATCTTCTCGAGCGGATCAGAAAAACAAATGAGCATAGTATATAGGACCAAGGGGATGGAATGGTGAGGACCTCTTCCAATTAAAGAGATAACTATTTTATTATTCCAAACAAATTCTATTTTACTGAAATGATAATTAGGTACAAAGTTATCATTTTAGAATTTCCTACAACTATAGTAGTAACCAGTAAGATCTAGAAAATATCCAGCAATGGCTATAACCACAATACTCAAGCAAGAGAAAATTTAATGGATAAATAATAAGCAGAGGTTTATTCCAAATATACTATTTGCTTACATGAATCATGCCTATTAAACAGGATTTACTAGGAGTTAATGGATAATAACCTCAAGTTTGTTTAAACAATATTTATATGAGAATCAAGTTGTTAAAAATAAAAACTTGATTATTTGAAAAACAAAGGGTAAGTGCACCAATATGAGAGGCCAAAAACTAGACAAAAATCTGAAATTAGGTAAAACACGTACGTGTTTTTAAATAACGTGTATGCGTTTGAGTTTGCAGTTTTGTATTCCCGAACCTAAAGCACATACGTGTTTCTAGTGTTAGGAAACGTGTATGCGTTTTGAGTTATATGAAGTTTAGAAGGGCCGAAGGAGTCATATTTACTAAAATAAATGTTAAGTATAAGATTTCTTTTATTATTTATTTATACTTTATTATTTCTTTTAGTAAATATAAAAATTAGGGTCACTATGCACTGATCGAGGTAGTCCCGTAGCTCGACACTTATAATCTAGAAGATAGTTTTTCAAAATCTAATTTGGTTAGTACTTACTCATTTTCGGATTTTAGTAAGGACCTAAAACTTTTAGGGCATATATATTGTAGTCGGTCTTTGTTTTGGGAAAACATATAGTTGTTTTGTAGGTTTTTGACCTTTTGGATTGGATTTTGGCCCTACCACTACTTGAATTGGTACCAATTTTGAAATTTGGTCCATAATTCACTTTAGTGACCACAAATCAACTCTATGATGCTTGTCTACTTCTTACTAAAATGAGATCCTCACTTTGTAGATAGAGGATTGCTCCCTGAATGGGATTCATGTCCTATGGAAAAAATGAGGTGATTGTAATGTGCCTCCTCCTTAAGGTTTGATCACACTACTAGGTTTTGAATGATTTTTATGAATAGTACTAAGTGAATTGCATCAAGTGAACTCGAGATGATTTCTCATTCTTAGAAACATGGTGCTCCATATAAATATCATCCCCTCACCTTTCCTGGCTCTAAAATAATCCTTTCATGGAATAAAATTCATGATTCTCATACACTGTATTTTATCATATGTCTCTCATGGAGATATATGATGCCTTAATACTTCACACATGATGGTCCTAGATACCTCGGTGGCATGACTAGCTCATTTTAGCTTGTTCTTTGGAGAGATTTGGGTATAATGACAAAGTCAGGATATGATGATCATCAAGTCACTCCTTTAGCTCCACATTTCACCTTAAACATGATGACTCACTCATAATTAAATTTATTGACCAAGATGAAACATGGGTGTAAGCATGTTTATGGTACATGGACACCTTTTTCTCAAGTTGCTCCTCATGGAAATGGATTTCCTCCTCCAATAGGGGATGAATCCTTGAATGAAATTTGAGGATTATTTACATGTTCTTGAAATCCATATTTCACTGAAACACTACAAATCACATTTTACGATCAATGAAACTATTCTAAAAATCTAATTCTTCATGCAACTCAAAATTTAGGTCCTATTTCATTTTGAACCGGGAGGGGTAGCTAAAGATTTTTGCAGTACCTAAAGAAATATTTAATCCTTGAATCAATGTTGATTATTCCACCTTGTAGATTCTAATATCCTTCCAATTCCTATTTTGTTTCGTCCTAACTCTTTCCAACTCCTTGAATCATCCGGATAAGTCAGCTTTCATTGTTTTAGCTTTCATTCCTTGCACCTGAAAACCCGGTCTTAAATAGATTTCTCCTGAAAAGATTTTATTTCCTAAAATTTCCTAAATTTACTTAGAAATATTCAATTATCTCTAAAATCACCCTCGGTTGCTTCATATTTTCTCTAAAAATTAATGAAGTTCGTGAGGAAGTAGTCTTGCATCAAAACTAAATGAGTTGATCAATCACCTTAGAAAATATTCCCTACACATTGAAACACACTAAATGATCTTATTAGGAATTTCTTTTGAGCCAGGGTAAATTTTGAACTGATGACAGGTTGTCCAAATGATACAAAGTACCATGTAATCCTCTTTATATAACTTCAACTCAAAATACAACTTCCCTAATTCAACTTTCTCCTTTTCCCTTGTTTCAAGTAGGTCTAATTAGGGTTTAAAAGAAAAATTAAGGGTTTAATGGATTAACACATGTTTCATCCTTACATCCACCTTTCAACACACCCATACACCTTACTCAAGCACACCTCAATGCTCCATTACTCATTTATCCATCATTTTGCTAGATTTTCAACTTCGTATGTTTAAGACTCCTTGTTTGCTCAAGCTCTAAACAATATTCTCAACTTTGTTTTTCACCTTCACCTTGAATTTTACTCAATATTATTTTCACTCATCTCACTATTCTTACCCCTCTCCTAATCACTAATTCAAATCACTCAACTCTTCCTCTTTCACTTAAGGATTTTCATACAAACCCT
Source organism: Taxus wallichiana var. yunnanensis (assembly GCA_018340775.1). Lineage (NCBI taxonomy): Eukaryota > Viridiplantae > Streptophyta > Pinopsida > Cupressales > Taxaceae > Taxus > Taxus wallichiana. The sequence goes on along the minus strand of CM031242.1, from coordinate 61,003,452 downwards.
TACTCTCTCTAGGCTTCTTTATGGAATTGTGCAAGACAAATCAATAGGTCTTCTTGATTAAATTTGTATAAGGATTTTCCCCTGTTCCTCAAGGATTCAAAACATTCTAACACCACTCCCTCAATGATAGATATAAATTCCTTATGAGTTTATTTCCTAAGACAACTATTTCTCAAGGTTGGTCTTGACAGTCACAAGAAATAAGCATGATTGTACATTGCTTCATTTACCTACTAAACACTCAATACTATGCCCTTATGCCCTAATTGTATGAGTCCTTAATGCCCTTATGCCTTCCTCCAACTTTTTAGAGGCTCCACCAACTTCAAACACATGAAATAAAGACTATTTTTCTAAAATTACATCTTTCCTAACCCTCAAACTGGGCATTAACACTGTTAAATTGTATTTTCACATTCCTTTGTTTTTATTATTATTCTAACCTATACTAGGGATTTTTAAACTCTTATTATTCATATTACCTTCATGCACACTTATCAAGGACTCTACCAGGCATAAGTATTAACTTTTACACAAATTTTCTACTCTAGGTCCTTAAGACTCAAGGTGCACACTTAGGATTGTGAACATAAATTTAATTTAAGAAATCCTCCTTTAGATGGCTTATTACCTTTTCTTGAATTTTTCAACACCAAGTCCTTGTGATAAATGCCCTGAAATAGACTCAAGGATTCCATTGAATCATTATGTTCATGCTACATACTACTAAACTTCTAAAATAGGGTATAGTCTAGTCTGAGTAAGTATTTCTATCTATTTTCCATTCCCTAGACACTGTGAGGGTTCCATGAAGCCTTGAACACCATTATAGATAAAAATAATCCAAAAATAGATATTTACACGTGAAAATGCTTTGTAAAATATTCTCTAACCTCCAAATTTGATATCTTGGTCTAAGAGGACTGTGTCACTTAACACCTAAGCCTATAACATACCTAGAGCTAGTTCAAATATTCAAATTATACATTTGGAGGGAAACTCCTATTCTTTCCTATGGAGTCCAAATGGACTAGTACAAGTTATGACCATCTCAAGTGGACCCAAGATACCCCTAGTCACCTAAGAAATCCAAAATTGATTATTAACAAGATGTTCTGCATCACTAGAGGAAGGATGCACAATGATTGAGAAGCCTTATTTTCAATTAAGGGCTTAGTTTTCATGCTTCAAAATTTTCAATTTCCATACTAGTTATTTTGGCCATTCTAGAGCTATTAAAACACCCTCCGGAGAGAGTTTAGGAAAGATCTTAAGCATCCAGAGGTGATTTCGAGATAATCTTGGAAGTGTTGAAGGTAATTTAGGAAGATTTAGGAAAGGTTTGATCATTCAAGGACTATCTTCTCAACATCGGGTTTTCTAGGTGTAGGGAAAAAACACTCTAATGGTGAAACCTAACTTCTCTGGAAGATTCCAGGAGCTCTATAAGGATTAGAAGAAAAAAAGGCATTGGAAAGCTACGTAAATCCTCTACATGTTGGAGACATCCATTTTTTTCTAAGGCTTGAAGGTGTCATGAATAATTTCAAAATAGTGAAGCTGCCCATTTTGGTTCCAAACCAACACTTCACCAATGCAACACTTCATGACACCAAAATAGGGCACTACCAATCAACCTTCATGTTTCTTGATGATTGACACCTCATGTTGACTCCTATGCCACCTAGACACCCTTTTCTATCAATGCAACTTGACATCAATGACAACACCAATGACACTATGTCCAACACATGTGTTTTGATTTGTTATGTATTATAAGGCATTTCATGAGTGCATATATTTGAGAAATTGTTGTTTCCTTTGAGAGTTGTGAGGTTTGTAAAATCTAATTTTGACACATCTAACACTCCTAAAAATGTCAATAAACAATCCAAAAGGCCCCAAAACCTAAACAATGACTATATTCATTGCCAAAATAGACATCGATTGTAGAATTTAAATGTTAAAAGCTTTAGGTTGAATGTTGAAATCCTAAAAATTACCTATGTACTAACCAAATTAGATTATAAAAACTATCTCCTAAATCATGACTCATGGAGCTATGAGACTAGTTCCATAAGGTGTAGAGTGACCTTAATTTCTTATATTTACTAAAATTAATTCAAAGCATAAGAAATAGTAAAATAAAATTTATTTTATTATTTATTATACTTAAACATTTATTTTTGTAAATAAAAGCATGCAAAAACACATATAATGCCCATACTCTGTGAAACGCATACGCATTCCCTTTATTATGCCCCCAAACCAAGAATTTCAAGCTTGGAATTACTTGTTTCCAAAACCTTTGCCTTGTCATCAAAGGTGTTTTTACATAGACCTTCCACCATGCTAAATCCTACAAAAATGTTTTCTATCTTTCTTAAATATTTGCCTACAACATCAATAAAACTATCCTCTTTCTAAATATGTATTTTTATATTTTTCTATTTATTATACTTAAATATTTATTTTTGTAAATAAAAACATGCAAAAACACATATAATGCCCATACTCTATGAAACGCGTACGCGTTCCCTTTATTATGCCCGCAAACCAAGAATTTCGGGCTTGGAATTACTTGTTTCCCAAACCTTTTCCTTGTCAGCAGAAGGTGATTTTTTTCGCATGGACCTTCCACCATGCTAAATCCTACAAAAATGTTTTCTATCTTTCTTAAAAATTTGCCCACAACATCAATAAAACTATCCTCTTTGTAAATATGTACTTTTTATATTTTTCTAACTATTCTAAGGTTTTTATTTATATTTATTTCAAACTATGTCTTTTATACCTCTATTTTTAGCGATTGTAACGCTTATCTTTTATCATGTAACTTTTTTTCACTTCTCGGAATTGAAAAAGAATTGTACAATCCCAAAATAGGCCTAATTATATACATATTCAAAAAAAAAATCTAATTTTCAATTTATTTTGAGGTAGTTAGGGGAGGCATGGTCGGATATCATTTATTTTCTAATTTTCAAAATCTTTGTACTTGAAAAATTATTAAAAAAAATATAAAAACATTCTATCCCAAACTAGATGCTCTTATCTATCTTTCTACCAAAATTTTTCAAAGCTACTACATAGTGCTAAAAAATGGGGGCAGGCATGACCGATTGTCTATTATTATTTTTTACAAAATTAAGAGAACCTATTGACATTTTCAATATTTAACCGACTTATACTTAACCATTTTCAAAAAAAAAAAAATAGTAGTTTAGAAACTAGACTTGAAATTATACAATTCATGTTCTTATAACATTTTCATATTTTGAGTGTAACTATCTTAAATAACTAATACAAGTTGAAGTTTTTATTTTTCGTAAAAAAAAAAATGTTCATTTAAGACCCCTTTTGGCCCCCAACTTGGTGCACTTACCCAACACTTTACTCCTTACATGAAGCTTATGAATTTAAATGTAAATAGTAAATAACATATTTATACTAACACCCTCCCTTAATCAAATGTTAGGGAGTAAAAAATAAAAAGGGGACTCGGATTCTAGGCCGATAAGAAACCCAATATAAACATGAAAAATAAAGAGGAAGGAAGTAATTTATAATGAATCACCCAAGGATAACTTCCTTCACCCTAAGCTTTTCTTGTAACTCAATAGAATGAGGATAACCAAAGGGTTTAGTGAAGATATCTACTATTTGATCAGAAGTAGACACAAATGCTAATTGAACAACCCAATCTTGAATTAACTTTCAAATGAAATGCACGCGTCGAGAATATGTTTGGTACATTGATGCTTAATAGGATTATGTGTAATTTTAATATCACTTTGATTGTCACAAAAACTATTGTGAGAGATACATGTGGAAATCCAAACTCACTGTAATTGATTGAAGCCAAATAATTACCTATTCATCCTTCACTACACCTTTATACTCTACTTAGTGGATGACAAGGATAGAGTAATTTTTTATTTCATACCTTTGTAACTATAATGGATCTAAGCTGAAAATGATACCATAAATAGATCATCACATATCACAACAACCTCCCCAATCGAATCAGAAAACCCTCAATATCACAAGATACATATGGTGAGTAATGAATCCCAAAACTCAAGGTCCCCTAAATGTAGCACAAGAATAAACTTCCCCATTTTCCAATGATTCTCATGAGGCTCATGAGAAAACTAAAAGACAACGTTTACATATAAAATGATATCAAGACAAGTGTGAGTAAGATAAAAATAATCACAACTAGTTATCTATACAAAGTGGCATCAACTAAGTTAGACCGAAAATCAACATAAAATAAATACTTGACTTAAATGGAGTTGGATATGGATTAAAGTCATCCATATTGAAATTTAGTATAAAATATGAAGCATACTTCCTCTTTTCAATGTAGATACCTTTTGAAGATTGGTGAATATAGAGACCAAGGAAATATTGTAACAAACCCAATTGTCATATTTAGAATTTTCCTTTAACTCAAGTTGAATGTCCCGAATCAAATAAATTGAGCTAATAGTGAGGATGAGATCATCAACATAAAAAACAAATATCAATAAATCTTCACCACTCTTTATAAAATACATAGTATTCTTAGTTTCACAAACAATGAAAACTAGTAGACAACAAAAAATAATCCATCTTCTTATACCAAGCTTGTGGAGCTTTTTGGATACCATAAAGAAAATGATGAAGTATACAAACTATGGAAGAGTCTTGCACAATCCCTGAGGCTGCTCCATATAAATATCCTAATGAATATCACCATGAAAAAATTAAATATTTACATCCATCTAATATACTTACTACTAATGAGAAGCGGTGAGGGAGAGTAAAAGGTGCATAAAATCCATATTTACAATAGGAGAAAAAGTCTCAAAGTATTCCACCCTTCAAATTTTGAAATCCCCATAGAATAAGATGAGACTCATATTTTTCAAATAATCCATCAAAGGAAATCTTAGTCTTAAAGACCCATTTACATTACACAAGCTTTCAACTCTTAGGAGAGGCACCAACTCCCAAGTGTTATTCTTCAAAAGAGAAGAATATTCCTCTGCTATGCGCAAAAGTATCCCATTCTAGATTACCGGAAGATTTCAAATATGTGATAAGATCACTATTGATATCATGACTCACAAAATACATCCTTAAATTCATATAAAGAGGGTGATGGAAAGAAACATCAACAAAAGTCTCATCACTAATATGTCAAATATCACTAGGATCACCAACTAAGTCACTAGTTACATGCATAATAAAATGGAACCATTTAGGCATGGGTTGAGGAGGAGGATAAGGTGTAGGATCATTATTCATAATATGATCTTTAGCATAATCAAGAAGCATATCCTCCATATCGGATGACGAGGAGGAAGAAGTAACTATTTCATGATCTAAGGAAGTGATAGTCTCATCAACACAAACATCCCTCCGAAATAGAACCTCATGGCTAGATGGATGAATAAGATTATATGCCTTTACGTGCTTGCAATATCCAACAATCATGATCCATTTTCTCTTCTTCTCCATGGATTTTCTCTTGTCGTCAAGAACAAAGATTCGTGCCTTTCTCCTAAAAACATGGAAATTAGATACATTAGGTTTTTCACTTGAACATGATTTTTTGGGAGTAACTCCTTGAACTTATGTAGAAATTTTTTTTATATGAAGTTTGCACAATTCAAAGATTTATCCCATAACTCAGGTGGTAGGTTCTTAGAATGAATTATATAATTTACTATTTCCTTGGGTGTTTTATTGTTGTGTTCAACAACACCATTTTGTCGAGGGGTGTAAGGTAATTTGTATTGATTCATAATAACATTTTCAGTACAAAAATTTCTAAATTCATTACTAATATACACCCACACATTTATCAATGTGGAGATTTTTAAGTGCATGATCTAATTATTTTTCAACAAAGGCTTTAAAAGCCTTGAAATTATCAAGGATATCACTTTTATATTAAAAAAATACACCCAATTTCTTCTTGTGAAGTCATCAATGACATTTAACACATATCTGGCACTAGAAAAAGAGTGAAAAGGAAATCTTGAAATATCATTATGTAGCAAATCTAAAGGATCCTTAGCTTTGAAATAGCTTGTCCCTTTGGGAAGGGGTCTTGATGTTGTTTCCTAAACATGCATTCTAGGGAAACACTATTGGTAGAGTGATTAACTAACATTAACTAAAATAATGTAGTATGGGGGCACTTAATCTAAGCTATGAACAATTGTAAAAAGTAAATAGATGCAGTAAAGGAAGTATGAAAAGATATAAGTAATTATGCAAAAGTAAATGCTAACACTAATGTGTAAGAAGGAAGAGGAAAGAATTTAATTGATTTGGCAAAGTGATGTGATGGTGTCACGGGTGTGTGACTGGAAAATCATAAATTAGGAACAAGCTGTACTGAAAGTCCCAAAAATGGTGGATCTAGAGGATCTAGTTGACTGGAGCACCTAGAAGAGGATCGGGGCACTGCGGGCGCTCTAGTCTTCAATTTGGGCACCTTGGTCTGTGTAAAAGCTCTGAAACTAATCTTTACAGGGGCTAGGAGATGATCTAGAACCTTTATTGTGTGTCACATCAGATTCGTTTTCTCATGTTGTATGTCATCAATAACTCAAGATGAAGGAAAGACCTGTAAGACCCCAAAACAAGCATCAAACCCTAAAAAATAATAATGCATATGAAGGGGTCGAATGACCTCAACTACCACAATGGTGGACTTACTAACTGAGCATTGCACTACATCTCAAACCCAATGTAGTTCTATGTGCAAGTGTGTGTGAACATGTCCTAGGTTTCTCTTGTGTCAGTCACACTTTGTGAAGTAGTGAGCAATAACTATGTGTAAAAAATTTAATAGAATGTGTGCATGGAATATAATATAATCCCTCCCCTATGAAGTGTGATGCAGATGTCCTAGCCTTGTTCCTTGATGATGGAGCTATGTGGATGCAAGTGATCTCCAATGCAATAGATGGATGCAACTCTAGATGGAGTGATAGTAGTAAGTGATGTTAGGTCCCTCATTATGGTCTCATAACTTTATATTTATAGGGTTATCTTGATCTAATTTCATAATTAACCCCGAAAATTCTGACCACAAGAAAGATAAAGATGTCAAATGGCTAGAAAGAGCCCAAAAGTGGTGGGAAAGTGCAAAAGGATTAGGGTGCCCCTGGTGGAACCGAACACCCACGGGTGCCCTAATACTAATTTGGGTGCCACATTCAAGGCTAAAATGACACAAGATAACAGAAGCTAACTCGAGCATATGGTGTTGGGGTTAGCACACCAGTTGTACAAATAATATATCAGATCTAAGCATACATGCAAATAAAAGTAGATATTCTACCAGAAGAAATATACAAAATAAGAGATATAAATCAACACCATATTTAACATGGTTCACCCAATATAGGCTACATCCACCAAGAAACAAGCCAATCTATTATCCAAAGATTTGGCAAGATATACAATTGAATATTTAAAATCTTCCACACCTCTCAAGTGTACAGTACTTTATTTCTCTCAATATGTTTTGCTTCTTCTCCAAGAATTCTCTCTCTCACAATTATTTTTAATTCTTGTTAATTCTCTACTTCTAAACCCTAAATTTTATGCTTATATAAGCATTTATAAACTTAGGGCATGCAATTACAATCAATAGATATACTTTAATGTTAAAAATAGATCTAATTCCGAGAGTTTATTAAAACACACACACATGTAATCGATGTCGTTGCGCTCTAACCGGTGTCAGTTCCTCTTTTCCTGACCGATGTCAGTCCTAGGTGACTAATGCCGGTCCCTCCTAACCGATGACAGTTACTGTGTTTTCCAGCAAGTTTTACATTGTATGCTAATCTGAATTAATTGAGTTCCACAACTCAACAATCTCCCACTTGGAGATTAATTACTGCACCATACATGTACAACATCATTCTTGGATCCTTCCTTATCTTTGTTTCTTCCTCTTCAAGTCTCAAACTTGAAGACCAACAGAAGTGGAGTGTAGCTCTAACTTCTCCTTTGTTAATGGCTTTGTTAGCATATCCACAGGGTTCTCTCTCATATGAATCTTTTCCAGATTCAACTTTCCATCCTTCAATACCTGCCATATGAATTGATACCTCAACTGAATGTGTTTCTTTCTCGAATGAAATGTTGATTTCTTTGCCAAATGAATTTCACTTTGACTATTACTAAACAATTTGCAATCATCTTTCTTCTTTCCCAACTCTTTCATGAACCTTCTCATCCATATCATCTCCTTGCTAGCCTCTGTAGCTGTAACATACTTTGCCTATGTAGTAGACAAAGCCACAACCTTCTACAATCTTGAAATCTAGCTAATTTTCATCCCACCTACTGTGAAAATATATCCAGTAGTTCTCCTTCTACCATCTAGATCTCTAGCCATATCTGAATCAACATAGCCACATAATGAAATATTTGAACCTCCATAACATAACTACATGCTAGATGTCCCTTTCAAATACCTGAGTATCCATTGGACTTCTTTCCAATGCTCTTTACCTAGATTATCCATACATCTACTCACAACTCGCAACTACCTATGCAATGTGCAGTCTCAGTACAAACCATATCATACATGAGACTCCCAACTATTGAAGCATATGACACTCGTGTCATGTATTTGACCTCCTCATGTGATGATGGACACTGATATTTACTTAATTTGAAGTTTCCATCCATAGGTGTACTAACAAGTTTTGCATTTTACATGTTGAATCTTTCTAACACCTTGTAGATATAATCTTCCCAGACAAATACAATTTCTTGTTCTTCCTATCTCTGTGTATTTTCATGCCAAGGATTCTTTTCACAGCTCTCTAAATCCTTCATAGAAAATGTGTGAGTTAACTTTCCCTTAAGCTCACCAATGTCCCGCATACTAAACCCCCGAATAAGCAAACCATCCACATACAAACAAAAAATAATATAGCTCCCATTTTCAAGCTTCTTGAAATAAACACAATGGTAAGATTCACATCTCAAGTAACCATGCTCTTGCATAAAACTATCAAACCTCATGTACCATTGCCTTGGAGCTTGTTTGAGCCTGTATAATCTCTTTTTCAACTTTGCACACTAATTTCTCCTTACCCTTGACTTCATACCCAAGTGATTTGCTGCATATAAATTTCTTCATCCAAATCACCATGAAGATAGGTTGTCTTCACATCCAATTTCTCTAAATGCAAATCTTCTACTGCAACTAAACTCAATATAGTACGAATAGAAGTCATCTTTACAACAGGATAAAATATTTCACCAAAGTCAATACCTACTTTCTGTGTAAATCCCTTTACTCCAAGCCTTGTCTTGTATTTTTCTGTCCACCCTCTTGTTCCTTGATCCTGTAAACCCACTTGTTCTGCAATGTCCTCTTATCTGCTAGAAACTTAATGAAATCTCGAGTCTGGTTTATGTTCCAAGGATTCCATCTCTTCATCCATGTCATGCTCCCACTGGATGTGGGTCTTATCCTACATTTCTTCTTTAAAAATTTTGGGTTCACCATTATCAGTCAATAATAAATAAAATAGAGAAGGTGTAAATCTTTCTGGAGGTTTACTTACCCTTTGTGACCTTCTCACATGAGTTTGGGGTACCGGAGGCTCATTCTGGACCTCTTGGACATTTGTATCCAAATTTGATAGTGATGACGTCGACCGACATCGGTCACTGTAACCGACATCGATTATGCTAACCAATGTTTGTTTGGATCTTCTATAACTGATACTAGTTTAGCTGATTGATGTCGGTCGGGGTAAAGCCCGACACGTTCTTGTGTAACCTCATAGGTAATACTTTTAAATCCAAGAGTTTATTTTCATGCACAAACTTCTCAACCGGCTCATCCTTGGGTACCAAAATTTGATCCCTATACATTCTCTTTTCATTCCATTCAACATCACAACTTGTAATAATTTTAGAATTCTATAAATCCCAAAAACGAATCAAAATCACCAAATCTATAACCAATGAAAGTGCATTTCTTGGATTTTGCATCCAACTTTTTCCTATTTTCCTTATCAACATTCACAAAATCTTCTAAACCAAAAACTTTAAGAAAAGAAAGATCTACCTCTTTTCCAGTCCAAGCTTCCTCTGGTATTCCTCCATCTAGTGAACTTGAAGGCCCACGGTTAATCAAATAAGTCGGTGTATCAACTGCTTCCACCCAAAACTGCAAGAGCAATCCTAATGTATCATGATACTTCTATCATTTTCCATGATTATCATGCTCACTCATTTTGCAACACCATTCTCATGTGGTGTTCTTGGAACCATTCTTTCTCTATGTATCCCATTCACTAAACAATAATCATTGAAAGCCTTGCTATAGTATTCACCACCATTTTCAGATCTAAGGCACTTTAACTTAGAATTTGATTCATTATAAACAAGGGCTTTCTATATTTTAAAAGTATCAAAAACATCATATTTACATGTAATACAATAAACCCATACCTTTCTTGTAGCATCATCAATGAAAGTAACATAATGTTGGGATCCTCCATGAGAATCTACGATCTGGTCCCCACACATCTGAGTGTACAAGCTCCAATTTTTGCTCCTTCTTAGTTGCCCCAACTTTGAGAAATCTCACTCTCTTTTTCTTTTCCAAAGACACAATGCTCACATAAATCAAGATCTAAATATTTCAAATCTGATAACTTACCCTTAGCCTTTAAGATCTGGATTCCTTTTTGACTCATATGGCCCAACCGGTTATGCAACATGCATGCATCTGAATATAAAGTAGATAATGCGAGAAAGGAATCAATAACAAAATTAGATAAATATAACGTTCCTACCTTCTTACCTCTTGCCACAAACAAAAGCACCCTTGGTGACTTTCCAAGAGTCTTCTGTAAAAGTAACCATGCAAATAGATTCACATAGTTTCCCTGTAAAAATAAGGTTCCTCCTAAGGTTTGGCACATGCCTCACATCTTTCAATACCCATGTATTTCCATTCTGTAATTTTAGATGAACTTCCCCTTTACCAGTAATACTACAAGGTTCATCATCACCCAAATAAACATGCCCAAAATTTCCCTGGACATAATTTCTGAAATAAACCTTATTAGGGGTTACATGGAAAGAAGCTCTTGAATCTAAAACCCATGATTCAATTCTATTATCTAAAGAAAGAATAAGATCATCTTGCATTACCTCTGATGTAACAATATTTTCTTCTTTACCTTTGTCTGGTTGTTGGTTCTCTTTGTCCTTTGACCAACAATCTTTCTTTACATGTCCTTTCTTTCCACATTTCCAACAAGTAATTCCCTTACTTATGGATTTAGATCTACTATCCCTTGACTTTGATTTCCCATTTCTCTTATTCTTAAATATTTCCTTCACTTTTGCCCTTGCTTTCTACATTCAAATCATTTCCAGATGATGATTCCTCTGTACTCTTCCTGTGAATTTATGCATTCAAGATTATACTAACCACATCATCAAACTTCAAAATATTATTAGTAGATGTTTTATTACTAACCATTACCAGTTATCCCAACTATCAGGCAAAGAACATAAGAATAAAAGTGTTTTATTTCATCATCAAATGGTATATCAACCGATTTTAATTGATTTACAATAGATTAGAAATCATTCAAATGACTAGATGCAGATCCACCTTCATGCATCTTAGAACTAAATATTTTCTTCATCAAATAAAATTTATTTGAAGCACTAGGTTTTTCATATAAATTAGCAAGATATTTCATTAACTCTACCGTAGAAGTTGCTTCTATAATATTGGAAGCCACGAGATATTATCGGGCTCAATCTTATAGATATAAATCCTTTCTATCAAGAATCTTCCATTCTTCATCAGTCATCTTCATAGGTATAGAATTCTCATCCAACGGTAAATAAAAATCTCTTTGATACAAATAATCCTCAATTTACATCTTCCATAATTGATAATTTCAGCCGTCAAACTTGTCTACCTTGTATTTGTTTTCTTTTACCATTTATGTAGCTCCCACTCAATCGAAAAACCCTCTGTGAGTAAATTTGTCAACACAAAAACCCTCAAAAAAATCTACGATACCGGTTGTTGGGATTAGCACACCGGTGTCTGAGACAATATATCAAATCTAAGTATACATGCAAATAAAATACGATATTCTACTAGAATAAATATACAAAAAAGAGATATAAATTAACACCAAATTTAACGTGGTTCACCCAATATGGAATACGTCCACCAAGAAATAAAATAATCTATTATCCAAAGCTTTGACAAGATATACGATTGAAAATTTACAATCTTCCACACCTCTCAGATGTACAATACTTTCTTTCTCTCAAGATTTTTGCTTCTTCTCCAAGAATTATCTCTCTCACAATTATTCTTGATTCTTGTTGATTCTCTACTTCTAAACCCTAGATTTTATTCTTATATAAGTGTTTATAAACTTAGGACACTTAGCCATGCAATTAAAATCAATAGATATACTTTAATGCTAAAAATAGATCTAATTCCCGAGAGTTAATTAAAACACTCACGCACAGGTAACCGATGTCGGTTCGCTCTAACCGATGTTGGTTCACTCTAACGATATCGATTCCTCCTTGCCGATCGATGCCAATCCCTTCTAACCGATGATGGTTATTGTGTTTTCCAACAAGTTTTACATTGCATGCTAATATGAAGTAATTGAGCTCCACAACTCAACATATGGGTGCAAGAGGTCAATAATGACGAAATAAAATAAAACAAGATGGCTAAAAAATAGGGGTTAATTAGTAATTTCTTCACTCAAGAACCTTCTAAATAGTAGTATGAGACCGAGATAAATAATGTCTAAAGTGCATGATTTTGTGACTACATTTTTCCCACTTTATATTGGTGAGCGGAAATCTCGGTAACATAAAGTAGATAGAGATGTGTACCTAGTTTCTATGAAAAGTGTAGTAGAAGCACGTCGAAGAACTAAACAAAGCATGGAATGAAAAAAATATGGAGGCACATGGAAAATAAAGATGAAAAATGCACAAATAAAAAAGTGATGAGAGTGAACTTATGGCGGAGAATGTGTGTAGATTATGCGGTGTGTAATGTACCTGCATGATTATTAAAGCGTGTGCCACCATGAAGTGTTGGTGTTGACATTTTTGTTGTTGTTTCCCCCATTTGACTTCTTGTTTCTCATACGGTTAGACCTACAAGGAGAAAATGATCAAGTAGTCAAATATGTATGTATGTATGTAAGTATAAAAATGTAATGTAAAATATGCATGTATATGAAAGCAAGTAAAATATGTGAATTTAAATGGAAAAATGTAAATAGAACATATGCACTTGATCCATGTCAAGAAAGAGAGTGTATAAGGATACCCTATACTACAAGTTTTCTGGGTGATCTCATGCCACCCTAGCTGAATAAGTGTAGGGAGGAAATGTTATGTGTCCTTCAAGATCTAATTTCTTCCCTAAATGTGTGTGTGAAGAGATCTTTGTATCGTCCCTATATTTTTGGTCGATCCAAAGCCAATGGTAAAAGTAGTGTATAGAGACACACCCATTGTAACCTCCAATCTTGTAACTACTTCCCGGAATGCTAAAAACACCATGTCCTATAAAATTTGTTATGTATGGGGTTTATAAACTTGTATAAACCCAATCATTGTATATATCTGAACCGAACCGGTGTAGAATCTTTGTGTTAGTATGTAAAAACCCCAAATGATGCCCCACCTCTTTGGGGGCATATGCAACATCACTTATAGGAGAAATGCAGCCCCAAAATAGGACCAACTACATCTACGTTGTAACCCTGAAAAGTGCTTGGTAGAAACCAAGGCATGCACAAACAATACGGCTAGCCAAAGGCAAGTGTGAACAAAAATGCATGTAGAAAATAATGTGTAAGCCACCAAGCAAAGTAATGTAAACACGCAAGAAGAAAAAGTAATCCACACAAAGTGAGCTGCAAACATGGGACATCACTCACAATATCAAAAGACCATCATGGTCACAAACAACAAACAAGTGTGTAAACCAAATAAAGGAAAAGGCTCACATACAAGAAAGCAAACAAATACATACAATGTAACAAATGAATATGGAAGCAAGTATTCTGTATAAAAAATTTGCACATGAAGCACCCATTAGCATGTTAGAGAGATAACTAGTATGTCAAAAGCGTGTAGAACCAAGTAATGGAAAGTGCTACTTGTACAAAATGAAACAATGGTAGATGTGAGAGACGGATGTGTGGATGCCCCCAATGACCAATGTAGGAAGGGTAGAAGGAAAGCATATGTGTTACATGTAAGAGACTTGTATCTTCAATCATAACTAGAAAAAGGCATGAATGTGCGTGTGTGGATAATATAACATAAAAGTAAGCTAACTAGCATGTGTAATAAAGTGGCCATGAACAAGCACACATAAGCAAGAGTATAAGTAACCATAATATGTAGTATGTGTGGATGGATGTAATGGAATGCAAGATGGAAGGATAAGAACCACGTTCCCCCAAGTGGATGGAAATATATGTAGTTATGTTCAATTAGTTTTCCCCCTCAATCAAGATTGAACTGTAAACAAGAGTACGTCATCAAGAAATGATCAAAGTGCATGTTATGTCTAGTGTGGTGTGATGAATGTGTAGGTGTAGTGATAAGATGTGACCTAACGATGTGTGTTTGAACCCTATAGCCAAAGCGTATATCACGGCTAGATGAACATATAAATGATGATTTATCCTAAGTATATATCATTATAAGATGAATGGATGAGTGATGATTTAGCCCTAAGCGTATATCACTACAAGATGAAAGGAGGGAGTGGTGATGTAACCTAAGGTGTATACCACTAAAAAATGATATAATAGGTGATGATTTAGCCTAAATAAAATGTCACTAGCCTAATATTATCGCAAGCATGATGAGTGTAAGGTCCATTTTATTTGTAAACCCTCAGGAGTCGAGTATAGACTGAGGAACTAAATTACATCATCGGGTGGTGAGTGCAGTGCATAGAAGACAATGTTGTATATGTAATGATGAAAGAAAATCATGTGATGAGTAAAATGTGTAATGTATGGTGTATACCAAAAGTAGTATGTACGGGGAGTAGTATGGAATATGAGATGCAAGTATGTATCATGAGGACTAGTATGATGTAGGATGTGCAAATGTAAAAATGTAAAAATGTTGTAGACTAAATGTAAAATGTATGGTGTATAACACGTGACATGTGATGAAATGTAATGTATGATGCCTATAGTGTAGTGTGTGAAGTTCAGTGTAGTAATAATCCCTCAACAGTCAAGTGTGAACCAAAGCACAAGAGTGTGTCATCAAGTAATGACGCTAGAATTTATGATGAGTATTCCTAATGCGAGGATATGAATGTACAATAAGGTGACTATTCTAAGACTAAGTGTGGGGGTAATGTGAAGTTATATGCCCCCAAGTATATATAAATGAGTAAACTAACCAATGATAGTGAAGGAAAAAGGTCCTCCACTCGATGTCTATGATGATGAAAGTGTATGACGATGGTCTAATAGTGGTGGTATGGTAGATAAATGTTGTGGTGGTGAATGAATTCTATATGCGTGTGAGGGATGAATATAGGATGGAGGTCGTGGCATAGTAAAATGTGTTGGTGATGGAGATTGATGTGATCTTGGGCGAAGGTGATGAATATCTATGTGGAAGAAAACGAGGTGGCTATCAATGCCGAGATGCAATGACCTGTCTTAGGAATGGGCCTATGTTGATGTGTATAGGAGTAGTGGAATGATACGGTCATGTAGACGGTACATGATTAGGTGAGATAGAAGTAGAGTGTTCTTTGAGTAACATAGAATGAAAAGCGCTAGATGAAGTAGAGGATACGCTAGATATTGTACAAGGGGATGGTGACCATGAAGTAGATGGAGGGACTCCTTTAATAGAAATTACCTAATTGTTGTAAATAAATTTGAGTCGCAAATGATTCATAGAAATAATAGATTGAGAGTGACAAATCCAATTGAGGCCAAGGAGCATGTCATAACCATTGACCATGTTACCAACAAGGAATGGTACAAGCATAGTAAGAGGACTAAGCTCAACATGTAACTTAACAACCCCAAAGGGTTTTGTGAAAGGGTATTTGATTTGGGATGGAGGATACACTGATAGCCTTGAGAACTAAAATAGAATATTCTCTAATGGCCCATGATGGGTCAACCTTAGTATTGTTGATGGAGGTTGAGCTAATAGATGCATGGATGTGTAAATTATTAGATGTAAACTTAGCGTGATATTCGAGATTGGAAAAATAAATAATTTATGGTGAAGCTTCATTGTTAATAACTAAGAAGTCAAGAGCTCTTGATCCGAAGGTGATAATGTATGATGCATGTGATTAGCATAAGATTCGGTTGTCTTCTTGCCATGTTTTTGAGAGTCATTGTTAAAGAGCTTGATTTTACCCTTTTCGTTGGTCAGGCGAGCTAGTAGACTCGAGAACTCTACTTTATTGTTATCAATTAGATCTTGTATGATTGTTTAGATTTTTAGGAATCTATTTGTAGAATATCCCACATGTCAATGATAATCACAATGGAATTTCTCATTTTATTTCCTACCTTTTGTTCATGATGGGTTTAACTCACGTGGCGGGGAAGGGTAATAATATTTCTCTCAAGCAATTATTTCAATATAAGATGTGGAGCCATGGGAAAGGTGTTAAATGTGTGTCAAGGTTGTTGCGATTGAACCTCCCGAGTAGGAGCGATGTTGTTGATAGCGACTTTAACGTCGGTTGGTTAGTTATAGATGTTTTAAATGGCATCTTGTTAGGAAAACAAGTGGAAGATGAAGTCTATTCTTGATACTTAAGCTTTCCGATGGATAGGATTTTGGTCTCACGAATCTTAAGAGTATGACAAATTTGATCGAATGAAGGAGAGGTATCAAAGATAAAACTCTCTTGTAGAGGTGGTAATAGACTTTGAATAAATAAATCCTAAAGCTCAAAGTTGGCAAGCACATTTTTCATCTTAGCTAGATTGTTCTTATACCTCAAAACATAGTTGGCTAGGTGTTCATTTGGGCCTTGTTTAAGTTGTGCTAGTTGGGTGTAAGAAATCTTAGAGCTGATATTGATGGAGAAATGAGTAATAAATGCATTAGCTAGATGTGTGAAGGAGGTTACTAAGTGAATAGGTAAGTCATAGAACCAACACATCGCATAATCATGGAGACTACGAGGAAATAGCTTAGCTAAAAGTATATGATCATCAACGAAGTCAAGACAAATGACATGAAATTCTCTAAGGTGTTCTTGTGGGTCACCATGCCCATTAAAAATGGGAATCTTAGGGGGAAAAACTAGGAGGAAGCGGGTAAGTAGAGATGGTAGGTGAAAATGAAGTATGCAATAACAAGGTAGAATCTAAAGATGGGGATGTATGCGAAGTGACCTGTTATAACTTACTTAAATTTGATCTTGAAGATCATGATAAAGAGAAGTTATGTCTTGATTTCCAATAGATGAGACTTGCCGTACATGAGAAACTAAGGGCGGTGTAAAATGATTGGTAGGAGTAGGAACAAAAACTAGAACAATAAAAATAGGAGGAAGAGTAGAAGCAGGAGGTTGAGTGGTAACAGAACTGGGTATGGCGGTAGAAGTAGTGAGTTCCGCCAAGTTATTATCTTCCTCATGAGCAACATGTAAAAGTAAATCTAAATCTTGAGGATGTTCAAAAAGGTGATCATTGATGGCCTTAAGATGAGCTTCAGTAAATTCCTCATGAGAGTGAGCCATGGAAAAGGAGAATAAACCCTAGAATGATAAGGTAAGAAGGAAGAACCTAGAAGCGTGAATGATGGAGTTGGGTTCACCAAAATGATTAACTAAAATAATGTAGTATGCGGGTGGTTAATCTAAGTTATGAATAATTGTAATAAATTAAATAAATGCAATAAAGGAAGTATGCAAAGATTTAAGTAACTATGTAAGAAGAAAAAGGAAAGAGATTAGTTGATTTGATGAAGTGACGGAGGCTGCGTTGTAGGATTGACTGGAAAATCGAAAGCGGGAACAATCGTATAGAAGTCTCAAAAAGGGTGGATCTAGAGGATCTAACTAGACTAGAGTGCCTGGAAGAGGATTAAGGCACCTACAGGTGGTCTCGGTCTCATCATCTGGGCACCCTTGTCTGTGTAAAATCTCTAAAACTGATCTTCACAGGGTTGGGAGATGATTTAGAACCTTCGTTGTGTGTCACATTAGATCCATTGTCCCATGTCATACATCACCAATAACTCAAGATGAAGGAAATACCTACAAGATCCCAAAACAAGCATCAAACCCTAAAAATAATAATGCATATGAAGGGGTTGGATTGACCTCACCGTCACAATGGTGGACTTACTAATTGAGTGTTACACTACATCTCAAACCTAATGTAGTTCTATGTGCAAGTGTGTGTGAACATGCCCTAGGTTTCTCTTGTTCCAATCACACTTTGTGAAGTAACAAGCAATAACTATGTGTAGAAAATGTAATAGAATGTGTGCATGGAATAAAATAGAATCCCTCCCCCTATGAAGTGTGATGTAGATGTCCTAGCCTTGTGCCTTGATGATGGAGCTATGTGGATGTAAGTGATCTCCAATGTAATAGATGGATGTAACTCTAGATGGAGTGATAGTAGTAAGTGATGCTAGGTCCCTCATTATGGTCTCATAACTTTATATTTATAGGGTTCTCTTGATCTAATTTTGTAATTAACCCTGAAAAAAGGCCGACCACAAGAAAGATAAAGATGTCAAACAAGCTAGAAAGAGCCCAAAAGTGGCGGGAAAGTGCAAAAGGACCGGGCACCCCTGGTGGGACCAGGGCACCCACGGGTGCCCCAATACTAATATAGGCATCCCATTCAAGGCTAAAATGACATGAGATAATAGAAGCTAATTGGGCATATGGGTGCAAGATGTTGATAATGAAGAAATAAAATAAAAACAAGATGGCCAAAAGATGGGGGTTAATTAGTACTTTCTTCACTCAAGAACCTTCTAAATAGTAGTATGAGACTCGAGATAAATAATGTCTAAAGTGCATGATTTTTGACTACATAGAGGAAACTTTTGGGATCCTCATAACCATGCTCTATGAAGAGAGCTATTTCAATTACACAGTAATTGAGGTGACCAAACCTCTCATACCAAAAATTTCTCTTTGAATTAGAATGAAAAATCAAGGAAGACATTGCACTAGTTTCAAACTTGTCAAAGTGATACAAATAGAAATTTGTATCCATGACACTATGTAATAATCTCATCAGGATTATTCAATTCCCTAATTACAACACTATGTGAGAAAATTCAACAGTTTTACCTCCACCAGAGTTACATATTTGATATATAGACAACAAATTTAGAAATGCAAGGAACATAAAGTACATCATTAATGCATCCATGTGGCATTTCAACATTGCCGGATCTCATAACTTCAATCGAGGAGGAGTTTCCCATCAAAATATGAGAAGTGTTGTAGTAAAAATTTAACTCAACAAACTGTGAGAATGTGTCAGATGGTGAGAAGCACCATAATCAAAATCTATTTATCTCTCAAAGGAGCACACACCTGAGAAAAATATCCTTTCCCTTTCCATTCTTTGAAAAAGGAGGAGTATGAACCAAAATCTCATGTTATTTCAAGGTTTTTTCTAGAGCTTCAATTCCAAAAAAATAATTGGATTCTAGATGGTTTGTTTTAGAAAAATATGGACATGGATCGTAGGACTTTTTCCTAGAATATTTATTTGTTTTTCCATAATTAGGAGAATTAGAAGCATCAACAAGAGGTGGAGATGGTTTAAGAGAATCAACAAACTTATTAGAGGATCCTGGATTTTCTTTATTTTTCCATTTACTCTTAGGAGAGTTAGCTACTAATACATGACATGAGTTTGGTAAGGCATCAAGAGAAAGTGTTAGGAAATAAGGGATAAAATATGTGGAATAATCCCTCACATAATCACAACAGTAGAGAATAATATGTAGAAAATATTAAAGATCTCAAATAAAAGTGCATAATAAAATAACACAACACAAAGAGACAACGAGATTTAACGTGAATCACCCAATTTGGGCTACGTCCACCAAGAATCACTTGCTCAAATTTTATTTCAAGCCACCACTCTCTCAATACAATACCCAGATCTATTTGGAGCTATGCTCAACAAACTCTACAGAAAATTCACATCCAAATTCAAAGCACATCTACAATGTTTTTCATCCTTCTATCATATGCATAAAACCATATAAATAAACAACTGCTTAAGCATTTTTACAAAACCGTGGGTATCAAAACCATGGGCAAAAACGTCCCATAAACCTATGGGTCAAAATCCCACCCATATGAGAAAATCACATTTCCTGATATATCAGACACGTTTTAAGGCCCAAAAAAAAATTTGGAGGTTGCACCCCCGAATCTCGGTGAGGATACATGAAAAGTGTACAATACTCTTAGTGTATAGTCTTCAACACTTTCACACATGAAAACAAGCTCCACAACCTAACAATCTCCCACTTGGAGACTAGTTTTCCTCTGAGCAAGCTTCTCAACCCTTCACTAGTTTTCGTGAAGGCCAACCAAAGCTGAACACAACTTCAATTTTCCCTTGTGACCACCTTGGTCATCATGTCTATAGGATTCTGACTAGTATGAATCTTCTCCAGCTTCAACTTCTCTTCCTCTAAAGCTATCCTGATGAAATGGTACCTTAACTGTATATGCTTCGTCCTAGAGTGGAAAGTAGAGTTCTTAGCTAGGTGTATAGCACTCTGACTATCACTATGCAACTTTCCTTCCTCCTACTTATGCCCCAACTCCTCAAGAAATTGTTGTAACCAAATCATTTCTTTTCTTTCCTCTGTGGCAACAACATACTCAGCCTCCGTGGTTGACAAATCCACCAACTTCTGTAGTCATGAAATCCAACTCATTGTTGTCCCACCTACAGTGTAAACATAACCTATCATGCTCCTCCCTGTCTACATCTCCAGCCATATCTAAATCTACATAACCACAAAAAGTGGTGTCTGATCAACTGTAGCACAAAATTGTCCCCATGGTCCCTCTCAAATATTGAAGGATCCACTTTACTACCTATTAGTGATCTCTGCTGGATCACTCATAAATCTACTCACCGCTCCCACTGCATGGGCAATATCAAGCCTAGTACACACCATGGCATACATCAAACTACCAACTAGCTGATGAGTAAGGTACCTTAGACATTTGGTTTCTCTCCTACTCTGTCTTGGGACATTGCTCCTTTGATAACTTGAAATGGCCTGCCAAAGGAGTCCCAACCGGTTTAACATCCTGCATATTAAACCTCTCCAAGACTTTCTTAATGTAATCTTCCTGAGATAAAGTCAGCTTCCATTCCTTCCTATCCTAAGATATCCTCATACCAAGGATTTTTTTGGCTTCCCCCAAATCCTTCATAGCAAAGGATTCACTTAGCTGCTTCTTGAGTACTTTTATTTCCTGCATATTTTTACCTGCAACCAACATGTCATCCACATACAGACACAAGATAATATAACTGACATCCTCAAATTTCTTTGTATACATGCATGGTCAAAATGACGTCTAATATAACCTTGCTCCATCATGAAGCTATCAAATTTCTTATAACATTGACGTGGAGCTTGTTCCAAGCCATACAAGCTCTTCTTCGCCTTACACACCATCTCCTCTTTACCTTTGACCTCATAGCCCTCACGGTTGCTGCATATATAGTTTCTCCTCTAAATCACCATGGAGAAATGTAGTCTTTACATCAAGTTGTTCTAAGTGCAAGTATTCTGCTACAACTATTCCTAGAACAGTTCTAATAGAAGTCATTTTTACTACAGGAGAAAAAAATCTCATCAAAATCTATACCTTTTTTCTGTGCAAACCCCTTGACCACCAACTGGGCCTTGTATCTTTTCTTTCCTCCTTCTTCCTCTTTGACTCTGAACACCCACTTGTTATGTAATGCTTTTTTCCTTCGGGTAGCTTTACCAAATCTCATGTCTAGTTTTTCATGAGAGCCTGATGCTTCTCATCCATGGCTTGCTCCCACTTCTTCTTTGCATCTACCTGCATTGATTCATCAAAGCTCTCTGGCTCTCCACTATCAATGAGTAATAAATAATAAAGAGAAGGAGAAAAATGTTCAAGTTCTCTTCTTACCCTAGAAGACCTCCTCAATATAGGATTTTGGGGTTCCTATTGAGGAGGTTCCTGAATTGATTCATGTGTCACTTTTCCATCCAGAAGATCCTCTACCACTGCATATTCTTTCTTGGATTCTTCCCTATTTTCCTGCAATTGTTGCTTATACATGACTTTCTCATTAAATACCACATCCATAGATTGAATGATTTTTTGTCCTTAATACTCTAACATTTATGTCCAAAGTCATCACCACCATAACCAATGAAAGTACATTTTTCCGACTTAGCCTCTAGCTTGGTCCTATCATCCTTGTCTATATGAACAAACACCTCACATCCAAAGAGTATAAGAAATGAATAATCAACTTTCTTACCATACCAAGCCTCCTCAGGTATGCCTCCATCCAAGGCACTTGAGGGTCCTTTGTTTATCAAGTACACAAATGTCTCACCGCTTCTGCCCAAAAAGAAAGAGGTAGTCCTGCATGTAACCTCATGCTCCTAGCACATTCCATTATTGTTCTATTCATCCTTTATAATACCCCATTTTGTTGTAGAGTTCCTAGAACCATCTTTTTCCTATGGATTCCATTCTTAAAACAGTAATCATCAAATTCATTCTTTGTGATACTCCCCTCCATTAATCGACCTAAGACATTTTAGCTTAAGACCTATTTCATTCTCTACCAAGGCTTTCCATTTAACAAAAGTGTCAAATACATCAAATTTGTTTCTAATACAATAAACCCAAACTTTCCTTGTTGCATCATCAATAAAAGTAACATAATAACTTGAACCCCAAGAGATGATACATGAGCCGGCCCCACACATCAAAATGCACCAGCTCTAACTTACTCTCTTTCTTTGTAGGTCTAACCTTGAGAAACCTTACTTGCTTTTGTTTCCCATATATGCAGTCCTCACAGAACTCCAAACATGTTTCTGTATATCCAGAAAAATCCTTCTTTATGATCTCCATGCCCTTATGGCTCATATGACCGAGCCTATAGTGCCACAATGTTGTATCTACTTTTGAAGCCACAAGATTACAAACATTAGTGTTATAAGTGGTTAAATACAAGGTTCCAACCTTCTTACCTCTTGCCACCACAAGAGCACCCTTGGTAACCTTCCAAGAGTCCACTATAAATATCACAATACAACCATCACTTCCCAACTGCCCTGCCGATATCAAATTTTGTCTTAATGTAGGCACATGTCTGACATCCTTTAATAGCCAAGTATTCCCATTCTACATCTTAACCTGAACAAAACCTTTTCTAACTATGTTGCAAGGCTCATCATCACCAAGAAAAACATGCCCAAAATCTCCTTGAACATAATCAACAAAATAATGCCTATGTGGAGAAGCATGGAAAGAAGCCCCCGAATCTAAAACCCAAGATTCAGTAATATTGTGCAAAGAAAGAATCAAAGCATCCTGACATACATTACTCATTGCCACATTTTCCTCCTTGTTTTCTTCCTGTTGTTTCTTCTTGTCTGAAGCTCCCAACAGTCCTTCTTTACATGCCCAGACTTTCCATAGTGCCAGCATACTATCTTGCTTTTGGATTTTGACCTTTCCCGATCCTTTGATTTTCCATGGTTTCCTCTATTCTTCTATCTCCCTCTAGTTTCCACTGTCAAAGCATTCCCTGAAGTAGAAGATTCACCAGAGATTTTTCTTCACATTTCCTCACTTAGAATCACCCCTACAACATCCTCAAACTTCAACTTTGAGTTAACAAGAACCGAGTTACTTACCGCCATTACCAGGCTATTCCAACTCTCAGGTAAAGAGCACATAACTAATAAATCCCTAACTTCTTCATCAAATTCTATTGTAACCAAAGATATCATATTTACAACCGTATTAAAATCATTTAGATGATTTGCTACTGAACCATTCTCAGACATCTTCATATTAAACAAATTTTTCATTAAAAATATCTTATTAGAGGCAGAGGGTTTTTCATACAACTTCCCTAATGCATCCATCAGTTCTTTGTAGTCTTTTCCTTTAAAACATTAAATAATACCAAAGATGTAGACACGACCAAATTGTCCCAAGTGCCTTCCTATCCAAAATCTCATTCCACATCTGTCATGCTTGAGGGTTTGTTCACCTTCTCGTGAGGCAAATGGAGTATAAAGATCCTTCTGATAAAGGTAATATTCCATCTGCATCTTCCAAAGACTAAAATTCTACCCGTTGAATTTATCAACCCTAGATCTTTCATCATCTGCCATATCTCCCACTCAAGATAAAATTTTCCTGCGATTCAACAAGTTAACAAACCAAACCAGGACTCTAATACCAATTGTTAGGAAATAAGGGATAAAATATGTGGAATAATCCCTCACAGAATCGCAACAGTAGAGACTAATATGTAAAAAATATTAAAGATCTCAAATAAAAGTGCAGAAAAACATAACACAACACAAAGAGACAATATTTAACGTAGTTCACCCAATTTGGGCTACGCGTCACCAAGAATCACTTGCTCGAGATTTTATTACAAGCCACCACTCTCTCAATACATACCCAGATCTGTTTGGAGCTATGCTCAACAAACTCTACTGAATTCATTTCCAAATTCAAAGCACATATGCAATGTTTTTCATCCTTCTATCATATGCGTAAAACCATATAAATAGACAAGCTGCTTAAGCAGTTTTACAAAACCATGGGCAAAAATTGTCCCATAAACCTATGAGTCAAAATCCCGCCCATATGATAAAATCACGTTTCCCGATATATCGGGCACGCTTTAAGGCCCAAAATAAATTCGATGGCTGCCTTCCTGGACCCCGCTCGGGGCCCCGGTCCGACCCCGAACCCGAGGATACATGAAAAGTGTAAAGTACTCTTAGTGTACGAGTCTTGACACTTTCACACATGAAAACAGGCTCCACAACCTAACAAAGAGACTTTATTTTTTCTCATGTGAACATTTCACAAAATTAACTCAAAGGAAGGAATTTTAAAGGTATCTCCTAAAGCATCCATAGTAGAAAGAGAATGAAGAAGAAAGAATGAAGATGAAAATATTGAAAAGGGACCCTTGATTTTGTAAAAAAATAGAAATATGTATTTTGCACCTTCCTTTTCCTTACCACTAAATTTTATATGACTTATAAGATCTTGAATCTTGGTGAAAGATATTCAATAGAAGAAAATTTGGAGGGCATCAAAGAAGTCAATTCCATATCTAATTGCAATATCTTAAATTTATTTATTGTACCAAACAAGCTCTCAAATTTCTCCTATGCCTCTTGCGATGAATTTGCATCTAAGATGTGAAACTACAAATTATCTACTATATTCAACACGATCAATCCCAAAGCCTCGTCCTATTTACTTGCATACCAATATTTTATCTTCTCGGTAGTGAAGGTTGTACTTAGAAACTTGAAATACCCTCCATAAACCTCAAGACCGAAAGAGTTCCTGCATTTTTAGTTTCCATATGTTATAATTAAGTGAATTCAAATGTTCAAATGTTTGTACTTCCATTACAAAAGTGGAAGAAAAAATCATAACAAAGAGAAATATTCACTAAAAATTACATATAAAAATACAATTCAATAAATTCTCAAAAAAAAAAATTAAAAAATTGCTTCTAAAAATCTTCCCTTTATAAATTCCTTACAAATTTCTCAACACCAAACATTCAAGAAGAAAAGACTTATCTTTGAAGATATACCACTAGCAATATCATCTTTGGTGATATTAATAGGTGATAGGCCTATTTATAATTGAAATTCAATTATATTTAAAAATGAATGAAAATTAATAATTAAAATAAATAAATATTAAAAGTAAGAAAATATATATATATATAAAATTAAGAATTTAAATTAATAAATATATATATACATATATATAATATAAAAATTAAGAATTAAAAGTAAAAATAGAAAATATTCAAAAGTATAATTAATGAAAATTAGAAATTAAAATAAAAAATGTTAAAATTAGAATTTTTTTTTAAACCGATAGATACAAATGTGGACCTAAATCGATTGTTATGAATTTTTTCCTAAAAGTGAAATATTAAAATAGTATTTTTGGAAGATAAGAATACACCCCAATTAATTGTGGAGTTTATGAAAATATTCCAAATCTTTGAGAAATATGAGAAAAAAAAGAAGCGCGTCTAATGGAGTGAAGAAGGCCCGCCCAAAATCTTATCTCCCTATGACCTCCAATTAGTAAGTTTTGATAAACTTTATGCAGTATCTTCCCTCTTCATCGCATGCACATTATCCATATTAAAACCTTATACATCCATTTCACACTAAAATATACGGATTTTTAATTACTAGTTTTATTTTATACCGCTTACTCTAAATTTTTGCAATTGAAGACACATTTTGTTTGTATCCGGTATGCACAAGGATTGTGCTCTTTTTTCGAATCAGTTATAGAAATGGATTGTCTTAATAGTAAATACAAAGCACTATTACTATATAAATTAAAAATGTTATCTAAAATAACGTCATAAGAGGAGATAGCGCACCTGCATTTTAGCCTGAGATAGGAAATTTTCAATCTATGTACCAAGCATGTGAAATATATGATCTCTTGCCAGTACAATGTCTGCCACCTCTTCCTCCTCTGAAGTCTCCATGTTCTACTTTACGGTTTTAGCAAAAATTCACAGAAGTTAAACTCAAATGCAAATCGTGAATATAAAAACCTATCTCTACCTATCCAATATAATTTTTTGTTGTTCAAAATACAAGAAAGTAGTGCCTTTTATGAATGAGCCAAGAATTAGTTATCACGAATGCTAACTCAAAACAGTTGAACCGTTTGCATATCTATTTTATTCTATTTCTATTTTATTATTATTGAATGATTAACAATTTACTTCTCCTCACATTCTTGAATTATTTATTGATTATTATTAATTATTAATGAATAATTTGGTCCAAATTGCCAATCATTAAATAAAACATTTGGAAATAGTTGTGTGGAAAAGAGTTGCAGGACAGATGTCAAAAATAATTGAGTGAATTTATATAGGCCTATTGGCCTAACAAAAATAATTGAGTGAAGTTATATAGGTTTGGATTGTCTTAATATAAATACAAAACACTATTACTATAGAAATTTAAAATGATATCTGAAATAATGTCATAAGAGGAGATAGCACACCTATGTTTTAGCCTAAGATAGGAAATTTTCAATCTATGTACCAAACATGTGAAATTTATGATCTCTGCCGATGACATATGTCTACCACCTCTTCCTCCTCCTGAAGTCTCCCTATCCCGCTACGGTTTTAGCAAAAATTCACAGTTAAACTCAAATGAAAATCGTGAATATAAAAAACCTATCTCTACCCATCCAATATAATTTTTTGTTGTTCAAAATACAAGAAATTAGTGCCTTTTATGAATGAGCCAAGAATTAGTTATCACGAATGCTAACTCAAAATGGTTGAACCGTTTGCATATCTATTTTATTCTATTTCTATTTTATTATTATTGATTGATTAACAATTTAATTCTCCTCACATTCTTGAATTATTTATTGATTATTATTAATTATTAATGAATAATTTGGTCTAGCTATCAATCATTAAATAAAACATTTGGCATAGTTGTGTGGAAAAGA
This sequence comes from Taxus wallichiana var. yunnanensis, assembly GCA_018340775.1. Taxonomy (NCBI): domain Eukaryota; kingdom Viridiplantae; phylum Streptophyta; class Pinopsida; order Cupressales; family Taxaceae; genus Taxus; species Taxus wallichiana. The sequence continues at coordinate 60,975,593 of CM031242.1, read as the reverse complement.
GCTATTCAGGATGATGTCAAAAATGATTGTGTGAAGTTATATAGGTTGGATTGTCTTAATAGTAAATACAAAACACTATTACTATAGAAATTAAAAATGTTATCCAAATGACGTCATAAGAGGAGATAAAGCATACCCGTGTTTTAGCCTAAGATATGGAATTTTCAATCTATGTACCAAGCATGTGAAATATATGATCTCCTACCAAGTTTCTGATCTACCACCTCTTCCTCCTTTGAAGTCTCACTGTCTCCTTTACGGTTTTAGCAAAAATTCACGAAGTTAAACTCAAAAGAGCAAATCGTGAATATAAAAAAGAACTATCTCTACCTATCCAATATAATTTTTGTTGTTCAAAATACTCGAAAAGCATGCCTTTTATGAATGAGCCAAGAATTAGTTATCACGAATGCTAACTCAAAATGGTTGAACCGTTTGCATATTTGTTTTATTCTATTTCTATTTTATTATTATTGATTGATTAACAATTTACTTCTCCTCACATTCTTCGAATTATTTATTGATTATTATTAATTATTAATGAATAATTTGGTCCAACTGTCAATCATTAAATAAAACATTTGGCGATAGTTGTGTGGAAAAGAGCTGTAAGACAGATGTCAAAAATGATTGAGTGAAGTTATATAGGCCTACACGGCCTAAAATCATTAAAACTGCGAAAACAAGCCACCAAAGCATGACACGTGGTGCAATGTGGAGGCACACAATTAGTTTTGAATGTGTTGTTTTCCGTGAGGGAAGAAGTCGAAGGTGCATTGAAAAATTTAACTCCGCCATGTAAACCGAAAACATGTGGTTTTTTCACTACCACGTATTTTCGAAAGGTGGTTTATAGAGAATGCTTGCATAAAGGAAATTTGGCATATGCATTTATATCAAGCCATTGTTTGGTTTATTCATTTAAGATTTTCCTACAACCTCAACCTTGCATTTAAGATTTTCACATTGTCTATGCTCTAAAAATAGAAATAGGAGTTGTCAAAAGATTCCCATATGATAGTATATCATGGAAGGACTATTTTTAGAGATATTATGACAGATTTTATGACATCTGTAAGGGTCAAAAATAGGGGAGAATATTGTGGACGTGGGAGCCTAATTTTAGACCGAAATCTTGCTCTTTAATGCTATCCACCTCATGAGAGGTTTGGCACATGGTTTTGTAAACCATAGATGGTTTCTTGTATAACCGGAGGTCTATAAATTGAAGGCTTGGAGAAGCAATTGGAGTAGTGAGTTTTAATCCTCCTAGAATTGTTTCTGGTGATACTCCTGTAAGAAACTTGCTCTGCAAGTGTATGTAATCTTGTTATTAGATTTGAAATACATTGAGTGGGCTTTTGGAGTGTGGGGTTTTTTATCCGAAAGGATTTTCCCCACGTATATCTGGTGTTTGTGTTTTGTTATGAATATGTTGTTGATATTTCTATAACTATTTTACTATGTTGAAAGTTTTGCATAATATCTCTCCTCAAAGATTAGCGTAGGAAGTTGTTCCGCTACTCTTAATTTCCTATCAAGTGGTATCAGAGCCTGATCACCTTTGGTTTCAGTTGTGGGTTGTTGGGTTTTTTTGCTAATCTAGGTTTGAGTGGGAGCTTGTGTAGAGAATACTTTGTTATCTGGTTGCAGATATTTTTCAAATGGTGAGCACATCTGGGAGGATTGATGTAGAGAAGTTTTCTAGCACAAACTTTGAAATGTGGAAGCTAAAGATGGAAGATCTGTTGGTTGATCGAGATCTATGGGATGCGGTGGATGAGAAGGTCCATAGGCCTACGGATCCAGTTTTGGCTGCACAATATGATGTAATGGATAGAAAAGCTAAAGGTCTTATTAGACTATGTCTTGCAGATTCGATCCTGATAAATGTCCATGAAGAATCCACTTCGAGAGAAGCTTTGGAAAAAGTTGGGTGAGATATACCAAGCTAAGTCTCTAGTAAATAAGATTTTCTTGAGGAAGAAGTTGTTTTCCTTGAGAATGGAAGAAGGTGGAAAAATATCTGAGCATCTAGAAACATTCAATATGTTGGTGACTCAGTTGAGCTCGGTTGGGGTTAAATGGACGAAGAAGAAAGGTGCCAAATGTTGTTGGTTTCACTTCCAGACTCATGGGATAGCCTAGTCATGGCCATTGGGAGCACTTCAGTCACTCTGAAGATGGAGGATGTTGTTGGTTCTCTACTCTCCAAAGAGATGAGAAGGAAGGTCTCTCTGAACACCAAAGAGGCTTTGAGTGTTTGAGGAAGAACAAAAGAACGAGGAAAAGATGAGAAGAAGCGTGGCCATTCCAAGAATAAGGGGAGATCAAAATCCCCTGGTAAGTCCAAGGTGATATGTTGGAACTGTGGCAAATTTGGACACTTCCGAAGGGAATGCAAAGAAGAAAAGAAAAAGAAAAAGAAGAAGCATGATTCTGATTCTGAGTCCGAAAAGAAGATGGAGATGCCTTTATTGCAGCTTTGGCCACTCATGTGCAAGTGATAATGCATGGTTGATAGACTCAGGTGCATCTTTCCACATGACTCCTAACAAAAATTGGTTTAGTAAGTATGAAAACTATGATGGTGGTAAGGTGTATTTGGGTGATAATTCTTTCCTTGAAATTGTTGGTCGTGGTAGTATTCAGGTGAAATTTTCTGATGGTAGAATTAGAAGATTTGATGGTGTCTTGCATATCCCAGGACTAGCAAGAAATTTATTATCTGTTAGCAAGCTAATAGATGCGGGTGTGCATGTATAGTTTTCAAAGTGTGAAAATGGTGAGAGGTGTTATGGTGATAGCAAGAGGAAGTAGATTGGGTACATTGTACCAACTTGATGCATGCACGGTTGAGTGCAATAGCACTTCGGATAAAACTAAGCCAATAACTATTTCACTGAAAAAGGAGAGGGTTTCCTCCTCTGCGGATGGTCATGGCTTCTGGTACCCAAGGGTGCTCTTGTCTACCGAATCAAAATTACCTACAGAGAAGACCATGTTATGGCACCAAAGGCTTGGCCACATTGGAGAGAAGGGTTTAAAAGCCCTAAAAATAAGAACCTCATTGAGGGGTTGAATGATTGCAATCTGGAGTTTGATTTCTGTGAACATTGTATTTATGGCAAACAAAACCGTGTTCAGTTTTACTCGTCTACTCATAAGTCTTCATGTATCTTGGATCTAATCCATTCGGATGTATTTGGTCCTGTTAAGGTTGCTTCTATTGCTAAATCAGTTTATTATGTTACTTTCATTGATGATTTTAGTAGGAGAACATGGGTATATTTTTTAAAGAGTAAATCTGAAGTTTTTAGTCATTTCAAGGAATTTAAGGCTATGGTTGAAACTCAAACTGGGAAGAAAATTAAGTGTTTGAGATCTGATAATGGCGGTGAGTACTATTCTCAGAGACTTTTGACAGATTTTGTATAGATTGCAGGGATTAAAAGACAAAAGACAACTTCGTATTCTCCGGAGCAGAATGGAGTTGTAGAAAGAATGAATAGAACGTTGATGGAGAAGGCTAGGAGCATGCTTATTGGAGCTGGTCTAGAAAAGAGGTTTTGGGCTGAAGCTATTACCACTTGCTTGCTATTTGATAAATAGATCTCCTACATCAACGCTTGTTGATAAAATGCCAATGGAGGCGTGGTCGGGAAAAAGCCTTCAATTAGACATCTGAGAGTTTTTGGTTGTGAGGCATATGCACATGTGCCTAAGGAGAAGAGAACAAAGTTGGATTCTAAGGCTATCAAATGTATCTTCATCGGATATGGCTATGGTGTGAAAGGATACAAGCTTTGGGATCCTTGTTGTACAAAAGGTAATATACTCTAGAAGTGTTATTTTTAGAGAGATTAAATCTTTCCCTATTAATTTTCAGCCAGAACAACATAAAGAAAATGAACAAAAAAAGGATGTGGTTCAACTTCCTTCTACACCCGAGAAAGTCAATCGAGACCCCAAAATAGACAAGAAGTTGAGGAGAGCTCACCAAGCTCGAATCTTCAAGAGGAAGAAGAAGAGGAAGAAGTGGAAGAATCTCCACCTCAGTTTGTTCGAAAGTCTACAAGGCAAAGGCAACCACCTGAAAGGTATGGGTATTCTCCTGATGATTGGAAGTGTATATTTGCTTTGAGTACTAACATTGATGAACCGAGATCTGTACAAGAGGCTTTGGGTATGAATGATGCAAAGTCCTAGAAAATAGCCATGGATGAAGAGATGGCAGCCCTTAAAAAGAATGATACATGGGACCTTGTACCATTTCCTGAAGGTCGAAACTGTTGGATGTAAATGGGTGTTTAAGAAAAAGATTGGTTCAGATGGAAATGTTGAAAAGTATAAGGCACGGTTGGTTGCGAAGGGTTACTCTCAAGTTGAGGGTATTGATTATGGTGAGATATTCTCTCCTGTTGCTAAAATGACATCCATTCGGTTTTTATTATCTATTGTAGCAGCTTATGACCTAGAGGTTGAACAAATGGATGTGAAAATTGCTTTCCTTCATGGTGATTTGGAGGAAGAAATCTATATGACACAGCCAGAGCACTACATGGTGAAAGGTAAAAGCAATATGGTTTGTAAGTTAAAGAAATCCCTATATGGCCTTAAACAAAGTCCTAGGATGTGGTACCAAAAGTTTGATTCATATGTGTTGAGTTTGGGGTTTGTGCGGTCTAAATCTGATCACTGTGTATATTTTAAATCTGATGGTGATTGTTTCCTGGTAATTACTTTATATGTTGATGACATGTTGTTTATTGGGAAAGGAAAAGGTTTGATTGTAGAATTGAAATCTCAGCTCTTTGTGAAATTTGAAATGAAAGATCTTGGTGCAGCAAAAACACATACTTGGGATGGAGATTAGAAGAGATCATGAGAACATAAAAGCTATGGCTTGGCCAGAGTAAGTATGTTTGTTCTGTTTTGCAAAGGTTCAACATGCAGGATTGTAAACCACTTTGTGTTCCTGTTACTTTGGGAACGAAGCTCTCCATTTCACAATGTCCATCATCCCCATCGAGAGATGGAAGAAATGAGCAGAGTGCCTTACTAGAGTGCAGTTGGAAGCTTAATGTATGCTATGGTCTCAGACAAGACTAGACATTGCCCAAGCAAAGGGGAGTTCTTTCTCGTTTTATGTCTAATCCTGGAAGAGTGCATTGGGATGCAGTTAAGAGGGTCTTCAGATATTTTTGGGGTACATCAAAGTACTCTATATGTTTTCATGGAAGAGGAGATCAACATTCCCTACGTATTCATGGTTTTGTGGATTCAGATTGGGCCGGTGATGTCGATAGCAAAAGATCCACCAGTGCATATGTGTTTACTCTTAATGGTGGTGCAATTAGTTGATGAGCAAGCAAGTGACAGGATGTGGTCACTTTGTCCACTACTGAGGAGAGTACATGGCAGCTACTCATGCCTGTAAAGAAGCCATTTGGCTGAAGCGTTTGTGTTCAGATATTGGATTAAAACAGGGTGCAGTTACAATATACTGTGATAGTCAGAGCGCAATCTACCTTGCGAAGAACCCGACTTTTCATGCCAGGACCAAACACATTGATGTTCAGTATCACTTCATGAGAGATATGGTCGAGGATGGAAGGGTGAAGCTGAAAAGGTAGAGACAATTGTGAATGTTGCAGATGCATTAACTAAGCCCGTGAGCACAACGAAATTCAGGTGGTGTTCCGAGTCTATGGGCCTCTCGGCCCCTAGAAGTTGATCCATGATGGTATCTTTCCCTTGGCCCTTGCAAGGTATTCGACAAGTGGGAGATTGTTGGAAATAAGGTGTCTCAACCTTGTTTGGTTTATTCATTTAAGATTTTCCTACAACCATTTCACATTGTCTATGCTCTAAAAATAGAAATAGGAGTTGTCAAAAGATTCCCATATGATAGTATATCATGGAAGGACTATTTTTAGAGATATTATGATAGATTTTATGACATCTATAAGGGTCAAAAATAGGGGAGAATATTGTGGACGTGGGAGCCTAATTTTAGACCAAAATCTTGCTCTTTAATGCTATCCACCTCATGAGAGGTTTGGCACATGGTTTTGTAAACCATATATGGTTTCTCGTATAACCGAGGTCTATAAATCAAGGCTTGGAGAAGCAATTGGAGTAGTGAGTTTTAATTCTCCTAGAATTGTTTCTCGTGATAATCTCGTAAGAAACTTGCTCTGCAGTGTATGTAATCTTGTTATTAGATTTGAAATACATTGAGTGGGCTTTGGAGTGTGGGGTTTTTTATCCGAAAGGATTTTCCCCACGTATATCCGGTGTTTGTGTTTTGTTGTTATGAATATGTTTACTATGTTGATATTTCTCTCCTCAAAGATTAAAGTTGTTCTTTTCCCTATCACTATGTTGAAAGTTTTCTAATTCATAATATCTCTCCTCAAAGATTAGTAACATCATCCTCTGACTCTTTTCAGACAAATGATTGCCAAATGTTTTATTTAATGATTGATGACTAGACCAAATTATTCATTAATAATTAATAATAATTGATAAATAATTTGAAGAATGTGAGGAGAAGTAAATTGTTAATCAATCAATAATAATAAAATAGAAATAGAATAAAAGCAGAGATATGCAAACGGTTCAACCGTTTTGAGTTAGCATTCGTGATAACTAATTCTTGGCTCATTCATAAAAGGCACTACTTTCTTGTATTTTGAACAAAAAAATTATATTGGATAGGTAGAGATAGGTTTTTATATTCACGATTTGCATTTGAGTTTAACTTACGTGAATTTTTGCTAAAACGTAAAAGCGATGCAGGAGACTTCGAGGAGGAAGAGGTGGCGGAGACATTGTACGGGCGGGAGATCATATATTTCACATGCTTGGTACATAGATTGAAAATTTCCTATCTCGAGGCTAAAACCCAGTGCGCTATCTCCTCTTATACGTTATTTCGATTAACATTTTTAATTTCTATAGTAATAGTGCTTTGTATTTACTATTAAGACTATCCATTTCTATAATGATTCTAAAAAAGAGCACAATCCACATGCATCTGGATACAAACAAAATGCGGCTTCAATTGCGAAAATTTAGAGTAAGTGGTATAAAATAAAACTAGTAATTATAAATCCGTATATTTTAGTGTGAAATGGATGTATAAGGTTTTAATATGGATAATGTGCAGGTGACGAAGAGGGAAGATACTACAGAAAGTTTATGAAAACTTACTAATTGGAGGTCACAGGGAGATAAAATTTTGGGCGGGCCTTCTTCACTCCATCGGGTGCGGCTTCTTATTTTCTCATATTTCTCAGAGAATTGGAATATTTTCACTATCCACAATTAATTGGGGCTTATTCTTATCTTCCAAAAATACTATTTTAATATTTCACTTTTACCACAAAATTCATAACAATTGATTTGAGTCCACATTTGTCTCTATCGATTTTTAAAAAATTATAATTTTAACCTTTTTTATTTTTATTTCTTATTTTCATTAATTATAATATTCTGTATTTTTTAATTTTAATTCCTAATATATATATATATATATAATTTATTTTTAAATATAATTGAATTTTAATTATAAACAGGCCTATCGGCCTGTTAATATCACCAAAGGTGATATTGCTCCTCATTATGTTTGAAAATAACAAGTCAAACCGGAAAAAAAAATCAATGTAGATGTTTGAATGTACCAAATGTTTACTTCTTTTATATTACTAAACACATAAATTAGTTTTTATTCTCTTTATGTAAATCATCCAGCTTACGTAACATTTTGTTACAAAACAGTGTTACCCACACCGACACGCATGGTAAAGATTTAATTGTCCCACTTCCTTCCCAAGGGGAACTCGGACAGGGACCCACAAATCTAATAAAACAAACAAGGGCAACGCCAAAGTCAACACATAAGTTGGAATTTTAATTTCCAACGGTTAAATATTTTAACAAAGGAATCCGCGTTATTGTCGCCGTCGACCGACCGCGGTGTCCTGCGTATGCGGGCCACGTGAAGAGTGTAGTCAAACAAAACGGACACAAGACACCCATTTTTTTATTCCTCCAAACTGCCGGCCCCGCTTTCATATTTTCATTCATGCCCACACCTGGTTTTCGAAGAAATTAACGCATTCTCTGTAGGTCAACGACTTTTTAAGCCTCCTTTGCAAGTTAGGCATTCCAACGAATCACTTGTTTTTGTATTTCTGGTTTTAAATACTAACTTACTCTTCTTTTTGTTTTCGTAAGGTAAACTTCAAGCAATGCTCTTCTGAATATACCATATTATTTTCTTGAGATAGTATCGCCCTTATATTTCAATTGCTTCAGGTCAAATAAAACAATTCATCTCATTCAATCCGGCTCTAAACAGACGATAGATCACCGCCCTGCCCGAGAGAACCCATGATACATTATAGGCTGTCGTTGTACGATGTTTTTCCAATGCTTTGGAAGAATGGGGAATTCATGCATTCATGTTGAGAGGCCTGCAAAAAATGGTTATGAGAAGAAAAGGAAAATGCCGTGCACAAGCGCATATGTGTATGCAGAAGAAAAGGATTACGGGGTGAGACAGAGACCTAGATTGGAGGGGCAGGATCGAGATGTGGAGGAGGTGCGGTTGAAGATCGACGGTTTGAATGGCTCTGATATGGCGGCATTTCATGCCCTCACAAGGAAGGATATTCTCTGGTTTCTAGAAAGGAGTTTGAGCGACAAGGAGAAGATTCACAGTCGAGGCATCAGAAGAATTGAAAGGAAGGCATACATGCTCTCTAACACTGCTAATGTTCATCCATATCTCTCTCTGCATGTTGTCACCTGGAATATGAATGGCAAGGTATGCTCATCCAAATGCAGACAAAATCTCAATGCCACACATATTCGAGGATTTCAATTTTCGATTTACCACCATATATTAATTGTGTTAATGCAGTCTATGCTTATATTTCATTTTAGGTTTTAGATCCCTTAACAACTATTTCTTTACATCCTTTAACAATGAAAAAATCCATGCTCCGCAGTCGCATGGGGATCACATAATAATAATTGCAATTATGCGAAAATATTAATAATATCGAATATGCTATGGATTTACAGGTTGCATGTGAAGATCTTGGTAAGCTTGTTGGTGGGAGAGGAGAAAGCAGCTTGGACTTGTATGTTATAGGATTGCAGGAAGTTCCCAACTGCATTAACGCCACTTCTCTCATTCTCAATGCATTGGGAGGAAACTACAGGTTTCTTCTCACTCCCACATTTCTTAACTAAATTACACTCAAAACTGATTAAGCTAATGACATGTCTTTAATTTACACACACACACATACATGCTGTAATTAAAGTAGTTGGTTGAATGATGATGATGCAGCTTGGTTGCTGCTTCTGTCATGGTCTCTCTGCAGCTATTCATCTTTGCAAGGACTGTTATGCGGCCTTTCATCAACGGTAAATCTCGATATCGTCCATTGAATCCATAATTAGATTTTGCATATGGGTCAAACCTAAATTGTTTTTGTGGTGAGAATATGCAGATGTTAGAGTGGATAAGGTTGGAATAGGGGGTTGGGAGGCGTCGTAAGAAGACACAAGGGGGCGGTGGGCGTTGCTTTCAAATACAAACACACTTCATTTCTTTTCATTGCATGTCATCTTTCTCGTAAGTAAATACCTATGTCACTTTTCCCTTTTCTTCGTTACTTTGAAATTCAGTATCATGCAGATGCAACCGCAACGACTACTTTTTTATTTTTCCTTTTTACTTTAAAGTTGAGTGAAACATGCACACAAATAATCAGTTGCTCTTTTCACAATTGACATTCGGGATCTATTCTATCTATCTAAGTCAAAGTCATCAAATTCCTGCACGCTCTATGTAAAAAGGAATCTTAATGAGCGCGCCACTGCCACCATTCTCGACCACACAAAAATGCTGTTTGTGTTAGTATCATTCCCCTCATTAATTACTTAGACATGACTGTGTAAAATGAGCCGTTTTCAGAATGTATATGAACTTTAAAAAGAGGGGCCCGTCACCGACAAACGACAGAATGTCAAGTTAAATTATGACGACGAATCTTAAATGTCAATGCAACTTTAATAATAAATATTGCGTTCCAACTCACACTCAAGTTTAAATAAGTCGATGCCAACAGAAACAAAGTCTAAATTGCGCTGTATTTTTATTTTTTTTGGAAATTTTAGACATAAAAGTTGACATCAAATAACAGTCTAAATAGGAATGCCAACGGCTATATTTTGATTTTTATTGTTTCTTTTTATTTTAAATGAGGTTCAAAGGTCTTATTTATTGACGCTGTGGAGTCAGGCTTGTTCAAAACCGCTCCACTTGAATAATAAATCTGTCAAGTATTGACAGGCAGTCACTTGTGTTAGTTGGCTGTGTTGCCACGGAATAGTCTTGTTTTAGTTCTACAGATTGTTTGGTCTCGTGAACGTTGTGAAAATATTTCATTCATTTACATTTTTCTCTAATTTAATTGAATGCAGCTCATGAAAGTAATGTGGGGGAGCGAAATGTTCAGTACCAACGAATTTGCCACGCCATATTTAGCAAAGCAAGAAGAAGTCCAAATGGAACGTCCAACATTAATCTTTCTCCCGCCTGCAAAACTGCGGTGGGGCAATCAGATGTGGTGGTGTGGCTCGGTGATCTCAACTATAGAATTGAAGGCAACCGAAAATCAGTCAGTTTTCTCATTAATCAAAACCACCAAAAGGTGCCCTTTTCTTTTCTTTTCTTTTCTTTCTCATCAGTGCAGTGGAGTGATATAATATATTGATATTGATTAAACTTGAATACAGCTGCTGAGGGCCAAGGACCAACTTTGTAGAGAAGCAGAAAGAGGAGAGATATTCCATGGCTTCTGCGAAGGGCCTTTATCATTCAGACCCACCTACAAATATGACATTGGAACAGACAATTATGATACCAGTGCTAAGGTATTTCAGTTTCTCCTTATCATTGCACTCATATGTAGTAAAGTTTCTACAGAAAAATTTTCAATTCTTACAGATGGAAGGGCTCCTTATTTGTGGTGCAGGAAAGAGTTCCGTCTTGGACTGATAGAATATTGTACAAAGTGAAGAATAATAACATAAAAGCCGATGTGCAGGAGTATGACTGTATTGACAGTATAAAGACGTCAGATCATAGACCCGTTAAAGCTCTTCTAACCATTCATCTTGCCAAACAGCTTGTTAAATAATATCACTCATTCACCTTAGTTTCAGGTTTGACACATTAGTAACTATATTTTTCTTCACTCGGAAGACCATTTCCTTGATTCTTTTGATTATGAAAGAATAATAGAGGGTTGTAAATCCCACCACAATGTCATACGGATTAAAAAAATTGATCACAAATTTGAAGGGACCTTCTTATCACTAGCTCGGACGTTCTAGGTAGATTTCATTTGAATGGTTATAACTCTATTCTGTTTATTATATTTTATATTTATTCAATTGTGGCAAGGTAATTTCAACACCAAATTTGATATTTATTTGAGTGTATTTTTGTTCCTTCTGTTTAGAGAAGCCAGTTAAAAAACCATAATATCTTAGCACCATTCAGTGGATTTTGAGGCCGTTCTTTTTATGAAATGATTTTTTCCGAGTTTGATTCAATGGTGTAACAAGTTTAACATTGTCTGTCACCGGTTTGTTAAAAAAATATTGAAAAAATAATTAAATTATTAATAATTGGAAAAAAATGAAAATAAAAGCCTTACAATGGACGTCTCAAAGTTTATAAGATATATTTATATAGTTTATCTATTACTACTTTTATTTTATTCTTATTTGTTTTATTTGTTTTTATCCTAAAAATAGGGACATTTAATTAAAACTAAGCTATGCATGGAAAACAAGTTTTTTTTTCCTAATAATAGAATGGAGCAAAATTGATTGATTCTTCAACACTTGCCCCTTAATTTCGATCTTCAATCCTTTTGTTATTATGGAGTTGATTGTGCACTTTCGGATATGACATATTCATGGTCGAAACTCCCAAACAACTTCTCAAATACTCGAACAATTCCTTTCTCAAAGCCTTCGTAAAGATATCAACAAATTGATCTTCGGATCTGCAAAATTCAAGACAAATTTCCTTGTTGTTAACTAACTCCCTTATAAAATGATACCTTGTGTCAATATGCTTGCTCCTCTTGTGAAAAACATGATTTTTGACAATGTTATTGTTGAGTTGTTGTCACAAAAAATATGTGTAGCATCCTCTTGATTCTTCCTCAAATATTTCAACACTCTTCTCATCCACACAACTTAACATGTTGCTCCTATTGCTGCTACATACTCTACTTTTGTTGAAGATAGTGTGACTATGGGTTGCTTCTTTGATGCCAACAAAACCACTCATGTTCCAAAGAGAAAAGCATATAGCCCGATGTGATTTTTCTATCATCAAAACTCTCGACACTATTATCTTTCTATATAACCTATGAGTTTAAACTCATCGATGTTGAATACAAAATTCCATGATTCTTAGTTCCACATACATACCTCAAAATCCTTTTTCCATCTTTCCAATGTGAATCTTTTGGAGATTCCATGAACCTTGAGATGAGGCTCACACCATACATAATATTAGGCCTTGTGGTCATCAAATACATGAGACTTCCAACTAACCTTTTGAATAATGTTAGATCCACAAATGATCCACTTGTCATATTTTCTTAACCTCGGACCTACTACAACCGGTGTTGGCATTGGCTTGCAATTCAACATGTTAACTTCAAAACATCATTTGCATACTTTTCTTATGAAATAAAAACTCCAGCTTCTAATTGTTGAACTTCAATGCCCAAAAGTAGTGCATGAGGCCTAGATCTGTCATCTCAAATTATTTCTTCATGGCTGATTTGAATGAATCTGTAGATAGATTTCCAATAATGATTAAATCATCTACATATGGCTAAAACCATCATTATCGTATCCAAACATGCTATCAAGGCACAAACAAGAAGAAAAATGATACGAATGCCTTAAATTAATATTCACAAATACGCACATATTTATACAAAGAGAAATCGCTTATAGAGGAGATAACCGACCTACCACAAGGGCATAACTAATCAATGGGTTTTCTTAATCAATGTATTAACTTAATTATGCTAATATTCCCCCTTAATGCATTGTTTCTAAACATCATATTTCCATATAGTGGACCCCCTTATTCCAAACACAATAAAAAATTTATTACACTCTCCATGTAGCTTGCTCACCTTTGAGGTGACATGCCATCTTTCTGGATTCTTGGTCTTTGTGACACCTTAGTTTTTCCCCATAGGATTACCACAAACCTGGAAGTGACGTGAGTACATATCTCTACGTCCATCCTTGGTGGTTTCCAATTTTCCTGGATTACCACAAATCCTTATGGTTTTTTTACTACAGTTCACCACGAACCTAGAGGTGACCTGATGTCTCAATTGTACACTTTGGTGGTTTCTCATATTTCCACAAACCCTTTACACAAGAACCAAGCGCTACTTTAGTGCTTTTGCTCCTCACAATGTCCTTCATTTAGGAGGTACCAATTGGAAAATTCTCTGCATCTTTATTGAAAAACACACCACAAAACAACATCACGAACAACAAAAAAATGAACACAAAAAAAAATAAAATTGTCACCAAAGCAATGGTGCGACCCCATCGTAGGCGACTCACGAGAGGACACCAATTGTCCTCCAACCTCCGTGTACCCTCCAACCTCTAGTAACATACTACTTAATTAGCGGATATAGTTTTGAGGCTCATTTGATTCAGAACACTTCTACATCTTCTGATCCTTTGTACGTTCACTAGACAATATCTTTGCAAGGTGGGTTGCATATGATCTATAGAAACTCCCTTCTCTGAAGGCTTTTAGAGATAGAAAATTAAAATGTGCCTTATTTTATAGCTCTCATTTGCTAGCAAAATAACTTTGAAATATGGTGAATGATGTAACAATATGTTTTTATGAGGAGAAGAATTCTATGCATATTCTAGTGTGTCCACGATCATGCCAAAATAGGTCTTTACTCATTCAATCCTACAACCTACCATCCTCCATGCTCACTTTGCACCAAAGACACCTACACACCAAAAACAAAAAATAGCAGACATGTACTCCTCCAAATTTAGTGTGATCTATAGTTCTTGGTCATTTTTCTTTTTATGGCGGTAAAAAGAAAAGAAAGGATGCACATGTCCAAGGAGAACAAAATGCGTTGATTCAAAATTTCAATCTTCCAATGTGTTGATTCCACGCCACTTCCATGTCAATCTTCCACACATACCAAGTTTGAAGCTCTTACATCTTGCTCCCATTCAATAAGAAATATGACCATGTATCATGTATTCCCTTCAATGACTAAATCCCTTCAAAACCCTGCAGCTTAACTTAATTGCAATCGTCGAAGGTTGTATGTATGATTCAGCACATCTGGGATCAGATTAAATGAAATTGCATATGTGGGCATCCTCGACAACAATCAGTTGGAACCCCAAACTGTCGTTTGGTATTCCGCACTCAAAACCTCTTCAAGGATTTTTTTGGAAGTAGTAAAAGCGCCGCAATTGAAAGAATCTCTCCCCACTAGATGTCTCCACGTTGCAAGGGACAACAAAGCAACAAAACTCCTTTTCACTTTGTAGGCTATTGGATTCCAAATGAATCCCAAATAACCACACCAACACAAAACCTCCAACGCAAGTCTAGATGCTCATTCACAAAATAGAAAATGTGCCAAAATAGTTATCAATTTCCACGCATGCTTTGAGCTAAGAAGCTCTAATGAAAATGAAGGCACAACATGAAGAAAGATAATACGAATGCCTTGAATTAATATTCACAAACATGCACATGTTTATACAAAAAGAAATTGGTTACAGAGGAGATAACTGACCTACCACAAAGGCATAACCGATCGAGTCGGTTTTCTTAATCAATGTATTAACTTAACTATGCTAACGAATACAGTGCAAATGTTTCATTTTAATTAACTCCATATTGTTGTGAAAAACCTCTTGCAACCAGCCTTACTTTATGTTTATGTACTTTACCATCATATATATATTTGGTCTTGTATACCCACTTCACTCCTATCATGTCTTTTCCTTCTATAAGATCTACCGATTCCCATGTCTTATTTCTCTCCATCGCATCTATCTCATCATCCATGGCTTGAGCCCAAAATTCATTGTTTATAGCCTCTTCAAAATATACTAGATCTGTAGCTTGAGAAAACAATGCAAAATTTGATAAAGAGTTAGTCATATCAACATCATAAATCTCACTAAGACTCCTTGTTTTCCACGACAAAAGGATATCATATGATGGATTTTTTTTTACTGAAGGATTTACCTCTGGTGTTATTTGTGGTGTCCCTTTCATGGTTGAAGATGATTGATTTCTTAGAGACCTCCTAGTTGTAGATGGAGGTGTATTTTGTACTATAACTTGTGGTACATGTCCAAGATTTGAAGAAGATACAATAACTTGTTGCTCTATTGTTTCATCTTCCATATCATCATGAGGAATAGTTTCTTACACTGCGATTGTTCTCTCAATACTTCCATTGCATGCCTCATTTTGACAAACTGTACACCTTTGTTGATTACGATTTTTTGGTGACTGAATTAAATAACTTGCAAACTTTTGTATTCTCTTAATATCCAAAGAAATATTCACTTTTCTCCTTTTTTCTAAATTATTCCTTAGCTCATCAGGAATATGTGTATATGCCACACAATCAAAGATTCTAAAATGAGAAACATTGTGTTTCTTGTTAGTCCAAGCTTGTTGAGGAACCATGTTTCAAACAATTTTCGTTGGACACCTATTTAAAATGTAAAAAATAGTTGATATTGTTTCTGCCCAATACTCATTTAAAAGATGATTTTCCTTCATCATACTTCTTTTCATTTCCATAATGGTTATATTCTTCCTCTCTTGCCACGCCATTCTATTTTGGTGTATACCTGGTAGTAAAATACATGTGAATTCCATGATATTTGCAAAAATTCATAAATGCATTGGAAACATACTCACCTCCTCTTTTGTCCTCAAAACTTTGATGTAGTATCCACTTTACTTCTCCACTAAAGCCTTGAACTAGCTAAAATATATCAAAAGCATCTAATTTGTGTCTCAAAAAATACACCCATGTCTTTTGTTTATAGTCATCAATGAACATCATAAAATATAAATAACCTCCAATAGAATTTGTTTACATAGGTCCACATAAATATAAGTGAAAAATTTCAAGTGGTGCACTTTCTCTTGTTGTTTTTCCAACTGAGAAGGATTCTTTGTGTTGCTTCCCCAAAATACAACCTTCACAAACTCTCTCTAGTTTCTAAATCAAAGGAAAACATTTTACCATATTTTTCCTGTGTAATAAATTCAAACCACCAAAATTTAAATTACCAAACCTGAGATGCCATATACCACGATTCATATTTCACAACTAACTGAAAAATTTGATTCACTTTCTTTAGCTCTAGAATGATCTCGTAGTATGAGCACTTGGATGTAGATTGAGTTCGAGACTTGGTTGGTCTAATCTTGAAAAGAAACATTTTATCGCTTGTCATCATCACTTTAGATCGGTTGAGTACTTGGAGCTTTATCCACAATCAAACATTCATTATCTTCAATGTAAAGTTTGTATCCTTTTATACCAATTGACCACTACTCATAAGATTGTGCTTCAAAGCTGCAACATAATAAACATCATGCATGATATTTTACTCCCCTTTTTTAGTTAGAATTTTGATTTTTCTTTTTCCTTTTACGAGACACGTATTATTATTCACAAGGGTAAAATTTATCATTACTTGACTCATCCAAATTGGAAAATAAATGTAAGTTACCTGACATGTGATTAGTGCAACCAAAATGCATATACCATACATCATAAGGGATCTCTTGTAATAAATTACATTCAATAGGTGACAAAGAAGGTTTTTCTTTAGCAATCTTTGTGCATGCAATAAACACGGAGCTTGGAGTAGATCTCCCAACCTGATTTTGATTCTCGCATGTTTAGATCATATTATTTTTCCCGAATCATAAACATAGTGCCCATATATCTTATAATAGTGACACTACACATGCGTATTATCATGGCTCGACCAAAAAATTGATTATGATTGTGCTCTTGATTGTTTTCTATTCCACTTGAGTTTGATGAACTGTTGATGCGTCCTCTAAATGAACTTCTTCCTCTGCCTCTAGGACTAAACCTTCCTCTTCCTCTTCCATGAATTCATGATACCTGTGATGAAAATTCTTGATCTACAATTGCATGTGATTTATTCAACCTCTATTCATGATTTATTAGTGATTCATGTGACTCATCAATTGAAAAATGACTTAGATCCTTAGTTTCTTCAATAACAACTACCAAATGATCAAATTTTACAAGAAAACTTATAAGTAAATTTTCAATAATCCTTTTGTCTTCAATAGTTTCACCATGAGATTTAATTTGATTGACTAAACCAACTACAAAAGTAAAGAATGATTCTATAGAATCTGAATCTTTCATTGACATATTTTCAAAATCCCTTCAAGTAATTGTAGTTTGGAATTTTTACTTTCTCCTTACCTTGATATGCAACTTGGAGAGTGTCCCATGTTATTTTTACTTTCTTGAATGATGTCACTCTAGGAAGGATGCTTTCATACATGGATTGATGAATATAGAAAAGAGTTTTTCCATATTTCTTTCTTAATTCCTTCAATGTATCTTTCTATGTTTTTGAGATTGCATTATACATTGTTGCATTTGTGGGCTCTATGTACCCATTCTCTACAATTCTTCACACATCATGGGATCTGAATAGTGCCTTCATGGGTAAATACCAATACTCGTAATTTTTTCCTATAAATTGTGGTGTCTACGGACTGCATGTAGAAGCCATAGTTTGTCAACATTAATTTAGAAACCCGTTGAAAACAACACTCTAATACCAATTTGTAGAAATTAGGAAAATAAAATAGCGAACAAAAAAATAAAATAAATAATATTACAAATAAAATAGATTATTCCAAACTCAAATCAACACTTCTGTGCATAAATATCTTCTTCCTTGTCAGAGCTTCAACTCAATACAATATGTGTGTATGTAATGATTACAATAGTCTCCAATATATATATATATATATATATATATATATATATATATATATATATATATATATATATATATATATATGGATTTCATCTAACAATAGAACACTCAACTCAAAAATAAAACATCTTAAAAATAGAACTATCATCTACAAATAGTGCATGCTTTTGTTCATGCAAACAAATTTATTTGTTTTATTTTATTTTATCCTAAAAATAGGGACATCTAATTAAAACTAAACTATGCATGGAAAAGTAAGTTGATTTTTTATTTTTATTTAATAATAGGATGGGGTGGAATTAATTCATTCTCCAACAGAAGGAGATTGAAGCTAAGGAGACATATAATGCATCACATCATTGAAACAAGCTACCATAGTATTATATTGACTAGGTTGGAGTTGTATTCAATTATTTTAAGTTTATAATACATGCATTATTTGTTAGAAGAAAAAGAATTAGTTTTATTAATTTATTAAAACTACAATATTTCATTACTTCTGTACAAGTTTTGATTCTAGTATTTCCCTTCAAAATATTTCTTACAAAATATTCTTTCCTCGATAACTTCTTCTTGTCTTATCCTCGAGTGGTTCCAACTGTAAGTAAACTCGTAAAACCAAATAACCAAATAAATAACAACTTACGAAAGTTTTTATTTATTTAATATTCACACTAAAATATTATTCCTAACATTCCCCCTTAGTGTGAATATGGATGAGAAATATTACAATCACACACCTTAATATAAAAATATTCATCACTCGATTATCCGAGTTTCCTTCATTGTTCTAGATATAGTCATCTAATTCTTCAACCGCCATTGCCATATTCGTTAGTTATCCATCAAGCGAGATCTCATGCCCATTTTTACAATTTAGAAGCACATGCCCTTTCTTTTTACAATAAAAACATGTACCTTTAGTTTTTCCATGTTTAGAAGTGTTGGGCTTTGTCATTGTAGCCATTAATTTCTCTGTTTCTGACTCCATATATTTGTTCTTATTTCCTTCTTCAAGTAATGTAGAAATAATGTTTTCTAGAGAGGGATTTAACTTACTTAAAGTGAACACCACATTTGACATACTATTGGGCATGTTGTTCAATAGTATTGCTTTTGCATCGTTGTCTTTAATAAGTTCATTTATCCCTACTAGTTGCATTATTAATGATCGAACTTGCTTGACATGGGAAACTATATCTTCTCCTTCTTCCATTTTCAACCCAAATAATTTCTGCTTCATAGTTATCTCTGCATTGTCAGTTTGTGAACCGAAGAGCATGTTCAATGTATCCCAAATATCTTTAGAAGATTTCTTTAGATCGATATGATGTAGATATGGCTTTGAAATCCCTAAGCCAATGGTCGTTAATGCCTTTTTATCTTTGATCTTCCATTTGTTGAGCTCGTCACCACCAGTTGGTTGGGCAAAAGCAGTGCCATCAACACATCCCAGAGATCTCTTTCAATTAGAATCAATTGAGTCTGAAGTTGTCAGTATGAAAGTCATTTCCTTCGAACTTTTCAATGGAGATTGACTTTTCCATGTTGCCCCTAATTTTAATAGACTTGGTGGACGTTGATTTCAACCGAGAATGCGTCCTTACAAATTTTGACTCAAAATTAATTTTACAGAATGACTTACACATATACCAACATAATCTCTCAATAATAACCCATTATTAATAATGTGATATACACAAAAAAAGATAATATAGAAAGAAATATTTAATTACTTTCCTAAAACAATAGAAAAATAGAAAAGCTAGAACAAATCACAATGGAACATGTAGATGGCGGAAGTTACAAAGGATAAATCCTAAATAAAGGGTGACAACGATATGAGGAGAGAAGATTGTGAAAGTAGCAGGATCTGACACAACCACAAAATATCAATCCAAAGAGCCCCCACATAATGCAGTAGCAAATTATGATCTTTGGGGAATGCAAAGAAATTATGATCTTAGCTTCTATTTTCACTTTCTCCAATTTTTGTGCTCTCCACCACAATTTCACATGTTGTCAATGATTTAAAGGTCAAAGTTTTTAAAATCCTCAGTCTTAAAAGTTCACCAATTAATTCTACTCCCTGCAGAAATGAAAATTCCCCGTTGTTGTCGTAATCACTTGAGGTGAATCCCACAGGATCTCCATGTCTCCAAGGTAAAATAACTCGTGTCGAACCAAGTCAAAGGTGACTGGTCAGGAAACAACTGTGAGGAATGGTCTGATCTAGATCCACTGGAAATACGTAAATGCAAACACTAATGCAATGAATAATGGAACTCTCAATTCATTCAGCCCAGAAATAAAACCTCTACTAATATAGGTAGATGATAGAATGTAAAACCCAATCCGTATAATATTGGTGCTCACACAAACATTTACAAAATTTAGAAATAAAAATTTCTTATCTATTACACACAAGTGACAGTAGGATAGCTTGTGGTCTACAAAACTCTTCTACTTTCAGAAAAATTAAATGGTCTCTCAAACGTGAGCCTTAGCACATGTTCGTCATTTCCTAGATCTGAGAATGATGACCAAGACCAGAAAATATCATATCCGTCACCCGCTCTGATGCCAAATGAAGGCAGAGTTTTAAATCGAAACAATTTAATAAATCAAGAGCTATATAATTACTTGCAACAACCAAATAAATAATACATTCAAACTCCTAAATAATAGGGAAGCTATAAACTAATTTCCCTAATAATGTGAGTGGTTCCAACCACCACTAATCTCGTAAAACCAAATAACCAAATAAATAACAAATTAAAGAATTTGTTATTTATTTAATATTCAAACTAAAATAGTATTCCTAACAATCCCTCTACTCAGGAAATTTGTTATTTAGGAAGAAGTGAGGAATTCTTCACATTTCTTTTATTGTTTTTTATTTATTTCAATTAGCTGAAATACAATCATGCTTTGAGAAAATTTTTCCGTAAAGAGGAAATTACTTCGAGAAGCTTTCCTTCTAGATAGATGTTGGCATAATTAATACATTGTTATATGTAACCGACCTATCAGTTACAGGTGGTTACCTCCTAACTAAATTCTCTCCTGTATTAATACACACTTCATTGTGAATAAACTCATTCAAACATTGTTGCATTTCTCCTGAGCCAACAATGGTATCGTAGTGAGCCGTGGTGTATGATTTGTAGGGTTACAAATAGTTGGATTCGTCGACTCTCTAACAAGTAATAGAATGCTCCACCTACAATAATCTTGTTGCCTACAACATCTTCTCCCCATATTTCCTCAAAATGCTAAATGAACTAGTGTGTGTTTTGTTTGGTGAGTGAATTGATGAGAGGACTATGACAAATCTTGCTTTGCAAGGACTAAAAGGATTGAGTTACATTTTGATCATGTTGTAAAAGGATACAGCTTCAAATTTACGTGAAGTTGTGTTTTGCGTTGACCAACCCATGCTAGATATCTCTCCCCTGGTTCTCTCACAACCATAGCCAATCCGTTGAGAAGGAAACAATACTCAACCATCATTCGTGCACTGCAACAATCTATTAAATAGGAGGAAATTTTTATTTTGCAAACGCTAAGTTCTTAAATAAATAGGATATGCCCTTGCTTGTCATTGCAGGATCTTTGAGGAAGAAACATGTGCATGGAGAATCGACACCCATATTTGCATTTCTCTCGTTGTTGTATATGGAGAAATGATGTCGAATGTGTGTGTAGGTGATGAGGAGATATGTAGAAGTATTTTGAATCATATCGGAACAAAATGACATCAAACCCATTCAATCATTGATCAAATTTTCTATAAAGCTATCAAATATGAATGCAAACAACCATCTATGGTCCCATGCAATATTCTCGAGAGCATGAAAGTAGTGCCCGCTATCAAATATGAATGCAAACAACCAACCTATGATCCCATGCAATATTCTCGAGAGCATGAAAGTAGTGCCTAGAGATGTTAGCAACATTGCGAGAAACCATAGAGATATGGAGAATTTTAGAGAGTGAAGTCAAGCCCAAGAGAGAGTTGGTATCTACTCCTCGCCGGTCTCAAAACTTACAATTCAGGGACATAATGGACTGATTTTTTTTATATGTCCGGAGGGAGAAGAATTGTGTTAATCTTGTAGAAGGCTATGATACAAATGATGAGTGTGAGATCAAATTCCCTCATGCACATTTTTTTCACACTTTGCATGAGCATCCGAGCTCACTTCATTCGTGTTTTTTACAAACAAGAGCACATATTTCACAAAGATTTGAAGAAATCTAGACAAATTCCTTGCCATAGGAATCAGATAGGACGCTTCGCGACGTAACAAGATGATGAATCAAGAGATGATGATGATGATTTGGAGGTACATTTGTAAAAACAATGTATTAAGGGGGGAATGTTGGCATGATTAATACATTGTTTAATTTGGTTATATGTAACCAACCTATCAGTTACATGTGATTACCTCTTAACCAAATTCTCTCCTGTATTAATACACACTTCATTTTGAATAAACTCATTCGAATTTTTACATTTCTCCTAAGCCAACAATAGACTCGAGGCAAGGTATTCATTACATTTAAGCTATAGAGAACAAAAGTAGTAACATTTAGGTACTTCCTCATTATAGTAGTATTATGAAGCAACCTCAATGAACAGAGGAATAACCACATTTGGTTATTATTTGTTTTAGTTTATTTTAATTAGAATAAATATTATTTTTAGTTTAAATCATTTTCTTGTGTCACGTAGAATTAGATCTTATTTTCATTTATAAATCCAGAAAGCACAAATCAATATTTATTTAATTGGTTTATTTTAATTGGTAGCAAGTGAGAACATCAAAAGAGAATTGGAATGATTTATGGGTAAGTGCACCAAGTTGGGGGAAAAAAATCGACAAAAACCCAAAACCAAACGAAACGCAGCGTCGCATTATGTAATAACGCGATCGCGCTACATTTTCTTGGTTCGGTAATTCATGAAACTATAATGCATACGCGTTATGTTAAGTTATAAATTAAAAAAATAGACCGAACCCTATTCATTTTAATAACCCCTAAATGCAAGTTTTACAGAAAAATTTTGCCCTCGTGTTTCATTTTTCAGTTGGATCTTGCTCAAAAAATCATTTGAGAATCGTCGTGAAGATCAAAATCGATGATGGTGCCCTAGAGAAGAGGTAGGCATAATTCTTTTCTTGAAATTGCATTGAAATTTGGTAATTATAGAGTAGAATTTGAATTGAATACATATTTTTTTATTGTTATAGCTCCATGTCAACGCAATCAACCACAACCAAACCCTGTAATTCCTGTGATCCCTCCTATCCCTCCTACAGTTGTTCAACATCCCTTGGGAAATCAAGAAAATTTAACAGCCCATATAGTGGAAAATAAGATTGAAATTGAGGATTTAATCAAAACAATGAGGGATTCACATTCTACAAACCCCCACCGTGCCTCTCTTACAAACACATTGGAGGCATTAGTGGCTCAAGTTGACGTGGCAACGGGTCAAATTGATCATTGGACATCTTATAGAGAGTGTTGTAGGGTTTATTATTCCAACAAATTGTCATATGTGGATGTAAAGAAAAAATAAATTACAAAAGACCTCATATGTGCCTTATTCACAAACCCCCAAACCTATTTTCCTATTCTATTGTGATGTAAACGGTTTCCCATCCATAGGTGCAATATTGTTTTTGATTAAAAATAATTTTTGGGACCGATGGTGGATGGTGTTTGATTTTCCACCTTGTAATAACAATGAGGTGCCACTATACTTTTTAAGGAAACTCTATTGTGATTTTATCCTCAACGAGATCCCGAACTATTTTGATTTTTGGGATTTCCAAGGCTAAGGAAAAGGCTTTACACAGGATCGATTAGGTGCACAACATGCACCTATTCAACAAGGTTGATTCCTGCACAGAAGCCCCCTCACCCTGAGACTATCCCTCCAGCAGTGAAGGAGATAGTAGAAATTGATAACCTCCATGCGGTTGAGGGGGCTATCTGATACCCTTGTTCGACATATGAGGGATATTTCTGATCCAGATGCTCGTGGAGGTACACAGAGTATTCCCTCAAGGAGTACTAGCATGAGGCCACATCTTTGCTCGACATGTGGTAGCATATTTTTGGGCCCGAGGAGGATGATACTTTCATGCAACTAGTTTTGGTGGAGTTTCCACTGGTGGTGCACACAATAATGTCACTATGTCAGATGATTTTTGAGTGATACATTTGGATTACAGTCATCGGCGTCACCTTCACAAGTATTTGTTATGTTTTATTATGTGTGTTACAAAAAGATCAAGTACTTGATTTACTTATATATGTTAAATTTTTGAAATAATTATATTTGTACATGTATGCATTGATATTATAGCATGTGGGAGGGGCGTCATCATCCCAACCACAGAGCTATGAGCACCATGCCTACACATACATTCATAGAGGTAATTTAGAATGTTAATTGTGTAAAATTTTCACGTATGAAATATATATATATATATATATAACAACTTTTGAACTCAAATATATGTATGTTCTTGTATGTTCAACTAACTTGATGTGATATATGTTTGATAAAGATGATGAATTCACTAGACACCCCACCATCTTTGTGATGAGTAGAGAAAGGTGTTGCCATTGCGATTTCATCTGCATGCAAACAACTCACTAAGGTATTCAAACAACATGTATTTTTGTTAAATTTCTCATGTAATTCATATTATGTTAAATTACATGTTAATAATTTCCTTCATTATAGCATTATTAAATTATGTTAATAATTTCCTTCATTGTGTATATGTAGGAGTTACCTACGATAGGTAGCAGCCCTGTTCATTTGATTCACAAGCATGGTGTGGTAAAAAAAAATAGTTGTATATTGATAAAATTAGTTAAAATATTGTCATTACACATACATGTACTTAGTTGGCGTAATTTTTTTGATCTGCATTCAAAAAATTATTGTTAACATAGTTCTATTTTGGCTAATTTTGATGTTTGATTTTGTGATCTTATGTGTATGTAGGGAACTTCAACCCCTTCCATTTTGACTTCGAGGGCACGGACTCCTCGAGATCATCATTTTTATACCCTCGTTCATGCTCTAGAGCTCCCGATGACTCATCTAAGCATGAGATGCAGATTCAATGTGACCAAGAGATTGCGGTAAGTGTGTGTATTTATGTAAATACTTTCATTAGCATGGTCTTAAATACATGTTGAAAACATATATAAATTAATTTTTGACAAAAAAATTGTTTGCATTTATAGGTTTAGCTATAGGCGAGTATTCAACGGAAGAGGACTTGTAGCATGGGCACAAACGATCCAAAGTCATCTCATAGATCTCCATCTTTTTCTAAGGGAGGGCCTTCTTCGAGAAAGGCCAAGAGAGGGATAGATTTTGATGATTAGGATATATATATATATATATATATATATATATATATATATATATATATATCTTACATGACATTTTTTTTGTATGCCTATATGCATGGCATTGTATGTATGTCTATATGGCATTTGAACTTGATAGTATATCCAGCCTATTCAGAATTTTTATATTTATTGTGCACGTTAATAATATTTGGAACTCAATATTTTTTTATGATACCCTACATTTTTTAGACCACTTTTGTATTCAACTAATACGATGTGCACTTGATAATATTTAAGACATTATGGACTATTTTTTCATTTATTGGTGATGTATGTACTAGCATTTTCAATGTATATATAATATGCATCAAAATTTCAAAATAAATATTTATATAATGTATGTATATAAAGAATTACCTAATCTAAGTAATTATTCATTCAATTTATCAATGTGTATATGTGTATTTACCTTACCTCGTGCTTCTTCGTATTCATGGTCTCTTTGTCAGACTGGTTCCTATCTTATCATGCACCTATTGCATTCTTCAATTCTTCTTATTCTTATCCCCTATTAAAACACCTCATACAATCATTAGGACCATCACTAACTTGATTCATAAGGCTCCAAACACCATTGTTGTTCATCTTACCAAAATCTGTCAACTATGCCCCTTAAGACAATGTTTTTACAACAAACATGGATATAAGGATCTAAGGATACCCAAAAAGTCTTACAAGCTTCAATAGTTCACTTTTTCCATCCCTAAGGTGCTCCCAAAATCTCAGACTCCAACTCCTATAACTCCTTAGAGCTTTATCATTCACTTCTCTCAATAGTTCACACTTTGCAAATACTAGCTCAATACACCAAAAAGCAATAGAACACTGAACCATGACTGAAAAACTCTTTAAACATGCTTAAAAACCCTATTTACACTTGCTCAAACCATCAAATCAGTTTCAAAAATCCATCTTTCATCAATGAATGGAAGGTCACTAAGTCGTAGGTCATTGAATCCCATTTACTAGGTGATTGATAACCCTTGTGTGTTCTTAGCCATTCCCCTAATGTTTATGATTGTAATTTCCATGTCGTTTGAGGCCTTGGAATATTTTTGTGGTAATGGCCCTCCTGTTTCTCTCCCTCAACTTTTTCCTTTCTCTCTCCATCACGCTCAGCTTTGCCATTCTTCCTCTACATCCACGAACACTGCTCTCAATAAGTATTACCAACAACAAAGTTCGTACTGGTATTATGGTGGGATGAGGATTGACTCTCAAGGATCATAACCATATTCATTGTATCTCTATTGAAGAGGAAGCTCCTTGTCAAATTGTTTATCAGTATAACGTGGAAGATGAGAAAAGCAAATGAAAGTTGGAGAATTAGATTTCATGGGTAATTAGTACTATCAACAAGACTAATATGGATTTCAAATTCCCTATAAATTTAATCATTATACCTTGAAAATTAAAACTTTGGTAGTGATACTTAGTAACAACTAACAAGAACATGGTGAGCTCAATACATTGTGAGAGTGAGATTGAGATTGAGAGAGAGAGAGAGAAAGAAAACATGAGAGGGAGAGAGAGTGAGAGGTTTTCCAATCCATTATTTTGTAAATGGTAGCTCATGGCACCAAAACAACTATTCCAACATGTTCGGATGGTCGGCGAATGCTAGTAGAGGATTATTTTCAATGTGGGACAGTTTCTTTGCTTCTAAGCTACCTAGTTCGGGCGCAGACCTTAAGAGCCCTGAGACCAAAAAATGTTATAACTTCGACGGGTGACTTATCGGACTCAAAATGGCACCTAGACACATATTTTTAGATCCTACATCTCCGCATAACAACCCTCTTCAAAATCCTATCTCAGTTTTTTCCATATAGATTTGGTGCTCTCGTTGTCCTATTGTTTGCAAACGTGAGAAATATTGTAGTTTGAGTCAGTGTAAGGTTGTCAAACGTAATGTTTTGCAAACGGTAGCTCATGGCACCAAACCGACTACACCAACATGTCTAGATGGACAAGTGAACACTAGTGGAGTCTTTTTTTTTAATGCGAGATGGTGTCATTGCTTTTGGGCTACCTCATCCAAGTGCAGTCCCTTAATAGCCCTGAGACCAAAAATGTTATAACTTCGACGGGTGATTTATCAAACTCCGTGGAACCTAGAGATGTCTCGTCAAATCCTATACCTCTTCATAGGGACCCTCTACAAAATCTTATCTCAGTTTTTTCCATCTCAATTTGGTTCTCTTGTTGTCCTATTGTCTGTAAACACACCAAATACTGTAGTTTGAGTCAATGTAAGGTTGTCAGATGCTATATTTTGAAAAAGGAAGCTTATGGGACCTAACATAATGTGCTAACATGTCTAGATGGCCTGGTAAACGCTATTAGAGGCTTAGTTTTGGTGTAGGATGGTGTCATTGCTTCTGGGATACCTCCTCCGAGCTCAGTCCCTTAAGAGCCCTGAGACCAAAAAATGCTATAAATTCGACAGGTGATTTATCAGACTGTGGCACCTAGAGATGACTCGTTAGATCTTACACCTCCATGTAGATACCTATTTCACTCCGATTCTTAGATCGTTTCTCCAAGCGTTGATGAAACTGATAATAATGGTATAGATTTGATACCAAATGATAGAATAGAATAAGATTGCAATGACCAAAGAGGGATGGAAGCCTCACAAATATTATTGATCATGAAATCAGATTACATAACAATGTAAGGGCTGTAATATTTATAGATATTAGACAGACCTCATATGGATAGACATGACACCCTATCAAGCACCAACTACGAGATGATAAGACCCATCTCACATGCACATGTAATTACTACTAATACCAATATTGAATGTTATCCAACATAACAATATTGAATGCAAGTCACTAGACTAGAGTGCACATGTTGCACATTATTAAATAAAAGACAATGCAATAAAATGCAATAAATATGCCTATGCTAAATTATGCTAACATTCCCCCCCTTAATTTTGCATAGTTTCCAATGAAGTGGAGAGGAACTCTCTGAACAATGTGAATTTGTCACGTGCAAGTGACTTAGTGAAAACATCTTCCTTATGTTTAGTCAGTAGGACGAACTGGAGTCAGTATGTCTGCTGTGCTTCAAGACATGCTCGTGTATGAAATGAACATGTACTTCAATATTCTTGGTTCTCTCATGAAATACTGGATTGCGAACAAGCTTCAGAACTCCTTCATTATCAACATATACTGGAGTATATTTCTATTGTGGTAGACCAATTCCTTTTAGTATTCGGCGTAGCCATATTGCTTCACAAACAGCTTCACCTGCAGCTCGATACTCTACTTTTGCACAAGAGCGAGAAACAAAGTTATGTTTCTTGCTTCCCCATAATATCGGTCCAGATCCCATAAAGAAGATGAAGCCTGATGTTGACTTCCTATCATCCATGTTTCTGCATGATCTCGAATCTGAATATCCCGTCAAGAAGAAGTTTTCGCTTCTTCTTGTACTCTAGACAAGGTCAATCTGTACTTTTAGATATCTCAAGATTCTCTTTGCTTCTTTCCAATGACATATTTTCAGTTCTTGCATGAAGCGTGATAAATAGCTAATCAAAGATGATATCTGGTCTATTATATGTCTGGTAAATGAGACTCCCGATCAACTGCCGATAGAGAGTTGCATTTACTGGTGGTGATGGATCGGAACGAGATAACTGAAGTCTTGCTTCCATAGGTGTAGCAATAGGAGTGCAGTCCATCATCCTGAATTTCTCGAGCATTGTCTTGGTGTATTTCAACTATGACACAAAGATATGATTTTCTTTTTGCCATACTTCCAACCCAAGACAATAGTGCATGAGCCCGAGATCTGTCATGTCAAACGATCGATTAAAATCCTTCTTTGTTGCATCGATCATCTTCACATAACTTCCTGTAATGACTAGATCATCGACATAAACAACCACAATGACAATCTCCCCCCCTTGCTTTTTGAGGTAGAGATTGGGGTCATAAGGATTCCTTTCGAATCCATGACTTATGAGATGCTCATCAATTTTGATGTACCATGCCCGGGGTGCCTGTTTTAGGCCATATAGATATTTTATGAGTCTACATACCATCATCTCTTTTCCTGGTATTACATAAACCTCTCGCTAAGTCATATAGACTTCTTCTTACAAATCTTCATTAAGAAAGGCACTTTTCACATCCATTTGGTGGACTTTCCAACCAAATTGTGCAGCTAGAGCAAAGATCATCCTGATTGTCTTGATCTTGGCTATGGGAGCAAATGTCTCCTCATAATCAATGCCTTCTTGTTGTGCATACCCCTTTGCTACAAGCCTTGCTTTATACTTGTTAATAGTCCCATCTGATTTGTACTTAGTCTTGAATATCCATCTCGCATCCAATGGGTTTCTTCCTGGTGGAAGGTCGACAAAGTTGCCATGTGTTGTTCTTCATCACCGATCGATACTCAATCCATGGCATTTTCCAAGCTTTTGATTGTAGGGCTTCCTGAACTGTAGATGGCTCAACTTTTTCAACAACTCTACTCATTAGGGCATAATTGACCTCTTCACGAGATTGATCATGAGTTCCAGGTCTAGGATTGGATGATGTTCTAGGTGCTTCATCCAAATTTGCATCTCTTATTAATTGAGTATACCATTTTGGTAACTTCTTAGCTGTTCCATTGGCTTGTGGTGGATCCAAGTTTTCACCATCATCCAATTCATCACTGTCATCTTCAGTGGGAAGATCAAATTCTGTCTTCACAAGAGGTGTATTTTACATGTTTGTTGAGTTGTTGAGTGGAGCATCTGCTTGTTTCTTCTCAAAGAACTCAACATCCCTACTTGTGTATACTTTCTTTGCTTTCAGATCCCATAATCTGTACCCAAGTGCTTCTTCACTGTATCCAATGAATATCAGTTTCTCAGCTTTCATATCCAACTTGTTCCTGTTCTTCTTGGGTATGTGCATGCTAGCTTTACACCCAAATACTCTTAGGTGTGCAATTGATGGTTTCCAATTTGACCATGCTTCTTGAGGTGTCACTCCTTCAAGAGCTACTGTGGGCACTCTGTTCAACAAATAGACTGCAGTTCTTGCAGCTTCTGCCCAAAATGTCTTTGTTAAACCTAAGTCGTCAATCATACATCGCACCATTTCCATGATAGTACGATTCCTTCTCTCAACTATACCATTCTGTTGTGGTGTGTGAGTAGGAGGCATTTGTCGACGAATCCCATGAGCTTCTAGGTAAGTCTTGAATCATGGATTGTGTGTTCACTTATATTGATGGTTGTCACAAAGATTCTATAGGAAGGAGGAAGTGCTCGCAACACAATTGGTACGAGGTCTTCATCACTTATCTCTTTTCCCAATGCTAATAGAGATTCCTCAAAGTAGCAACTCATCTCAAAAAATTCAACCTTCTCATTGTGCTTGAATTTGAGAGTATGCATTGTGATAGTAGGTTGAGGATGGCATTCTTGTTCTTTGCCTCATAGACTCGTGCTCAACTTATCCCATGCATCCTCGGCGATGTGGCATCTCTAATGTGGGGTTGCACATCATCATCTGCTTATGCTAAACAAGATGATCAACTTGGCCTTTTGATTGGCCCTATCAAATTGAACTTTTGTCTTCCATTATCAAGTGATCTTGTTGTTTTTCCATCTACAACTGTCCATAGGTCTTCAAACTCAAGTAACATCTTGATCTTCGGTTTCCATGCAGCATAGTTGTCTCCTCTAAGCAGTTGTGAATCTAGTAAGAAGAACTTTGGTGCTTGTGCACCCATTTCTGTAATCTGAATTTTGAAACTTTGAATTTCTGACAAAGGGTAAGGCTCTTATCACTCCAAGTTTATGGTCTCCCTCTCAATATACCGTCAGGCCGATATACCAAACCTTTCTATATACGCTCCCTTCCGATATACCCATCGGTACATGGAAGAAGATCACCCTTTCAATATACCCATCAGTACGGAAAGAGGTGTTAACACACGTGAAATAATTTAGTACGTGGTACTTAGACAGTACGGAGAGGGGTTTGTGCAAGCACAAACGGATGGGAGGGCTCAAATGTGTGTGTATTGTGTCCTTATTACTCCCCATCGATTTTATAGGGTCGATGCCCAGATGATGTTTAGGCAGCTGTGTTAGGCGTTAAGTGCAGTAGTAGTCGCGACGGCATCACCCGTAAGCGCTTCCCAGAGGCACCGTATATACCGAACGCTGCTATGAGATCAAAGATCTCGTGTGATAGAACCAAACATAAATAAAAAAATTACACTTTTTTTTTTTTTTTTTTACTTTATGCACCAATATTAGTACAAAATGCTCCAAAAGTACATCAAAATGAAGTTTTTGTGTTCCCCCTCTTTAGAAAAAAGGGTCTAGAATCACAAAATACACAATTTAGGCCAAAAATATTTTTTACCCCCCAATAGGTGTTTTTCCGCTAAATTTAGCGGTGGCTCTAAATGTGTTTGGTGAGCTTCTAAATTTGGAAATCTCCCAAAATTTAGTAATTTCTCCAAATTTTCTAAAAAAAAATAATTTAATAAAAAATATGGAGAGAGTGGGAATTGAACCGCTGACCTGTTTGTTCCCAAGATCCAAACAAACAATCTGAATATTGTTTTCACCTTTTCTCACAAACCATGATCTGGGTTTTTCTAAAAGTTTTACAGAAACATAATACAATAGTGTTTTTGAAACCCAAAAAATTTCAGAATAATCAGAATCATATTTTTTGAGATCTTACCAATTTACCAGCTAGATCTGATTTTTTTCAGAAAAAATGATCCGATTTGTACAGACTTTTCGTCACATGTAGAGGCCAAATCTGAAGATGATGTAAATTGAAAAGTTGTGTGCCTCCTTCTTATCTTTCCAAAAAAAAAAATGGCACATCAATCTGACACTTGTATGAAAAATTTATTTCCTTTTTTCTAAGAGTTATCTCTTTGGAATTTTGTTAACGGACCAAGCTTCAACCTTTGCTCCCGAATTCTTCACACCTCCACTTTCAGATCTGATTTTTTTTTTTTTTAGATCTGATCTTTTTTTTTTTTTTTAGATCTGTAATTTTTTTCAAGATCTCTCTCCTTTTTTTTAAGATCTCTTTTTTTTTCACAAATCTTTTTTTTTTTCAAGATCTTTTTTTTTTTTTATAAAGATCTCCAAATCTGAAATATTCCGCCAATATGTTGGATCAATTGGCTATGCCAATGACTAATCAAAAAAAAAAATTACCTTCCAAATAAGTGGATAGGTCAAATTTTAGTTGAGGGATGCTTGGAAGGAATGGAGGTTGCAGGATGCTTCAATGGCTCTCCTTTGATGCAGATCTTCTTCTCCAATGGATCCTCTCCAATAGTGCTCCTCTTCAACCTTGCTTGGATAGAACCTGCTCTGATACCAAATGATAATAATCCACAAATTGATCGTGAGAGCTTCCTTTTGGCTAGGAGGAACTACCTATAATGAAAACAAGACCACCAGAAGGAATTAAACAATATGGGCAGTGAACTACCTAGCGTATGCTAGATCCGAGAAGTGTGATACTTCCTAGATGGTTGTCAGTCCACTATTTTAAACAATTTAATGTTGTAAACAAAGTAAATCCTATTGTATTTAAAATGATTTAGGTATCTCACTTAAAACACAATAAGAAATAGATCTAATCTAACAGGCTAAGCTAGAATAGAATCCAAAGGTCAAATGATTGGTTCTGGGTCTCTGCGGTTTTTGATAGAGGTCTCGGGTAGATCACAGGTGAATGAGGGTAAGATGAAATTTGGTGGGTAGGTCTCTATTCTAGGTTGTGTGGGAAAATACAGAGACTGGTGTCGGTCAGGGGTGACCGATGGTGGTTAGGTGTAACCGGTGCTTCGATTATTGTGAGATCTGGAAATATCACAAAACAAGTTGTGGTCTCCTTTGTGATTACACAAAGGACTTTGGTTGGTCGAGATGAGGTATTGGGTGACTGGAGTAGGCTTTGGTGAGGTTTTAATGGGTATATGGAGGTGAAAATGTTGGAGAAGGTCAATAGGGGCAAAGTAAACAATGGATGATAAAATGATGATGAAATGAAATAAACCAGAAAGTATGATGTTATACTTACTTGGATTCCAGTCTGAATGCTTGTGTGTGAGGGATGGAGGTGCTGATGAGGGGTTTGAAGGTTGCAAGTGATCACCAACTGAAAAAATCTTCTTGCATGGGCTGCATGTACACTCCTCTTTGCTTGGATGGATCAGATCATGGTTGGGATGGTTGTGCAGGAGAAGATGCTCAATCTCCTTCCTTGCATGTGGGTTTTCATTGGAATTTTCTCTCTGAAGATGTGTTATCTCTCTAAGATGTGTTCTTTCTCATCAACCTTCTCTCAATGTTTTCCAACCTTGAGAATAAGGTAGTTTAGGGGTTAAAAGGGTAACCAGATGGTGGTCGGCTTAACTTAACGGATGGTTAGGGATAACCGGCGTCGGTCAGGTGGGATTTCCTAGGTTTACTAAACTAGGGAGATCCTCTTGATTTCCTTGATCTCATGTCATTATCCCATGGATTAGACTAGGAGCTTCTTGTGAGCATGCGGGAATGTGGTTAGAGGGAATGTAGGCATTGATTTTTAGGGTTTGGGTAAGTCTTAGTTAGTTATGGCAACTTACTAAGAATAGGTCTTAGGTTGAGTTGGCTTGGTGAGGTGTCTAAGTGAACTATATGTGTGGATATTATTTAAATAAGATATTTAAATAATAAATATAGTGAGGATAATGAATTAATTTAATTAGATTAATTAAATTAATATTAGTGGGGTGAAGGGGGTCATGGCTAGGTAAATGTAATAAAGGGTGCTTATTGGTCGAGGTACGAAAGGGGAGTGTGACCTAATTTTAGTGTCTACATTTTGCCCCTTTTTGTTGCGTAGCTTGTATTGGTAAGTAAGCACTAACAAAAATAAGATGTGGTTGCCCCATGTGTGGGTGAAGGTGATCCCCCTCAAACCAGGAACTGACGAGGCAAGGTGAAGCGGTGAGTGGTTTGATAAAAGGTAAATGTGAGGAAAAGGTAGGTGGGCATGGGGGGAAAAAAAAAAGGTGAAAGGTCTACTCGGGAAATCTAGGTAATGGGTCAGGGTCAAAGGTAGCAATAGTCAAACACACACACACGTATAAACTGCAGCACACTACCGGGTTGAAGAGCAGGAAAACTCTACATCGTCTAAGGTCGATAGGTTTATCCAAACAAGGTTGAAGTGAATCCGGTATCCAAGGTATAGGATATGGTCAGGAAACACAACGTAGGTTAGGTGCAGGAACATTTAGGTATGTTCCAGGTACACCAAAGGTAGGGTCAGGATAAATGGTCATGGCAATAGGCTAGGTAAGGTCATTAGGTCAATCAACACAGGTAATAGTGCCACAAGGTATAGCAAACACATGAGGTCAAAGGTCACTAGCGATGGTCCAGGTCCAAATATCTAGGTCACGGCATGGGTAAGGCCAAGGTAGGGGTAAAATAATAAGAAGTCCCCAAAGGAGGACAAGGGTAGGTAGGTGAGGAGGTCTAGAAAGGTAAGGTAAATAGGTTGGGTACAAGGTGGGGTGGGGTAAAGGATCAGGGTAAAGGGTGGGGTAAAAGGGAAAAGTAAGGGCAATGTGTAGGTGAGGGTGACCGATGGTGGTCATGGATAACCGACATCGGTATAGGAAAACCGATGATGGTGAGGTAGGGCATGCGACCGATGCTCGGTCAAGGGTAACCGACGTCGGTTAGGTCGGGTTTGTTATAAAAACAAAAAAATCCACATTTTTATTATTCATTTGTTATTTGTGAAGTGAAGAAATGACAAAAAAAGAGAGAAAAAGAGAAAAAGTGTCGGAGAAAATGGGACAGTGAGCTGGTAGTTTGATTTGATGAGGGTTGGGTTGGTGAGTAGCGGGTCCATGGGATCAGGGTGAGAGAGTTGATTGGTCGGAGGTTGCGAGTAGTTATTCGGTGATGGCAGAGGCTAGAGAGGGATCGGGTGGACCACCGGCACAGTGGCCACATGCCACCGAGATGGTGGTAGCATGATGAGGTAAGTGCCTAACTCTATATTGGTGATTAGATAGATTAGAGGTTTTGGTTATTTTGTTTTTGTAGGGTTTTGTGGGTTTTGGTTTTTGTGGGTGGTTAAAAATAAAATGTGGGTATGGGGGAATAATGGGAAAAAAAGAGGGGGGAGGGTAGTAAATTGTATAGGTGGGGTGGGTAGGGGTCTTGGGGTAGTGTAGGTCATTGTAGGTGGGGTAAAAGGGGCAGGTGGGAGAGTTTTTAAAAAGGGGGTTTGGGAAGTCATGGAATTTTCCATGATAGTGACCGGCGTCGTCAAGCTTGGCGGCGTCGGTTGGGTAGAACCGGGATCGGTCACCAAATAGGTGACCGATGTCGGTTAAGTGGTAACCATGGTCGGTAAAGATGAACCGTAGTAGTCACCAAAACAGGTGACCGATGCCGGTTTAAAGGTGACCAAAGTCGGTTAGAATAAACCGGTACCGTCAGGGCTTTTAGGCACAAGGGTGTGAAAAGTGATGTAGGTTAGGTAGTTGAGATGGGTAGGGTAAAAATAGGGTGGAGGGTAATGATAATTGGTGAATATGGTCATGATTAATGTCGTGCTTGGATTGGATGCATAGGGAGAGCATAGTTACACATGCGGGATAGGGTTCCACCTCTATTGGTGACATTGCGTGGCTTAGCGACCCCTTTGGAGCTGCAACATGTGGAGGTAGTGGGCTTGAGTGGGATTTGGTGCTACCGACATGTTGTTTGGTAGCCCAACTTGATGGTCACGCTCATCGATAGATGGGACTCCATGACCAACACGTTCCACCTTCCGATGGGTGAGATGACTATCACCCTAGAGGACGTGTTTGATTTTGTGGCTACCCATATTGGGTGCCCAGGTTTACTCTATCTCCTCCAAGGCCTCAGAGGAGCTGATCGGATAGTTTTTGGTGAGGGTGGTGGATCTGAGATTCCATAGCGCCAGTTTGAGCTATGGCGAGATGTACCTAGCCCATCCAGGATGAGATGAGGCTAGTGGTTCTATTGATGGAGGTAGTGTGTTGCTATGCACTGCCAGATGTAGAGGGTGGATGCTTTCCCCGATCACTGATGGGGGTGCTCCATGATATGATGGTAGAGGAGACCTTTTCCTGGGCACCAACATTCTTGGTGCAGCTATACCGAGAGTTGTGGGCATATGGGTGGTTGCGTAGGTTTAGCCTGTGTTGTACATTTATACTACACTGTTGGGCCTACGAGCACATAGTTTGTGTTTGACCTATAGGGATGCCCCAGAGTAGATGCATTCCTAGTGAGATCTATGTGGGTGGGATACAGGAGATGGGTGCCGGTTGTAGGAGAGAGTGGAGATCGGATAGGCCGACATATGATGTGGCCCATTTTTGGTAGTTGTTGGAGGGGTTGTCCAGAGTGGACATTATCTGGAGGCCATATGTGGGATTCCCCTCATATAGGCACATGCATGAGGAGCTAGCTGAGCTCCAGCTAGAGAGGTGGATATAGGGTCACCATGCTGGGGAGGATGAGATGATCCCGGTAGATAGGGTCGAACGCGATAGTTCGGGCTTGTACAGGATATTCCTCCATCCTTCCCACAGTATCGAGAGAGATGACATGGAGAGGCCTCTACCTCTACCACAGCCTACAGTGCCTACAGGGGAGGAGGAGGAGCTAGTGGATCGGTAGATAGATGATGCCAGATGTACAGATAGGTACAGTAGTGGTGGGTGGCTCAGTTACGAGCCATACCACCTAGACCGGGGGCAGACTTACCATTACCATTCAGTGCGAGAGAGATGCCTACGGGGGGGAGGTAGCGATGTTGATTACCCATAGGTATACTGTGAGACACACAGCTTGGAGGGGTCAGAGGTAGAGGTAGTAGAGCTACGAGTATAGGTGGCTAGTCTGCAGGCCCAGATGGTGGAGGGAGAGGATGGAGGAGATGGAGAGATGGAGATAGAGATGGTCAGGTGGCAGCCTTATTGGCTCAGGTGGCAGGTTTACAGGGCCAGTTGGCCATAGCCTAGACATAGATTGGGGCCTTACAAGCCTAGATACAAGCACAGGGGTAGGGGGCACCACCACAAGCACAGGAGAGGCTGGTCCCGGTTCAGTTCACAGGCTGGCAGCAGGTAGGCTTGGCGGAGGTCACACAGGGGAGGTAGGTACAGGGGCCGAGACCTATGGGACCACCATAGACCATGCCTGTATCTAGGTTATGGGATGCCCTAGGTGAGGTGAGATATTATCAGGACCAGCTCATGGCGGCCGGGATAGACTTCTATCTTATGAGAGAGTACGAGGCACACAGGGCATCCGTGAGAGGATGAGATCCCACACACATAGTGTGGAGAGCACAAGAGGTCAGTGAGCTCCGAGGCCCGATCAGGGAGAGGCCACCAGCACATGGTGACCAGAGCTAGGTGAGGTGCCAAGGGGACACAGGAGGCCAGGGTGCAGGTGACACAGAGATGGAGGACATCCGGTGAGATGCTTGATATGTGGTCACCTGATTTTTGATGTATACTAGTGATTTTTGATATATATGCCGGCTTGCGTGCCGAAGATAGTTGTATTTTTTATCACATACCGGCCTATGTGCCAAAGATAGTGAGGATGTATGAGTGATTTTGTATATTTTGAGCATATACCATATGCTGTGCCAAAGATTTTTGTATGATGATTCATTCATTCTTTTTGTATATATGAGACCGGCTGTGCTGATGACATTTTGACATTTTATATGTATATATCTGCGTGTGTGCAACATTTTTGAGATGATAGACATGATGAGGTAGACATGTATATTGAGATACACATTTATTGATTTATATGATGAGATACATGGTATTTTGTGATGTTGTTGATGTGTTTATGAGACATTGGTTTATGGCTTGTGTTAGATGAGATATGGATTTGTTACTTTAATGTGGATTGAAATTAGGTGAGTTAGGCATGATGGAGTTAGGTTGGTTTAGTTAGGTTGGTTTAGGCATGTCGGAGTTGGTTATAGGCATGGATTGAGGTTATAGGCATGGATTGAGTCGGTTATAGGCATGGAGGTTATAGTTGAGTTATAGGCATGGTTTAGAGTTATTTAGGCATGGTTGAGTCATTTAGGCATGGTTGAGTCAGGTTAGAGGCATGGTTGAGTTGAAAGTAGGTTTAGTTATGATTCATTATTTTGGCAATGAATGATACTATGGGTCATATGTGAAATGTTCTATAATCTATGCATAGTGATGATAGAGAGATGGTAGGTGTAATAAATGTATGTTGTGGTAAGCAACTTGTTATGTATGTGGCTTAATTTCCAATTTTGTTATAAAAGGGAACTAAGTGAAATGTGATGTAAATGGTGAGTTAGGCATGGTTGATGAATTGTTTTAGGGTAGAAAATGGCCGAGCTAACCTCCAAGGGCCCCATGCCCTCGGAGTGCTGCCTACATAGTCCCATGGTGAAAAAAGGGACCTCAGGCCGATGTAGTTCTCCCATGAGCTAGGGAAGAATATGAAAATGAGTTGGTAGGTTTTTGGGCATGTTGTGGGTTTAGGTTTAATAGGTGTGGGTAGATTATAGGTAAAATGATGTAGGTGAAGGTGATTATGGTGAAAGGGAGGATTACCTCAAAGGTAAGCATCGAGGACCAAGTCTGTATAAGGTAATCAAAACGTAAACAAAGATGGTTAAAAGATAAGAGGGGGGAAATAAAGCCACCTGATTGGGTAGGATCATACCGAGTAGATCATACCTTGGAGGGGGTGATGAACATAAGACCCGAAAGACATTGCACGATTAACTATTCTATGATGAAGGTAGTCACAGGATCACCAAATGTCTAAATTCCAAGATGTCCCTTGAGGCAATTGAGAAATGAGAGTGGAAATGTAAGGAGGGTGAAAGGTAGTTAATTTTATATGTTTTGAGTGACAGGGCTTTTGGGCAAGGGGTCCTAGGTCACAATGGGCAAGTCCATGACTAAAAAGTTTTTTTTTTGATAGACTGATCGATGCGGGAAGTCTATATGGGATAAATAATATGGTACTCCTTGAGGTCTTCGTGAAGCTGATCGATGTGGGAAGCTTCGGTTTCTCTCATTTTTTTTTTTTAAAAGCTTCACATAGTTGTCCTTCGAGGGAGCAGTCTATTTATAGCAGCAATTTTGTCGAGAGGAAGATGTCCTTTTGAGGGAGTCATCTTTTTATTAGAAGTTTGACTCAAGGAGTTTGGTCCCATGTGAGGTCTTTGAAATCATGGACAAGACCAAGGTGGAGGATAGGACTCTTGTTCAAAAGGAAAGGTGGAATGACCATGGGATCTCATCTAAAGGTAGATGAAAAGTATCCATGAGAATCATGCTATGTGCAGTGTCATGGTACACATATTCAAGAAGATAACAAGTGATGGTACTCACATGATTCTTGTTTAATCATTAGGGAGGTGTATGGAGTGGATAGCGCTCAAGGGACGAGCTTGTAAAGAGACAAAGGGTGAGGTAGGATGATGAGTCAACAATAGAATGGTCGAAGATGTAATGCGTTAAGGGGCTCAGGTTTGGGTTTACCATCAAGTGAAGATAAATGATAGGCACCTGATCCATAGGTATGAGTTATGATGTATGGTCCAAGCCAATTAGGAGAAAATTTTCCCCATTTACTTTTTTTTGCTTTGGTTACGTGTTGATTTTCTTTCAAGACAAGGTCACCGACTTGGAAGGTTCATTCATGAACACATTTTCATAAGCACATTTGATACATTGTTGGTAAACTTGAAGGTGATCCAGAGCATTAAGATGACATTCATCTAATAACTCTAGTTGTGCTAAGCGTGGTCTGATGAAAGTCATCATCAGTGAGCATGTCATGGAGAGAAATGTGGAGTGAGGGGATCTAGACTTTGAGAGGCAGAACAACCTCTGTACCATAGACCAGAGAAAAGGGTGTGGCCACAGTGGAAGTGTGAATACTAGTGCGGTATGCCCACAGGGAAAAAGGAATGTGCGTATGCCAATCCTTCCCAGTATCATCAACCACTTTCATGAGAATTTTGTTGAGGGTTTTGTTAGTGGATTCGGCTTGGCCATTGGTTTGTGGGTAATAAGGTGATGAGAAACTAAGTTGAATGCCGAAGGCGTCACAAAGTTTTTGCAATGTTTTGTTTTTGAATTGTTTTCCATTGTCAGTGATGAGGTGATGAGGAACACCAAAGTGACAAATGATGTGATGGTTAATGAACTCACATATTTTCTCAACTTTCATGTGGAGATGAGTGGTATGGCTTCCACCCATTTTGTGTAGTATTCGGTAGCGGTTATGATCCATTGATGGCATTGGGAAGAATGGGGATTGATTTCTCTGACAAGATCCAAACCCCATTGAGAGAAGGGCCAAAGGTCACGAGTGACCTTATAAGGCATGACTGGGTGTATGATGAAGGTTGGAATGTTGTTGGAATTTTACACAATGTTTGACATAGTCACAACAATCATGGTTAAGGGTTGGCCAGTAATAGCCTAGGTGAAGAATACGCTTAGCAACAACAAGGCCACTAAAGTGACCTCCACATATGCCATCATGAACCTCCTTAATGGTATAAGGAATTTCAGAACTTGTGAGGCATCGTAAGAGAATACCATCAAAGCCACTTTATAGAGGAGTCCCCCAAAATGACGAAATGAGAGACCTTTTTAAGGAAGGCACGTTGTCCATTACGGGTGAGATCAGGAGGTAAGATGGAGAGAGAAAGGTAGTCGGAGTATTGTTTATACCAAAGGTCACTCGGGTCAGGGTGTTGGTTCCGATTGAGTAAACATCATGAGGTAAATAAGAAGGTGAATGGAGGCATTGTATGGTGACAAATATTTTGGAATCGGTAGGGGAAGCGGGTATTTGGGAAGCTAAGCAGGCCATGGTATCTACAAATTTGTTGGTTGAACATGGGATGGTTTGAAGGGTGTAACGATCAAAGGTGGTCAAAAGTATGTCGACATGTTGTTTATACTTTTGAAGTATCTCATTATGACATTGGTACATACCATTGACTTGGTTTACGACCAATTGTGAATCACCAAAAATGTTGATTGATTTGACATCTAGGGCATATGTGGCTTGGAGACCTAGTATGAGCTTCGTACTCGGCAATATTGTTGGTGCATTCAAAATCTAGTTTGAAAGACAAAGGCATGGGTTCTCCATCTAGAGGAATGAGGATAATACCAGCCCCACCCCCATGCTGACACTTGGAACCATCGAAGAAAAGTGTCATTTGGTAAGGGGTTCATCCAAGGAAAGAGTAGCAATTGACTCATCGGAAAGTCAAAATTAGAGGGTTGATCCCCAGAAATAGGTGTGTCGGCCAATTGGTTGGTGATAGCTTGGCCCTTGATGGACTTTTGATGAATGAATTCAAGGTCAAGATCAGCTAAAAGCATAAGCCAT
The DNA here is from genome assembly GCA_018340775.1 of Taxus wallichiana var. yunnanensis. Lineage (NCBI taxonomy): Eukaryota > Viridiplantae > Streptophyta > Pinopsida > Cupressales > Taxaceae > Taxus > Taxus wallichiana. Next base: position 60,933,511 of record CM031242.1, on the reverse strand, counting down.
CATGCGGCATGCTGATTTTGATAAGGTTTGGCGTACATGAAGTGTAAGGGATCGGTGTTGGTCATGACATAGGTTTTGTGGTTGAGTAGGTAATGGCGGAGTTTGGTGGCAATGAAAACTAAGGCTAAGAAAAGTTTTTAGGATGGTTGTATCGGGTTTCATAGTCCAAAAGAGTATGGCTTATGTAATAAACCACCTTGCTCCCTGTGTTGTTCATCATGATGAGCGAGCATGGCTCCCAAGGAATGATCGGTAGTAGTGATATGTATAGGTAAAAAGTTGATCATCTTTAGGTGGAATGAGTATGGGTGGTTGGAGAAGGTATTGTTTTAGGGCCTCAAAATCTTTGTGATAGTCATCATCCCATTTAAAGGAGACATCCTTCCTAAGCAGATGATGAAATGGTTGACACCGATCAGATAATTGTGAAATGAAATGGTGAATGGACTATAATTTACCTTGCAGGCTACGGAGTTGGTGAAGGTTAGTAGGTGGAGGCATTTCAGGATGGCCTTGACTTTAGTAGGGTCAACTTCTATACCACGGAGGGAAACAATAAATCCCAGGAGCTTTCTGAGAGAACCACGAAGACACACTTTTTAGGCTGAAGGGTGGACGTAATATTTAATGAGGTGGTCAAAGATGGTTTTGAGGATGGCGAGGTGCTCGGAGTGACATTTAGATTTGGCCAAGAGATCATCCACGTAATCTTCTAATATGTGATGCATGATATCATGGAAGATATAAGTCATAGCATGTTGATATGTGGCACCAGCATTTTTAAGGCCAAAGGCATGACTCGATAGCAGAAGGTCCCCCAAGGGGTGATGAATGCGGTCTTGTGTTGATCTTCTGGGGAAAGAAAAATTTGGTTATAACCCGAGAAGCCATCCATGAGTGATAGCATCTCATGACCAGCGGTGAGGTCAACTAGTTGATCAATACCGGGCAAGGGAAAGTCATCTTTCGGGTAGGCTAGGTTGAGGTCACGGAAGTCCATGCAAATGTGGAGTCCCCTATTGCTTTAGTAATAGGGAAAATGTTAGAAATCCAATGAGGATAATCAATGGGTAAGATGAAGGAAATGGAAAGAAGGCATTGAAGTTTCTTCTTTGATGAGAAGAGCAATGCGAGGGTGCATTTTCCTCAGCTTTTGTTTGATAGGTTTGGCATCGGGAATGGTTACGATATTGTGGACCACTATGGTGGGGTCAATACCGGGCATGTCTGTATAAGACCAAGTGAAAGCATGGTTATGATCTCGGAGAAAGAAGTGATGGCTTCTGTTTAGTAACATCTAAAGATTGTCTGATCTTTAGGATGTGCGGGTCATCCTGAGTATGAATGTTGATCTCGATAGTCGATTCATTCAACATGGTTTGCATCTCAGAGGGTAACGATGATGAATATATGAGTCTTCTACACCAAGGTAGGTGAGTATGGATTCATCATCCTAACATTGAATGATGTTAATTGTAGGTGTGTCATCATCGATCATCTCAGGATACAGGAATGGAAGAGTGGAAGGGGCCTCACCTTCACATTGATAAGTCAAAGGCCCCAAGGAAATGGTGTTTATGAAAAAAAAAAGTTAGGAGGGATAGATTCAGGATCCATCGACTCCATCGGTGAGGGTGGTGATGAAAGTGGAGTGGGTGAAGGTGGTGATGAAGATGAAGGTGGAGAAGGGCTAGGGTCCTCAATGAGTTCAATGCGGGCCTGTTTGGTAGGAGGTTCGGGAAGCCGATACCACTACGGTCGTTATGTTTGTGGGTGGTACATGGAATAATGGTATGGTGGCCTTGCTCATAAAATCCAAAACCAAAACCCTTCCATGCACACAGTGGTGCAGGAAGGTGTGGGTGAAATGGTGATTGGTAAGTGATTGGAAGTCAGCGGAAAATGGGTGGGTTTGTGATGGTGGTTCAGGTGTGTAAGTGGTAGTATCAAGTCCCCATAGGTGAGACTAGTACGAAGATGAGGAGGACCATAAAGGAGGCATTCTCTATATATGGTGATCATAGCGAGGGTGTTGGTGAAGGCTTCCATACTCTATGTGAGTAAGGAATGTGTTGACACTATATAGGTGGTACTCCCCCAGAGTGAGGCATTGAAAAACACCTTCCAAGGGATCAGTGGTTGGTATGTAGGTAGCTTGGAATGGATGATGTGTCGGAGGTCGATGCGGAGGTGGAGTTAATGGATTGGGAAGCTAATGGGTCAGCCATGGAGGTTATAGCAGTGGTAGGAATGGAGGAGGTATGTGCGGTGAAAGCAAGTGGTTGTCTTGGTAGGTAGGTGGAGGTGTAGGTGAAGTGGTAGTGGTTGCGGAGGTAGATGGCTTGATAGTATGAGCACATCATTGGGTCGGTAAAGCATGTTGCATGTTTTGAAAGGTGATGGGTCAGCTGGAATGGTATAAGTGTGTCCTTCATGTTCAAACTTTACACAATGATGCAAAGTGGAAGGAACGTAACCCATGACATGGATCCAAGGTCTACCAAGCAACAAGTTATATTGGAATTCCCCCTCCAAATGTAAAACAATTCTAGAATAGTGCGGGGGCCCACGCGAACATGGAGGATGACAGTGCCTAGTGTGGAGGTGATAGCATCATTGAATGAATGCAACATGACCGGATGTTTATGCATGTAATTGTCAGGTATGCACATTTGAGAAAATGCATGGGATGAAATGATGTTAATGCTAGCGCCTCCATCAATCATCACACATGGCATACCCATATGTCATCAATGTGGATGGAGATGAAGAGGGTGGAGTCAGGTCATCATTTTGGTGTGGCGTGATCTCCTCCTCTGAGAAGCTAAGGGAGGCCACTTGGTGAACAAGGTGGGGTGAGGATGAAGGTGGTAATTTGGTGAGAGAGGCTACATGATGGGGTGTGATAATGGAGGCTACGGGTGTAGGGTCATTGGGTAAAACCTCAATAGATTGAAGAACCTCCATGAGAGCTTGACGATGGGATTCCGAGGTTTGGATGAGGTCATATAAGGACATTTTGAGGGGAGATTGGTGTAATTGTTTGAGCATGGTGTGATGTGTGATGCCATTAGAGATGGGGTACATGGGGCCACAGATAGTTATTTTAGGTATGGGTGCAGATGGTATGTTGGGTATAGGATTGGTTGGTGGGTCAGTTGCCTTTTCTTTTCCCTTCTACGCACATGTAGTGATGTGTATCATGTTGATTTGAGGGGAGTTGGCAAATGGAGAAGGTGTAGGGTGAGTGGTGTAACGACATGAAGGGAAAAAACCTACTGGAGGAGAAAAGCCTTGTGAGGTGAGTTGGGCACAATGACATTGGGGTGGTGGCGTGGCAAGTTCTCTGATGTGAACCATGTTAATTTCAAATCTTGAGGGTGGCTCTAGGAGTGGTGAGGGTGGAGGTTGTGGTTGTTGAGTGGGCAGTGTGGGAATGGGTGTCGGTGAAGAAGGATCCTCGTCAAGAAGGTCATCATCATCAAAGTTGGTTTCTGGTGGACACAATTGGATAAGGATGGTTTTCAAGGCCTTGCAGTTCTCCACATCATGCCCTGGCACACGATGGTATGCATAAATTTTAGTATCATCAAACCCTTTTGGCTTGGGTTTGAGGGTTCGTAAGGTCAGAGTGGTGGTAATGTGATAACAAAAGTCTCGAGGAGGTTGGTTAAAATTTTGGCATAGGACCCTGCTAGTGGATCACAATGGGAAGTGAACGTGGGTTTGGGTGTAGGTGTGGTTGATTGTCGAGGAACTATTTTTGGAAGAGTAGGAATGGGTCGAGCTATACGGTTTTAGGTGCCGGTGTGGTTTTAGGTATCGGTCGTGTTTGTTTGGGTAGGGGTATAGTAGATGGATGGGTAGGAGGGTGTGTGGTTGTTTTGACTACCTTATTGTGGGGTAGTGGGGTTTTGTTTTTGGGTTGCACCTTCTTGGGTAAAGGTGATGTGGGTGTATGAGGTCTAGAAGGAAAAGTAGATGGAGGAAGAGGGTGAGTTACCCATGGGGATAATGGGGTGTTGTGTGAAGGTAGATGACGTGGTCATGCTTGGGGTGTGAGGGACAATGACTGAAGTGTAGTGGGTAGTGAAGCAATAGGCTGAGGGTATTGGAGGTATTGGTGGTAAAGAGACTATAGGTGTGGGTGTAAGTCATGTTGTGTGCTGGGTAGGTTAGAGGTTTGTGAGGAAGGAATGGGTTGTTGTGTTATTGGTTTATGGATGGGTGAAGGTTGCTTGACCATGTTGGGCAGCTGAGGTCTTAAGACAGATGGGACAAGTGTGGGTGTGATTGGTGCGGTCGGGGTATGAGGTCGATGAGTTTGTTTCTTTGGTTTGGGTGTCAGAGTAGGTGTGGTATTGATGTTGGAGGATGTAGCTAAATCCAGTTTAATAGGTGGATGAGTGAGGCTGGTGGTCGGGGTGACCCCTAAAGTGGTAATAGGTTTAGTTGAGGCAAATGTTGTAGGTGTGGGTTTGGGTTTAGATGTAGGTTGGGTTATGGGTAAGGGTGTGGTTTGAGTGCTAACAAGTATCGTGGAAGGGGTTGCGATAGAGGTGGTTGTGTTTGGTTTGATTGGTCGAAATGTGTTTGGGTAGATAGTGGAGGTATCAGTGAGGGATCTCTGCATCTGTGTTGAGATGGGGAGTAAGAGGCACCCCATAGTAAATCCCTATCCACATAATCTAAATGATCGGCCAAACATGAGAATGACACATGTCTGTAGGTGGAGTTGGTGAGGACCTAATGGAAATTCCCATAAAATGTGTCTTAGAGATGGGGAATTGGCTAGCTTCAGCTTCCGTGGGTAAGAGAGCCGAAAGTAGGTCTGCGGGATTCTAGGTAGCTGATGGAGAATGCTCGCCAAGAGGCAAAGATATCTCAACTAGGTCTATGATAGGTGGAGGAGATGATGGGAGCTCCTCTATAAGTGGAGGAATAGATGGGTGCTCCTCTGTGGGTGGAGGAGGTAATGGGTGCTCCTCTATGGGTGGAGGAGGATAATGGGTGCTCCTCTATGGGTGGAGGAGGTATTGTAGGTAAAGGTTCTCTAAGTGGTAAAGCCAGGGGTGAGATGGTCTCAATGTTAGTGGAAGACCCCTCCATAGGTGATGAAGGAGATGAAAGGTGTTCCTCTGTTGGTGAAGGAACAAGGGAGGTTGGTTCCAATGTGGAAGGAGGATTTCGGGCTAGGATCTCCTCTATGGAAGGAATATGGGGTAATTGGGAGGCGACAGTACCTCATTAAAGATAGCGTGAACCTCGCGGGTATGGGTATCGTGAGTTGATGTCTCACCGGTTTGATTGGATGAAGGGGCATGGTTGGGAAATGGTTTTTGAAGATTTGTAGATTTTGGTTGGGGGTGGCATTGGGATTATCCACAGTTAACTCACCTTTCTCGAGCATTTCTTGGACAATATTTTTGAAAGTGATGCAATTTCCATCACTATGACCCTTTACTCGATGATAGTTATAGAAATCATGTTCTTTATACCATGCGGGCATGGGGCGTAAGTAGGTCAAAAACTAGTGTGTGGTGGTTTTATAGGTGGAAGGGTGATGGCTCCGGCTTTGATAAGATTTTCTAAGATAGAAGAGTAAGGTTCCCCAATTGGGGTATATTTTTCTTCTCTCATCTGAATTGAAAAGTCTAGACAGGTGAGAGATTAGATGAGGGTGTAGCTTGATTTGATGGATGAGCTAGGCCGGCCTTGAGTACCACTGCGTTAGTGGTGCCCTTAGCTTTTGAATAATTGGTTTGTGGTTTGGAAGAAGAAGAGGTATCATTCGACTTGAATGCCGAATTCTTATTGCGTAATTGGATTTTCTTCTCTTCGATGGCCCAAATCTCTAACTTTCGTGCCATAGTGAATGCCTCATCAATGTTTGGAAGGTTTGGACCTACAAGGTCGGGAGATATGTCTAGCGCAAGCCCATGTGAAGAGCTCGATGAGTTCTATTTGTGGCAATTGGAAGGTAAGTTGATTGATCAGGCTACTAAGTGAAGTGACAAAATCTATGATAGATTCATCCTCATACTGACGTGTGGAATATAGATCGGTCATGGTAACCTTCTTGATATTGATAGAGAAATGATCCAAGAAGGCTTGGGCTACCTGATTGAATGAGAATATAGAGTGTTTAGGTAACCCACTATACCAATCTAATGCAGGTCCAGTGAGGGACATGGGAAAGGTTCTCAAAAGCAAGGCATCATCATGAGCGATCAGATAACACCCATGTTTGAATGACCACAAATGTTGTTGTGGGTCTTCTTTGCTATTGAAACGATTGAATTTAGGCATTTCCCAATGCACGGGTATGAATGGATAGGAATGGATGGGTGAATAGGCTCATTGCAAATCTCATCATAGGTGAGAGTGTTGCGGGAGCTGAAAATGATGCCTCCAATGTTTGCATCTTGTCCAACATCATTTTAATTAGGTCATTGGTGGGTTGTGATGATTGGATGCCTCCTGTAGCATGAGAGGGTTGGTTTTGGGCATATAATGGGGTGGCACTCCAGTGTATGGGGCTGCCATGTAGGGTGGTGGAGAAGAAGGTAGTGAAATAGGGGGTACGTACTGAATGTATAATGGATGAAATGGGAGGTTGTTGATAGTATGTATATGGGGGTGGAAGGGTCGTGGTAACCCTAGTGGCAATAGGGGCTAATGATTGTGGAATAGAAAGAACCACGTTCTGAAATGGGGTAGGGGTCACCAACACTGGAGGTGGTAATGTAGCTACGGGTATGTGTGAGACATTAGGGGTGGATGAGGTTGTGTTTGGGGTAGTTGTCGAGGGTACGGTGGATGTAAGGGTGCCATGAGAGGTAGCAAATGTGGCAGTCATAGTGGGTATAGGACCTAACTATGAAATGACTGGGGTAAGGTGGATGCGGGTAGCATGGAGCTAGATGGGGCCGATGCGGGAGTGGGTGTGAGAGTCGGGGGATAGATACGGGCATGTCATATATCAACTGACCCGAGGGCATCTCGAGTGGATGAGTGGGAAAGGTAAAACTATAAGGTGGTAGGGTTTTGGTCAAGGAGTCATGCAAACTCCTCATCTCTCGGTAGTGATAGTAATAGGTGGATGGGATCCATGGCTGGTGATAAAATGGAAGGTGGTGAAGGACTAGGTGGGAGTGGTTGACAACTAGCGTGAAATATGAGTGCGCTTTGCTTGTCTTTGGTCAGCACCATGTGAACCAGTACTGATCAGGTAGGGTTGCTTCTCTGTAAATGACACAGAGAACAACAAGAACAGGTGAATCTGGTGACAAAAAGTGGATTAAGTACCAAATGGTGGCTGGAATGTGAAATAGGCTAACTAATGCCGGTTAGGGAAAACGACGCTTCGGTCGGGGGTAACCACTTTTGCCGTTCTTGTAGAAAATGACAGTGAGTAAAAGAGGCAGAAGGTAAAATCTGACAGGTATGCCAAATTTGAAGATGTTTAAAATGTCAATGGGAATAATGACAGTGATAGGGACTATGAAAAGTGGAAGAAAGTGAAGTAAAATGTCCTTTTGAGTAGGTTAGCAAAAGGACACTAGAACCGACATCGGTTGGGTATAACCGATGGCGGTCAAAGGTAACCGATGATGGTTACTGTGAAATTGAAATAATGATGAAAGAAAGTGGTTGTGAATTAAAATCTGATGTAGAATCAGACCCAGAATTCTAAGAATGATGATGATATGGCCCAGGCACACTCAGGTGAAGCCGAAATACACTAGCTGTGATGAGGAGGAGCAAGGATGAACAAAAAAGTGATGAACGTGATCTCTCACCTCAAAATGCAAGCCAAGCAAAAACACTAAGAAAATGTGATCCTAGGAGTGCCTTTTCTATTATGTTTGTTTAGCTTATGCTATTTAGGGACTGACACATGAATTGTGAAATAGATTTTTGGTGAGGATGGCTTCCTACAAAGAAGGAGATCTAAAGGTGAGGTTTCAGGTATGTTATGGTGGGGGTGGGCTTCACTCTGAAGTATGACTCGACAGAGCAATGAGTTGGGTGCCCACTATGTCCGTGATCATGTGATCACCTACAACTTCTTCCAGGTAGGATGTTGTTTAAGAATGTATGTATTTTGAATTTTTGTGAGGTTTGGTAAGACTCAAAGAAAGAGAAAAGGATAGAAGTGCTTTTCTACGATTCGTTTGTCAACCATCAGTTGGGCATGACTTCCAGTATAGGTTTCCCTCAATTAATGTGAGCTAATGCAATAAATCAGAATGGAATGCACTTATTTTTAAACCCAAATCAAAAATGTGAAATTGGATGACACAATAAGATGAAGAGGAAGAGGGATGCTCTTTCATGAAGAAATGGTTCTTTTTAATTACACCAAAATAAAAGTTTCCTTTAGAGAAAATAAAAAGAAGAAAACATGAAGAAATGGTTCTTTTTAATTACACCAAAGAAAAAAAAAATGTTTCTTTTAACATAGAAAAATCCTATCTCAATTTTTTTCCATATAGATTTGGTGCTCTCGTTGTCCTATTGGTGGATTGCAATATTTTGCAAACGGTAGCTCGTGGCACAAAGCCTACGCCAACATGTCTAGAATGCGAGATGGTGTCATTGCTTCCGGGCTACCTCATCCGGGTGTAGTCCGTTAATAGCCCTAAGACCAAAAAATGTTATAACTTCGACAGTGATTTATCAAACTCTATAGAACCTAGAGATGTCTCGAAATCCTATACCTCTTCATAGGGACCCTCTATAAAATCCTATCTTAATTTTTTTCCATCTCAATTTGGTTATTGTCCTATTGTCTATAAATGTGAAAATATTGTAGTTTTCGGAGAGTCAAAAATGATATTTTTTCTAGGAATGAATGAAATGTCAATGGCAACCGAGATGGGTCCCTTCCAGGTTTTATGTAAACCTCCTCGAGCTCAATCCATTAAGAGCCTGCCAAAAATGTTTCATAGGTGATTTATTAGACTTTGTGGCGCCTAGATTCTTAGATCATTTCTTTGAAGTGATTCTTAGATCATTTCTTTGAAGCATTGATGAAATAGATAGGGTAACAGGCATAGGAGGAATACCTATTCAAATGTTGGTTGATGGGTTGTTGCACGCATATGACTTCCGATCCACAGCTGATCATGAGAGCTTCCTTTTGGCTAGGAGGAACTACCTGTAATGAAAACAAAGACCACCAGAAGGAATTAAACAATATGGGCAGTGAACTGCCTAGCATATGCTAGATCCGGGAAGTGTGATACTTCCTAGATGGCTATCATTCCACTATTTTAAACAATTTAATGTATAAACAAAGTAAATCCTATTGTATTTAAAATGATTTAGGTATCTCACTTAAAAACACAATAAGAAATAGATCTAATCTAACAGGCTAAGCTAGAATAGAATCCAAAGGTCAAATGATTGGTTCTAGGTCTCTGTAGGTTTGATAGAGGTCTCGGATAGATCACAGGTGAATGAGGGTAAGATGAAATTTGGTGGGTAGGTCTCTGTTCTAGGCTGTGTGGGAAAATACAAAGATCGGTGTCGGTCAGGGGTGACCGACGATGGTTAGGTGTAACTGGTGCCGATGTGAGATCTGGAAATATCATAGAACAAGTTGTGGTCTCCTTTGTGATTGCACAAAGGACTTTGGTGGGTCGAGATGAGGTATTGGGTGACTGGAGTAGGCTTTTGGAAAGGTTTTAATGGGTATATGGAGGTGAAAATGTTGGGAAGGTCAATAGGGGCAAAGTAAACAATGGATGATAAAATGATGATAAAATGAAATAAACCAAGAAAGTATGATGTTATACTTACTTGGATTCCGGTCCTGAATGCCTGTGTGTGAGGGATGGAGGTGTTGATGAGGGGTTTGAAGGTTGTAAGTGATCACCAACTGAAAAAATCTTCTGCATGGGTTGCATGTACACTCCTCTTTGCTTGGATGGATCAGATCATGGTTGGGATGGTTGTGCAGGAGAAGATGCTCAATCTCCTTCCTTTCATGTGGGTTTTCACTGGAATTTGCTCTCTAAAGATGCGTTATCTCTCTGAGATGTGTTCTTGCTCATCAACCTTCTCCCAATGTTTTCAACCTTTTTCCAACCTTGAGAATAAGGTATTTTAGGGGTTAAAAGGGTAACCGATGGTGGTCGGCTTAACCAACTGACGATTAGGGATAACCGACGTCGATCAAGGCTGGGATTTCCTAGGTTTACTAAACTAGGGAGATCCTCTTGATTTCCTTGATCTTGTGTCATTATCCCACGGATTAGACTAGGAGCTTCTTGTGAGCATGCGGGAATGTGGTTAGAGGGAATGTAGGCATTGATTTTTAGGGTTTGGGTAAGTCTTAGTTAGTTATGACAACTTGCTAAGAATAGGTCTTAGGTTGAGTTGGCTTGGTGAGGTGTCTAAGTGAACTATATGTGTGGATATTATTTAAATAATAAATATAGTGAGGATAATAAATTAATTTAATTAGAGTAATTAAATTAATATTAATGGGGTGAAGGGGGCCATGGCTAGGTAAATGTAATAAAGGATGTTTTTGAGTGAGTGTAAAGTTGTCAAATGTTATATTTTGCAAATGGAATCTTTTGGGACTAAATCGATCACCCAAAACGTCCGTATGGCCTCGGTAAATGCTATTGAAGGTTTTTTTGGTGTGGAATGGTTTCGTTGCTTTCGGGCTACCTCGTCCGGTGTAATCCCTTAAGAGCCCCGAGACCAAAAATGTTATTACCTTGACGGGTTATTTCTCAAAATCCATGTCAACTAGAGATGTCTCGTCATATCCTACACCTCCACGTAAGAACCCTCTACAAAATCCTATCTCAATTCATTCATCTTGTTTTCCTATTGTTTGCAAAAGCATCAAATAGTGCAATTTGAGTCTATGTAAGGCTATCTGATGCAATATTTTTCAAACGGAAGCTTATGGGACCAAACCGACTATGCACAAACGTCGAGATGGCCTCAGTAAACACTAGGGAGGCATTGTTTGGTTCCCCGTACTCCTGGTGCTTCTAGGTCACTTCGCCTGCAGGCATAGTCCCTTAAGAACTTGGAAAGATAAATTGCCTTGCTATTGCATCCCGATAAAAATAATTTTTCAGAGCCAAGGGAGATTTTAAACTTATCACACAAGCATAGAGAGCTCTCTTTGATAATACTAAAAAGGCTACCTATGATGCCATGAGAAAAAACCAACATGGGCAGAACCCCACCTTCCACCAACTGAATTCCACAGGCATTGCCAACAATCTAAATGGGAATAATTTTTCGAGTGTGGATATCTTTCCTGAAACTTCCATATTTGATGACCATGACCAGAACTTAACCTAAAATAGAAATAGGACCAGAACACATCCTAGACTTACAATTTGAGAGGATTTTGAGGTTCAATTGTATTTTCTAAGATATGTTACTCCAATAGATAACAATGTTTCTCCATATGAAATGAAATTCTCATTCGTACACTCGATTATTAGTGAATTTCCAATCCTACCATAGACCCCAGGACTCCTCAATCCTTGGATACATGGAGACACTATTACTCACTTCCATTTATAACAATAGAGATATTTGAAAATTTGTGTTATGACCTCTAAATCTATATGCATTTCAAGTTGTTTGGAAATCACATCACATCCTTCACTAGGATTGATGACTACCCCTATCTTCTTGAAGGTGATGTTGAAAGCATCCATGGGTTTATCATAGAAGGGATTATCAATGAATGGAAGCTCACTAAGTCATAGGTCGGTTGACTCCTCTTCGAACTAAACAAGAAAGATTTACTAGGTGATTGATAACCAAACCGATTATACCAACACGTTGGGGTGTCCAAGTAAACACTAGGGAGGTGTCTTTTTATAGGAAAATTTTCCCAGTGCTTCCGGCTACTTCGTCCTAGGTGTAGTCCCTTAAGATCCCTGAGACCAAAAATGTTATAACTTCGATGGGTGATATCTCGGTCTTTTTCCCACCTAAGAGGTCTCGTTTGATCCTACACCTCCATGTCAAGACCCTCTACAAAATAATGTTTCATTTTCCTCCATCTCCATTCAATTCTCTCATTGTGTTATTGTTTGCAATAGTGCAAAGTATTGTTGTTTGAGTCAGTGTAAGGTTGTCCAATGCAATATTTTACAAACAGAAGCTCTTAGCACCAAAATGATTGTGCAAACACATCGGGGTGGCCAGGTAAACACTAGGGTAGGAATATTTTTGGAGGCCAAAGCTCCCAGTGCTTCCGAGCTACTTTGTCCGAACGTAGTCCCTTAAGATCCCTAAGACCAAAAATGTTATAACTTCGACGAGTGATATCTCAATCTATCTCGGCACATGGAGAGGTCTATTTTGATCCTACACCTCCATGTGAGGACCGTCTACAAAATCATATCTCATTTTTCTCCATCTCTATTTGGTTCTCTCGTTGTGTTATTGTTTGTAATAGTGCAAAATATTGTAGTTTGAGTCAGTATAAGGTTGTCTAATGTAATATTTTATAAACATAAGCTCTTTGCACCAAACCGAATGCTCCAACACATTGGGATGGCCAGGTAAACACTGGGGTAGTTGTCATTTTAGAGGTAAAATCTCCTGGTGCTTCCAGGCTACTTCGTCCGGGTGTAGTCCCTTAAGATCTCTGAGACGAAAATACACTATAACTTCGATGGGTGATATCTTGGTCTCCATGGCACATAGAAAGGTCTCATTATATCCTACACCTCCATGTGGGGACCATCTATGAAATCCAATCTCAGTTTTCTCCATCTCAATTCATTCCTCTTGTTATCCTATTGTTTGAAAAATGCGTCGAATAGTGCAATTTGAGTATGTGTAAGGTCATGTCGATGCAATATTTTTCAAACTCAAGTTCGTGGAACCAAACCAATCGTGGAAAACGCATCGTGATGGCATGGTAAATTATATGGGGTGCATTTTTTGGTTCCCTCGCATTTCTAGTGATTATGGACTACTTCGTCTAGCTTATTCCCTTAAGAGCCCCGAGTTCAAAACATGTTATAACTTCATCGGGTGATTTCTGGACTTTGTGGCACCCGGAGAGGTATCATCAAATCCTACACCTTTGTGTTGGTACCCTCTACAAAATCCCATATTTATTTATCCATTTCAATCCATTCCTCTCATTGTCCTATTGTATGTAAAATCATTGAATAGTCTAGTCTGAGTCAGTGTAAGGTTGTCCATTACCAACCACATGAATAATATAGGTGGTTCATACAATATAGGTGGTGAAATGAGAATTTTAATAAGATATTTTTACAATATAGGTGGTGAAATAATAATTTATGTTTTTGTTCCTTTCTAATATTTAATTTCCCTTAGCTTCACTTGGCTTCGAGAATAATAAATTATCTACTAACAATGTGCAACCATGTGAAGGTGGAAGCTTTTTTCGGACCGCTAACCTACATAAACATGTTAGTAAGTAATTAAATAGAATTTTAAATCCTATAGAATTTAAACAAAATCATTAAAGTAAATATTCAAATTAAATTCATGAAGAACATACCTTTGTAAATGCAATCCAATGAACCGCATGGATCAACTCTACTCTTGACAGTAGCAAGAATTGCTTCATGATATGATTCACGAACCTTCCACAGATTCTTGTTTAATGGCCTACCTCAATATTTGATCAATTTAATATTTGTTGCAAGAACCAAATGTGAATAGTGAAGTATCTTTTGATGTACTTCATAGTCTTCAAACAACTAAGTGTTTGATTTTTTTATAGGATATCGTTGAAGCCAAGTTCCAATGACTACCACTAACCCAATGGGATACTCAAGGCCTTCACCATAAATGAGTGTGGAAGTTAATTTTTTCCCTCTACAAAACAAGACAAGAAGTAGTTTGTTCCCTCTTCGTTAAATTTTGTCACAATAACTGTAAAAACATGCCCTACATCACAAAGTAAAACTCAAGTCAAATTTAAAATACATTAAGATTTGATCATTTAATAATTTATAAATCTAAAACATGACATACATATGTACCTTGTTGCAAAATCAAAGACTTGGTCAAAGTCGGGTGATGATGTCATATGATCTGAAGACACTACAAGTTGTAATACTCATGGAGCTTCATATACATTTTCGTGTGGAATTAGAGGTCTATAAATCCATTCGCTCACCGAGTAAGTACAATAAGTTGGTGGACAATTAAGTGGACATAAAAACATGAAATTTAGGTACCGCGATCATGCGGTTTTAGAAACAATGCTTGCGCAATTGTTTTTATAGGCTCGGTGATTTTGAAACTAAAACCACGAGCACGGTTTCAAACCGTGATCATGGTCCTCTCGAGACAAAAAAAAAGACCCACAACTCCTCATTTTCCCCATTTTTCCTTTCCAACCTCGATTTCTCCTAAACCTTTAGCACTCACTCTTTGAATACCCCTAAAAATTACTCTCGACTTCGCTAGATCATGATAGTTTCAACAATGCCGCCAAGATAAAGAGGTAAGCCCTTGATTTTGATCAATTTGTTTGCATTTTAGGTTAATTTTTTTATTTTCATGGGTTTTTCAATTTTTTTGTTTTTTCAGTTTTTTTTTTTAGTTCTGAAGCTCGTAATCCCGTAAACCATTAAAATATTCCTCAAAACCCTCCAAAAATCCTCAAAACCCTCCAAACATTCTCAGCAAAACCCTCCTCCAAACATAGATTTGCCTCTCAGTGGTTCCTTCCGTCCCCACGAAACTAACAGAACACAAGATGATATCGTTGGAAGAATCGACAAAATAAAATTGTCATTGAGAACTTTATTCACACTATAAGACAAAATCATGCCACAAATCCGCCCCCGCATGACTTTAGCCAACACATCGCAAACATTGATTGGCGAAGTTGACTCAAGCAACCAACCAAATAGATAAATGGAATACCTTTAGAGGTGATTGTAGGCAATGGTATGCAAATAAATTATCCCATGTGGCCGTAAAAGACAAAAAAATTGAAAAGACCTCATTTGTGCATTATTTACCAACCCAAGAACCAATGCCCCCCGTAGTTACTTGTAAACGATTCCCAATCCATTGGTGCCATGATGACCGAATCAAGAACATTTTTTGGGACCGATAGTGGATGGTTTTTTATTATCCACCATGCAACAACAATGAGTTTCCTCTATTTTTTGAAGAAATTATATTGCGAGTTCGTGCTTAATGAGGTCCCAAATTATTTTGACTTTTCTAATTTTTATGGGTGAGGTGGTGGCTCTGCACAGAGTAGACTTGGTGCATGCGTAGGTCAACCAAGGATCCCCATGCCCCAAAACCCCCATTGCCTTCAGTTATCCCTCCTACAATGAAGGAGGTTGTGGAGATTGACACACTACATGCATTGAGGGAGCTCACTAACACTCTGACCCAACATAGTGAGCAAATTGCATCTGGTGATGTTGGTGGAGGTGCCAGTTCTAGCGCACCACACCATTGTGGATCATGTGGTGCCGTATGCACTGCGAGTGAGACATCATTTATTGGATCACATGATTTATTTTCTCTAGATGAGATGATGGCAGATGTTTTTGGAACTGGTGTAAAGGATCTTGGTCTTTCACATGTAAATGTCAAATAAATATTTTATTATATATATATATACAATAGTTTAATTCATGTTTGATATTTTAATATATATGTATTTCATTGTACGTTATGTACATACATGTAAAAACTAATTTTTTATTTTATTTTAAATAGCAAGAGCGTGAAGGAAACATCCAGCATCGACATGCTAGCTACTATAGCTAGGCATGTTACAAACGTAAGTTTCAAGTTGTACTTAAATTTAAATTTTCATTTAATTGTGCACTTTTATTATTATAATGTTTCACCTATACATGTACATATTAATATATGTTTTTCTTTTATACACAGGAGCCTGGTCGGTCATCATCTCGCTTCTAGGAACTGAGGCTACTCGGCACACCTCACGTGACTTTTACACATATTAGTTTCTCTTTACACTTTGTTTCTAATTGTGGAAGTTCACGTGGATTATGTTTTAGCTCATTATGTGGCAGTCATGTAGATTAATATTGATTTGTACATGTTTTTGTATAGCTTATGACTGCTAGAGAGACTCCTCTATATATGCAGACTGTGGAGGTCGATGTAGATACTACCATAAGATCTGCAGATCCACTAAGGTAAAAAATTTCAAATTTGTTAAATTTATTTAGAATTATTTCTTATTACTTAAATCTACAATATCAAATTTTGTACATGAAATATTTAATTTGAAATTTAATTATTTGTATGTAGCTTACCTCTCATGAGTCTACTATTGTCCCTGTCACACGTCAATGAAAAATTGATAGGGATCATGACATTGCAGTAAGATTTCACATGCATTTTAACTAAATTCTAAGTTTCTAAATTTTGAATGTATTTTAAAAATTTGGGTGTTAAAAACTTGTTGTTTATGAATGTGCAGGTTAGGTTGTAGGCCTACTTAGAGACACCTAGGACCACATAGATGAAATCCATAGTGGCATCTCCCTCCACTACATCCCTAGGTCGTGGACATGCTACTTCTAGCAGGGCGAAGAGAGGGAAGATGTTTCATGATTAGATTCATAGGACGTGGATGTACATAGATATATATATGGGCCAGCTGGTCCTAGTTCATGATTCTTCATAGGACATTGTATATATAGCCTTATGCGACCGCATGTGGTCCTATATGTATGACACACTTAGTTCAAGATGTACACATGTTATGAACTTATATTTTCAGAGACATGCATTCAACACACTTATTTTGATACATTATATATCCATGTGTTGGTTTTCATAACGATATTACTTCTATGTTTGATTCAAATTCATTGCACATGATATCCTTCTATGTATGTATATTCTATGTATATTAATTCTATATGTATGTTTGATTTAAAATTAAAAACTATGGTGCAACATATATGAATATAACGTTACTATGGTGCAACATTGCATGGTACAATTGTTAAGAAATTAAGGGAAGCATGTGTATTCCTCCATCAACATGGGCAACTTATCATTTTCCTCTTAAGTCATGAAAAATATTTCATACCTTGAATCTTGAAATAAGATGTCTTCCTCGGGTCATTTGGTTTTTTAACTGTATTTAATTTTATTTATCGAAGGATATTATTCATTTTACCATTGATGATTATGGTGGTGTATGACCAATCCATCTTTATATCCCCACCAATATCATGATAGAAACTTTGGCTCAACAATATACCATACGTAGCTAGCATGTCTTCCACAAGTATTTCCATCTTGATTTTCTTATCGTGAAGTCTCAAATTCTACTTGAGAATCTTTCACCTGGCCAAAAAGAGGTAATTATTTTATTTTCATGTAGTAAAATGGCCAATAAAGTAGGGCCGAGAGTAATACCAATAGAGTTAGCAAATTTTATAAGCATGACATTGTCAGAGGTGTTGGAGTCAATAATGCAATTATTCAATTTATAGGTCCATTGACCAACAAGGAAAGATAGAAAGGTTATTATTTCCTAGAAGAGGAGGATTTTAAGGAAAGAAGGTTCTAGGAATGAGTGGTTCTAGGAGTGGGAAGTGATTCTTTAGTGTTGGTAGGATTCTTGGAACATGTATTTTTACTACTTCCTTTGATAAACTAGACGAGTTTATCAAGGGGTGTTTTTTTATGTACTCATATTCAAATATTTGAATTTTATCTTTCTTAAAATGGTCACTGATGTAAAAATATGAGGAAGTGGTAGGCACATTAGGAACTGTGGAATCCTTGACATGAGTAGGATTTTCATTCTTAGGAATAATTGAAATAGAAATCGATTTGAAAAGAGGTGCAAGAGACTTACTCAAAGAGGTAGATGGAGTCTTGGCTAAAGTAGTATTAGGATTCTTCTTGGATGACCCCATAGAAGTAGGAAATGATGTTCCTTTTTTTTTTTTTTTCTATCGATTCACCATTTGAGGATTAAAGTGTTTTGCTTGGGAAGTAGAAGAAGAGGCTTATTTATTTTTTTATGAGTGGGTGAACACTAAACAAGAGTAACTATTCATATCATCTATCCAGATTATTCAGGATCTTTGTTGGGTGAGTATTCACAATAACCAATAATTACATAACCATCTTCTTCTTCTCTTTCAATTTCTGATTCAACAATTTCTTGAAAAAGTTGTAATTGTTGAAAAAGTTGAAAAATTTGTAATTGTTGAAAATTTTGTAATTTGAAAAAGTTGTAATTGTTGAAAAAGTTGAAAATATTTGTTGAAAACGGAATGAGTTTGTTGAAGAGGAACCTGTTGCAAAGGAGAAGAATCTACAACTTTCTTATTTTTCTTGTTCTTGTTATTTTTCTTCTTTTTCTATTTCTGAGAAGAATCATGACTTTTTCAACAATTATGACTCCATGGCACCTAAGGATGTCTCATTCAAATCTAAACCTTAGTGTAGGCACCCTCTGCAATAGCTTGTCTTGGTTTTTTACTTCTCTAATCGGTGCTCTCGCTGCCCATTTGTTTGCAAACGTGCACCAATAGTGTAGTTTGAGACAGTGTAAGGTCACAAACGGTATATTTTTGCAAATGGTGGGTCATGGCACTAAAATGAATATGCCGATACATCCGTGTGGACAATTTAATGCTAGAGGAGGTTTTGTTTCATTGTGACAACGTCTTTCTTCCGGCTACTTCGCTCGGCATAGTCCCTTAAGAGCCCTGAGACCAAAAAATGTTCAACTTCGACGGTGACTACGTAGACTCCATAAAGCACCTAAGGACGTCTCGCTTGATCCTAAAAATTGGCATAGGGACCCTCTACAATAGCCTATCTTGGGTTTTTCCTTCTCCAATCGGTGCTCTCGCCCTATTGTTTGCAAATGCCCCAAATAGTGTAGTTTGAGAAAGTGTAAGGATGTCAAATGGTATATTTTACAAATGGTGGGTCATGGCACCAAACCGATTATGCTAACATGTCCAAGTGGCTAGGTGAATGCTAGAGAAGGAATTTTTAGGTGTGCGACAACTTCATTACTTCTGGGCTACCTCATTCGGGTGTAGTCCCTTAAGAGCCCTGAGACCAAAAAAAATTTCAACTTTGACGGGTTAGCACGCACAATCCGTGGCACCTAAGGACATATCGTTTGATCCTAAACCTTGGTGTAGGGACCCTCTACAATAGCCTATCTCAGTTTTTTCCTTCTCTAATCGGTACTCTCATTGCCCTATTGTTTGCAAACGTGCCAAATAATGTAGTTTGAGACAGAGAAGATGTCAAACAATATATTTTGCAAACGGTGGGTCGTGGCACCAAACCAACTATGCTGAAATGTCTGGTGGCCAGGTGAACACTAGAGGAGGTGTCATTTTGGTGCACAAAAACAATGCTTTTTTCGGGCTACCTCATTCAAGCGTAGTCCCTTAAGAGCCATGAGACCAAAAATCATTCAACTTCGATGGGTGACTACGTGCACTCTATGGCACCTAAGATGTCTTGTTGGATCCTACACCTTGGTGTAGGGACCCTCTACAATATCGTGTCTTGGTTTTTCCTTCTCTAATCGGTTCTCTCACTGTCCTATTGTTTGCAAATGCGTCGAATAAATAGTGCAGTTTAAGCCAATGTAAGGTCACAAACGTATATTTTACAATGGTGGGTCATGGCACCAAACCAACTATGCCGACATGTCTGGGTGGCTAGGTGAATGCTAGAGGAGGTGGCATTTTGGTGCACGAAAACATCATTGCTTCCGGCCTACCTCATTCTGGGCGTAGTCCCTTAAGAGCCCTGAGACCAAAAAATTGTTCAACTTCGACATGTGACTACGCACACTCCATGGTACCTAAGGATGTCTCGCTTGATCCTAAACCTTTCATGGGACCCTCTACAATATCATGTCTCAATTTTTTCCTTCTCCAATTGGTGCTCTCACTTCCCTATTGTTTGTAAACGCGCCAAATAGTGTAGTTTGAGACAGTGTAAGGATGTCAAACGGTATATTTTGTAAATGATCGGTCGTGGCACTAAACCAAATGTGTTGACATGTCTAAGTGGCTAAGTAAATGCTAGAGGAGGCATCATTTTCGGTGTGTAACAACTTTGTTACTTCCAGCTACCTTGTTGCGTGCGTAGTCCCTTAAGAGCCTTGAGACCAAAAAAATCATTCAACTTCGATGGGTGACTACGCACACTCCGTGGCACCTACAGATGTCTCATCGATCCTACACCTCAAAGTAGGGACCCTCTACAATATTATGTCTTATTTTTTTCCTTCTCTAATCGGTGCTCTCATTTTCCTATTGTTTGCAAACACGCAATAGTGCTTTGAGAGCAGTGTAAGGTCACAAACGGTATATTTTACAAACAAGGTGGGTTATGGCACCAAACCGACTACGCCGACATGTCCGGTGGACAGTGAACACTAGAGGAGGTAGGATTTTGGTGCGCGAGAATGTCATTGCTTCTGAGCTACCTCATTCGGGTAGTCCCTTAAGAGCCTTGAGACCAAAAATTGTTCAACTTCGACGGGTGACTACGCGCACTCCGTGGCACCTAGAGACGTCTCGTCTAATCCTACACCTCGACATGTAGGACCCTCTACAATATTTTGTCTTGGTTTTTTCCTTCTCCAATCGGTTCTCTCACTACCCTATTGTTTGTAAACGTGTGGAATAGTGCAGTTTGAGCCAAGATGAAGGTCACAAATGGTATATTTTGCAAATGGTGGATCGTGGCACTACACCAAATATGCACACACGTAGGGATGGTCTTGTAAACACTTGGGGAGGTGTCATTTCGGTTCTCTAAGCTCTAGGTCCTTCTGGGCTACCTCCTCCAGAGCCAAGAACCCCCTCCACAGTACATAAATCGTTGTTAATTGCTTCTCTTTTCTTGTAAAACAATGAAAGCTTCTCTTAGCTTCAAGAATTTATAATTCTCTACTAATAGTGCCAACCACATGAAGGTGGAAGCTTTTTTGGCACCACTAACCTACACATAAAAGTGTTAGTCAAAGAAATTTAAGTTTCAAATCAAAACCATACTAGATATATACAAAATACACAAATTTAATAAAATATATGAACTTAAATTTATCTAACTAAAAAATTTATATATACCAAATAAATTATATCAAAGAAATTATATATACCAGACATGAGCATTGTAAATTCATTCCAATGAACCATCAGGATCGGATCTACTCGAATAGTAGAAAGTGATTTATTCATGATTTGAATCTTGAACCTTCCAAAGAATCTTATTATTAGGCCTTCCTCAATATCTATATAGCTGAATATTTGTCACTAGAACTAGATGTGAATATAAGAGTATTTTCATGTGTGTCTCAAAGTCTTCAAACACCCAAATAGAGGAGTTTTTTAATGGATACATCGAAGCCAAGTTCCAGTAACTACCACTGACCTTGTAGGGTACTCAATATCTTTTCCATCTATAACAAGAGAAGTCAACTTCTTTCTTTCCTCAATGCAACGACATAAGAAATAGTATGTTCCTTCTTCATTGTCTTCTTTCACAATAACTACAAACACATGTCCTACAAAAAAAGGTTTCAACTCAAATTTAAATTGTACATATTAAAATTTCAATGGACATAACTCAATACAAAAATTGTAAATAACCATAAATATCTTATCGCACCAAAATCAAAATTTCTTCAAATTCCTTGGATGTTGCAACTTCATCTGCAGAAATAAGTCATAATGCTTTGTGGAGGTTGATAACTAGGAAGCGGAGTTAGAGGCCTACAAATCCATCCATCCACCCATTCTTGTGAATCACACTCAACAGTGACAAATTCAATACAAGATGCACAAAAACATGTCAACTTTCTTGTCCATGTGGCCCATGAAGTAGTGTCTGAGCTACAAAATGAGTGCATATCACTGGACCTAGTGAGTGTCATACAATCCTCGTAGTTAGTCAATTTTTGTTCCTCTATCAACCAAAAATATCTCATGAACCGTGGAATTTTCTTGAGAACCTCAAGCCATGTTTTCAATACACCATTCCACTATGCTCTTTGTATCTTTCAATTTAGCACCATCTTTGTACTTCAACTCTTCTCTTGTAAGAGATCTTTTCACACATGCCCCTGCACCATCATGCTCTCCTTTTCCATGTCCATCCTCAGTGAAACTCTAAATATGTTACACACCCATCTTGATGTGCATCCTACTCATCCAATAAAACATTCATGCATTCTTAAACTGAGACGTGTAATTATCTGACCATATATAATGTTGTTTGAAGTGGATGTCCCTATCAGACAAGTTTCCATAAAATAACTGAAACACCCTTGCACAAATTCAGTAGAATGAGTACAATCATCATTGATATAAAAGTGGTACTTCTTAAAAAAATTTCATCATTCTCTTCATATCTGTCAGAGAATGTATAAATGTTATATGCACAAAAATGGCAATGTGTACTTGAGTTGTAATATTGTGATTGAACCTCCATTTGTGGTCAGCAATGTGTAATTCTCAGTAAAATCGACCACCAAAAACAATAGTACCAATAGGAAATGTGTCTTTTCATATCTTGAATTGTTCATCCAACCATCGAGCTCTATGTGTATGCCTAGTATACTCATAAATAATTTCATCCTTAAATTTTCTCATAAATTGAAAACAGCATATATTTCTCAGAACTAGCTCACACCGTTTAGACTCTTTTCCATCTTTCAACTAGTATGCAACTGATTTATATTTATCAAACTCAACTAAATTATTTCCTATTGCACCTTCAATTTTCTCATGGATGCAACTTTCCAATTTAGGTAATCCACCACATGTACCACAACTTCCATCTAAACAATCCTGACTATAAAAAAATTGTCTAACTTCTTTTTCACAAAATATCATAGGAATGAAATCCCTAAAAGATATTGGTGGAACTTCAACACCACATTCCGATAACATAGTTTCAGAATGAAAAATAGAACGAATACATAAAAATTTAGCATAATGCATAGAAAATTCAACATGTTGCCTACAATAACAAGTGGTGCAAGTGTGGTTGATTTTCACATAGAATGGTTTTAACATTTCAAAAAAATGTTGACTAATTTTAATTTCCAGATGCTCTTGTTCAAACTTATAAAAATTTTGAGTTTGAGTCATATCTAAGAAATGCTTTGGATGTGGTTCACGATTAATAGAACAAACTATTTGGTTTACATCTCTTATATTAGGTGAAACTCTAGTGTTATCATGCCAAAATTTAATAACTTCTCTTATAAAGCATCAAAATTATATTTGTCCTTATACGGTGCTCTAGCGTAAAATGCCCAAAAATCGGTGTTATTGAGTGATTAAAGGATATTACGTCTTTCAATTGCTTTCATTAGAGTTTTTCAATTAACTTGCAACATTTGACTTGTTTGCGTAATCAAACATTGTTTTTTATTGATTCACTTACAACACTAGTAGCAAGTACACGGTGCACAATATTACTATCCCTAGTGCATCTCTTACACCAACAAAGGTGATATGCATCATGAAGGTTTTCAACAATTATAGAGGTTTGACCACGTATATTAGATGTCATTAATCCTAAGGTGTTTAATGTAGGTCTCATTTTATTCAATTTCATCAAACTAACCAACAACTAACATCTTTGGGAATCATTTAAAATTTCAAAATGATTATCCCAAATTTCAATGGCTTTTCTTCTGATTTGTTGTTTAGAAAGTTTATCACACATTGGTTTCAAAAAAATTCATCAATTTCAATAAAATAATTAGGTTTCTTACGAAAATCCTAGGAGGTGTTTTTTCAAATTTTGTCTTGTCTACGCTTCAACTCAATTTCTTTATTCACATTTTCATTGTCTCCTTCAATTTCAACATTTGCTACATCATGAGTATTTAATTCTTCTTCAACATTGACAGTAAAAACATCTTCATCACGAGTATTTAATTCAACTTCAACATCGATAATAGAAACATTACTGTTCCTCATTACTTACAATAGTAGGGGTCAAGATGAACCTCTTCTTGATTCACGAAGATTCTCGCATTCGCTCAAAGATTTTGAAATCTATTTTCCTCTAATTCGTTTGGTGTTTTTTTACTTAATGACTTCCTTTTTTGACTTTGATTCTCGTCTCCCATGATGTTTTACTTCCGTGACAAGAAAAACGTGCGTAAAATGACAGAATTTCATAAGTAATTCATACAAGAAAGTCAAATAGTAAAAATCACATGGTAATTAGAACATTGGGATGTGTAAATATGATTTATCAACCACGATTATGCTTTATAAACTACGCTCGTGGTTTATAAAGCGCAATCGTGGTTTGTTTAAAACCACAATCGCGGTTCTATCCGATCATCATCAATCATCAAATCTAACCCTAAGGCTCGAAATCTTTTTTTTTCCCCCCAACCAAAGCTATGGAAGGTCATTATGAAGTGTAAAGGGTCAAAAAAATTCAAATTTGCTCTTCCACAGACTTGAACCATGCTAAAAACTGAAAACATTTCACAAAAATGGTGCCATCACGTAGGGGAGACTATTAGCTTTGTAGAAATATTGATTTTAAAGTGAATAGAATAAGATAAATATCATTTTATAATTTTTTACTAACAATAGGTCTTTAAGACATTTTTCCCGTAAATGTTCATGTCTACGTTTAAGACTGCAACTTTTGTTTCGCTTATCAAAATGTGATAAAACTTATACCATCCTAAGTGTGGAGAAATTCTATACACATTAAAAAAAATTGATTTCGATATTTTTTGATATAGTTATGGCGGGAAAACAAAAAGCACTCCATTTTCTAAATCTTTTCAGACCACTTTCATTGAAAAAATCATTAAAAAAATATTGCTCAAAAAATACAAAATAAAATCCATCCCAAGATAAAACTACATATAACTTTTCACCAAAGGAAAAAAATAACAAGATTTGGTCATCCAAATCGTGGGCAAACGGACTACAATCTTATAGGTTTTTTCAAAAAAAAACCAAGTCATATAATTTTAAGTGTTTAATATAGCTAAACTTGTCCATTTTAAAAAAATAGTAGTTTAGAAACTAGATTCTAGATGCTACGATTCATATTCATATAAATTTTTCTAATTTTGAGTGCGTGTATTGCTAATAATCCCTACAAGTTGAGATTTCACTGTTTTTTGCAATATGATGTCCACTTATGACCCTTTTTTGTCCACCAACTTGGTACACTTACCCCACCCACTATTTTGACTCACATTCATTCCACGTAAAATCAATACATGATATACAAAAAAATGTCATGCACCGAGTATAAAGAGTCCAAGAACTTGTGATCCAACTACATAACGAGTGCATATCACTTGATCTACAACCGTCATACAATCTTCATAGCTTGCCAAATTTTGTTCCTCTACCAAAAAGAAATATCTATGAACCTTTGAACTTTCGAGAGCCCATGTTCTTGACACACCAATCAATGATGCTTCTTGCATCTATAATTTTAACACCATCCTTGAACTTTAACTCTTCTCTTGCAAGTTCTCTTTTCACACATGCTCCTGCACCATCATGCTCTCCTTTCCAATGTCCTACCTCAGTAAAACTCTAGATATGTTGTACACATGTTTCTTTTTGTATCCTTCTTAGCTAATAAAACATCTGTGCATTCTTGAATTGTGATGTTCATTTGTCTGACCAAATGTAATGTTGATTGAATAAAATGTTCCCGTCATTCAAGTTCACATAAAACACCTAGAAACACCCTTGCACATATTCTATAGAATGTGTTCGATCATCACTAATGTAAAAATGATTGTCTCTTAATATTTTTGATCTTTCTCAATTATTTCTGAGAGTGCATGAATTTTATATACAAAAATAACAACTTGCACCGAGTTATAGTATTGAGACTGAACCTCCATTTGTGGGTCGCAATGTGTAATTCTATGTGAATTCAAATTCTCAAACAATAGTGCCAAGTGGGAATGTGTCCTTTCTTAACTTGAATTTTTCATCCAACCATTGAGCTCTATGTGTGTTCCTTGCATACTCATAAACAATTTCCTCCCGAATTTGACCAAATATTCTCACAGTAAATCGTCGTAACAATTTTATGCCTCTTAGATTCTTTTCCATATTTTAATTGATATGACACTGATTTATATTTGTTGAAACCAACCAATTATTTTCCTATTTGATCTATACTCTCCTCATGGATATAACTTTTCAATTTTGGCAAGCCACCACATATGTTGCACATTCCATCCAAACATGCTTTGTTATAAAAAAATTTGTCCAGTTGATTTTTCACAAGATATTGTTGGAATAAATTCCCTTGAAGATTTTGGTGGTACATTTAATCCACACTACTCGCAACATGGTTTCAAGATGCAAAACATGACGTATTTGACAAAATACATCATAATGCATTAAAAATTCAATATGACGCCTACAACAACAAGTGGTATGTGAGTGATTGATTTTCACATAAAAGGGTTTGTTCATTTTAAAGAATATTTGGCTAATATTAATTTATTGATTTTAATTTTAAACCGAGATAAAAATTGTTTGAGTCATAAGTAAGAAATATTTTGCACATGATTCACGATTACGAGAACCTATTCTTTTTTTTTACTATATCTCTTCTATTCAAATGACACCCTTGTGTTCTCATTCAAAAATTTACAATTAATTCTTTTAGAATATCATATGTATTTTTGTCTTTCTCGTGAGAGTATGCTAGAGAAATCCCAATAATCAATGTTATTGATCGACTCAAGAATTTTACGTCTCCCTATTGCTTTCATTATTTTTCTTCCGTTTAGCTTCAAAGCATTGCTTGTTTTTCTAATCAAGAATTTATTAATTTTTTCATCACTTACTATACAATTATTAATTACACGCCATGTAGCATTATTATTTTTGGTGTGTATGTTAAAGACCTATAGTTTGGTATGCTTTATGTATATTTTCAACAATTGACGCATTTAGATCAACACCATTATATGTTCTTAACCCCATGGTTTTCTATCAGAGGTCTCATCTTAATTAATTTCATCAATGTAAAAAATAATTGACATCTTTGTGTGTCATTTAAATTTTCAAAGTAATTATCCCAAATTCCCTAGCTTTTCTTCTCACATTTCATTTACATTTTGTTAGACATTGGTTTTATAATGTTTTCATCAATTTCAATTAAGTGTATTGGTTTTCTTCAAAAATGGAAGGAGATGTTCGAAGAAGTGAAGATTCATTAAAATGGTTACTTGAATCTTCATTTAGTGTTTTCATACAAATTTCATAATTAAAATTTGGATTCTCAGGTAAAGGTTCAAATTTTGGATTCTCGGGTAAAGGTTCAACATTTGGATTCTCAAGTAAAGCTTCAACATTTGGATTCTCAGGTAAAGCTTCAACAATTGGATTAATATCAATTTCTTTATCCATACCAACATTATCATTCATTTCAATATCAATATTCATAACAAAATCATTATTCTCAGATACATTAGATACATTTGATATAGCAGATGTACCTTTCCCTACACAAAATTTTACATCCTCTTCACTTTCTTAATTCTCATCTCTTCCAATTGCTCTGGTGTCTTGTTATTGAATTTATTTACGTCCTTACGTCATTTTTCACCCATGATTGTAGAATAATATATTGTGGGGTAGGGGACAAGATGAACCACCCAAAATTTGCAAATAATGAATAGGAATTTGCGGACTGCATGTAAATAGGACAGAAACCCCATGAAGGAGGTGAAAATATGTTGGGGGCCATAAATATATAAATAACATAATGTGTACGCATTATAACATGAACATGTTATGATATTTCCCTTTTCTAAGCCATTCCTCAAGGCTTGATCCGTTTTGATCCCCAAGGTGAGGTGGAGGTAATGGACTCGCACAAACATAACAAACCACGTGTTTTTGTAGGAAAATATAAAAATACCACTTCCACCATGATAAATCAATGTAAAATGATTGATTCGTTTTAAAAAAATTATACCACGACGTAGAGCGAGTTTCTTCTTTCGAAAAATGTAATTTTTCAAAATTTTCTCACTTATATAAGGTTTCCATATTATTTATTTTCTAATTATGCATTTTATAGCTATTTTTGAATTTTAAACATGTCTATTTTTGTTATATATATTGTTTTGGCTCATCGAAATTGAAAAAATATATACTAGCCCAAACTAGGCTCGATTCTATACATATTCAATATATATATATATATATATATATATATATATATATATATATATATATATTATTATTTTTTATTTTTGAGGTAGTTAGGGGGCACACGTCGAGCTCCATTATATTTTTAAATTTAAAATTCTTGTACTAGAAAAATCATTAAAAATACTCATTAAAAAAACATAAAAAAATGTAGCCCAAATTAGATGCTCTTAGTTATCTTTCTACCAAAGGTTTTTCAAAAATACTAAATGGTGCTCAAAAATAGTGGGGGAACAAAATTCACTCTATTATGTTTTTTAACAAAAATAGGAGCTTAAACTTTTTTTTTTTCAATAAAATTTAGTAGCATAGAAACTAGACTCAAAATGTTTAATTCATGTTTATACAACATCTTCCAATTTTGAGTGTAACTATTTTTAAAAACTCATACAAGTTGAAGTTTTTTATTTTTCAGAAAAATGCATCCACTTAAGACCCCCTTTTAGCCCCCTAACTTGGTGCAAAGCATTACCCTTATTCAATGTGAAAATGTGTATAAATACATGTGGAAAATGGTTAGGAGGGAGGAGGTCGGTTACACAACCGAATAATGTAATATAATTGCGCTAAAATTTCCCTTTATTATATTTTTTTTTACAAATGTACCCCTAAAACAACACAAATTTCACATTTCCAAGAGTCTTGGTGATTATATTAGCTATATGAGAATTTTTGGGGTAGTAATGTTGATCCAAGCAAACTTTATCGAATAAACCAAAATATAATATTACAATTTATACACTACCAAAAATAGTTTAGACAATTTGTAGGTATGGAAGCATCGACAGTGGAGGAACGTAACAAAAATAATGTAATATTAATCTAACATTCCCCTTATTACATTGTTTTTACAAATGTACCCCCGAAATAATTCAAATTTTATCTTTCCAAGATACTTGGCGATTATATCTTCTATCTAAGAATTTGTTTGGTAGATCTGGAGATAGATGTGGTGGTTCAAGACTTTTTCTCGAATGTAGTTACATTTCACCTCAATGTGCTTTTTTATCTCCTAGAAAACTAGATTCTTTACAAACTTCAATACACCCTAATTGTCACAATGAATGATGGGTGGATTTTCTTCAAGAATGTCCATATCATCCAATATGCAACATAACCAAATTATTTCACACAAATCTCCTCGTGTGGTGCGATACTCTGCCTCATTGGATGAGAGAGAAACAAAATTTTGCTTCTTGCTAATCCATGAGATAGGTCCAGACCCGAGATAAAAAAATATAACCTATAGTTGATTTCTCGTCATTAACAAATCCAACATAGTACGAGTCTCAGTATATCAATACAAGAAAAATTAGAGTTCTTCTGATACTCCAAACCATAATAAATTTTACCTCATAAATATCTCAAAACATGCTTTGTTGCTATGAAATGAAATTTCTTCGACTCCTGTATGAATCTAGAAAGATAACTCATAGCAAAGAAAAGGTCTAGTATGGTATAAGTCAAGTAAATCAAATTTGTGGTGAACTATCTATGGTGGGTACCATTTACATGAGGTGAATCCGAGAATCTAGAAATTTACAAACCTTTCTCCATTGGAGTGGACATAGGTTTACAATTAAACATGCCATAATTTTTAGGAGTATCTTGGTGTGTTTCATATAGGAGATAAAAATATGATTCTTTTTCTGTCATATCTCCAAGCCAAGACAATAATGAAGTAGCCCCAAATATTTCATGTCAAAGGATTTATTTAGATCATTCTTAACATCTTCAATGAGATTTTCTGAACTCCATGTGATCACAAGATCATCCACATAAAAACCAAAATGAAAATCTTTGTGCTATATTTTTATATACATATTTGAATTAGAGGGGCTACGAGTGAATCTATACTGCAATAGGTGATAATCTATTTTAATGTACCATGTCTCAGGTGTTTATTTGATTCCATAAAGAGAATTAATTAGTTAACATACCTTATGAGGATGTTTCTCATCAAAAATCCTTCTGGTTGGGTCATGTATACTTCTTCTTGAGATCACCATTCAAGAAATCACTTTTTATGTCCATCTACTAAATTTTCCATCCTTTTTGTGTTGTCAATGCACAAACAACTCTGATGATTTTGATCTTTGCAGTAGGTAAGAGTACAAAGGTATCCTCATATTCAATTCCTTCATGATGAGCATATCCCTTTGCAACTATATTTCATTGTACTTATCGATAGATCCATCTACCCTATATTTTTTTTGAAAATTCACTTAGGGCTAATGAATTTATTTCTTGCAGATAGATTGATAGGTTTCCATGTACGATTTTGAATCAAGGAGTCATATTTTGCATCCACGGCCTTTTTCCACTTTGGTTGATTGAGTGCATCATGACCTATATCAGATTTAGTGCTATCAACTACTAAACTCATGAGTGTGAGATTTACATCATTTCTTGCATGTCTTCTTGTTCTAACTCATGATGAAGTATCTCGATAGAGATTTCGGTGGGAGTCTTTGTTAGTGATTTGGAACCACTTTAGACATTGACGTTGCCGATGTGAAGAATTGTTTTCCAAATTATCAATATCAATGAACAATTCTCCTAGCATCTCATTTTCTTGTGTGCAGAATCCTCATTCTCATCATCTGACTGTGAGAGAAATTTATGAGAGTAAGTCATTACTAACACATATTTCTATGGAAATGATTCAAATGATGACTCATCACAAACCACATCTCTACTCTCATATATATTCTTTTCTCAGATACATGAGATGATATGATTTTGAGGTAGTATTGTACCTCAAAAATATACATTGGAGTGTTTTTGCATTGATATTCTTCCTCTTCTTAGCTAGGACATGTATATATGCTTTGGAAAACCGGACCTCTCAAATGGAATATCAAAGGCTTATGATTACTCCATACCTATTTTGGTGTCTTGTCCTGCAAGATATTTATAGGTTCCCAGCCTTCGAAAGATATATAGCTATTTGGACTATTTCTACCCAAAATATGTTCTCTAACTTCACAAAGGGAAATCATGCGAATGAGAAATATACATGATAGTCTGATTATGACATTCTATAATTCTATTCTATTGGGGATTATAGGGTAATTCAAGTGTTGTGTGATGTCATGCTCCTTCAATAATGTTAATAATTTAATTGACGTGAATTCCACCCCTCGATCTAAGTGGATGACAATAAGGGGTTGCGCGTCTGCTTTAACAACTCGCTTATAGAAGATATGAAAATTAGAAAATGCTTCACTCTTCTTTCGGAGAAATAACACCCATGTCTTATGATAATAGTCATCAATCAACAACTAGAAGTACTAGAATCCCTGAAATGAATCAAGGAAGGGTCCACATAGATCAATATGCATGACCTCGAGATGGTTCTTGGCATGGAAGGTACTTGACTTGAATGGATCTTGATGTTTTTTTCCCACTAGACATCTAGAACAAAGAGGTAATGAATGGGAGAGTGGAGGAAGTCCTCATACCATCTACTTAAAACTAAACTAATAGAAGGATCTGGTAGAAAGGTTCCCGTATCGATAATGCTAGAATGTAGTAGACTCCACCATGGAGGTAGATAAAGAAACTGAGAGAGAATGAAACTACATCTAATGCAAATAAATGATCCTTCAAAAAATATCTAGAAATTATTGTAAATTCTCATGAGATAAAACATTATTTGATGCCTTTCTAAAACAAAAACTCCACCTTGAGCTTTTGATTTGATAGCTTAGAGATAGACAAGAGACTTGTGGTCAATTCTGGAACATAGAGCACCTTCATGAGAGTATAACTTCTTGTCCCGAGAGGAATGATGAAATTGCATATTCCTTCTACAACATACTCCTTGTTGTCTACAATTTGAACCCGATCTCTAGTGGGTCAATTAGTTAATGAATCAAACAACTTCCTATCATTCGTCATGTGCTTGCTGGTGCTAGAGTCAATCAACCAAACATGTCCTTTCTACTTCTTTAGTGAGGACTTCATTTAAATTTATGTGAATCGCCACTAACAAATCTGTTATATTTTCTAGAATTGTGTTGTGTGAGTCCATTATACCAATAGTTCACAATATCATGCGTATTTTTGGTGTATATGTGACACCATCAATTTTGTTTTTTTGAGACTTCTACTTTTTGTTGCTTTTGTGGTTGCTTTTGTGATTTCAAATATTATTGTCCCTTGCGAGGCTTATGAATCCTCTTCTACTTTGAGATCAATGCTTTTTCTTCAAAATCCTTGTGCACTATCTAGATGGCTTCTTCCTCCGTAGAAACTTCACCAGCTTTAGAAAAGGTCACATCTTTTTTGTGATGGTTAATGTGGTGATGAATGTCCTAAACTGGGAAGGAAGATCTCGAAGTGTGAGAGGGACAAGTAGCTTATCTTCCACATTTTTTTCTGAGTGTTATAATCTTTGCTCTTAGTTATGAATCACGGCACAATAATTCCTCTACTTTATTTTCTTATTTCAAACTCATTGTATGAAGCTTTGACTGGAGATGGAGGATCTTTGTCAATTTCTTCACTTTTTAAATGGTAGAGAGAGTATCATGGGCCTCCTTTGAGGTTTTCACATCCCATATGTGTGGTTGGACCTCATCAAAAATATTGAGAGTGATCAACATCAAGTATTTTGCATCATCCTTTTCATTCTTTTCTTTCTCATCTGCATTAGTGGGATAAGCGGATTTTCCAATGATGAGTTCCCAAAGCTCCTTAAACTATATAATGGTGTGCATCTTCTTCTTCCAGGTAGCATAATTATGCCCTTTCAAGATATAACCATTAGATGTAAAAATTTTGGGAGAAAACATGATATCTTAAAAAAAAAATTATGTTCTAAAGTACAAATCCTTATTAATGAAAAAGATAATGAATATGAGCTTGGTATGCTCATGTAGTGACATACAAACACTTGTGTGGAGTTCTATTTCATGTTCATCATCTTCCTCATATCCTTCCTTGACCTTCACACATATTATCTTGTCTTGGCATCGTATGTTGAATAAGAACCAATCCAGTAGTCCCCGATGCACTATCTCCTCAAATTACAAGTTCATGATGTTATGGAGACTTTTTAATAATGTAAAATTGACATGCGCTTCATTCTCGCTCATGAGGTCATGGTGAAGTTTGCTAATTGCTCATATTTTTTTCATCAATAATCACCACCACACTACCTTTCTCTGTG
Organism: Taxus wallichiana var. yunnanensis; assembly: GCA_018340775.1. Classification (NCBI taxonomy): domain Eukaryota; kingdom Viridiplantae; phylum Streptophyta; class Pinopsida; order Cupressales; family Taxaceae; genus Taxus; species Taxus wallichiana. The sequence goes on along the minus strand of CM031242.1, from coordinate 60,900,097 downwards.
TCTTTTAGCAATAATTCATTTGTGCAAATACATGCTTCAACCATACAAACATAGACAACTTGTCTCTTTTTATGGGAGGGACAAAACAAATTTTGATGTGTTGTCACATTCAAATATGGATCTGTCGTTTGCTATGTAGAAAAGAAATAAATATTCAAACACATGACGTAAGAAAATTTTTTTCGGTACATGTTGTACAAAAAATAATCTCAAACTAACATAAATCTAGGATTTTGCAATCTCTATCTGGTTCAGCATCTCTTTCCATGAATATCATGCTCTCCCGTGTTGAATCCAACAAGAATTCCCTTTGTTATGATCTTTATGTTACGTTTTGCAACACAAATAGCTTTTCACCAAATTCTTCCTCTTTTTCTCTTTGATTTTACAAGCTCATGTACTAACAAAGAGCTCCATAGTTCTTCTCGTATCTAATGTTGATGGGAAGAAAACTTTATTGAATGAACCCAAATAAAACATTGTAATTTATACACTACCAAAATGGTTCAAACATTTCATGGTTGATGGCCTTGGGGTTTTGTAAACATCCCATATGATATGATTCAAGACTTGGTTGAGCTCAAGAGATGAGTTGAGTTGGAATAAAGAAGGTCACCAAATTGACCTAGTTTGATTGGTCCGAATAGCAAAGTTGCTTTGGTCATAAGATTGGTCTGAAAGAAAATATTTTGGATTTTTCTTGATGCCTAACCATTGGATATAGAATAGGTATTAATCATATTACATTAATTTATAGATCTTGATAGTGTCAAAAATTTTATAGAAGGTCAAGATTGCAAAACCGGGTTCTAGGCACTTCAAGTTATTTAAAGATAAAAGAGGTTTGATTGGATTTGTAGGTTGAATCATGATTTATAACATGATTATAATTTTTATTCAGGTCATTTTATTTCAAATGATTGGTTTCATTCCATGGTTTAAGTGTTTGGTGAGTGTTGGGTCTTCATATTTGAATATTGGTCCATTGAAGGTGCTGCTTTGAGTAGGAAACAATCCTACTTGGTGGTGATATGAGATTAATGAGTGATGTATAGGTCCATAATCATGTGGATGATGTTGAGAGGATGTTTTTTATTTTTTTAATAATTTTGAGCATTGAAAATTATAGAGTGTTACCTTGGTGTTCATGGTGTTCTCGGTGGAGAAGGATTTGGTCTTATTGGCCTAGTTGTGCATTGTTGTGTGTCTTGGTGCATTTTTGACCTATATGTGTCTTTCATGTTGATTTATATGAGTATGAAAATGTTGTTTTTATGTTTTTATGACCAAACTTAATGGACATGGCTTACCTATTAGTGACTAGAAGATGAATCATGTATTTAAGAGAGTCTTTTTGGTCATTTGTGACTAGTTGAGTGAGAGGGAAAATTACGAGCTAAGAGAGAGTGTGAAAGTGGTTTGAGGGCATTAAGATAGATAATAGAGAATTTATGAAGTGTTGAGGAGAGTTGAGAAGTATATAAAGAAGGTAAATCATTATAATAAGTCCATGAAGAAGCAAATTTGAGAAAAATAGGAGAGAGATTGGATGAAGAGGATTTAGAGAGAGTGGGGCTAAAATTTATATCACTATCAGTTGTAGAAGCAAAAATACTTTAGTGGTCTTCATCTTTAGGTGGTTTTTTTTTCTTGATCACTTTAGGTGGTTGGTTCCACCTATAGGATTGGTGTCCTATTAAGTTAGGGGTTGGTATTCCTTGTGGGGTTGGTGCCTCACTAAATAAATCTTGTGTGATGTGTCATATTCATGCAAGTATTTTGGTTTGAATAATATAATCAAAAAAATCAATGGGTTTTCTTCCCTTTAAGGTTTCCCACTTCACATCTTGTGTTCTTGTTTACTCTCTTGGTTTATGCTCTAATTGAATGGATGTTTCATGTTTTTATGGTCACATCAATGCATGGTTGAATGATTAATGGTTTATACAAGTTATATGAAATTGATTGAAAAGTTTCGAATGAATAATTCACCCCCTCTCAATCCATTTTGCTTCCAAAAATTGGTATCATAGTAGGTCCTTTTGAAGAATTTTAATCACTTGAAAGGATATCCTTTAAAGTACTAAAATGGTAAGTCAAAGAGAGTGGCACTTCTACAAGAAAATCTCCCTTGTTTGATGGAACAAATTATGTATTTTTAGTCTCAATATGAGGAATCACATCATGTCCTTAGGGTTTGAAATTTGGAAATCTATGTTAGATGGGTATATATTCCCTCAGAATCCTCCAACAAGATCAGTAGACAAGAATCTTAGCAAAGAAAACTCCTAAGCAATGAATGCATTCATGTGTGGTCCGGATAAACCAGAACTTGCGAATGTCATGCAATGTATATCAGCAAAAGCAATGTGAGATAAACTTAAATTCTTTTATGAAGAATATTCCAAGGTAAGGATATAAAAACTTCAAACTTTTAGAAATCAATTTGAAGGCCTAAAAATGAGTGAAGAGGAATCCATTGCTGCATATTTTCTCAAAGTTGATAAAGTTGTCAATACCATGAGAGGGTTAGGTGAATAAGTGAAGGAAGAAGTTATGGTACAAAAGGTGTTAAGGCATATAACCTCCAATTTTGAACCTAAATTTTTTGTTATTGAGGAAGCCAAGGATTTGAAGGTCATGACTATGGATGAGCTTCATGGCATCTTAAATGCATATGAGATGAGGATCATGGATTCCAAACCTATCAAGAAGGAGATTGCTTTCAAGACTGAGATGAAGACAAAGGATAAGAAGACTAAGGATGATGGTGTTTCTCCTGAAATTGACGATGATGAACTAATTTTCATCTTTGCTAGAAGACTGAAACTAGGGTCTGGTAAGTATAAAGGTAAACTCCCTTTTAAATGTTTTAATTATGGAGAAGTAGGTCATTTTTCCATTAAGTTCCCTCATAAGCTCAAGGATGAAAGTGATGAATAACATGATGAAGATCATGATGAGAAGAATCATAAGCATGGTAAAGGAAAGAATAATTTCGATAAGTTTTACAACAAAAATGATTCTAAGAAGAGTTTTATATTCAAAGAAGGAGTGTTGTTAATTTGAGGTAAGTGATTGTGATGATGTTTCGATTCGACTCAATCTGAATATGATGTAGGAGATGAGGTCTTGTTCATGGTCAAGGATATAATGAGGTCTATGAGTGATGGTTCCATATTAATTTTTGACTCCATACACTCTGAGGAATAATAAGAAGGAGATGAAATTGAAACCGAGTTGGTGTGTGTCTATACAAAGTTCAAGCATGTTGAGAAGAGCAACAAGAAGTTGAGAACTCAAGTCAAAGAGTATGAAGATAAAACTAATGAGCTTGAAGAGAATCACTGGTCTATGGAAAGAAATCTAGATGAAAATTTCAAGAGGTTGGAATAACAAATGAGTTCAATGTCCTTAAGCTTTCAATCCAAAGAAAAATAATGTACTAAACTTGAAGAAGAAGTAATACTTCTAAAGGGAGATTTGTATGAGGTAGTTAACATCATTAAATATTTCAAGAAGTTTGAAAAGATAACCAAGGATCTTGATGAATTCTTATATTTTCAAAGGTATTCAATTGATAGGATAGGTTTGGGTTCAAATAATACCTCAAAGGAAAAGATGTGGTGCAAGAAGACATTGTTATAAGAAATAATACTAAAGATCCAAACATCAAGAAGGAAAGAAACTTTAAGGACAACATGAAATCACAATCGTAAGGAAATCAAATGTATCAAGGTATGAGTGAACATTCAATGGATATTGTTACTCTTGTAAGGGATTTTACATAGATAAAAGGGGTGTATAATATTAGTCAAGGATGATCACCTATGGAGGGACATTAGAAATTATCAATCAAAGAACATCATATGTTACAATTTTCATGAGAAAGGCCACATAACAATATATTTTCTCCATGAACCACCAATACAAATATGGAGTAATGAAGGTAATAAGTATGTTTTATGTTTAGAATTCAATCAGGTTGGACACATTACAAGGTATTGTTATCAAGAGACACCTGCAGACACATGCTAAAGACAAAGTTTCTAGATGTATGAGTTCTGTTATTTATTTTAAATGTAAGGATGTATACATATTACAAGATTATGTGATTAGAGTATGAATGATCATTAAAAGAATACATTTATGAATCCCAACTATGTTGAGAGGAAGAAGGAACCTAATATAGAAAGTTGTTCTAATCATGGTGAGCATAGGAGTCTTTTTGTTGTTGAATAACCCCAAGAGATTTTTTTTTCTGCTCAAAGATACTACCAGGGTAGATGATATAGAATCAAAGGTATATAATTTAAGGATATTTATGATAGATCTTGGTATCATGTCCCATGAGGACATGGAATTTTTTCCTTGTTAGATTCAATCAGGTGTATGGGATGCCTCCATTAGGATTCATGGAGTCATCTTTATGTATAGAGAAGCATGAGGTTTGTTGATCTTGTATGATTGAATTAAGTTGAATATAGCAAGGATTACAGGGTTCCATCATAAGATAGTGTGTTATGATCTATAAATGTGTCTTTTAAGGCTATATACAGTGTTCATCATGTGTTTCTATTGTTCTTGTGATATGAAGTTAACTCTTGGTCAGTATGATTCTATTTTCTAAGTTCTCAAGTCATATCATTGATTTTGTAGCCATGTGAAGGAATGTATATGCTATCTCAAGGTTTTTATAGTTGTGTTAAGAAGAGTAAGATGTCTACAAGAGGTTATTAAATATGAAAATTAAGGATCAACAAGTTTAGTGCCGACAAAGTGAGCAAGAATGTTGGATTCATAAAGTGTAAGTCACCATTTTGATGATGACTTGATCATACCATCGAAGAAGAGTATGTTGATGTATTTTAGGTATGTGTAAACATATTGAGTTATTAGTCCTTGAGTTATTTTTAGGCATATCTAGAGTGTTTATGTATCTTGGAAGATGTATGGAGTAACACAAAGCATGATTAGATCTATGAAATCCAAGGAGGTAATATTTTCAGATTGATAAGCATGGTTGTTTGGGTCCGTAGTAGTAATATTTTAGATAGATGTATGGAATTCAAGTTGGTTTTTAGGGGCATACATACCTATAGTGAAGATTTGCATCTTGGTAAATGATTACAGAGACTGTACAAAGACATCATAATCTGAGGTATGATTTTTAAAGTTCATTCATGAGGCAAGAGCAGAGTCAGTAAGTTCAAGCATGTCATATTATTGTTTATGCATGAAAATTCATGGTGTCTCCTATGACCGCATGTGTTAAAATGATCAATATCCTTAGAAGGTGAAGATAGATGGGTTTTATGACTTATATGGATAAAGAATGCATTATGATAGTGCTTTATATATTATAGAGAACCAAAATGGTGAGCTACGGTATATGAAGGATTTTTGAAGCGGGGGCTGATATTGATCTTCAATCAAGTGCATAAGGTTTTAAAGAGGTTGCTTATACATAATTATGGTGGTTTAAAGGAATAATAAAATGGGGGCAAGTCATGAGATTATTCAATGGTGAAAACTTGCAAAGAAGACAAAGAATACTAACATGTTGCTTCAGAATATGAAGTCATGAATGATCTATCTTTGGTGCATATGTTTGAGGTAAGTGGCCATATTTTTGTGATTTTAGTTAGAAAATTATAGCATGACATTAGGGGGATAAATAAGGATCTATTTCATGTTTTTAATGGGATTATATGGCTAGTAAAAGCTGGGATATTTTTCTATAAAGGATAGTCTTAGGGTTATCACCCTAAAGTTGTTGGTAGACCGTGTATGACAGAGTTAATCTTGTCTTTGAGTGGCTATCAGCTGAGATAGGTTAAGAAGGAGTAAATAATTATGTTTCATGCTCATAATGATTGTTGGAATTATTTTGTGCTATGAATTTATCTTCTCGGGGGAGCTACAATTAGTTTCTTATGAAGTTAAAAATAGAGTCAAGAAGAGAATGAAAGGTCTATGTACTTGAATGATGATTTTAGTTATTTTTTCAAACCAAGAAGGGGTCCAAATAAGATGATGAATATTAATAATGTTTTCTATAGGTATTTTCTTTGTCATTAATGTAAAAAGGGGAGAAGTACTAGGTTGTTTTCCATCAATGACAAAGGGGAGATTGTTGACATGTGTCCACTTGTGTGTTGTCATTGATGTAAAAGGTCCATTAATGAAAAAGGTGGATGTGTTAGGGTGTCATGATGATTTTCTATGAACATGAGAAATTATTTTATGATGTGGTACAGTCAGCATGGTGTGCACAAGTGTGGATTAGTGGTAATAATGCAAGTTATTTGGTATAATAGGCCTAATAATAAGGTCCAGTCATGTTAAGTGATGGAATGAAGGCATGAAGCATCTGAATAAGCATGGTAAAGTCATGGAGATCATGAGAAGAGTGTGTTGGGGTACTCATGCAGGTTTAGTGGTTGTTTACATGGTGAGAGAATGATTTACATGTGCTCATCTAGACCTAATCTAGGTGCTTTGGCATGATCATCAGATTCTGAAAGGTTTGTGGGACAATGAGGGAATGAAGAGGTATGATAAATTTAGTCTCAAATGTGTTAGGTCCTTTTGAAGATCTTGGAAGAAAAGGTATGGTGTTTTCTTCATTGTCTAGGTCTAAACTAGGCCTAATTCGTAAGACCTAGATATGTAATTCATGGTGGTTGACAAGATTTAGGTATATTTATGATCAATTGAGCATTGAATTTGTTAATAGATATTTTCCTAGTGCTTTGGGAAAAATTTTAGGTTGATATGAAGAATATTTTGCAAGTTATAAGAATTTTTTCATATCGAGCTCAAGAGAGTGCATTTTCCATCTCAAAGTGAGATAAAACATCTTTCTTGGTACGTGTAATGTTTGCATGGGACCCTAATCCTTTTAGGGATGTTGAGGCATGGATTTTAGAAGATCTTAGAGTTGGAATGAGGTTAAATGAGGGTCTATCCTTTATGAACAAATGTTAAGAAGGTAAGTTTGTCAAAAACCCTCCCTAAACCCTAGTTCACTAGCGATGGAAGAAATATTCATGGTGTGAGCCTAGAATGCATTGAATCATCAAATGTGATGATTGGAGGATGGATATGACTCTTCCAAATTTCATATGGTGGTGGTTTTTGAATTTACTCGTAGGTGGATCCTACTCAAATATGTTAGTTTCTAGGAAAAAATTTTATCTCAAGTTTTCCATTTGACATATGAACTAAATTGGTGTTCTAAGTTTTTGGGTATCAATGCTATTTTTTTGGAGTTATTTCAGATCTTGGTGAAGTGATTTGATATTCTACACATGTCAATATTTGAATACTAGTTTTTAGGCCTAAATGGCGCTTTAGCATCATGGAGAGTGGAGGTTCTTGGGAACTTGGTGATGATGGTTGATGTCCTTAAGGATGTTTTAAACATACCATCTGATATGATTCAATCCTTGGTTGACCCAGGGGAGATGTGTTAAGGTGGCATAAATAACGTCACAATTTGACCTAGTTTGACTAGTTCAAAACATCAATGCATTGGTCTTAAGATTAGTCTGGAAGACCAATATTTTAGACTAGTTAATGATGCTTAACCATTGGAGAGTGAAGAGGGATTAAAATTAATATTATTACATGAATTTATATATCTTTATAGTGTCATAAAGTATGTTATAATTTCAATATTGTGAAACCAGTTTTTGGGTAGTTCAAGTTGCTTGAAGATCAAAGACGTGTGATTGGATTTGTAGGTTGAATCATGATGTCTAACATGATTAGAAATGTTCTTCAGGTCATTGTATTTACAATTATTATTTTTGTCATGGTTGAGGTGTTTGGTGAGTATTGGGTCTTCATCTTTGAAGAATGTCTGTTGAAGGTGCCTGTTTGAGTAGGAAACATAACTACTTTGTGGTGATACGAGATGAATGAGTGATACAGATGTCCCTTAGCTTATGGAGGATTTTGATATTATGTGTTTGAGTTTTTGAATCCTTTAAATCCTTGAAAATTATGGATTGTTCCCTTGGTGTTCATGGTGTGCTCGGTGGAGAAGGATTTGGTCTTTTTGGCCTAATTGTGCATTGCTATGTGTCTTCGTGCATTTCTAACCTATATGTGTATTTCATGTTTATTTATATTAGTATGTAGATATTATTTTATGTTATTATGACCTACCTTAATTTTAATGGGTGGCCTAGTAGTGATTAGGATATGAATCATGTATTTAAGAGAGTATTTTTGGTCATATGTGACTAGTTGAGCAAGAGGGACAAACTTTGAGCTAAGAGAGAGTGTGAAAGTTATTTGAGGGTGTCAAGTCAGAGTATATAGAAGGTATGTAGTATTGAGGAGAGTTGAGAATTAGATTATAAATTGAAATAGGTCTAAGCATCCCATGAAGAAGCAAGTTTGAGAAAAGTAGGAGAGAGAGAGTGTTTGAAGAGGGTTTTGAGAGAGTGGAGCTGAAATTTTGATCACTATCAGTTGTAATGTAAAGAAATAATTCAGTGATCTTCATCTTCATGTGGTTGATTTGGTTCTTGATCACCTTATGGGGTTGGTTCCTTCTTGAAGGATTGGTGTCCTACTAAATTAGGGGTTGGTGCTCCTCGTGGGATTGGTGTCTCACTAAAAAATATTATGTGATGTGTCATATACATGCAAATATTCTAGTTTTAGTAATATAATCAAAAAATTCGATGGGTTTTCTTCCCCGAGGGTTTACCACTTCACATATTAATTTATTGTGTAATCTCTTGGTTTTTTCTCTAAGTGAATGGATGTTTCATGTTGTTAAGATCACATTAATGCATGGTTGAATGATTAATGGTTTATACAAGTTATATACACTTGATTGTAAGTTTTTAAAGGAATGATTCACCCCCTCCCCTCTCGGTCCATTGTTCTTCTAAAAGAGTTGTCCACATTATTTTAAAACTATATAACCATAAAAATTATTCAAGTATATTACATATATATTTAAATATGTTTTCCTTGATATAAAGGGTAAAATTTAATTTCATGTGCATGTTCAAATATAATTACATATAATCAAATATATTTATATTTGTATTTGATAGTAAGTAAAATATGTAAATATGTATATAATACACTCAAACTAAGTTACATATATTAATCACAAACTCACCCACATTTTTTGAATGGGGAAGGTATATTTATACAATTATGGGCCTTTCTTTACCACTTGATTGAGAACATTATTACAAAAGACTTTAAGGAATATGCCAACAATTGATAATTTGAGAACTATCCTAACTAATTTAGTTAGAATATTTACAATAAAAAGGTTATAATGAAAAATTCAGCCACTCAAGGAATCATTGTGGTTCCTACTTAGCTATGGGTCATTGTTGATCCAAGCCCACTTGTGAAGTTACTTCCTGATTTGGTTGGGATTTTGTAGGGAATTTTGTGATTGGTTGTTATCCCGTGAAAATAATGGCTTCCCTAAAAATATTGTAATCTTTATCTATATTTTTTAAGTCCATAATATGATTTCTCGAAGAGCACATGTACCTTGTCTAGCAAACCCTTCTACGTATCATTTTATTTTCCTATAATTTCCTTTAGAATCTCTATATTTTATATTTTTCCCTGGTTTTGGAAATAATATCGATGACTTGTGAAGCTTCGTGTTCATTTTCCTCTATTATATTCTATTAGAAACTCACCAAGAATTTATTAAGTAATATAGAAAAATCTTCAAAGATATACCAATTCATGGTTATCCTTTAAAAACTCATTCTTCAAGCTTTCTAGAAAATTTGATTTCCTCTTGAAATTATATCATCATAGTGAGGAGACAATTTTCTTATGTGTTTATTTCATTCCTTGAGTCTTTCCTCAGTATAATTGGCATATGCCAATTTTTTCTATGGTTATAATTGAAGGTTCTTCGCAAGTGCCTTCCTCAATAGATTGTGTCATAACTCTTAATATTATCTACATAGTTCCCATCATTATAATGATATTTCCAGTATTCTTTAGGAATGCTTTATCCTTAATCTTGGCCTCAATGCATTCATTTATAGCATCATATAGGCTAAGTAAGGCCTCTTCAACATCATAAATAGTATAATCTGGAATTGACGCATTTAATTGAGTTTCAAGATCTTTATTTTGAGCTCTTATTCCTCTCACTAATTCTACTACTATGTTAGTTGAATCCCTTATGAAGTAATCTAGATCTTTCTTGTATTGGACCACTTTGGGAACCTTTTTCTTTCTTTTTCTTTATAAGAGATAAGAGGTCATGTGAAGTTTCATGCCAAATGATGGCTTACTCTGTTGACATCATATTTTTGGTTACCCTTTTCAAGGTTCATGTTCTTGGATTGAATTCAATTTTTATTAAGGTATCTTCATGTTCTACTCATTCTTCTTGTTATTTTTGATAGATTATGGATTTCTCTACCCAATCTTTCTGAGGTTCATGTGGAGTGGTGGGAGCATGCTAGGTTAGTTACATTGGTTTTTCCCTGGCTCAGGTTTTAGTTTCTAATTCTGCTCCATCATCTCGAACAATTTAATCCATAGGCCACCAAAGTTACAGCTTCAGTAGGTGTGGGGTTGACTTCTTGAACCTCAAGAATTTTTTTGATTAGTGCATGAAACCTTGAAGGAGCTATAGAAACAGGATTTTGGGGTGTTCTCAAGGAACTAAATAGCTTACTACCCTTCTCTTTGTAAAATTTTTATATAATTTCCTCTTGAGAGAAACTACCCATGTTGTCTTCATACTTTTCCAAACCAGGATATCATCTATTTGGATAATCCATACCTAGTCATTGACATCGGCCTTCTCGTGAATAAGCTATATTAATTCACCCCCTGAGTGACTCTAGGTATTTGTCAAACATTTTCCTTGGATCATATTTCCTTAAAGGGTGTTGGGGAAGATGGAATGAGTTTCTATGGGTCACTACATCTTTCAAATCAGGTAAACTCTTGAATTATCTCGCATCCTTTAATAAATGACATGGGGGCATGTGTTCTAAGCTTCTTACCTTTTCACTTTCTATCTATATCATTACAAATCTAACATGCGACTTCTTATTCTCGCCAATTTTTCTAACACATAATATGGGATTTGCAAAGGAGGTTTAAGGAGTCCCTCAATCATGATAATAGTATAATATGGGTAGAAGAATTCATCTCCCAATTGTCTTATTAAAGTGAGAATTCCAACGAAAAATCTTGGTCTCGTTATTTCATGAATTTCTTGGTAAAGAATGGGATAGAAATAAGTGCGTATATATTCAATATGATCCCTACCTATATGGACATACAATTTTTAATATAATTCATTCACCATAAAAGGAAATGAGGGAAGCCATGGTTCACAAAATTATTGACATGAGAACACCATAGACTCGCATCAAGTAGATATGAATCCATGTAAAATTATTTCTTTTTACCATGATATTTTTTCTTTGGGCCACCAAATTGAACCGACCACTTGCCCTAAGGATGGAATATTTCCTTCTTCAATAATCATAAGTAAAGCGAGATATGTTATATCAAATTTAGAAATAGAAGGGTTTCCATATATCCTTTTAATGAGGTTCATGCCAATACAAACCTCTAGTATGAACCTTTGAATATGGATGTCACTTAGATGATAATCATCCATATTATCTATTGGGTCCTTGGACCAACTCTATAAAATGACTCTTACTTGCATTGTGTCCATCCATGACTCAAATGTAGTTGAAGTAGATGTAGTGTATCGGTCTCTGGTAATTTGTAATAGGCTTTAAAGGTATGCCCAACATAGAAAGATAATCTATGTTTCTCTGATTTAGAAAATAAGGCCCAAAACTTGGCCTTAGTGTGAAATAGAAAGAAAAATATCGATTCAGGGGCATGGAATTACATTTGGTTTAATAGAAAGTAAATGAATACCAAATATTTTTAATGCCATAATGTCCTGGGACCTTAGTGTTTGATCTACCGGTATTCCTAGTTCATCTATGGCATTGACATCAAGTCTTTCCTCTAGAATGTGGAGTAGATATTTGAATAATTTTAAAACTCATCATTCAAGGCAAATTGGATCCAACATGACATCTCTCATTAATTTTGTTTCCACATAGGAATATAGAAATACATCTATGTTAGATGGTCCCATTTCTCCATCCATGATTAAGTATTAAGTTCCATGACCATTGTAACAAAATCCATGAAATAAACCCTAGGAAGATATGATTAAACCTTATGTAGTTCTCATAAGATATGTTTATATACCTATAAATATTTAAATATTTATATACATATTTTATATTGATCTATGTTATACACAATATAGTATACATATATAAATAAATGGACAACATAAAGCATTCCATAATGGTCATTAATACATATTTAAAGGAATGGCTTAGTGACCGCTAATCTCTAATGTTTCTTATTTTGAATGCGGCATTGGAATATGAGATCAAAAAAATCATCAATAAGAACAATAACATGTATGAAGAATCGAATATTAATATGATTGCAATTTTGGGGAGATGATGGAAGGAAAACAACATGGATTTGTTACAAAACAAGTAAATTTTTCAAATTCCAATATCTCGCAACAGCTCCCTTCCTCTTTGTGTGCCAACAGATGCTCGGGGGTGTCATGTGGGGAGATGTCTCTCGACTTCTTTAATCATTCATCTAGGACCTAGGGTGAATGAGCCAGTCCTTTATTTTTCTAGAAAACATGGGAGCACTCAAGTTCAAAAATATTCTCTTCCCATTTATTTTGTGTCGGTTTCCTGGATGATACAGACGGTATTTCTTCCTAGCTCAACCTCCTAGGGAAACAATTGATTTTTGCAAAATTTGTGGGTCACCATTTTTCAATGGATGGGATTCGCAGCTAGTGTGTTACCTAATGGGGCAATGGAATTAGAATCTACTTCTTGGTTAAAGGATTACTTTTGGTTATTCTCACGAGAAAAGCTCAACGAGACGACACCCTTGAGAGGAAAGACTTCTTATTCTTTGATTCAAGGGTTCTCATTCGTAGGTGGAGTGCCCATTTTGATCCTAAACAAGCTGAAATGGATGATTTTCAAGTTTGGGTTTGGCTCTACTCTCCGCCTGTGAGTACTTGGAATCCTAACATTCTCAATAAAAAAATTCCAACCTAGGTAGAGTTGTTCGCATCGACCCAGTTACTCTAGAAGGTATTCTTTCTTCTTTTTCTATGTTTTCATCTCCATTGATATGTCCAAAAAATGCAAGACTTCATTGTGATCTCCTCCTCTAGTGGGAAATGGGTCCAGAAGGTCGAATATGAGTAAATTTTTGACAACTATTTTTGGTGCAAACATTCAGGCCATTTTCAAAAATCTTGCAAGAATCATCTTGTTTCAAGTAATGCCATTTGGAAAAATAAAGCTTCCCCTCTTCCCCGTAAATGATCTTGGTTCCTTCTTCTCCCTTTCGGCTTCCAGGTTCCCAAGTCGGTTATGTCATGTAATTCTCTCGGCCTCTCGAACCTCTGTCTCTCGAACGAATACCATCTCCTTGGTGAAGGAAACTACGTCAGTGGTTCAAGACTCTACCCATATCCTTTCCCTATTTCAATAAGGTCTCGTATTAGGGCTAGGCTCTGATGTTGCTTCCTTGGAGCAATGGGTAAGTGAAAAAGAAGAAATTGTTAGTCAAAGAGTATATGGAGTGGTGGAATTTTCCAGCAACTTAGAGGCAGATCAAGAACTTTGAAGCGACCAAATCTACCTACAGGGGCTCCATTCTTCCCACTCCAGCAATCTTAAGTACTAATCTAGGACCGAAGTTTCCTCCTGGAAGACCCTCCAAAGCTCGTCTTTCACAAAAGGAGATTGCTGCTGGAAAACAACTTCAACTTCACTCATTCTTTCCAACTTCAAGTAGGAGAGGTGACTCCTCTCTGAAGAAAGGATGAAAATCCTATCCTAGAACGTTAGGGGTCTTAATGCCCCTAACAAGTAGCATCTTATTAGGTGTTATGTTTTAGATTTAGACATTTCTATTTTCTTAATTCAAGATACCAAGATGCCTATTGTTGATTTTCGTGTTGGTTAGTTTTGCAGCTGGAAAGGTTGGGATGGCCTTTTTGTTGATTCAGATGGTGCCTAAAGCGGTATGGGTAGCATATGGAAGGTTAGTATTTGTTTAATCGATCCTCTCTCGATTGTCCTAGATTCCAATGGTGTAAGGTTTTTTGAAACATTCTGATGCATCATTTATTCTTTGTAATGTTTATGGTCTGAATAACCCTATCAAAAAAGAGAAATCTGGACCAAGGTAACAGATGCTCTTAGTTCTTTCATTGATTCTAAAATTATCATTGTTGGAGACTTCAACGCCACTCTTTTGGATAAAGACAAGTGTGGCGGAATTCGTTGGCATGCTTGCACTCTCAAATGGACTTTATCTCTTTTATTGAAGATGCTATAATGTTGGACGTTGAACCAAGTTCTGGTTGGTTTACATGGAACAATCGACGTCCCGGGTTCAGTTACATGGCGGTCAGGCTTGACCACTTTCTAGTTTCTGAGGATTGGCTACAAAAAATTTCTTCTCGATTGTTTTGTTATTCCCTTATCTAGCTCTAATCATTTTCCCATCTCTCTCAATATCAAGTTTGATGCTCCCCCTCGCCGATCCCCATTCAAGTTTGAATCATGTGGATGCAAGACCCAAAATTTTGGGACCTTGTCAAAAATTGGTGGGCATCTTTTTCTATTTCTGGCACCAGGATGTTTATCCTTTCTAAAAACTCTTTTGTTTGCTTGCATGGAATGCCTCTTCTTTTAAAAATATTTTTCAGGAAAAAGTGAGAGTTGAAAAAGAGATTCGTGCTCTTAATGAATTTGTTTTTAGAAATGGTATGAGCCAAGAGGAATTCATTAAAGAAAAATCACTTCTTAGTGAACTTGGTGATCTTCTTTTAAAAGAAGAAACTTATTGGAGACAAAAATCAAGAGAAATTTGGATGCATGATGGGGACAAAAATACAAAATTCTTCCATGCATCGGTTAAAGCTAGAAGAAATTTAAACTATATCTCCTCTCTGAAATTGGAGGACGACACGCAGATTTCTACCCAACCTCTTATTAAAGAAGAAGTTGTGTCCTTCTTTCAAAAGCTTTTGAATGATGATCCATGCTCATCATTGGCCTATCAGCATCCCTTCTTGGCTCAAACTCAAAAGATGGTTTATGATGACGACAATGCTAAGCTTCTTTCCCCTTCTCCAAAGAAGAAGTTTGTTGTATTACCTTCTCTATGGAAAGAGATAAAGCCCCTGGTCTAGATGGCTTCTCACTGCCTTCTTTCAAGACTTTTGGAGTGTCATTGGTGATGATGTTTGGCAAGCTATCAAAGAATCTAGAAGAACCAGGAAGATCTTAGGCATTTTGAATCACACCTTTATTTGTATGTTTCCAAAAAAAACCCTGCTTTGAAAAGCTTGATGATTTTCGCCCCATCTCTCTATGTAATACTTCTTATAAAATCATCTCCAAGGCTATCACTTCCAGATTGAGTCCTCTTTTGCACAAGCTCATCGCTCAAGAATAGAGTGGTTTTATTCTTGGTAGATCTATTTCGATGGCATTATCATCTCTCACGAGATAATCCACTCCTTGCATTTGTCCTCTCGTCCTAGAATGATGATTAAATTGGACTTTAGCAAAGCTTATGACCGCATCAATTAGAGATTTTTTCTTAAATCCCTCTAGCATATGGGTTTCTGTAATCATTTTTGTAATTGGATATTTAATTTCATCTCTTCCACCAGTTTCTCCATCCTGTTCAATGGTTTAGCGGAAGAGTTTTTCAACATCAGTAGGGGTTTAAGACAAGACGACCCCCTTTCTTCCTTCCTTTTCATTCTTGTTGCTAAGGCTCAGTAATGCACCAAATTAAGAACAACCAGATAAACTGCAATAAAATGAACTCCAAAAGAAAATAGATCTCCTTCTTCGTTATCAAATAATGAATTAAAATGTTTCCTAAATAGGAAAATAACTCCCAACTCGAGTTACCCAGTAAACTCTAGCTAACTCTGACTAAATCTACTCTAGGTGGCGGAAATTACTATTTTTAGCAGTTTACTAGAACCTGCTATTCTTAGTAAGTTCGCATGCTTATTCCTATGGGCACAGAAATTGCCACGCATCTTCTACATCCCTAAATTAGAGGAATTTCCAACTTTATAACTCATAATGCAATTAATAGACTAAAATTAACTAATGCTCAAAAATAGGAAAAAACTAAACTATAACTTAAATCCTAATTTTCGGCCTCAAGATGGCGGATTTAGGGCCCGAAAATGTGTCAAAACTTTCCCCAACCGGTAGGGCGGGTTGCCACTACGTTCGTCTCATCGAAACATGTGGTTTCAAAAAAAAAGGGACTCAAACGGACACCCGGAGCTCAAGTTATGACCTTGTCAAGTTCCTGCTAATTCGGGCGCATCATTCTCCCCTGCTTGAAAAAACGCAGCTCCTGCAAGTTGTCTTCTTCAAACTGCTTCCATTTATCTGCATCCAACTTCTGAATCTCGGACTCTGTGATCCAAGTATTGTCCTCTTGTTCCAGTCCTTTCCAATGTACCAAATATTTGTTGTATTTCCCATGTCGCGTGTCCATTGTTTTCTTATCTAGAATCTGATCCACTTCTTCTTTCTTCTTCACCGGAACCTGCTGCCGCCAATCTACTACTTCATCAGCATCATCCCTTTCTGCACCATCCCCATGAAAAGAATACAAATCTGAAACATTAAACACTGGAGAAATATCAAAATTCCCTGGCAATTCTACCTCATAAGCATTATCGTTTATTTTTTTCACGATTTTGCAGGGTCCAATCTTCTTGTACTTCAGCTTGTTATAGGTTCCTCTTGGAAACCTTTCCTTCCGCAGATATACCATAACCAACTCACCAACTGTAAATACCTTTCTCCGTCTGTGCACATCTGCTATTTCCTTATACTTGTCATTACTATTTTGCAGCTTCTTCCGCACTTCTTCCTGTAATTGTTGTATATGTTCGGCAAATGCTTCTGCATCATCACTGACTCTGCCATCAACGGGTAGCTGTACCAAATCTAATACCCCATTTGGATTACTCCCATACACAATTGAAAATGGAGACTTTCCCGTGGATCTGTTTATGGAACTGTTATATGCAAACTCAGCTTGCGGTAATGCTAAGTCCCATTGTTTTGGCTTTTCCCCAACAATGCACCTTAACAGGTTTCCCAAACTCCTATTTACCACCTCTGTTTGCCCATCAGTCTGTGGATGATAAGCACTACTGAACTGTAGTTGAGTACCAAATTTCTTCCATAAAGTCCGCCAGAAGTGACTTAAGAACCTTGTGTCCCTATCTGAAGTAATGGTTTTTGGAACACCATGCAAACGAACAACTTCTCTGAAAAACAAATCTGCTACGCCTGTTGCATCGCTTGTTTTCTTGCAAGCAATAAAATGAACCATCTTAGAAAACCTATCAACAACCACAAAAATGGAATCATTACCTCGTTGTGTTTTTGGTAATCCCAAAACAAAGTCCATACTCAGATCTGTCCACGACCCTTTAGGAACAGGCAACGGCATATACAACCCTGTATTCTGTGCATGGCCTTTCGAGACTTGGCAAATTCGACATCTCTCCACATATCTTACCACATCTCTTTTCAGCTTTGGCCAATAGTATTTGTCTCTACCAAGGCTATCGTCTTATCCTTACCAAAATGTCCAAATGAACCCCCGCTATGCAACTCTTTCACTATATTTTCTCTCATAGACCCAACCGAATGCATAGTTGGCGTCCCTTGAATAGTAGCCATCCTGTAAACTATACTCATCCGTGACATCTCCTACATTGTCTCGATAATGGACTAATTAGTCTTTCAACAATATCCTTGAAATCGAATCAAGAATACAAACCCTTTATTGCTTCAAAACCCACCACCTCATTTTCCATAGTGGTAAACAAAGTCACACGCCTACTCAATGCATCTGCAACTTGATTCTGTTTTCCGGATTTATGTTTTAGAGAAAAAGTATATCCCTGCAAAAATGATACCCACTTTGCATGCCTACTATTCAACTTCTTTTGGGTATTCACATACTTCAGGGCTATGTGGTCTGTAAATAACACAAACTCCTTAGGCACTAAGTAATGCCTCCAATGCCTTAATGCTTGTACAATTGCATAAAATTCCACATCATAAGTAGAGTAGTTCTTTCTTACCTCATTTAGTTTCTCACTAAAGAAAGCTACTGGCTTTCCTCCTTGACTTAGAACAGCTCCAATACCCACATGTGAGGCGTCACAATCAACCTCGAACACTTTATCAAAATCTGGTAGTGCCAAAATGGGTGCCTCTGTCACCTTCTTCTTCAAGAATTGAAAACTATCCTCAGCTGCCTTTGTCCACAAAAACTCCCTTCCTTTTGTGCAATCTGTGATAGGTGCTACAATACTGCTGAAATTTTTAATAAATTTTCTCAGTAAATGTTGCTAGACCATGAAAGCTCCTTACCTCTCGTTATACTCCGTGGAGTAGGCCATTCAATAATTGCCTTTATCTTTTCTGAGTCCATCTGTACCCCACCTGCTGAAATAATAAAGCCCAAGAATACCAAGCTCTCTTGCATAAATGTGCACTTCTTCATATTTGCATAGAGTTTCTCTTTCCTTAACACTTCAAATACCAATCTTAGATGCCTCAAATGTTCTTCTTTAGTTTTACTAAAGATCAAGATATCATCAAAATAAACCACAACAAACTTACCATTATACTCCCGTAGCACGGTGTTCATCAATCTCATAAAAGTACTAGGTGCATTGGATAACCCGAATGGCATCACCAACCACTCATATAATCCATTCCCTGTCTTGAATGTTGTTTTCCACTCATCTCCTTCTCTGATCCGAATCTGATGATAACCACTTCGAAGATCAATCTTGGTGAAATAATTAGATCCAGCAAGCACATCCATCATATCATCAAGGCGAGGTATTGGGAACCGATACTTGATTGTAATTTTATTGATCGCTCTGCTATCCGTGCACATTCTCCATGTTCCATCCTTCTTTGGTGTTAATAAAGCTGGTGTTGCACACGGACTCATGCTCTCCCTTACGACCCCCTTTCGCACGAGCTCTGCCACTTGCCTATTCAACTCTGCATGCAATGTCGGGCTCATCCTATAAGCCGCTTGATTTGGGAGTGAAGACCCTGGAATCAAATCCATGTGGTGTTGAATATCTCTTTTGGGTGGTAATCCATCTGGTAGCTCATCAGGAATAACATCTGAAAATTCTTCTATTAATTCTGATGTTTCTATTGGTATTTGAGCACTTACAAGTTCATCCTTATTTGCAACTAGTACATAACAGAAACCGGTTGCCTTTGCCTCCTTCACAAATTCCTTTGCAGAAAGCATATTTTCAGCCTTCCCCTCTTCTTTAAGAGGTATCAAAACTATTTTTGTGCCATCCTTCCAGAAAGTATAAGTATTTTTTCCCCGTCATGAATAACTTTTCTATCAAATTGCCATGGTCTTCCTAGCAGCATATGACATGCATCCATAGGAATAACATCACACCAAATCTCATCCTTATAACTGTTCCCAATAGAAAAGCTTATTAAACATCTCTTATCAACAGTAACTTCATTACCCTTCTTAAACCATGCAATACGATAAGGGTTAGGATTCTTCTCACAATGCAGACCCAATTTATCGACCATCTCATTTGAAACCATGTTCTCACAACTACCACCATCAATAATAACATTACATACCTTTCCTCCTGAAGTGCATCTTGTTCTGAAAATATTTGTACGTAGCCATGCATCCCCCTTGACCTCCTTTCTTGGAGCAATCATTGTCCTCTTGATCATCAGAGTTTCTCCAACATCTGGTGGAATTTCCAGGTCCTGTTCATCTTCTACTTGCTCAGCTTCAACAAGATTTACTCTTGGAGCATCTCCTTGCCTTTTGTCATGTGTATAAGTATGTGGGCATTCAAAATCCCGATGCCCTTCTTCACCACATTTGTAACAAACAAATGGTCTTCGTGGAGCCTCCCATCCTCTATCGCCAGCATATCCTCTACCCCTAGAAAATCCTCTGCCTCTTTGTTGATTCTGGAAATCTTGTCTCGTATCCTCTTGCTTTTCCAATCCACGAGATGATTCTCCCCTACCTTGGCTGAAACCAGCTCGTCCCCGAAAGGAAGATGAGGCCCCCCTATTCATTCCAGGTGATCTCCTAAAACTTTGACGATTTTGTTTTTCCTCAGCCTTTAAGGCTAATTGATAGGCATCCTCCATGCTTTTAATCCTATGCATACTTATCTCATCTTGAATAGTAAATTTTAATCCATTAACATACCTTGCAGCCATTTGTTCCTCAGTTTCTTCATGCTCTACACAAATGGACAACTTGTAGAACTCATCTGTGTATTCTTGCACTGTTTGTAAGTTCTCCGTCGAGATTACAAACCTCCCTGTAAAGGGTTTGTGCATAATCCACAGTAGAAATTTATCTTTTAGCTTCTTCTCCATTTTACTCCACGTCCTAATTCTTTCTTTCCCCTTTCTTGACCGCTCTTTCTATAGGTGATCCCACCATAACATAGCATGACCTTTCAATTTTGTGCATGCAAATTTTACCTTCTTTCTTCTGACATAGCCTTCCACTCAAAAAAATTTCCCATGCTATTCAACCAGCCTATCACTCCTCTGGTTTTAGACTACCACCATACTCAAACATCAACTCTTATCCCATCATTCTTTCCTTCTAATGCTCGAAGCATCCTTTCTTCAAAAGCTAATGGTGGGGCTTGCGTTTCCTCCTCTTCACAAACTTCTTCTTCATCTCGTGTCATCTCCACCTTGATTTCCTCTTTGGGTTATCATTACTGCAGCAAGCGCAAAGCAACTTGTCTCTGCAGATCTTGCATATTTCTATTCATCTCGGGCAATACCACCTCCTCTTCCTCTTCCTCTTCCCGCCATTTTTAAACAAAATACTTCAACCCACTCGATACCGTATAATGCAGCCAAATTAAGAACAACCAGATAAACCGCATAAAATGAACTCCAAAAGAAAATAGATCTCCTTCTTCGTTATCAAATAATGAATTACAATGTTTCCTAAATAGGAAAATAACTCCCCAACTCGAGTTACCCAAGAAACTCTAGCTAACTTGACTAAATCTACTCTAGGTGGCGGAAATTACTATTTTTAGCAGTTTACTAGAACCTGCTATTCTTAGTAAGTTCGCATGCTTATTCCTACGGGCACATAAATTGCCACGCATCTTCTACATCCCTAAATTAGAGGAATTGCCAACTTTATAACTCACAATGCAATTAATAGACTAAAATTAACTAATGCTCAAAAATAGGAAAAAACTAAACTATAACTTAAATCCTAATTTTCAGCCTCAAGATGGCGGATTTAGGGCCCGAAAATGTGTCGAAAACTTGCCCCAACCGGTAGGGCAGGTTGCCGCTATGCGTTCGTCTCATCGAAACACGTGGTTTCAAAAAAAAACGGACTCAAACGGACACCCGGAGCTCAAGTTATGACCTTGTCAAGTTCCTGCTAATTCGGGCGCATCACTCGAGGAGAAATCAAATCGGTGATTTCTTAAGGTTATTTATCTAGTATTACCTTAACTGCTAATCTTCCTCCTCTCTCTCATCGGTAGTTTGCACATGACACCTTCCTCTGCTACTATTCTAGAAGCTAGAGATTTGGATAATATTCTGAATTCCTATTCTAAAGTTGTTGGTCAGGTAATCAAATTTCAAAAAAATTAATCTTCTTTTCTAACGTTTCTCTTCGATTGCGGTGAGCAATTAGGAGGTTATGGGATTTTTGTCAGCTCTCTCCCTCATAAATACCTTGGTATTCCACTTTTCTCGAAATGGTAAAGCCTCCCTATGGGATGATCTCCTGCATTCTTTATCTCAATGATTGCAATCTTGGAAAGGGAAATGGCTTTCTCTTGTTGGCAGAGCTCTTCTGATTAAAACGGTCCTTTGCACTCTACCTATCTTCATGCTCTTGGTTATGTTGATTCCCAAATTTTTCCTAGTCAAATTCGAGAAAATTGTTAGGTCTTTTTATGGTAGGGGAATAATGACAAAAAAATCATTTGGTGAAATGGGATGATGTCAAACTCCCAAAATCCTCGGGCGGTTTGGGGATTGTTGATTTGGCCCTTGAAAACTTGGCTCTTGGTGCTAAACTAGTATGGAATTGATCCCAATAGGTTGGTCTTTCAAGTTCTTTCTCATAAATACTTGGAAGCTGGTCGTCCTGATCTCCTCCTCTCCAGTGAAGATCTTCCTAAAGGATCGCATATTTGGAACTTCCTTTGTAAATGCAGATTTCTTATTGTTGATTTTGTTTCTTGGCACGTCAACAAAGGTTCTCTTGCTAATTTTTGGGAGGACAGTTGGAATGGTCATGCTCCTCTTAATCTTAATCCCAATCTCAATAGGGTTATGAACATTTCCAAGGCAGTTTGGGGTAACAAAGTCATAGACTATGGCTTTCCTCATCCTGACGGCTCTCCCTCATGGCTCTGGAAGGATATTGCCTCCCTTGGCGCATCTTCCTATGAAGTTTCCTCCTTCTCGGAGGCCCTCTCCTCTCACCAAACTTCCTACAAGGACTCTGAGGATCATCTTCTTTGGTTAGGCCCATCTTCTGGCATCTACACTGTTAAAGAGGGTTATTCCAAACTTATTTTTTTAACAAGAAAAGGGGTTCCTAGTTGGACTGGTTCTCTTGGAACTCTAAACTCCTCCCCAAAGTGGCTATTTTTGGCTGGTTGGTTCTTAAAAAAATATCACTCAACTTCATAGGCGTACTTGGGGATATGTTGGTCCATCGAAGTGTGTTCTTTGTGGCAAAGATGAAGAAGATATTGATCACCTCCTCCTTTTTTGCTCTTTTTTTGTTAAGGGATGGAATTGGCTCCTCAGTAAGCTCAACCTAGCCTGGGCTCCCTGTAATAATATAAAATATTCCCTTCATGTTTTTCCTAAGTTAGACTTCCAGAGCTCTCTCATTTCCATTTGGTTTATCTTCCCCCTTCTTTCTGATTTGGCATATTTGGTGGGAGCAAAATCTTCATATCTTTAGGGATCAGTCTTTGGATCTTCCTACCTTTCTATCCAAATTGGAAGTGGCTATTTCTGAAAATGTTAGTAAACACAGCATCAATAATCCTCTTTTCTCCTATTGATATGCTAAAATTAGGAAATCATGGTCACTTATTAAAATTCCTAAACCTGGGTCAATTATTAGTCGTGGTATGTCCCAATTGGAAAAATATTGAGAAGGAAAAATGTTAGATGAAGGCCTCCTCCTCAAGGATCTTTGAAATTGAACTTTGATGGTGCCTCTAGAGGAAATACAGGTAAATTTGGTGTTGGTTTTTTTCTCAATAGGGTTTAGTGGTTCTCTCATCTCAGCTAGCTCCTTTCCGCTTCATGATTTCTCCTACAATTTCATTGAATCTCAAGCCCTTTTGGAAGGAGTTAAATTGGTGGTTCTTATTGGCAGTGACTCTCTTCACATTGAAGGGGACTCACAAATCATCATTCAGGCCATTGTCAAAGGGTCATCCCTTTCGTGGCATTTAAACACATTCATCTCCAACATCCTCTTCTGGCTCAGAAAATTAGTAAGTGGTACATCTCTCACTCATAGCATGAAGTCAACTCAACCTCCTAATTCCTTGCTAATTACACAATTGATTACCCATCCTCCATCAAAATCTCAAGCAACATAGGAGATTAGAATGGATTTTCCTCCATCATCTCACACGAAGGGAAGGATGACTAGCTATAGTTTTTTAGATGTTCACATGTGCTTCTTTCCCCTTAAATTTTTTCATTGGTTCTATCTCTTTATTCATATTCTTGGCTTCTTGGTTCATTCTCCCATGGAATTCCTGGGATTTCCTTTCATTTCCCTCCACGGATTTTAACTAGAATCAGCTCTCACTATAGAAATTGATCGATACCACCTTTCCACGATATTCAAGTACTCGTCCTCCCATGAATCCAAATCCATTGAAAACATTCTTGGTGATTCCTTTCGGTTCAATTCGTGTCATGCTCAAACTGACTCAGATATTGATGTGGCATTGTTTCCTTCTGTTTATTGATCCACCTCGTCCCATCTGTCATGGAGTTTTTTATTGATGACTTGATTTATCCAGTGCATTGTGTGGGCCTTCATGACGAATTATTATATTTCACTCTTCCCGATCCTCTTTTTTCGGTTGAAGAGGTAAAAAAACTGGCCTTGGGGTCAGGTCGTGGGATACAATGTCTATGCAGTCAATATCGGGACCTACTACACTATGCTGAAAATGTGGATTCCCTTTTCATGTATGATCATCTCAACCATAGGATTCTCCCCTCTATTGATGTTGATGCAGTGTGTTTTCCATTCCACTTGGTAATAAATAATCTAAATGAGTTGTGGGACCGCACTATCGCCGACTTACATCTTCTACTCGGGAAGCCAATTCCCTCACCGGCATTCCCAATGGTTAAAGATCTTGGGTTCTTGATGGTTTTTGGTGTTTTATGGTGTATGTTGGTCTCTCTTCTTCTCTACTCCTCATATTTATGTTTTCTTTCATCTCTGTTCTTCTCCTCTGCTCTCTTCAACTCAAGCAGTCTTCTCTCTCCTATACTCTTCCAATTCATTATGCTCTTCCACCCTCTCGGTTCTAGTTTCCTTTCCTCTCATATCTCTCTTCTACTTCTCCTTTGTAAGGGTGGGGACCCTAACCCCCGGTTCATAACTCGGTTAAAAGCATTTAATCATAAAAAATGTAGTGTTGGAATAACAAATCATATAAATGGAGGCTAGTGGTCGATAAGGATTTTTTTATGAAATACGATGTGAAATATGTGTGTAGAAAACATTTTGAAGTCTACAAGATTATATGTCTTTAGAAAATCAAAATAATAATTTTAAAGTTTAGCAGTTGCTAGGTAATGCTTTGAGAAGCTATTAAATACAAATAGGAAGGATTACAATTTCCATAAGCATTCATACAACCTACAACATTGTATCCATATATGTGGATAAATGTAGTCTTGAAGTCCATGGAGGGATCTATGTAGTTGGGGAAAAAATATTAGTAATAATGTTCATAGGATACTCATACAACATTTAATAAAAAAATTATTATTAACAAAATTCGCAGGGACATGCCTTTTGAAATGTGGTTGAGGCATATGGGATGTCCCTTCTACATAATGCAGATGAGTACCATATGAACTTTATAAATTATAACCTTCTTTACCTGACTACATAGAGATATTTCAAGCCTTTGCATCTACAATCATCCATAGAAATGGAGACTAATCCATAGGACGTGAGTTACGTTCACAACAAGGCTCTAATTTTTCTAACTCGTAATATCTAGTTAGATAAATAAATCATATGTGTGTCGTGGACATTCTATAGTTGAAAGGATTATATGGATTTAAAAAATCAAAGTAAGATATTTAGAGTTTAATGGTCATTAGGTAATGCCTCAACAAAATATTTATAGCATAACAATCGTTAGGTAACATTGGTTAGACAACTATTATTGAATGGAACAAAGTGTTGCACTACACTCTCTCTTAATGGGTCAATCCTTATGTAGTTATCATTAGTTTGATTTTGGAGAGTATTACATTGTGGTGTTTTTTTGTAAAATGCATTACATTATAAACCCTTTAGTGTAATAGTAGTGTATCCTAGTGGCCACTAGGCCATATTTTTCTTGTTTTAACTGAAATGATTAACAATTTAGTTTCATTAAACAAGATCATTTTAAACTAGCTAAAACCACATTCAATAATTGAGTTATATAGATTAATGTCTCTGCTAGACCTCATCTAATGAATTTTTCGTTGTAAAAATATTTACATATCTTAGTGGTCGTTAGGCTCGTACCATTAGATCTTGTCGTTGTAAAAATTACTGTTTGTAAAGCATAAAAACCATGAGGCTCCAACCATTATATATTTCATTTTTCAAAAACATTTTTATAGCTGCATGACCTTTTTGTTTCAAATATTTACAATCCAGTTTCATTATATAAGACTATTTTAAACTAGATAAAACCATATTTAGCAATATATTTTCCATTTCCATCCTAAATTTTTCTCCTACATTAGATATTGTGAAGGGAATTATTTTGTGTGCATACGTTTCTCACTTGGTAGTGAAGGTAATCTTGAATTGTTACTCTTTTTTACCATGACCATTTCCAAAATAGATAACTTTTCAAGAAGAGAAAACCTACTAGATCCAAATACTCTATTTAACATTTTATCCATATATGACATGGTATAATGACCTTTAGAAAACCCTATCCATGTCTCTAAAATGGTTGCATGTGTTAGCTATCGTCACATATTCCCCATTTGGTAGTCACCAGTACCACATCTCCACTAGATTCACGTTTAATTGTATTCAAATTTAAAACCTTATATTTCATATATAATAAATATATACAATACCATATAAGAAAATATTTTAGCTCCAATTCCAAATTTGGAAATGTAGTTTACAACAATTAAAATAATATAGACATTAATTTGGGGAAAAAATCATATCTTGCATGAATAAGAGTTTCAGGATCTCCAAATAACTTCATAGGCTCTGTAATTCCTTCCCAAATATTTCTCCTTTAGACTGTAATCTTTCGTACTACCTAGATCCATTAAGAAAATAATACTTTTGTGAAAAATACCCTTAAGAACTTTGTTTCTTTATACAGCTTTTCAAGTTCATACCCAAATTGGTTTTACAAACCCCTACCAATTATTATTTACTTTCTACAGACTCAAAACACCTACCTTGGGTATCACTAAGGGTATTTCAAGCAATCTCTACTCAGTAAAAGGATTTCAATCCTTCTAAATCTTGTTTATTCAAGTACATAAAGTGTTCTCATATTTTACGCTTTATGCTTCCCCCTCGATTGTAGTGTTAGTATGAACCTATGAACTCTAAACCCTTTGTATGTTCTCCCTAACCATATTATATATGTATCCACAAGATTTTATTTCTCACAATTTCCTTATGCCTCAACCTTACAATCAAAACAAAAATCAATTAATTATCTTAGTTCACTAACCTCATTCTAAGTGCATGGTAATGGTCTTCTTTGGGATCTTCATATCATATTTACTAAAGAAACTTCCACCATATTTACTATAATATCAATAAGAAAAATCAGTGTTGTCATCCTATGATTGTTACTATCAAGATGTAATTGTTTCATTTTGCTAAAATACCCAAATTATAAAGGATACAAGAACACAACCATTTCTTTATTCATAATTCATGTTTTCAAGAATTACAAAAATTCATTCATTCAAAGATCTATATAGTATGAATTTCTATGATCCCTCCTACAGATCTCATAAGCCCTTATGGCTATTCCACTCAATTTCCAACTCTATTCACATTATCTCCACCACCATCCCTTATTTTCATAAGAATACCTTATTTTATTAGCCAACGTGAAGGTATTTACACAAATTAAAACACTTAACCATCATAAAAGGTGACCATACTTATGAAATCCTCAAGGAATGAATGTGAAACAAATCATTTACATCACTAGTGTCCCCTAAGTAATTGCCCCTTTATTTTCAAATGATTTCATCTTGTCATGATATTAGGTTATGCAATTTAATGGATAACCCCGTATAATATATATTTAAATGTACTAGTGTGGGATAACATCCCTTTGGTTAAAAAATTACTCTTCTATTCTCTCCACTATATTTTAACGATATCCTCTTGTCTCCATATTATTCCTGAATTCACATATCTAATATTAATTTCCATTTTCTCAGTCTCAAATACTAAACCTTTGATAATGTAAGCCTTTATACTCATTTTGTAAATTGCTTATCTATATCAGTGTAGTTATATACCACTACTAAAAGAAAATTCACACATTTTCCTTCTCTACCACATTTGATATTATAGAAATTTCTTGAGCATAAATTTTTACATTTCATTGATGTTTCAAATTTTTGTTGGAAGAAAAATTCACTAAGAGGGGGGTTAATCAGTGACCTTACAAATATTTCTTTCAATTATATTTACCATTCAATACATATTAACCATAGTGATCTTATAATGCATAAAAACCATTCACAAGAACATGAAAAAGACATAACACACATATATGAGTGGGAAACCATCAAGGGAATAAAATCAACTAAGAATTCTGAAAACAAACTATTATCCTATAAATGATTGCAAAATTTGAAATTCAGTTGAGCACCCACTCAACTTGTGGCACCAACCCCAAATAAGTTAAGCACCAACTCCCTAAGTGATTTAGCACCAACTCCACCACCTCTATAGTTTTTTCAACTTATTAACCATTTTTGCTTGATCAACAAATGATGACCATATTTCTTCCCTTCTACTCTTGATCACTCTTCAAACTGCGTTTTATGCTTCTTTGCTCAATAATATTCTTCATCTTGATATAGGCATGTACAAATTAAATTTCATAGGCTGACCACCTTCATGATATTAAACATAATCTCTCTTCCCATGGTATTAAATACCTCCAACTACTCAAACATGCACTATATTTTTCTCATACACACACACACACACACACACACACACACACACACACACACACACACACACACACACACACACACACACATGTGCCTCTAATAGGCCTAAAACTACATTGCATATATATACATGATTCATGGATAAATACCACTTCATTAGTCATAAGCACCTAAAACCACTTAGGTAGGCTATATAATAGGACTTAGAACATCTTATAAACATTAATTAATCACAACTTAAACCTATTTTGGTCTGTCATAATTCAATTAGGCCTTTTCACCTTTAGGTCTCATGAAGACCTAATTGCATTAGGTCTTCTGCATAACGACACAAAAGTATCATCTTGGGCTCACATGTCCTTATCTAAAACTTAAAACCATTTCAAATAGTTTTACTTTTAACTCTATTGATCTCCTCCATGATTGATTATCTTTTCACCTTGCATTCATGCCATTAAAGCTCATTAAGAAAAAAAAACTATCAAATCACCTCAAAAACTAGTCATGAGAAATTAACCTCATAGGATCACTAAGAGACTATAACTATCCAAAGACAACCATTGACATTAAGAATGGGTCTCTAGAATCTTCTATCATCCATTCATTCATCCTGGCCAAAGGTCAACTTTTGAGAGATACAACAACTTTTTGATAACATAGGCCTTTACATGCACATTTTCTCTCTCATCTGACTAATCACCACCACTTGGAGGTACTTGAGAGAGTTGAATACATGAGAAACAATTTATTTGGAAGTTATAATCCATTTTAATATTATTTTAACAAAATATTTCCTATTGAGTCCTTATTGGGGTTTTAGGGAGGTTTTTGACCAGTTTTGTTATTAGTTATTGTTCATAAAGGATAGGACTTATAATCTAAAACTAATGCCTAGAATTATTAGCTAGGACCATTCCTCATCTCTCATAAATAAATAAAGTTCTCATACATAGGATTTAGATGCCTATGAACACCTGAAAGTGCTTCTCGAGTCTGAAACCCTCATTATGTGAGCTCGAGAGGGCCTAAAATGCACTTTCTTGCAAAATCCTTCAAACCATGACTTCAAACTGAATTATCATACCTAAAAAAACTTATCTTACCTATTTCCTAGCTCAAATATGCATTGTTTCTCTAAAAATTTATCATCATGACTCATTAGGTTAGGTAGAGTTTAGAAGGGGTTTAGGTGCGGACCTAGAATGGAGGTTTACTCATATATATGGACTCGAGTGACTTGTCACCTTGTGTACACTTATTATTTTCCTAGGTTAGATTGAAAGAAAGAAAAATACCACCTAAAATAGTTCCCTAACCTAGCTAGAAACAAGAAGAAAGTACCATCAAGATGAAGAAATGAACAAGGCCTACATTAGCATCATAACTTTGAAATAATGAAATCAAGCATAATGAAAATCAAGAACTCTATTCTTCTAATTTCCTAATTAAATCAAGTGGACCTATGTAGTCCAATGGAAATCAACAATATTTCTTTCTTTGATCCTTCATGGATGCTTGGGTGTGAGGCCTAGCTCTTCAAGATGGATGATGGAGGGGCTTGAGAATGGAAAAAGGCTTTTAGTGCAAGACTATGTGCTTTCCTTTGCTTTCTCAAGGGAATTAGGTGTAGGTGTAGAGGTAGGAGGAGGTCTCTTTATTTATCCCAAAGGATAAAGGATTCAACACATCCTCATGAATGTGGGATAAATGGAGATGTAGAGTTAATTATGGATAAGGGGGTTTAGATGGGGTTGAGTTAGCTTTAGGAGGGTTTAGTTTGTCCTCAAGTGGATCATGTGGATAAAGGGGTGTATTTATTAATCATCTTGATTAATTAATGCATGTGCAAGCTTTTAGATGGATTTTAGTGTGATTTAGACCATTAGGAAGGAATTAAACCAATTAAATAGAGATTTATTGATTTAATGAGAAGGGAGGCTAATTAATTAATAATAATTAATTAGACTAGATAGAAGGTGTCAATTAACAAAAGGTCATTAATTAGGGTATGTGTTGGATAGGTGACTTAATTAATTAGCTTAATGTAATCAATTAACGACAATGGAAGAGAAGATGAGCACTATTGACAATGTGTCGTCAATTTGTAGGAAAGGAGATAATTAGCACAATTTAAGTATTTAAATTTCTTAGGCGTAATTATAGGTGTCTACACACCTCACTAGCATGCTCAAACAGTGCTCAAACATTCTTCACATCCCTATTACCACTCATGCCCCTTCCATATCTCTTCATTCCTCATGACTAGGCTTCTTATGCACTTGAACTTGACAACGTTTCTTCAATAATGACCTACATTTTGCAAGCTGGCCTTGAAAACCTTCGAGTTTTCTTCAAATTCTCTCTCAGTTGTCTTCAAATTATCTCTTTCTCCTCAAGATGACATCATTAACCTTTGAAATCAACAATTCACATCATCAACCTTTGACATCAATGCCAATACTCAACAATCTCCCCCTTTTTATTGATAGAAACCACTCTCAGAAATATTATGACAACCACTTTATTTCTCCCCCATTCTGAACATTAGACACCATTCTCTCCATTTGAAATTAATGAAAAAGTGATACTTGTAAATTCTTAGATCACACATAGAACTTACCATACTGGAAGCATCAACCAAACATGTTCCCTTATCTCCATGCATACCTTCTCAACACTAATTTATTTCTCTTTGAGATAAAAAACCACCTAATTATCTCCCCTTGAGTTATTGAATTCCTTAATGACTACTAGGAATATGAATTACACCTAAATATTATCTTAAATGTCCACATGTTTCCATTGGAAGTTGCTTAGCTATAATTTATGTAATCTGATCCTTAGTAGATGCATACACAAGCTTAACATTTTTTCACTAACCCACTCTCTTAGGAAATGATAATCGATGGGAATGTGCATAGTCCTTGAGTGCATGACTAGATTCTTTGAAATAATTATGGCACTTGTAATATCACAATGGGAATAAGATTTTCATACTCTACCTTGTAGTCCTTTAAGATTTGTCTCATACATAGAATTTGAGTCTGACAGATAAAAGTTGCTAGAATGTACTTAACCTCACAAGTAAATAAAGCCATTGATGTTTATTTTTTCTTATCCATGAATGATACAAGGAATCTCTCTAAAGCATAAATTTTGGCTTGATATTTAGTATAGAGGGTCTAGCAGAGTCATTATAATGTGTTTACATATCATTTCATGGTCATAAGTTAGTTCTAGCTAGTCAAAAATTCAATTTTTGACTTTTCCCCAAAAAGGTAAATGTAACACCCATGTTATGATTCATCCAGATTAAGGGATTTATTTTAATCAAACCCTTAATTACCTTTTTATGACTTCAATTATTTTCAATAGCACGCATTAGATAAAATCCAACATAATAATAGTTACAAAATCTCTTAATTATTTTTATGCTGTAATGAATAACAATTTATTTATCAATAATAGTTGGATAGGATCCAAGGTTCATTACAAAATATATCAATTAAATATCACATAGAGACAAAAGCACCATCCAAAGAGACTCAAAAAGGTTTTGACTCAAATCTCCAACCAAAAGTGTAAAAACTAAAGACACCGAAACAAAGAAAAACCAGAGGAAAAAAGCTGAGACAAAATAAAAATAGACAACAAAAGTCAGCATAGGAGCCTCCTAAAGGGTCTTCATACTTAATCATGAACTCGGTCCTGCCTTTCATTGATTGACTTTGAGGAGATTCACCTCATCGTCTAAGCTACTCAACACCAACCTCATCTTTTTACCTTTGGAAATATCATCTGCTCTCTAATCCTTGAGAACATACAACCTCTACCCATGAAAAGTCATATTTGCATTCAACCACTTAACCTCTTTGACAAGATTACTATTATCTTCCTTCAAAGAAGCCATCGTGCTTTCCAATGTATCCAACATTTGAGATAAAAAAATCAAATATTACTTAGCTCAATACTAAGTAATCTAATACTATTAATATTCTAGAATTCATCTTGACAACATACATTAACCATGTGTAACTGCAAGGGTTTTAGATCCTTCTCGATCTCCCCTTATCACTCTATACAAGCTTGTATACATTGTATACCTTTGGTTAAACCATTTTATATGTTTTAATAACATGCACATATTTTTAGTTCCAACGTATAAAGTATTCAAGTAATTCATTCCAACTCAAAACACTACTGAAAGAAGAAATGGTGAAAATACAATGTAATCAATAATTTGCAATACTATGGCCATCATTATTTGGCATTGCACTGAAATCCAGCTTCCGAGACTCGCACACTAACCTACGAAACATTTCTTCCATGTACTGCACAACCATCTCAATATAGTTATCAGGATTCTTTTCCATTAATTAGAAATTAAATTACAGTTTTGAAGCTGCTGAGATCATGACTCAATATTCGGGTCACATGAATCATGTCAATCCTATATTAGGATCCCTATGGGAAACGTTACTCTCACATAATGAATTATGTCATTACGTTTTTTAATCCTCCCATAGCCATCTTGGGTTGGCATGTACAAGGTTCATACAACAAAAATTTTGCCTCATGATACCTATCCTTCATTGTTAATTCTTTATGTTGTCATCCTAGGGATGTGTTATTCATAATTTCTTTATTTTATCCATTTCATGATAGAGGTGTACAAAGAACTCATTGAATCACCGAATAGTGTGAGTACCTCATACCACATGTCGTAAGGTAAACTATGTCAACCTACGAAGACTAAATTAACTTATTTAAGCATAAAGATAAATTAATTCACAATGTTAAGATAAATAGTACTTATGATCATTCATATTCATTTATTCATATTAGTGTACTTAAGTTTATTTTGTACATCCGTACTAAGTCTCATAATGTGTGTAATGTACCTTTTGTACTTTGTTTTCTAACGACGTATTTATCTTTCAAAGAAAGGTACAATAGATATAGATATGGTTTTCCTAGTGTATGAACATTATCACAATCATGTTTGTTTTCCTTTATTGAAATGGCAACAACATGTCCATTACATTTTATAACTTATAATTGTTACAGGTTATATTATTCATACATGATAATTTATAAAAATAGATAAGTTATATTGTCATAATAATGCATTCATTTTTGCAAGTACCATAATGTAATACTTCATCTCTTCTTGCAGATTTCATTGTCATTCAATGAATATTTAGCAAATATTTTTCATTAATAATAAATTCATGAAAACATATTATATATCATAAGCAACATGATTCAATGATATTTATACATATCTGTAAAAACAACTTTGCATACACTTTCGTATAGTACAACTAGATATTAAAAACAACATGTTTTATATTAAATAATCATATGAAATACTTTCATGTTCGTACAAAATAATGATCATCTTAATAAAAAATAATACATAAGGAAAAAATCCTTTTTAAACAATCTACAAAGTAATACTTTCACATTTTCAATTTAGTAAAATAATCTGTATCGGATGAATAACCATCATTGCATGACAAAATCACGTGTGATAATCAAATCAATCACTTCATAATGGTTACTTTGTCATGCATGTTATAGGAGAGAGAAAATATTTTGTGTGGTTAGTTCATCGAACTGGC
This sequence comes from Taxus wallichiana var. yunnanensis, assembly GCA_018340775.1. Lineage (NCBI taxonomy): Eukaryota > Viridiplantae > Streptophyta > Pinopsida > Cupressales > Taxaceae > Taxus > Taxus wallichiana. The sequence goes on along the minus strand of CM031242.1, from coordinate 60,865,803 downwards.
ATGAATCATCAACTAGTAATCATGTTGAATTATTATGAAATAACGAATACAAAATGGGTATCTAACCTTTTCCCTTCATGCCACATTTAATAAATCAACATAATAATGATAACCACAGTAATAATGCAATCTTTGTTTCCCAAATATAAATCAAATAAAATACATGTCATAATCATACAAATCTATCAAATTAAAATACACTTGATAAGGCAATGTTTCTTAAGGACATCAATGATCAAGTTCTCATATCAATTAACCAATTTGTAACTAAGTCTCAAAACTTATAGTCATGAAATAAGTATGCATGAGTTAGCCAAAGTAATGTTTATCAAACAACCAGTCTTATGTTTCCAAACAAAAACTATTCATACCTTATAACTTTTTGATAACAATATATCTCAAGGTCAATGTTACACAAACAACCTTTATATAACCATTTAACCCATTAACAAGTCTTACAATAATACATAAGAAGCAATCAAGATTTACTTGATATAGAACCTAAAATTTCACTTCCATGTTAAACATTCACATCAACCCTCGATCACAAAATATTACTTTTGTATATTTAATTATTTAGATTTGTTATAATGGACGAATTATTAGGATCCCCTAACCAACTCGAATGATTCGAACCATCTCTCATTAATCCCTTAAAGGGAATAAAACGTGATTACATAAAACATCTAAGAGTGTTACTATATTACTCGTTCCCAAAGGAAAACCAAACATAAATAGTAGATAATAAATTAATATATAACCCATGTTAATGCAATACTATGTACTAGATGGATAGTAAGTACATTTTAATGAAGGAGAAGACCCAACCTTCTACCTGTATCAAATTTATCCTTACTTTTATAATTATATAATTCAAAATAAATGTCCACCGAGTGACTCATACTAGCTGGAATGAACTTGGAACTGATTTAAGGTTCTCTTTTACATTAAGCATTTTAATACCGTGATGAAATATAACACAACAAATAAATAGTCTACAATATACAAACCTAGGTCCTTAGTGACCCTATCGAGTTCATGGCCATGTGACTAAACATGGAAATTCAAGTAAACATAATATACGTCAATTCAATATTTCGATGTTCCATTTAAACCCATTCCAAAATAGCAAAGATAATATTTATACCTCATACTCGGTCATTTCCTATATTTTTCTAACAAAACGAGTGCAACAGATGGTTTCACAAACCACTAAAGTTCGTACCCATTATTTTTCTAGGTTAGTAAAAATATAATAGGCACATATTCTATTTTAAGAATTCATCCACATTTATATAAATAAAAATGGTCAGTCTAAGATTCAACCAATATTCGTAAATACAACAAGGAGGAATCAAACCACAAATACCCATTTGTTACATATGTTTCAACCTAAATTTTCTTACCAAATCATAATGTTATGATTTATAATCCATTAAAAATTACAAAACAAAGAATAAAACTACTTAATAATCCTCATCTCATAATAAAACAATAAATTTGAGTAAGAGAAATCCATTCTGAGACAAAAACTTCTGCAATAACCTCTTCAACTTTCCTCTAACTTCCTTGTCGAATCTCTAAGAAATTGAACCACAAGAACCCCCAATTCTTTTCCATATTTATACAAATTATATGTCATAAATAGAGAATCTATATTTAGCTATTTCTTCCCACTAATAGCTTCATAATTATCCATGCATGGTTTCCAAAACAAGGGATTTGAACAAAAACAAACAATAACAATGAACCCACATTGCATGCCCAAAGATTCTCAAAGAATTTCCTTGTATTTAAAAATACCATGCATGCATTGAATGCATTAAATTTTATAGGTGCCACATAGTGGCATGGATAAGATATCTCTTAATTTTCCCTCTACTTCCACGGACATTCCCGAGCAATCGAAGACTTATTTAAAAGAAATAATAACCAATGTTTACATAGTGTCGGTCTATGGCCAAATTCATTCATAATCAAACATTACCAATTCCCTTCATATGGTCTAAGACCATTCTAAGTTTAACTTAATAGATATTATCCTTTCTTATATGGTGGTCAATCACTATGCAATAACCATTTCTTTAATATTTCACAATGCCCATGGTGAGGTCGAAGACCTCATAAAATAAATAAACAATAACTTTTTCTACCTTATTACATGGTCAAAGACCATTAGAAAAATAATTTTATTGCCTTGGGGTCATAAACCCAATCAACTTTACCAAGTGTACATGGTTTAAAACCATAGGTTATAATTATTAAACACTACCCAACTTGTATGGTTCATGACCATTGTTGGATTCATTACTAGTAGAAATATAATCGAACCATGGCTTAAGGCTTGCATGGAGAAAAATTTTAATTTCCTAGACCGCAAAAAATCAAACATTTAAATGCAATCATGGTTAAGGATCAACCAAAACAATATTTACTTTCCATATGCTAAGCACAAAGTAGGAATTCGTAGTAATCTATAGCCATCAATCTTTAAATACAATTATGGTCAATGTCCAAAGAACAATAAACCAAGATAACCATATATTAACTTACCCTATTATTTCCATGCGATAAATAACTTAGAATTGCGACTAAGACAATTATTCTTCTTATCAAGGTCAAGTCAACATTCCAACAATAATAATTGCGTTATTAATCATTGCTAAGTAATAAAATCAACCAACAATCATTTACCTTGTCAACGATCAAGAATATTTTTGGGCAACAATTAAGACCAATTATATGATTTACGTTTTATGAAAAAATTTCTATGATAAGGAGGTTAGTAAAAACATCAAAACTTAGGATTATTTCCCATAACAAAATAATACAAGTACAACAATAGATCAATTTGTTAAACAATTACGATATCATCAACTACAACAAGCAAGGAGGTGCACAATCATCAAAGTCAAGTACAAAAATAAAAATGATGTACAACCATCAAATCAAGTGTAAATACGGGGTGTGACATACTTCCCCCTTAAAGAGACATTGTCTCAATGATTTTAACTCATTCATATAAAACATAACAACTAAACATAGTCAAAGAATTTTAAGCATTACTATTTAAGGAAAAGTCAACTCATAATTTCACATAACTTATAATTTTTCCATATTTTTTAGTTAGTTATTACTCCTAAATCTTGGTTGTAACAACCTTATGAAATAAATAATTGTAAAGCACTAGTAATACAAATAAAAAATTGCCATTGCATAATCGACCAATTTATCAATTATAATAAATATATTAGTATTAGATAATCAAAAATAGAAGTTTGTATCATTCAAACAAATAAGGAAATACTATTTTTTTCTTCCAAATTTTTCCTATCAATCTAACTAGTTTCACTATGAAAATTCCTAGGTCTTGAACCTGGTACTTAAGTAGGTGTTTCTTATTTTTTATCTTGGTGGTTTTCCACCGTAGAGCATGGATTATTTATTGTGTATTGTTTTCCTTGTTCCTCAAGGAACAATCTTTCAAATATTGGTCACCACCGCACTTGAAATACCCATCGAAAGGATATGAAGTGTACTTCCACCTCACAAGGTGAGACATCTCACTTTGGTGGGAGCCTGAATCATAGATTACATGTTAGTTGTGACGGATTCCATCATAGAATCTGGCATATGTGTAAGTGTGTGTCATAGGAGTTACATTCCCCTTTCGTAAAGTAACTCCTCTTCTCCATCATGGAGGCATCATTGTTTCTACATGGGAGTTACTCATCACTCCCCTATATGTACACCTTACTTCTTGATCTATGAGCATGGGGATTGAGCCCTTTTTCCTTTAATGCATGCACATTATCTCCATGGTTGAGTTCTTTCTTGAATCTTGAAGCTACACCATTCCATGGTTGAGTGTAACTCCTTGATGCACATGGATTCCCTCCAGGTATTCATCCTTCCTCCCTCCTTCATGGTATCAGAGATCGGGGATCATAATCATTTTTCTCACTTCAGTTTCTTACTACTCACCACCTCGTAGTTTCATGTGCAAGCTCTCATTCCTTTCTTTGTGCTCTACTTACATTTTCAAGGGTACATGTATTTGTTTTTGTGTTGGTGTTTATAGTGTTCTCGGTTTATACAAAAGTGCGGGTTTAGAGGTATAATTTTCTTGGGGTTTGAAGGGTTGAAAGAGCTATTAAATGGTCTAACTCAGCCCCAACGCATCGAGCCGGGAACCAAGCTCCCCATATTACTTTATAACTCGGTCACCTCGTCTTAGTGAACTCACCACTCACTTGATGTTTTTAGTTCAAAGGTTTGTTTTGGTTTTCTCACCCTTACATTGTAAGAGTGTCACCTTTTGAGCATTGCATGCTCTATTTTTACTCTTCATGTGTTCCATCTTCGAATCTCGATATTTTTTATCTGTGTGAACATGTTCTACCATCGTTTTTATACACTCGACCATCTCTTCTTGGCACATTCCTTCTGCTTACTCACATATTCAGTTGTTTCTTTGGCTTGGGGACCCATTTATAGCTTGAACGTGTGTGTATTAGAACTATTCATTGTTCATTTGCATTGGTTTTGACTCATCTACCACTCGGTTTTAAGCTTGCATGCTCTGCCTACAATTCGGGTTCAGCTTTTCCTTTGGGTAGTCACTTGCATTTATCTCGACACTGAAGTAATCGACTTAGCCCTCTACATTGTGATCCTGGACACGGTGGCATCTTGAATCTCCTATGTTTGTTTGTGTCTTTGCATTGGTCGATTATTGTACATGTATACCTTGCATTGTGGGCTCTTTTCTTGAATCTTTTCTTGAGTTTATTAGTGCCCCTTTGGTTCGTTTTGTGGCCTTAGCTCATTCATCTTGTGCACCATGAGGTCTCCTTTGCGTCATGTTTGAAAACCTCCCTACTAGCATCTCCTGGCTTGTGATTCTTCTCCTGTGGTGTATTAAAAAGTTTCCCAACCATTATTGTTTACACCCATAGTGAATATTTTCCACATTTTCAATTACTCGATTGTGCTTTAAACTCTACATAGCTCATTCGAGTCTTTTGTTCGACATCCCGACTGGTACCCATCACCGACATGTGGACCTAGCCTTTTCAGCGGTTTCCTCCACCTATCACAAAGACGTCTTCATACTTAGCTCACACCCATTCCATTTTTAATGTCTTAAGGTGAAAAACATTCCTTCTTGGCATTGTAATAATTTTTTTGATACATTTTACTTGTTAATAAATGCCCTTCCTACAAGTTTCAAAGATGGAGGGAAAGGTCCGGGGTTGGCGGGAGGATAATCCGCCCTCACAAGTAAAAAAATTTATCTAAAATTTGATATCATTTCCAAAAAGTAAAAATAAAACACCATTTGTACATGTTTCAAGCACTTTTTAATCCATTTGCGGGGGCTTATTGGCTTTTTCCATCGATTCGTGAATCATTTTTGGGTATAACTTTTGACTAGTTTCTTAGTTTTGGATGCTTCCTTAGTCAAAATTGCATGAATTTTCACACACTACATGATGGGGTTGTCATTTTTGTAAATGCACTTCTTTATAAAGTGCTGCATTCTGGGGGTCATTACCGCTTGCTTGTTTGGGCTTGTAATTTTCACACTAAGTTATAAAGTGTCATCTGGGATCTTTTGGGGGTTTATCTGCACTATGGATTTCCATCATTTTGTTGTTATGCTCAATTCTAAGAACTATTTGACATGGAAGGAAGGCATCATTAGACACTACATTGTGCATGGTTTTTTTCCCTACCTCTATGGTCTCGTTCTTGAGCCTCGAGCCTCTGCAGAAGGATGAGTGGTTTAACTATACTTGATGAGGTCTATGGCCTTCTTGGTCTTACTATTTCTATGGATATCCAATGATTTTTTCAAGAACACTAAGTGTCATTTCACTGCCTGGTCCATTATTTGACAGTTGCATGGTGATACTACTTTAGCATCTGAGAGCGACGCTTCCCTAGACCAATTTTGTACCTCTAAGGATTCTCCCCCTCCTCACATCCCTTCCATTGTTGAGTGTTCCTCTATTCATTTTCTTCTTGGGAGTCCCTTGTTGATCATCCACATCGGGATATTTATTATAAGACCACTCATACTACTTTTTGTCACTACAAAGCTCATTGTTGACCATGTTCATGCTTTCATTCACTCTTCGCACTCATGTTCCATTGGAGACCCTTTCTCTGAGATAGATGTGACCATTTCCCAGTGCTCCCTTGCATCTTGATTTCTTAGTTAACAAAACTCTCCCTACACTTGTTTCTTTTGTTAAGTGCCACGTTGCTTCACCTTGGCCTTCTAGCAGCTCTCTATAACGTTCTTCTCCTCCTACTTCATGTGTTGCATTACATGCTCCATTTGAGCCATCACACATCTTGGAGGACCTATCTATCTATTACGTTGGGAGTGCTTCCCTAGGGACACTTGTCACTTCCACCATCTTATATATTCTTCACGATGCACCTCTTCTTATGGGTTCCTTTCGAGGTTCGTTTTGCCCCCACCTTCTTCTCTCTCTGACATGCACACTATCGTGAAATTACCTTTGTCTCATGTGCACTCTTTTTCTAGACCTATGTCACCTTCCAGTTGTAAATTAGAGTCATATTTCAAAGTATTGCATGCTTCTTCTTTGTTCGTGGAGTGGGTCGACTTCCAATGCTCCTTTTCTATCCTTCCCAAGGGTAGGAACATTGTTTGATGTAAGCATATTCTCTTCAGTCTTGGCATGGAGGACCACATCATTGACACACTTCTTGGAGGAATTTATTGTTCTCTCTTATTTCTCTCTCTACTGGAGTATGATTGTATTTGGGTACCTTATTAGGCCATGTTTCGGGACCCATTTCTTCTCCTTATTCTCTAGTCTTCTTGAGTGAGTTTCTCTCTTTTTGGGGAGTTTTTTCCACTAGGTTTTCTCCTTTCACTCCACTTTTCAAGAGTTTCTTGTACATGGGTACCTCATCATGCTTGTGGTTGGGACCCATTTTTCATTCTTTATGTTTTTTGTCGAATTGCCTTGCCTCATCCTAAGTTACGATGAAGGGGGGTGTTGGTGTGAGGTGTACTGCCACCTCACCAAGTGATTCATCTCACTTAGGTGGGACCATAAATCATAGGTGTCATGTTAGCTATGATAGATTCTAACATGGAATCCTTCATATGTGTAAGTTTGTGTCATAGGAGTTACATTCCCCTTTTACAAAGTAACTCCTCTTATCCATCATGGAGGCATCATTATTTCTACATGGGATTTACTCATCACTCCCCTCTATATACACCTTGCTTCTTGATCTATTATCATAGGGATTGAGCCATTTTTCCTTTAATGCATGCACATTATCTCCATGGTTGAGTTATTTCTTAAATCTTAAAGCTACACCATTCCACGGTTGAGTGCAACTCCTTGATGCTCACGGATTCCCTCCATGTCTTCATCTTTCCTCCCTCTCGTTAGTAGTCTCCGTGATATTCCACATTTTATTCCATAATTTTTTCACCAATTTTTGTAGAAGTTAATGGTGAAGAAGAATTAACGCTCTTATTACTTTTCCTCTTTAAAATTTAGAATTTTTTGTAGCTTTCTGCTTCTTTCCTTATGGATTTTTTGAACACTTCTTCTACAAATATAAAATCCATGTTTATCTACTTTTTCTCCTATATTTGGTTTAAATTCCATATTATATTTACAGATCCAAACGTGTCGCCATTAGACAATTCAACAATCAAGTGATACCCTCGTTGATTGCTATCGACCGATTAAAGTTATTTTTTCTTGAACTTATCATTTTCACCCTTTTACCGGTACTCCAAGGAAACTATCTAGTTTTAGGTGTCCTAAAGGATTGTTAGAATTTTATCTAACCTCTTAATCACTCGAACCCACAAAAGATATATATGATCCAATTCATTTCCTAAGGTTCATCCTTCTTTTAAATATAGTATTCTATTAATAAGAATAAGGTTTTCAACTAGTGTATGAACCCATTAAGTCCAAGAGTTGTAAACCTTCATCTCTGATACCAAAATGTAACACCCATGTTATGATTCATCAAATCTAAGGGATTTTTTTAAATTAAAACCCTTGATTACCTTTTTTATGCCTTCAATGATTTTCATCACACATCAAATAAAATCCATCATAATAATATTTACAAAATCCCTTAATTATTTTTATGCTATAATGAATAACATTATTACTTAGCTCAATACTAAGTAATCCAACATTATTAATATTCCAAAATCCATCTTGACAACATACATTAACCATGTGCAACTGCAAAGGTTCTAGATCCTTCTCAATCTCTCTTTATCACTCTATATGAGCCTATATACATTGTATTCCTTTGTTTAAACCTTTTATAGGTCTTGAGAATGGGTGCATCTTCGTAGTGTCATCCTGTAATGTATTAAAGTACTTCCTTCCACCTCAAAACACTACTAAAAGAAGAAATGGTGAAAATACAATGTAATCAATCATTTGCACTATTATGGTGATAGTTATTAGACATTGCACTAGAAAGCCAATATTAATACTACACACTAGCCTATGAAATTTGTCTTCCATTATCCACACAACCGTCTCAATATAGTTATCAAGATTCTTTTCAATTGATTAGAAATTAAATTACATTTCTAAAGTTGTTGGTATCATCCTTCCCATAGCCATCCTAAGCTAGCACGGACAAGGTTCATACTGCATGAATGTCATCTCATGGTACCTACCCTTCATTGTTAATTCTTTATGTTGTCATCCTAGGGATATGTTATTCAAAATTTCTTAGTTTTATTTATTTCACAATAGAGGTTTACAGTAACTCATCGAGACACCGACTAGTGTAAGTACCTCATACCACATGTCGTACGGTAAACTATGTCAACCTACGAAGACTAAATTAACTTAGTTAAGGATAAAGATAAATCAATTCACAATGTTAAGATAAATAACATTTATGATCGTCCATAGTCATTTATTAATATTAGTGTACTTAAGTTTAATGTGTATATCTATAATAAGTCTCATAATGTTTATAATGTACCTTTTGTACTTTGTTTACTAACGACGTATTTATCTTTCAAAGAAAGGTACAATATATATATATATATATATATATATATATATATGTTTTCATAATGTATGAACATTATTAAAATCATGTATGTTTTTCACAATTTAAAGGCCAAAGAACATGTCCATTGAAATTAATGACTTATAACTATTACATGTTATATTATTCATGCATGATAACTTATAAAAACAAATAAGTTATATTGTCATTTTAATGCATTCATTTCTGCAAGTATCATAATATAATACTTCATCTCGTCTTGTGGATTCCATCATCATTCAATGAATATTTAATACATATTTGTTCATTAATAATGAAGTCATGAAAACATATTAAATATCGTAAGAAACATGATTCAATGATATTTATACATATATGTAAAAATAGTTTTTCTACACTTTCATATAGTACAACCAAATATTAAAAAACAACACATTTTATATTAAATAATCATATGAAATACTTTCATGTTCTTACAAAATAATGATCATCTTAATAAATAATAATATATAAGGCAAAAATATGTTTTAAATAATATGAGAAGTAATAATTTCACATTTTTAATTTAGTACAATAATCAGATCGGATGAATAACAATCATTGCATGACAAAATCACACGTAATAATCAAATCAGTCACTTCATAATGGTTACTCTTTCTTGCATGTTGTAGGAGAGAGAAAATATTTTACATGGTCGTTATCGAATCGGTATGAATCATCAAATCCTAATCATGTTGCATTATTATGAAATAAAAATATAAAATGGTTATCTAACCTTTTTCCTTCATACTACATTTAATCAATTAACATGATAATGATAACCAAGGTAATAATGTATTCTTTGCTTCCCAAACAAAATCAAATAAACTCGCATTTCATAATCATGCAATCCTATCAAAGTAAAATACATTGATAAGGAAATGTTTCTTAAGGACATCAATGATCAAGTTCTCATCTCAATTAACCAGGTTTGTAACTAAGTATCGAACCTATATTCATCAAAAAGTATACAGAGTTAGCCAAAGTAATGGTTATCAAATAGTCGGTATTATGTTTTCAAACAAACACTATTCATACCTTCCAAAATTTTGATAACAATATATATCACTTGGTCAATGTTACACAAACAACATTTATCTAACCATTTAACCCCTCAACAAGTAGTACAATAATACACAAGAATCAATCAAGATTTACTTGATATGGAACCTAAAATTTCACTTCCATGTTAAACACACATCTTGAATTTCACATCAACCCCTAGATCACAAAAGATCACTTTTATATATTTAATTTGTAACAACCCAAAAATTTCACACACAAACAACACAGTAAAATACAAGATAACTTTTTTTTTATTGACACATAACACGACACAACATGCCACCACCAAGGTCACAACTAACTCCGCGGATAACTCAATACAAGGATGACCACAAAGGTAGCACGGAAATGTTCACACCCACCAAGGATAATTCACTTTTCTTTTTGTTAAGACAATATAGGAAAACACCACATAACACACTTACAGATAGGGCAAGCCACAATGAGAAAATTATTGAAGGTTATTTATTTTAATAATACCTCTTTCGATCCTTAGCTTCAATTTTCTAAGACTCTAGATATAATTCGAACAATACCTCTTACAACGCTAAGTTTCTTACGTTTACTCTGAAGATAAATTTGCTTTCAGTCTTCTCTATTATGACCTATTATTTGCTTAATTCGTTTATTTAGAAGAACATGGTAAATTTAAATTCCACATCAATCCACAATATCGCTTCTAGGACTCGTTCATGCCCATATGACAACATGGGTTTGCGTTCAACACACTTAAGAGAAGAAAAGCAAAGTGCCTTGGAACAAGGTTAGAGGGAGAAGGTCGAGTTGAAAACATCTATAGGACCTCAAAAGTTAATACCAGGCTTTAATTGAGGCTTGAGAATTTATCCAAAATTATCAAATATTTTACAAAGGCTTCACTGAATGAGTATTACCAAAGAGAACAATTTACCTTCCAAATGGCGGTGAGATAGATTGTGTGATTTCCAAAATGTTTTCTCTGGCTTATTAAATCTTATCATCTTCTAACGACTAACAATTCATTTCACCTTAGGATCGTTTTACGAATTTTTCACCATAAAAGGGATAATGTTCACTAGTGGAGCTAGGGATATCATGTTATATAATTTTTACTCACAATGATAGTCTCGCCTATGATTTCTTAAAGAATTCCTTGCTCTCAAGCTGGTAACCTCTACGTTAATTTATTTGAATATAACTTTTAGTTCAACTTTTATAAGTATTAAACAACCCACGTTATTTTACTTATGTCGCATTATTACTAAGTCATAGCAAGATTTACTCAACATTTATTTTCAAGGGTAAAGTTTAATAACACTCATTCACCAGAACAAAACAAGGTTACATCCACACTTAAAATACCGATAATCCAATAAGGTCACTCAACAAGCAGTAACCAAATATTTTAATATTTTCAATGATGGTCAAACAAACCAAGGTGTCCAAAGTTAAGATGACAAAGTCCACAAATACATTATACTAAGACCATGATCCTCTCCTACATTTTCCACTGTATGTTATCAATAGTTGAACAATATAAAAAGGATTGCAGGTAAGAACTTCTCAGCTGAGGTTGAAGCAAAAGTTTACAAGTCTATCCCTCATCTACTCGCAAAAATCCATCTGCACAAATATTTACTAGAGTCAGTTCGCTAGAACTGAGCATGATAAGATATAATCCTCACCTAAAAATTTATGCCATCTAGCATTTACATAAATGAAAGTTTGCAATACTCCCTAACATATAATTCCTAACATGCATTCTAAAACTTAACTGCACATCACATGATAATACATTTCATTCCCATTATTGGTTCACCTCCCTAAGATCTGCTTACATATGAACAAAATTCCAAGTGGCTAGATGTACAACCTTAACCTTTCAATTAATTATACTTAAATTACAGTAATAATAATATCGCTCACTTAATACCTTCAGTCTACTTCTTCTATATAAGTATCCAATAATATTATCTTTTAATTAAATATAAGTACCAACGACATTGAGCTTCTATAATAAATACAAGTGTCAATCTTATGATATTCATCAATATTACCCAAGTATCAAACCTTTATAGAAAATCAAGGATATGTAAGTATACTTTTGATATTTATCTCACAATTTTAAGAATATACTTATGTAAACAAGGGTTCCACCAATCAGTAAGTTCATATATTATTTAGATATCCTTTTGGTTGTTTATTATCATGTCTCTATATGCCTCTATTAGTATAAGAGTCCAACTCATAGGAATGAGTTACGATCAACAATACTGTCATATTTTGTTAATGAGTAGAAGGTACATTTGGCTAGCTAAAATATGTAAGCGTGGTCCAAGCCACTATAAATACCAGTATCAACATTATCTCCACTCCTAATGAGATGCAAGTATTAATTTGTATATAATCACTCAAGTAGATACTATTGTTTATAACAACAAAGGTTTCCCCGAAATACCAAATAAGTAAACCACTTATAGGGATCCTTAAGTTTCCATGACATGAATTGGATTCGATTTCTCATGATATTCATACGCAGTCTCCTATTACAGAAGGGTTACAGTCAAATGAAATCTGCATCATGATTCCATGTACTCCAAGGAGGCCCTACGAAAGACTTGACCATCACTTCGTGGTCTGCCATTAATAGTATGTCCATGGCTCTAAGCAGAGAATGACTAATGTGTTTTTTTTTAAAGACAAGGTAAACCTTTGTAACGACCCAAAATTTCGGACACACTAACAACACAGAAAAATACAGGATAACTTTTTTTGACTAGATTGACACAAAAAACACGACACAACATGTCGCCACCAGGGTTACAACTAACTCTGTGAACAACTCGATACAAGGATGACCACACAGGTAGCACGGAATGTTCACACCCATCAAGGATAATTCACTTTTCTTTTTGACAAGACAACATAGGAAACCACCACATAACACACTTACAGATAGGGCAAGCCACAATGAGAAATTATTGAAGGTTATTTATTTTGATAAAACATCTTTCGATCCTTAACTTAAGTTTTCTAGGACTCTAGAAATGATTCGTACAATTCCTCTTACAACGCTAAGTTAATTACTTTTACTCTAAGGAGAAATTTGCTTTAAGTCTTCTCTATTATGACCTTTATTTGCTTAATTCGTTTATTTAGAAGAAAAGGGTAAATTTAAATTCCACAAGGCCATCTATTCACACTAACGCTACTAGAACTCGTTCATGCCCATATGACAACATGGGTTTGCGTTCAACACACTTAAGAGAAGAAAAACAAAGTGCCTTGGAACAAGGTTAGAGGGAGAAGGTCGAGTTGGAATCATCTTTAGGGCCTCATTAGTTATCGCCAATATTTAATTGAAGCTAGAGATCTTATCCAGAATTATCAAAGATTTTACTTAGGCTTCACTGAATGAGTATTACCAAAGAGACCAATTTACCTTCCAAAAGGCGAGAGAGATAGAGTGCGTGGTTTCCAATTTGTTTTCTCCGGCTTATTGAAACTTATCATCTTCTAACAACTAACAATTCATTTCACCTTAGGATCGTTTTACGAATTTCACCATAAAAGGGATAATGTTCACTAGTGGAGCTAGGGTTATCATGTTATATAATTTTACTTGCAATGATAGTCTCACCTTTGATTACTTCAAGAATTAATTGCTCTCAAGTTGGTAACCTCTACGTTACTTTATTCGAATATAACTTCTAGTTTAACTTCTATAAGTATTAAACAACCCATGTTAGCTTACTTATGACACATTATTACTAAATCATAGCAAGATTTAACTCAACATTTAATTCTCAAGGGTAAGGTTTAACAACACTCGTTTACAAGGACAACACAAGGTTACATCAACTCTTAGAATACTGATAATCCAATAGGGTCACTCAACAAAGAGGCAAACCAATTTTCTTAGATTTTCCAAGATAGACAGACAATTCAAGGTTTCCAAAGTTAAGATGACATAATCCACAATACAATATCCCAAGACATTGATCCTCTTCTACATTTTCCATGGGACGTTATCAATAGTTGAAAAAAGGGTCCATGCAAAAGAACTTCTCAACAGAGGTTGATGCAAAATTTTACAAGTCTATCCCTCTCGTACCCGCATGAGCATCTGCAACAAAATATATTTTTTTACAAGAGTCAGTCTGCGAGAACTGAGCAAGATAAGGCTACACAAAGCCACCATAACTAAAGTCTAATAGTACCATGAAAGAAACACCCTATTGACGAGAATTGGGTCAATGCCCTAAACACAACAACACCCCAAATTATCGCAAAGTCTCTACCATGCCACTCAAAGAAGAAAAGGCCTCGTACTTCAATTATGAACAAAAGCAACAAAAGTTTAACAATTGTACGAGAATGGCTCTTGGCCTTATAAGAAGGAATAAACAGTCTATAAGAAACAAGATTCCCATCACCAATTAAATAATTACAAGATTGAAGTTTGTCACACATACTATCCATTTAAAATTACCAAAAGATACCAAAAGCATAGGCTTTAATATAAGATTTCTAAAAGACAAGAGTTGACCAGCCCAACAAGGGGGAAACACGGTGTTCAAACATTAACATGAAAAGACAAGCATTATAAAATTTCAACCCTGTAATCACATAGAGTATAAGACTAAAATTAAATACAGGGCACGACACAGCATAAGTTCGAGGTGAAGGCAAAGTTTACTAGTCTTGACCATTAACTCCAAGAGATTCCCCTATCATTCAAGAAGGCCTAATGCCTTAAAGGCTAGTAACAACACGCAAGAGAAGAAGGGAATTCCATCAAACAAGAGTATACAAAATGCCATCCAAATTTTTATATCACTAAGGATTTACAAACCTCCACAGTAACTCTAAAGTTCGGTTAATTTAAAAGAAATTACCTCCTTTTTTAAAACAACAATATTTTAAGTCAACCCTTGATAACGAAATCAACCGTTCAACATAGGTACACACATAAACTACTAAGTGTCATTATCAAAACAACTCCTTCCGCTATGAATCCATAATACTATCGATTGCAAGAAAATTTTCCCCAAGGTCAATAACGTTCAAGACAATTTTCATCACCAACATTAAGGTACATATGTGCATAGAAACTATCCAATCTTGATTAACAACACAATCATTATAAAAAAGGGAAAAACACAAGTTAGAAAACTAGATTATGCCACCAACAATCTTCTGAGAGGGAAGACCAAAACAATCCTAGTATTAGCGGGGTATTGGAATGTATAACTGTAACCTCGAACTTAGGAGATCCGAAGACTAATTACGGTTCATAATGAAGGTGACAGTCAAAGTACTTCTGAGAAGGGTTTTAAAAACCTAGGAACAAGACTGAAGCTACAAAGGAGCCTAAACACGTGAGGTTTGAAACGTGTCGCACACAAACTTATTCATTCTAAAAGTTTTAATACCGAATCTCTAACTCGGCTAGTCCAAGCATTGATCACACTAATCCTGCAACCTTTCTTTCTCGATGCCAAAAGGGTTATCAAAGAGGCTTGAGAGGGAGTTAACAACATACGACAATAGACAAGGAAAGACAAACTTGGTTGAAAGGAAGGATCTTTTAACGACTGCTAATTACTAGCTGGAACAACAATATAGACTTGAAACTCTAACGTAAAGCAAAATATATATATATATAAGAGAGAACGAAGGTCGGTCACTCGAGAAGGGAAAACATAACACTCAGAGGGGAGAACACCTGCATGCATTCCACTAACATACTGGCAACGATAACAACTAAAATAAGAAGAAAGCAAGCAGAAAGGAGAGAACTCCCAACATGGCGTCCAACTGACAAATCAAATCAAGGAAATGGCGGTTTGATTTCACGATAAATTAAATATAGTAACAGTAGCAAGGTGTAGAAATATCTTTCCTGATTATCCATCTTTGACGAGGCACGCAACACCTCAAATTTCAGCAACAACAACCCTCTAGTAAAAATCTTCATCAGTAGCATGCCAGGCGACAATATTCCACTCAATCTCGCATTCACACAGGCAGGGAACTCCCAAAACTAACAGTACCACAAGGAGGAGGGTCCACATTATTTCCACAAAGGTATTCAATAAAGTTCATAGTCCATCTTGGAATATGGTTCGCTTCACCATAAGCAAATAGTAGGTATCCAACTGTGCAGGTCGCCTTTACCAGTGTTCACGCAGCCTTGGAAAAGTGGCAGTTTGAGAGCATGAAAATATGTCCATCGAGCAAAGGAGACACCCACCATTCTATCAGCTGAAAAGTAGGCATCACAGGAGTTGTGGATGCAAGCGTGAAGGGAGGAAAACACAATGCACAACAAAATAAGCAGCAAGGACTGTCCAGGTCTCCATTCCTAGCAACACGTAGCCAACACAAGGAGAGGGACATTTGCAGGTTGTAGCCACGAGCCAGGGAGGAAAATAAAATAAAAAATTCCAATCTGCTCTGCGCACTTCAACAAGAAACCACGTAGCTAGCGCCCAAAAGGCTTGAGCAGGTTACTAGAACAAGACTGGGCACGTTTGCAATAATCATCATTACACGGAACCAACTTTCCCCCGGAGCAGTCAAACAAGATGGACAAAATTACCTGGTGAGCGGCCAACAGCAGAAGAACTAAATTTCAATCTGCATAACCCGAGCTAGGGAGGAATACGAAGGAACAACGATCCAAAAGAAGGTGGATGCATTTGCAAATGCATTTCAGTCTGCACCAATGACCAGCAGTTGTCAAACTTGATCTATTCACCTTTACCAATCACACATCCAATGCTAGCAAGGAGTTTTGGCAATGGTATAGACGTCCTCCATCAGCCAGAAAACTAGAGAACAAGCAGGGATGACATCCTAGCCGACCAAACACCGCATTAAAAGAAAAACGCGTTCCATACTGAACAATTCAAGGCCCAATGAAAAAAAAGCGGAAAAGGCTGCCTCCAGCCCACAAAGTACGGTGCAAAAAGGAAATCCACGAAATAACCGGGTGGTCAGCAAACTCCACGCACCCATTAACCAGAAGACAAGGGAACAAGGAATCCAAGGAAAAGAAAAGGAGTCCACGTCTGCTCATGCCAAGCTTGCCACATCAACATCTAACGTGGGAGGCAAGGAAAGTGGAAGCAACAATAATTTCATCCAAAAAATTATCAATTAATACGACAGGCGAGAAGGCTCATGCTGGTGTTTCGATAAAATAAAAATAAAATAAAATAAAACAACGTAAGGATAAGTAATATTAATGTTGATAACAAATCGACGATCAGATAACGAAGTTATCGTTGATCGATAAATAAAATAATAATAACATTATTATTATTTTTATTAATATTATTATTACAACTTAATAATAATTATTAATCATATTAAAAAGGACCAACAACAAGCTCGACAATTCAAGAACATGGTTTTCCTTTAACTGGGGACAACGTAAGGAGCGATGCGGGGGCCAACAACAAAAAACATCATCATCAACACAAGCAGGAATGATGAAGAGGGAGAAAACTAAATATCCTTTGTGGCAAAGACGAAAGTACTAATGTTCAACGGAAACGTAATGGCGATCAACGATTAGCATCACAATTGTCGAAGAAGAAAAAGGAACAACGGTGAACGGGGCATTACAACCTTATTTACCTTAAAACTTACAAAAGTAACATACCCACAGAAATTATCGATCCAATGACAATATACCAGACTTATCAGAGATTACCCTCAAGGCCCATTACAATTATCTGTTAAGGAAAAGACGCATAACAAAAACATTAATGCCTCGAGATTCAGTCAAAAGAGAGCACGAAAGATGCGATGCAGAGACTCACATGTGTGACTGCACGTCACTAATAATCAACCCATTATTCCAAGCAAGCTCTTAACAGCTCAAAAAGCCTAGAGTAATGTTTACCTCACCAAAACAAGTCGAAGCATGTTCCACCAACAACTCACTCTCTTAAACGGCATTCAACACAAATAAACGATACAAGGTACCGTTATAGATTATAAAACCCAACCGTCAGACAACGAAACTATATTTGTGAATAGTTTACATTGAACAGGGTTTCAGGGTCGAACAACAAGGTCTTACAAAATCACCTACAGCTCCATATAGACATCAGATAACAACTGGTTCGAAATCCTCCTCCAAGGAAGGGAATGACGACTATTAAGACACGCAGAGTACCCATAATATCAGGGAGTTCACCTTAACTAGTCAAATGATAACAGAGGTAGCTTTCACGAATGAAGAACACAGGGTTCCATAGCTCGAATCAATAGATTTGATGGAGGCACCTACAAGTTTTCCCATGATACCCATATCTTTCTTTTTTTTTGTATTATATAAAAAGAAAATACCAGGCAAAGATATATCTGAATATCCTCATAAGCCGAGGTTTTCACCCCAAGAAAAAAAATAGAACAACAAGAATTGCACAGATTTGATTTACACAAATACTACAGGGAATAAACCATTAAGGGAGGGTTAAGAGCTTATCATGCCTGCAGTGTAGAAAAACCCCAGGAAGAGCCACGAGTTCCCAACAGGCGACCTGCCCCACGCCCCCTTTTTCTCCATTTTCAAAACGCCCATCCTTCACTCTCCTCCACGCTGGAACAGGTCAGGAGCAGCAGCAATGGAGGGGGTTCTAACTGCACAGTGCATTTTTGGAAGATTCTCAGTGCATCTGCAGTCCACGCAAAATAAAACTCCTTCCACGCTCACCCACACGGCCAGGGCAGAAATAAAATGGCGTCAAGGTTCTGCGCACTAAGTAAACCAACCATGCAGCAAGGAAATGTTGAAATAAACTCACAAATGTGAGCTTTCCACCTGGCGCGCGACCCCCAATCCACTGAGCACGCAGATCCCCAAAAAAATGGCGTGGCTAGCAAGCCATTACACTCACGAAGCCAAAAACGCAGGCAAAAAACCAATAAGATTTCAATCACGTTTCCCCATATCCAGGTAAGATACAACACGATTTCCCTTTACAGGACGGTGCAAAAATGACAGGCCGTGTCTTCCTCATGCAGCCATTTCGAAACTGAAGTGAAATCCTTCAGAATGTACGCCCGTTGAAAAGGAAATAACGTCTATCTTGGAGGAGGAATCTATGTGATACGCAGGTCCAAAAAAATTCTTCCCATTCGAGCACGTCTTTTAAGATTTCACTGACCTAATCTATATTTAATTAATTCTCCTTAAATGTCAAGTAGGATAAAGTTTCATCCTCATTTCTCTGCATTATTTTATATTATGGCTTTGTTTCAAAAAATTTGGTACTAGGATCTGATCGGAAATACATAAAAGCATACAAATAGTATTATATAACGCCTTAAGCGTAAATAACCATGTATAGTTTTAGGTCAGAATGAAAGAAGCCCTCACCTAATTCGATATTAACATCTCTAGTGACACTTAATGCGATAGAAACAAGGAATAAATAATGGATCCACAATATCCATTTTAAAAGACATCCATTTTATAATCATGTTGTACACGGTATCTCTGAGAAACCGAAACGTGAAGCGAAGAGCAAGGAGGAGAGCTGGGTTATGGCGGGAGCAGCGTGTTAGGCTGGTGGTCGATTCACCACTAACTTGATAATTATCTAACTTGGCATACATGGACCAATTTTATCACAAGGGGAAAAGAAGAGAAAGCGGTTGAAGGCATTTACCCAAACATTTACAAAGCATACCAGGTGCCTAGATGGCCAAGGATAAAAACTTTGAACCTTAAACAAGAACACTACGTCCTTGACGATGGCGCCACCCAAGAACCAGCTTCCCTTGCATGAATCGAGGCTCGATCCGTGAGGCGACCAAACTAAAACAATAAAATCGCTTATCAAAAATTAACAACAGGGTTGGTAACAAATCGACGATCAGAAAGCGAGGTTAACGTCGATCGATAAATAAAAATATTATTATTATTACCACTTATTAATACTTATTAATCGAAATAACAAGAGCCAACTTGCGAGCTCGATAAATCGAGTGCACAGTTTTCCTTTAATAGGAGGAAAACGAAATGGATGAGGCGGGGACACCCACAGTAAACATCGACACGACGCGAGAAGACAAGACAGAGTGGGAGAATTCCAGTCATTTTCTGTGACAAGGGTGAAGCCAACGAGAGGTCAACATGAGCACCACAACGTTAAAAGCTTAGCGACATGGTCGTTGGAGAACGGGCATTACATAATTATTCAAAAAAATTATAATCGATAAACTATTAGGATCCCCTAACAATATCGAATGAGTTGAACCATCTCTGTTAATACCTAAAAGGGAATAAAACGTAATTAAAAAAATGTCTAAGAATATTATTGTATTACTCGTTCTCAAAGGAAAACCGGACATAAATGGTAGATGAAAATTCATGCAAAACACATGTTAATGCAATACCATGTACAAGATGGATGATAAGTATGTTTCAAGGAGAAGACCCACCCTTCTACCTGTATCAAATGTATCCTTACTTTTATAGTTATATAATTCAAAATAAACATCCACCTAATGACTCCTACCATCTAGAATGAACTAGGGATTGGTTTGAGGTTCTCTTCCATATTAAGCATTTTAATACTATGTATGAAATACAACACAACAAATAAACAATCTAATATACGAACCCGGTCCATAGTGACCCTATCGAGTTCATGGCCATGTGACTAAACATGGAACTTCATGTAAACATAATATACATTAGTTTAAGATTTCGTTTTTCCATTTAAACCAATTCCAAAATAGAAAAGATAATACGTATAACTCATACACAGTCATTTCCTATACTTATCCAACAAAATGAGTACAAATTACGGTTTCACAAAAACCAATGAAGTTCATACCCATTATTTTTTTGGGGTTAGTAACAAATATAACATACACAACTTCTATTTTAAGAATTTTTCTACATTTATATAAATAAAAATGATTAGTCTAATATTCAACCAATATTCATAAATAGAACAAGGAGGAATCAAACCAAAAATATGCATTTGTTAAATATGTTTCCATATAAATTTTATTACCAAATCATAATGTTATGATTTATAATCGATTACAAATTACAAACCCGGGAAGAAAACCACTTAATAATATTCATCTCATAATATAACAACATATTTCATTAGATAAATTCATGCCTAAGATAGTAAAACTTCTACAATAACCTCTTCAACTTTCCTCTAACTTCCTTGCATAATCTCTAAGAAATCGAACCACAAGAACCCCCAATTCTTTCCCATATTTATACAAATTAAATTCCATAAATACGACATCTATATTTAGTTGGCCCACTAATAGCGTCATAAGTATTCATACATGGTTTTCAAAAGGAGGGCTTTGAACAACAAATAAATAATAACAATGAAATCATTGTTGACGTGGTTCTTCATCATGTTTGAATACAATCTATAGAAAGAAGGAAACCCCACAAGACATAAGAGAATCCTCGAAACACTAAGCACATCTCGCACAAGACTACAAAATCCGTCCAAACACTACACAAAGCCACGTGAAGCCTATCAAGAACCGCGATACGAAGAATATCATAACAGAATGAATGCGGATGGAACCGATGATTCATGACCCTAATTTTGTATGAGAGGATATTTATTGTAATTAATCAAAAAATTATAGAGTAGAGATAGATGCATATGAGAGAGTAAGAATATATGTATAGGGAAAATATATGTGAATATGTGAATGAGAACCCGAGAATCTGTAAGTGTTTGAGATACATGTGAAAAACTAATGTAAATTATTTTGATATATAAATAAATAGTGATGGTTGATGCAACGTGAAAATTTTGTTTTCTTTTATTACATTATTTCT
This sequence comes from Taxus wallichiana var. yunnanensis, assembly GCA_018340775.1. Classification (NCBI taxonomy): domain Eukaryota; kingdom Viridiplantae; phylum Streptophyta; class Pinopsida; order Cupressales; family Taxaceae; genus Taxus; species Taxus wallichiana. Next base: position 60,843,811 of record CM031242.1, on the reverse strand, counting down.
ATTTATTTATTTTAATCTAGTTATCTTATCCTAATACATCATTAACGAAAGGGTGAACTACTTAACCCTCACATTCACATTTAGTCTTAAGTTCAACCACATTGCATGCCTAAAGCTTCTCAAATAAGTTTCTCATATTCCAAAATGTTTTGCATGCATTTAATGCATTAAAGTTTTCCAGTGCCACATAGTGGCGTGGATAAGCTTGCTCTAATTTTTCCCCTGCACGTGTATGGTGGTTCCCAAGCAATTGAAGACTTATTTAAAACATATAATAACCAACGTCTGCATGGTGTCGGTTTGTGACCAAATTCATTAATAATCAAAAATTACCAATGCCCTTCATAAGGCCTAAGACCATTTTAAGTCATACTTAATAAATATTATCATTTCTCGTATGGTGGTCAATGACCCCAATATAACCATAATTTCATTAAATTTGGACATATTCTAGTTTAGATTAAAACTGAAATTGACTATGTTGGTTTAATTTATATCAAATATTGGAATTTGATTTTACTATTATTGGAATCCAAAGAGGGTTTTTGGAATTATATATCATATTTGTTGGATTTCAATTTTAGGGGTTTACAATTTTTAGTAAGATTATGAAATATTTCTTGTGTTGAATTGCATTCATTGATTTTTATTAATTTACATCTATAAATTTGTAATGCATAATAAATAATCAATGTATTTTGCATATAAAATCAATGTATAACCTATCTCATCACATAACAACCTTTATTCTTCCTCCATTTTGACTTTATGAGATTGACTTTATTAGTCCTCTTCCAACTTTATATTTAATGTTTGAGAACGAACATATGTTCATTTTGTACAAGGCATAATATGCAAACTTTATCTGTTAATTAAAATATATAAGGATGATACCATTTGACCCAATAATAACAAATTTGTGATAACATATGAGACAAACTATAATTACATTGTTTACCTACCTTGAATCATATACTTGTGGATAAATTTTGAATGTGATTTATTTTTACTGTGGAAGTCTTATGAGATGGAGTACCTTCTACAAAATATGGGGTTGTGCACATTTGCATGTGGTTTATTTTTCGGATCAATATTGATCCTTTTGTGCGCCTCTCTTACCTATTTTGATCATATATATCATTGTGTGTAATTTTGCATGTAATTTATGATATCAATAAAAATTGACAAGAGTATAATTATAACATGGATTTTAAATGATGAAAAAAATAGATGTTACAATTTTATTTGCATAAAATGAAGGTAGGAAATGTATTGTTATGAGATAAATACAAGTTACAATTATTTTTGTGTTAGGTTGTGGAGCATGTTTTCATGTGAGAAAGTGTTGAAGATTATACACTAAGAGTACTGTACACTTTCCACAGTTGTCTCGCAGGGGCTTGGGGCTAGGTCCGAGCCCCGAGTGGGAGTCTCAGGCGCAACCCCAGTGCAGCGAGGGTTCGGGGCACAGGTCCCGAGAAAAAAATTGGCCTTAAAACATGCCCAATATACCGGAAACGTGATTTTCTCATATGAGAGGATTTTGACCCATAGATTTATCGATGGTTTTGGCCCATCTGGTTTTGTAAAACTACTTAAGCAGTTGTCTATTTATATGGTTTTGTGCATATGGTAGGGATAATGTAACATTGCATATGTGTTTTGAATTTAGGTGTGAATTCTGTAGAGTTTGTTGAGCATAGCTCCAAATAGATCTAGGTATTGTATTGAGAGAGTGGTGGCTTGTAATAAAATATGAGCAAGTGATTCTTGGTGGATGTAGCCCAAATTGGGTGAACCACATTAAATATTGTCTCTTTGTGTTGTGTTATTTTATTCTGCAATTTTATTTGAGATCTGTAATATTTTCTACATATTAGTTTCTACTGTTGCGATTCTGTGAGGGATTATTCCACATATTTTATCCCTTATTACCTAACATTTTGCATAAAATCAAAGTAAGAAATAAATTATTATCGGATCGACTATAAAATTAAACCAATTTTTTATATTCTTATTAATCAATGTAATACTATCAAGTAAACTCGCTCAAAATCATTAATTGTTGTTTTATGTGTTTCCAAAGAGCGACGTAAATTTGGGTGTGGCCCCACATGATTTAACCATGTACATAAAAAAATTGTTTTTCTTAATTTTTGACACCCCTCTTACATTATTATGTCGAGCCCTAAAAATTTTCACACGAACCCTTTCTTGGCTACTGTTAATGGCATTTTGTGTGGCAGTTGACACGCCATGAGTTCTTTGTCCGACCCTAGCTCTGCTTTTAGCACAAAAGACCGGTAGCAGTGGTAGTATTGGGGTTTTGGTGATGACGGTTCTCATGTTGCAAATTATTTTCAGGCCCCTCTTGCTCCCTCTCTTCACAAAGGGCCTCTCAATGGCGTAAAAGGGACTCTCCCTCTATTTTCCCACTCAATGATCTAGATTCTAGGAAGCATTCTTATAATCCTACCTTTGTTTCCTTGTTTTCCAAACCTCTCTCTACTTCCAAATCCACCCCTCTGGTCACTCTTGGGGATTCAGTGCTTGAGACTAAGGATTTTTTCTCCTCCAATGGTTTGATCTTTCACTTCAATGGTTTATGGCATGGTCTTCCACTTCTTCATTCGTGGATCACTATGAACTGACGTCCTCTTATTTCAAGTAGGATAGACATTTACCCCTATGTAAGGGGTTTTTTATTATGGCTTTCACTCTGATGATGTTAGGGATATTGTTCTCTCAAAGTTTTAGGAACTACATAATCATCATTTGTTGATGAAACTATGGTTCCCGAATTTCAATCCACTCACATGCTTCTTTCAATGTTAAACCGGTTTGGATTCATTTACCCCATTTGTCATTACAGTTTTGGGGAAATGATAGTTTAGATGTTATTGGTAATGCTTTGGGTAATTTTTTATCCATCGATTCCAATACGGATACCTTTTCTCATACTACTTACGCATGGATATTGGTGGATCTGGATACTTTTCTTGATACACCTGCTTCTATTGATCTCAAAGTGCATGAGAGGGTATGGTCACAGCGTCTTGACTATGAAGTTTTACCCTTCATATGCAAAAAATGTTTTAGCATTGGTCATCTCGTTGTTGCTTGTCAGGTGGTCAAGCAGAAAGCTAAAAATGAAAAGGTCTCTTGGTGGAAGGATGCTCACCAAAACCTTTTATTTCTTAACGAGGAACTTGTGTGTGTTGTTGATATGCAGGTAAGTGAAGATAAGGTTTCCATCCCACCGGTTGACTCTTTAGTGGGTGTTGGTGGAGAATATACAATGGATTAGGCATTGACGTTGATTCTAGGTGTTGGTGATGACCGCACTTATCCCGGTTTCACTCTTTTGAAAAATCCAATGCTTTGGAATCTTGGCTTCCTCGGAGATTTGGCTTCTAACTCATACCGACGAAAATTTCAATCCTAGTAGGAGTGATGAATGGACAGTTGTTAAACGGAAAAAATATTTTTCCATGCATTTTATATCCAATGCAAGGTATTCTTCAAGTAATCTGGTTTCAAATGCTATAGCACTAGGTGTTATTGTCCTTTAGTTTTCTTCTCTTTAGTTTTATATTCTCTTTTTGTTCCCCTTATATTATTGGGGTTTTCCTCTATGTATTGATTTAATGTTTTATCCATCCTTGAGGGCTTGTTGTACAAGGATGCGAGTCCTTTCAAAACCCCAAATTTTACCAATTTCAAAAAAACCATGTACATAAATGTGTGAATAGTTTTCTATCAGTTGTATTGTGCCATCAAATTTATAACTTGAGATCAATTCAAATAAAAGCACCTCATTTCTATCATGAAAAAACATGTTTCACCTCTTAACAATATGTTATCTTCTCCATATATTTGAATATACTTATCGAGAACCTTTTACATGTTTTTAATGTAAACTGACACAATATTCCCCTTCTTTGATCTTAAAATTTGTTGTTAATTTCACACTACATTATGCCCCAACAAAAAACGAATTCAATATTTCTTATCCAATCAATTTTGTATGCAAGAATTATTTAGTTATGCAAGTAAAATCAAGACTAATACCTAATAGCCTCAATACAATGCTAAATTAAAATCTATGCACCATCATGCTTAGAGCTTAAACAAGACTAATCTACCAACAACTTTGCATTACAACATGAATAAACATCAAACTAATATGCTAAGAAATTAATCTCTATCTTTATTGAATGTTAATCAATGGAATGAACCTATTTAGATCCTTAGCAATCAAAAGGGTTGATTGTATGTTTGAATCCCAAGGTTTCAAGAATGGAGTCTTATCAATCCATGGCTACAAGACCACTTGACATATCTCCATATGACTTCAAACTTGGATGGATGAATGCAAGAAATGAAGATAGCTAGCTCCTCTAATGGAAGAATTCTCTAAGATGATAAAATGGCTATAGTATAGGCTCTATGCTCATTTAGGTGTAAGTAGAATGGTAAGAGGAGGGCTCCTTATATAGCCTAATGGATAAAAGAATCTCTACATCCCTTTACATGTGGGATAATAGCTAGGTTGAGTTATTTGGGGGTGACTATGGTTGAAAAGGGGGTTGAGTCAACCTTAGGGGAGTTTAATTTGTCCTGTAGTGACTCATGGGGTTTGAGAGGATTTATTAATTAACCCAAGTGATTAATTAATATGTGAGCAAGATTTATAGAAGCTTTTTAGAAGAACAATTAGTATGATTTAGGGAATAGAAAAGGTTTAGGCTAAATAAATGATAATTTATTTCTCTAAAAGAAGAAACTTAATTAATTACGAATAATTAATTAAATTCAAGTAGAAAGGGGTTTAATTAACGAAAGGTCGTTAATTTTCTTCTTTCTTTGGATAGAAGGGTCAATTAATTAGCATAATGTAATTAATTAATGACGATAGAAGAGAAAGTGTGCTATATTGATGATATGTCGTCAATTTGTGGGAAGTAGTATAATTAGTGCAATTTAAGTATTTAAATTATTGGAGCTAAATTATAGGTGTCTACAATTTTTTAATGAAGTCATGTTGTTCTCTTGAATGAAGGTATGTAAACCACAATGCAATATCAAAATATTTTTTTGTTATCCTTAACAACATAGGACTAAATGTACGATTAAAGTATCGTGGCATGCATATGTAAAATATGGTTGTAGATGGTCAAGTGATCTAAATTTAGTAATCCTTAGAACTCCAAATAGAAATTCTTCTACCCCCAAAACCAATAAATTATTTCCATGTGGAACGAGATCTGAAAAACCAACCAATAACACAATTCTTTTTCAATAAATTAAATCATAGTTTATAGTGTATGATTTTATTGATATACTTTTTTCAAAGCCTATCAAGGATAGTTTTGAGCATTTAATAGTAATAACTATCAATAACATTCTAAGCATTATATAATAATCACATCATATGGAAAATGGGTAAAAGAACTACAAAATTGTAATAAACACAATTTTATATATTGATTTATTCAATTATTGTCTAAAACGGATAACATTGCTTTAAGACTTCTCCTACATCATTTGCATCTCCTATCAAGGCTATTTTTGTAAACAAATGTGATATAAGTCATTTATTACTTTTAAATTCTTTGTCAAAAGCAACCTTTGGAGACACCAAAAAATATCTTCAAGAACTCCTTTATTGATTACTTAAACTACAACCATAGTCTCACATTTGTAAGGAATTTATGGTGTTTTCCAAATTGTTTCCAAATTTTTAAGGACATTTTCTTCCTTTTTACAAGGCTTCATACCCTAACAAAACAAAGGATGAATCTCCACTTTAATTGTGTATAATAGTTTCGTTACAATTTTATCTACATTGGCATTTGCATCCAATGTAGACCAAAATGTTATTTTGAAACTTTTCGATGCAACTATTAGAAATTTGGCAAGAGATATTCTTAGTTGAATTTGCTCATTGTTCAATTAAAATGTATTTGACCTTTTAGAAGTATGCTTTTGAACTAACAATCCTTCTAATTCAAGAAAAAGAAAATGTTTCTTTGGAGGCACTAAAAAAATAATATCAAAACTTCATTATTAACTTATATATTTAAAATACAATAAGAATATTTCACAAAATATTTTTTACCTATTTCTTTACTTATTTTTGTTGATTGTAAGTTGTCTCCATCATGCACTTCGCACATAAGAATTATAATCGGGATATGTTTAGCAAATTTATTCTAACCATTATTGAAATTAAAAACTTTATTAATTCTTAAATAGTACTTGATACCTGCTTGTGAGCCAACTATCATAAGCAATGGAGTATGGTTTTGATAATTTAATTTGAATTAAATTTAATTACAGAGTCACTTTTGAAATAAATGGTGTATAAATGCTGCAATATAGTAATGACACAAGAAAATTAAGATGTAGAATATAAAACCCTAAGCAAGAGATAGAGAAAATGTGATTTAGATGATATATGTGCAATCTTGAAATGATCTCAAAGGGGATAAATGATGAATAGGATTCCAATGGCATCATAATTAACCTCTATAAATTCTACAACACACAAACAATGATAGACAAGGGCGCCACGATAGGACATGGGAACCTAAGTGATATTGACTAGATCTAGGTTCTCATGACATGCAAAAGCTTTGGATATGGTTGATATTACGTTGCAAAGGTGTCACAATTATTCCTTGTTGATCTCTTTTTGTTCGCACTATGATCTCTCGAATGTACCCGTAACCTACAAAAAGAATTTCACCTACCCAAGCCCATAAACCACATCAAACCTAAAAAGGAAATTGCATAATGGAGAGTTGGACTAGGCTGTAGTGCCCACATTTTACACACCCAAATACAATAGCAAAATACCGGGATAAAAAATTTTGACTTACATTGCTCACTACACAAAACACAAAGAAGGACTCCAAGTACAGAAACTCGACTCACATATGACAATCGCATAACTCATCGACTCACATAGACACATGAAAACGACATAGGCATGTTGATGCCACACTTTTCCCAATGAACGAATACTAGCAATGACCCAACCACAAGAAACATGACTTCAGGAACAGCGAACCCACAACACATCATTTCTTTAAATATATTTTAGTTACGATTAACATTCTAGAACATTATTGAGCAAGGATAAATTTCTCATTTGTCCACCCACATATTCTTAAGTTTATTCTACGGTTAAATTACAATTCGACCATCTTATGTTGGCTTATACTTTATAAAAATTTCCATAACTAACATACTTATTTGGTGTAGTTCAAAAGTGTACAAAATACTTATTATCTCGTTCTTATGTGAAGAATATTCTTCTCGAACATATATTCAGTATCTACCTTTCTATTCTTACAACTCAAGTGGATGTAACTTGGTATCCATATAGCGATATTAGGATTTAACGGAGATTTAGATGCGAGATAGCTCATTACCGAAAACATACCTCAATCACGGGTTATTTATTTCGCTACCATAGTTAATAAAGTGCAATAACTTAAAGACCTCCTTTTATATTTGTATATGTCTTTGGTTTTCCGTAGTTTGACCACAACAATGCAATATATATTCTTTAAAACACATAAAGATATTTAATTGAGTTATAAGGTCTCCAAGAGCGGCAGTATCCCTAATCGCAATTCTCGTTTTTTTCTTTTCTCTTATATGCTTTATTTTCTACGTCACATTAAGGTCTTATTTTTAGCATTGTTTTGTACATAGGAGTTACAAAGTGTTTGCCTAACCTCTTGAAGACATACAAGATTAGAAGACTTGAAGCTACACACGAATCCTAAGCCAACATCTAAATCAACCAAGGTTTAGATTAATTTCAACTTCACTTAAGGGTCTACCCCTCAACTATAAATGAGGTTTAAGTAAGAGGACAAATTTATGCTAACCCACCTTCAGAAGGGGCCAAGGTGTTGTGTTGAGAGGAACCAAGGTAACACATTTGACTGAGCGGAGCTAAGGGGTTCATTAACAAGAGTTTAAGGCCTAGATAGCTAAGTTACCTCCTCCATCTATGTCATCTGGATCCAACAGGGATTTCATTCAATGAAGAAGATTTACTTTTAAATCTATCTTTGGAAAAACAAGGTAACCCACTAGGATACGAAGGAAGGGTTAGTTCATCATGCTCCAAATGAAGTTTGACTGTATCGCTCCTATCTACCAGGTTTATGACAATGTCACTAACCATACTGACTAAGATGATAAACCCATTCTTGGGATCTTGTTTACTCAAGCTAGGAGATTTCCATCGAGTGTAGGGTTTAAGTTCACTCTATGGTTTTCAATGTCTTCTAGGGTAAAAGTAACACACATGAAAACAAGTTATGCTCCGATATTGAATGAGGGTAGAGTGTTTCGATTAAATTATCTTTATTACATTTACAAAGTATGAATGCACAAGATGACTCATTAATCATTTATTGAACACTAAATATGTACTACAAGATATTACCCTAAATTCATTTACCTTATATAAATATTAAACCTTTTACCGGTGTACTTGTAAATCAATTTGACCCATGACTAAGTGCACATTTCCTAGATGTCCTTGAAAACTAGCATCTTATACATAAAGAACAATTTATCACATATAGTCTTCTCAGTAACATGAGACAACATTATACATTTATTCATTTAACAAATGAACTATATAAATTTCAAAGATAAATAAATGAATTACACTTCGCCTTTTTGTCGTCATTCTTTCATCCTGTAAAACCACGTCAGCATGATATCAGCAATAATTCACTGGCATGGCATCCACCCTAATCTAACATAATTATCTTTTTTTCAGTTTCTCATTTTACATATGATAATAATTACAATTTTTAATCAAAATAAAAGGTTTAGAGACATATATCCATTACATTTCATTTTACTTCTTTTTGTAGCTAGGAGAGAGAAAGAGAAGGGAAGAGAGAGAAAACACCATTTCTCAAAAGTTCTATTTCACACAAGTTACACTATAGAGTTTTAAACAGTTATTTGCAAGTGTTTAAAGTTACCATGGTGGTTTGGCAATCCTACGAGGGTCCTGCAGCTTTCTATTTTTACATTTTCTCACTAGCTACAAAACGTTCAAAATGGCTCGGAGGCTAAGAAATTGCTTTCAAAAGTTATCTTCCGATGAGAACGCACACCACGATTAAATTTCTACGTGTCCACAGATATACCGAGAATTCAAAGCAATTGACGGAATTGGGAAAAAGCGAACGGTTTGTGTTTGGCGGCTAGTTTTTTGGGGCCACTAGTCGTAGTTGACCCAGTTGTAAAAGGACAAAAGTTAGCTCGAAGGCCCAGAAAACCACGTCCATAACTGACGTTCAATGGATGAGCACGTAATAAGACACTTCCTACAAGTTCCCCTATATAAGAAGAATTCATCGAGTCGACAAAACTCGTAATCAAAAACAATCTTCGAACGGCAACAAGTTTTCGGGGTGACAAGTTGAAATTGGTCCAGCTTTGACTCGTGAAATCATGCCGAGGCCTACAAAATAGCTTTGCCAAACTATCCAAAAGAGTGTTTATCAATAAACCGAATTTTCCAGGCAATTGTCTATTATAAACACTAGAGGTTTGCGAAGACGGGAAATAATTTCTCTATCCAGGTTTCAAATGGCGGCTCAAAACGAAAGCCAACTTTCTAGATTTAACAGCTTTCTACTGTTGTAACCCAATGTAACAGGGCTCCTATAAGAGCATCAAAAAGATGTCATATGTTCGTTCGGGTCAAACCAAAGGTCAAGGTGATTCCTCATATGACAAGGTACACGAATGAAGCCTAACATCTTGTTTTCAGAGTTCCGAAGGGTACTTAATGAGTCTCCGAAAAATGCAAAAATTAACTATTCAAACAGGGAGAAGGTCAACATTATTACTGGAAAGTCAATTTCATCTGGTCGATAAGACAACGTTGTAGCGATACAGTTGGGTAGGAAGTTTTCTACATCGCCTCAGAATGAGGGTGGGAGTTCGTGGTTTAATGTAGAAGAGTTATTTTGATTTGGTGAGTTATAACACGACCTTTCATTGTTTTTGCAACGAGTTGAAATAAACATTTAACTGTATTAAAAACCCAATATTTTAAGATTCTATTAATTTTCAAAAGAGAACTAAAACACGAGAATTATGAGAGGTAAGGGAAGAACCATGCCTGGGAGAAACGGAGTTGGTCAAACCCGCAGTTTCGGTTCAAAGATCTCGCTGCACTTCACAACCAGCCACGAGCCTTGAACTAACCTCCACCACGTCACACAAACTTCCCGATCACATGAATTTTTCCAATAGAATAAGTAGTTGCTTGAGAGTTTCTAAAGCCTTTTGAACAGATCCATTATGTGCATATCCTGCAATCATGGCATTCCATGAGATAACATTTCTTTGAGGCATTCTAACAAGCAGTTCACACGCCTTTTCCACAAATCCATTTTGTGCATATCATGAGATCATGGCACTCCATGAGGCCACATTTCTTTGAGGCATTCTATCAAACAATTCATGCGCCTTCTCAACAAATCCATTTTGTGCAAATCCTACTATCATTGCATTTTAGGAGACAGCAAGGTCATGTGGACATGCCTTCTCTGCTCAAACTTCATTGGAATATAGTATACAAATAACATCTTGTGCATACCCTACAATCATTGCAGTTTAGGAGACAACAAAGCCATGTGGACATACCTCCTCTCTCCATTATGCTTTGATGGATAACATACCCTGCTTCAAAGCTTCCATTTTGCACAGGCTAGAGTACGCTGGCAATGTAAACTCATCCGGTTGGAGACTTGTTTGTTGCGGGGTGAAACAGTGTGACTGCCCTATAAGAAAATATGTGTCTTCTGTACGCAGCAATAGAATATTCCATGAGAGCTGTCTCATTCTTTCATGGTCAAACACTAAATAAAACAACGCCCCCAAAGATTTGCGACTCTAACATCCGACAAAAAAAAAAATTCTGTGTCTTTTATGCTTGGATAGGTGTCCACGCAGTGTTTGGCACGGCCGGGAGGATCTTTGGCGCGCACGCTGGGAGGAAGGCCGCAAAACACCATGGCACCCTATGAGATGACATCTAGTTTGGATTTTCTCTGTCCCCCCCGCCCCCAAATTCGCCCATTCCAAAAGCAACAGCAAAACCCTATCTCGTGTTTTTTGAACTTTTTCGCCCTCCTCCACTTTGTTTTATTTTATTTTATATTAAATTATAAATGTATATTTTTATTGAATTAAGTGACATATAAACTTATGCTTTTCCCTACATTTGTTTAATTAGTCTATGACATATATTTATTTATTTTTAAATTTTCCTTTTACGAATGTAATTAATAATCCTCTTTTACGTACAACAAACAACACATATTTCAAATAACGCCATGGAGCTTCCATCCCTAAGCACGCAACTAGCCACCTATCGAATTTGAGAAAGAGATTTTTCCTTAATAGGGTAATCAAAAAGGCGAAGCCAACAAGGATCAGTAGGAGCACAACAACGTTAAACGCTTGGCAACACGGTCATCGAAGAAGAAAATGAGAACGAGGGACGAGGCATTACAAGGCCCAGGAGTTACCCCAAAAGTAAACTTATGACCGAGTATTTCACTACATCTCAGACTCCATGTAGTTCTTGTGAGTGTGTGTAGAAATTATGCCCTAAGATTCCCTTATGCAAGTTGCACTTGATAGCAGGTTGTAGCTAGAATATAGCAATGTAGTAGAATGTGTGGATGGAAAAGAATAAACTTCCCCTTCCTATGTTGTATATACATATTTACATCCCTTGTCCCTTGAGTGAATGCTAGATGGATTCTTTTGGAGTGATTTGGTTCCTTTAGAATGCAAGCTTAGGTGATGATAGTAATGTTTAGTGCTTGGTCCTTGATTTTGAACACATAACTATGTATTTATATGATTCCCTTATTTGAATTTTGTAATTTACAACCGGAAAGCCAACCTATGAGTGAAGAATATGCCCAAAAGATAAAAGAGACTCGAAAACAACAAGTGAGGTAAACAGATCGTGGACGCCTGGAGGGGCTAGGAGGGCTGGGTGTTATTGTCATGGTTGGGCACTGGTGTCTGAAGCCATGAAATATAAATGAGTTAAGTTCCGACTAGGCTGTGGGGTGTGTAAGACCAAAGAGAAAGTAAGAGTCAAATAAAATAGGCCAAAAATAGTTGTCAATCACTAGTTTTCTCACTTATGAATCATGTAAATGCTAGCATGCTTTTAGGACCTAGACATGTACCCAAGTGCATGATTTTTGTTAACATTTTCCCCACTTTATGTTTTTGAGTGAATACTCAATAACATAAAGTAGATAGAAGATGTGTACCTTATGATCCTATAGATCATGTGGTGAATAGCATATTGAGTAGACAAGTGAAGCATGGAATTATTGCAAAGTGAAGTGTGGAGACTAGGAAAGGAAAGTGACCCTAGGAGCGAAGCGTATACATTTCTTGTACCTATTGTTGTGTTTGTATTTTTTGTTGTAGGTTGTTTCTTATTGCGTATTAAGGACAAACCTACAAAAGAAAAGAAAAATAGTAGTCAAAAGTCTTGTATAGAAAAAAATTTGTGTAAAGTATGCAAGAGTGTCTAAACGTGTGTAAAAGTAATAGTAAAGGAAAGTGTGCATCTGATGTAAAAGAGTGTAAAGGATATAAATGTGTCTTGAAATGCTATGAAGAGTGATTTTTTTGGCGATCTCATATGGATAATGAGTTTTTGGGTGATCTCACGCCAAGTGCAAGTTTTTTGGGTGATCTCACGCCAAGGAGAAAGTGTTGGGGAGAGAGGTCTAGTGTTACTCTCCTTCTATGACTCTTCCCGATAAGTACCACCGAAAATGGTACGTTCTCGATTTTCCCATGTTGTTCTTGTTGTCTCGATTGTTTCGAATTAGTTATGAGTTGTGTCGATATAATTCATTCTGTGATTGGAGGACCATGTGCTTGTACATGTGTAACTTCCATGAAGGATGTTGTGAACTATGATGATTTGATATGTCGATCGTACATGCCCCAAGGACATTAACACCTGTGGAGGAAATAAGCACCTAGGTGCTATTGTTTAATGTTGGGCGCTATCAGTATGTACTATGTCAAGGACCCAAGTTAGATTCTCAAGGTCGCTTACGTGACTATATTTATGTATCATTTATGTACAATGCAGATATGTATTTTATATCTTAGTTGTTGTAGGCGTGATTTGTTCACTCAATGTATTCCCCCTCATTTGGGGTACGTGTAATGATATTAGGAGTCTCATGCCCAAAAGAGAGGACCTAATATTGATCTAAAGCTTATACCTCCAAAGGGTAGGGGATGTGGATGGTAGAAACCAAAGCACATGCAAACAAAGTGGCTAGCACCATCTATCAAGAGAAAAAGTAGTAAGCATGCAATAAGACAATGTAACAAGAAAGTGTGTAAAAAAGTGGACAACAAACAGTGGGTTTCATACATGGAACATCTCTCATAATGTCACAAGAAAATCAGGTTCAAGTAGCCAACGACATATAAACATTGATCAAACAAGACATAGGGCATAGCTTACAAATAATGCCATACATTGGCAAATAATATCAAGAAAATGTCGATAACCCCAGTAGCATATAGTCCTACAAAGAAAATTCTACACATAAAGCACTCATTAGCATGTTAGAAAGATAAAAAAGTATGTCAAGACATGTATGTATCAATAGAAATTAATGTGCTAGTAAAACTAATAAGTAAGATATGATGAAATAATAGAATATGTAATCTGTGAGAGTGGGAAAGGTAGATGCCCCTAGGAGCCTCCGTGGGACTAGAAAAGGATACAATGTCGAGCATCATTGCAGCGTGTGAAAATATATAAGAGATCTGTATTCACTCCAAAATACCAAGTGAATGTGCATGTGTGTATATAGAAAAATAATGACATACTGAGTATCTGACTAGCAGAGTAAGCAAACTTCATCATGTAAGTAGTATAAGTAATAAAGAGTAAGTGCAACCAAGATATGCAAAAACAGTGAACCACCAAGTTTACTTGGGAACATCTTTGCTTTGAGTCTCAATTAAATGTTGATCCATTTTTACAACACCGATTATTAAAGACAGATCACTTTGCACAATTGTATGTTTGATTCCGAGCATCATGCAATGTTATGCCTCTCGAAGTCATGAATGAATTGAACATTACAAAGGACAAAGAACTTATGGCAAGTGTACTACAATGGACTCTAGAGAGGTGCCCATTGTTGGATGTGTGAAAGGTTTGGTGGTACAACTTGCAACTTATCCAGGTAAGAACTTGAAACTTCATGTTTTCATTGTTGATTGCTCTCTGCCCAAATGGGGCATACTTGTTATCAAGAAAGTGGGTTGCAAGTGTTGGTGGAAATGTTCGGATCGACATGTCTTATGCCACCATACCAATTGAGGGCAACCGTATGAAGTTAACTCGGTGAAAAGAAGATGGTATATCTTATCGAGGACCCCAAAGAATGTTTCTTATGAAGTATTACATGCAGATGTTGATATTGATAACTCGTGAGTTATGTTGCTTTCAAGGCATATGAAATTGATCAATGCAGTATCATGAGCGTAATGATTTTCCTAAGACTTTGATGTTTGATGCACCTCAAAAGATGTTAGAAAACTTGATCTAGGCATAAAGGATAAGCCTGAAGAAATGTGGTCAAATAGCGACATGGATGGAAAAGAGAGGCAATCATATGACCAGCTATTAAAAACATATCGAACCACTTAGCATGGTCATATCCAGAATGGCAGGCATTTGAAGCATTTCCTTGATTGATTTCTTTGAATCAAGATGCTCTCCATTTGTATAGTGTATAGTTCTTTGTTCTCGTCTACTTTTGTGTTTTTGTTCATTCTGGTCCTTGGTGACCTGGTTTTGTTGGTTTCTCGGTTCATTTTTTAGAGGGTGGTTATGGTTGTTCTGCTCTGCAAGCTTATTCTTTGACTCTGTTGCCCAATGGTATGTTTTTGGCACTTGGTCTGTTCTTAGCACTTGGTCTGTTATTTGTTCTTGTGGCACTCACAGGGAGTGCCCATCCCTAAGTTGGAGCCTATGTTGGTGCTCAAATTTGTCTTGCCCCATTTGTCATTGAAATTCTTCAATTTGCGGCCTCTGTTATGTTTTTTGTCTCCCCGGGCTCAAATGGTGGTTCTCCTGCATTTTATGGTTTGACGGGTGTAGTTTCCCAGTCAAAATTACTTCTTGGCATCAGTTGAAACGTGGCCCTTTCTGGTTGGATGTAGCTCTGCAGGGCACTTTAAAAATTCTAAGGCTCACTTCAACCCAAAACATGTCCATGTGGTGAGCCCGCGCTTACTCAGGGTCTCCACTCTTGGGGACCATCTTGAAGTTGCGCCATAAAGACACATGGAGGCTTCCGTCGGCCTTCCCATACTTAGACTTTTCAAGCAACTTCCTAAAGGGCTTGGGACACGTGGAGGGACCGCGCATGTTGGGGTCTCTACTTTTCGGGACCATCTCAAAATGCGCCATTGAGACACGTAGCAAGCGGGAAATGGAGAAACGGAGCTTCGGGTCATTTAAGGTTTTTTGCCTTTTGTAAAAAAGGGATAAAATTGTAAGTTGAAGTGCGGCCTCAACAGGAAAGAAATGCCAGCGTTGAATAGTCAAAAACGGAGGTGCGGGCCCGCGGGAAAAATATGGTACTTTTTCCTTTTTGGAAAATAAAGTGAAAAAATGAAGCGCAAGTCCGCTGGGACCCACATTGGGACACATGTCAAGCCCATTTTTTTAGGGCGAGGGGCGAAGAAAATGTCAAAATTTTACTTTCTTCCAAAAGTTATAAAATGTCAAAAAATGCTCCTAGGCCCGTTTCTAATCACATTTTGCCACATGGAGGGCTCAGATTAAAAGTTGAAAGGCAAGATCAATGGTAGTTGTGCATTTCATTTGTTTTTGCCACCATTGAAGCTCCAAGATGTTTGGAGATGCATTTTTTGCATCATTCTTCATCATTTTTTGGCAAAATTGTGTAATTTTGGTCTGCAAAGTTTAATCAATCAACTGGGAGCTCAATTTGTAAATATGAGGTACTTTTGGAGTGGATTTTGCTCAGGCTCATGCAAAAACAAAAAAATGCCGATCCAGAAATTACAGAGTAAATTTTTAGAGGAAAAGGAGGGAAAAGGGATGAAATGATGAAAGTGCAGGCGCAAAAGGTGAAAAGGACATTGCCTCGAGAGCAAAAGGGATGACCTGTCAAGGTCCAGGCTTATGCAGAGGCTCTGAAAAATGATTAAAATGAGGGATTTCTCGCATGACAGAATCAAAATGATTAGAAGGACTCCTGAAAAGTTGTGGCATGATATCCTAGTCATTATTCGAGGGTCCCAGAGATGTGATCAGTTCATAATTGGTCCACCTGGCAGATTTTGGATCGGAATTTGTTAAATGTCTCTATCTAAAACAAATTGGTAACAAGCAAAGGTCCTCGAACATTCTTCTTTTGAGGGTAAAAGGTGTTGCAGGCACCAAGGGTGAAGAATATGCCTCCGAGCTTAAAACAAAGATGCAAATATTTGTAATGATTCACTTTTTGTGAAAACATCCTGCAACTTTTTTGCGAATCATTGAATGTCACTTTCTGCAAATCATGATCGAATATTCCTCTTTTGTGGGGGAATTGGATGTAAAGGGTGAATTATAAATGCAATGAGATTACTCTTGCAAATGGTTAGAGTATGAATTCTTGAGAAAAATTTGAGAAAGTCGTCTTCCCGAGAGACCAAAGCCGAGATTACCTGTTATTTTCTTCTGTGTTAGATTTTATGTCGTGTCAAGTTGGTTGCAGATGTATAGTCATTGACAAGCACTGAGATTGCTCTGGAAGCTTTCCCCTGCTGATGAATCTAAGCAATTTTGGAATTAATTTGTGTCTAATCTCTAGCAATTTTGTGTCTACTTTATTTTCAGAATGTTTGCAAATAGTTTCTTTCGTTCCTATTGCAATCTTATACTTGAAATTTTGTGAAATCACACAGATCTCATCACCGTGACATTCTAATGGTATTTGTAATTTCATTTCAAGAAGAGCCTTCATCTTGATGAGATAAACAAATTTAAAATCAATTTACCGTCATTTGTTGATAAAGATTGTCTGTAAGTCTCCTGGGTGTACCTTAGGCGTGATTAATCAAAAACTTTAGTGTTTAATTGAGTCTTTAAATTCGAGCCTTCGTGTTAGAGTCTCAAAGATTATGTGAAAACGTGCTGATCTGGGCCTCCATCAAGCACACCTTCGTCAAGGAACGTCTTGATCGTTTCCGAGCTTTCTGTTGTGAAGTTGTTCATTATTGTGAAGTCCCTCCAAAGATCCGGTATAATCAACTTTATCCTGCTTCATCTCCCACCAAAATCATTCAAAACAATTAATCCTACCCTGAACTACCCCTGTTTTTCCTTGTGTATCAACAAAAGAACAAAATCTACTTGCAAAAATATGCAGAACAATTAGGATCTCTTAATGTCTTTAGTAACCTTAGCCTTGTGTTGAAAATATCTCCATAATCTAGAAGTGACAACTTGTGAGAGTCAGATTTGGTGTGTTGATCATATTTTCCCAAGGTTTTCTTTATAAAATTTGTGCAAAAGAAAGGTATTTGCATCTCCTTCAATAATAGAGGTTACAAAATAGGTTCTCTTACCTTGGTTGAAAGGCACAACCTAAAATAGTTAGGATAAGATCAAATCCTTTTAAGGTGCTACCCACTTCTTCAAGGCTTGAGTGCTAAAATGTCAGATAAACTGCTTCCTCGGCTACAAAACGACATACACAATCATTTATCTCGCTTTTGAGTTTCCTCTCAAATCCATGATGTTGCTTGGTTTGTGAAAAAGAGTAAATCCGGTACCAACAAGATTACAAATATTTTTTTAAATTGTCTTGCCTTGTGTTGATTGTTTTCTTGTCAAGAACTTGCACCACCTTCTCCCTCTTCTTCCTTGGAATTTATTCCTTCCAATCCACTCCTTCATTGTCTCCCTCTATATCCTCCTCTCCATGAAATGCATACAAATCAAAACATTAAATACCGAGAAATGTCAAAGAATATGTGGCATATTTACCTCATATGCATTGTCATTTATCTTCTTCACAATCTTACAAAGGCCAATATTCTTGTATTTAAGCTTGTTGTATGTTCCTTTGGGAAATATCTCCTTCCTCAAATAAACCATCACCATATCTCCTTCTTTGAATATCTTTTGTCTTCTAGTGATATTTGTTGCCATCTTATATTTTTCATTATTGTCATGTAACGTATTCCTTATCGTTTCCTAATTGTTGAATATGCTTTACAAAGCCTTATGCAAAGATCACTTGCCCTTTCTAAAATAGGTATTTGTACCAAATCCAGAACACCATTATGAGTTCTTCCATAAATAATTTGAAATGGTGACTTACCTATTGATCTATTCACCAAACTATTGTAGCCATTTTTTTCTTTTAGAAATGCTAAGTCCCATTATTTGAGTCTCCCTCCAATTACGCATCTCGATAAATTTCCTAAGCTCATGTTCACAACTTCTATTTTTCCATCCATTTTAGGATGATATGCACTATTGAACTATAACTTAGTACATAACTTTTTAAATAAGGTCCTCAAAAAGTGGCTCAAAATTTGGTCTCTATCTAAAGTGATAGACTTTGGAATACCATGCAACCTAACAAATTCCTTAAAAAAACAAATATGTTATTATTGTAGCATTATTTTTCATCTTACATGCAATAAAGTGCACCATCTTAGAAAATATATCCACAACAAAAATTGAATCATTACCTCTTTGTGTGTTGGGCAACCCAATACAAAATTCATGCTCAAGTTTGTCCATGGTCTTGTTGGCACTGGTAATGGCATGTATAATCTAGTGTTTTATGCATGTCCCTTAGAAAATTTACATATCCTACATCTTGAAACATACCTTATCACATCTCTCTTCATATTTGGCCATAAATACTTTTCCTTCACTAATGTTATTGTTTTATTCTTTCCAAAATGACCACCCAAACCACCACTATGCAATTCTCTTAAAATATTATCCTTCATAGATCCAAATGGAATACATAATTATTTTCCCTTAAATAGATAACCATCTTGCATAAAATAATTTTCAGAAATATTACCCATCTCACCTAGTTTTTGACTCCTTTGTTGCTCAACAATCCTCCCAAATTTAGGATCAGAATCATACAATTCTTTAATACCTTCAAACCCAACCACTTTACCTACCATAACAATTAGTAAGGCCGCATGTCTAATCACGTAATCAACTATCGGGTTCTATTTTCCTAATTTATGCTTTAAGAAAAATGTGTACCCTTGTAAGAATGAAACCCACTTTGCATGCCCACTATTCAAAAAATTTGTGTACTCACAAATTTTAAGGCCCATTGAGTTTTATACAAAATAAACTCCTTTGGCACCAAGTAATGCCTATAATGCCTTAGTGCTTATACAATGGCATAAAATTCAATATCATAAGTAGAATAATTTTTTTATCTCATTTAACTTCTCACTATAATTTGATATAGGCCTTCCTACTTAACTTACAACAACACTAATTCCCACATGTGGATCATCACAATCAAACCTCAAATATTTTGTTAAAATCAGGCAAAGCCAAAACATGTGAATTTGTCACTTTCTTCTTTAATAATTCAAAGCTCTCAATCACTTCCTTTGTCCATACAAACTATTTTCCTTTCATGCATTTTGTTATTGGTGCCACAATATTACTAAAATTTCTAATAAATTTTCTATAAAAAGTATCCAATCCATGGAAACTTCTTACCTTTTTATGCTCCTTGTGATAGACTATTCAACAATTGCATTTACCTTTCCTACATCCATCTTCACACCATCTTCTAAACTACAAACCCCAAAAATACCAAGCTCCTTTGCATAAAATTACATTTCTTCAAATTTGCATATAACTTCTCTTTCCTTAATACTTATAATATCATCCTCAAATGCAATAAATGATCCTCTTTACTTCTATTGAATATCAATATATCATCAAAATAAACTACCACAAGCTTACCAATTTAATCTCACAGAACTTGAGTTATCATCCTCATAAATGTAATGGGTGCAATAGATAATCCAAATGGCAACCAACCACTCATATAGGCCATATCTGATTTTGAATGTTGTCTTTCATTCATCTCCTTCTCGTATTGTATTTGATAGTATCCACTCCTTAGATCAAATTTTGAAAAAAAAAAATAAAAGGTCTTGCAAGCACATCCATCATGTCATCCAAGAGGGGTATAAGAAACCTATATTTGATGGTAATTTTAACGATAGCTATATTATTTGTACACATCCTCCACGTCCCATATTTATTTGGATTCAATAGTGTTTGATTGCACGTGGGCCCATAATTTCTCTTATAGCCCCTTTTCTCAAATTATGATACTTATCTATTTAAATTTGCATGTTACATTGGGATCATGTATGCGGCTTGATTTGGTAGGGATGATCTTAGAATCAAATCAATGTGATGGTGAATATCCCTCTTGAGTGGAAACCCATTAGGTAACTCTTCTAGTATTACATTTGAAAATTTGTCTATTACCTTCGCTTGTTCGGTTGGAATGGGTACCACCTATACATATTCTCTCTTTACCATTAATGCATAACAAAACCCTATCATATTCATCTTTGTGATAAAATCCTTTGTGGACAACATGCTCTCTATTTTTTTCTTCTTTAAGTGGAAAATAAACCACCTTTACTCCATCTTTCCAAAATCTATGGGTATTATTTTCCCCATCATGAATTTCCTTTCTATAAAATTGCCACAAATGACCTCCCCATAAACATGGCATGCATCCATTAGAATGAAATCACACCAAATATCATCCTTATAAGTCTTTTCTATAGAAAATTTAATCAAACATCTCTTATCTATCAGTAACTTCATTCCCTTTCTTAAACCATGAGACCCGATAGGGAAAAGAATGTTTTTCACATTGCAACCCTAACTTATCTACCATTTCTTTAGAAACCATATTTTCACAAATTCCACCATCAATGATATTATTACTATGTTTCCTCCATATGTGCACCTTATTCAAAAATATTTTCCCGAGCCATGACTCACCACCTTGAAAGTGTTCTTTCATTGGGAAATCATTGTTCTTCTCATCATGAGATTCTCTCCCACATTTGGCGCAACTTTTGTGTTTTGTTCTTCAACCTCATCCTCAATCAAATTTACTCTAGGGAAATCCTCTAGTCTCCTCTCTTGTGCACAATATTGTGGACATTCAAATTCTCTATTCCTTTCTTTACCATACCTATAAAAACATAAGGTATGCATGGGCCATCCCATCCTCTTCCACTACCATAATTGTTATTTCCATAGTCTCTCCCTCTCTTAATCCCTCTTCCTCTTTGTTGGTTCTAGAAACATTCCATGTTATCCTCTTGTCAGTCATGATATGTTTCTCCTCTTGTGTTATTATATCCACTTTGTCCTCTTATTGGATATTATTGTCCTCTCTTTGATCCTTCAAATCTTCTAAAACCTAGTCTAGTCTACTTTTCTTCTTCCTTCAAGGCTAATTGATAAGTTTCTTCCATGTTATTCTTCCTATGCATGTTTAGTTCATCTTGAATAGAAAATTTCAAACCATTTACATACCTTGCATCCATCTGCTCTTTTGTCTCATCATTCTCTACTCAAATGGACAACTTGTAAAATTCATTAGCATAATCTTGGACATTGTAATCATTCGCCTCAAATTTTGAAATATTTTGTATAAGGTTTGAGCATGGTCCACAAGTAAAAACTTTATCTTCGGCTTCTTCTCCATCTTTCTCCAGTTCTTGATCTTCTCTTTTTCATTGTTTATTTCCTCTCCTTCTGTAAGTGATCCCACCATATCATTGAATAGCCCTTCAACTTTGTGTATGTAAATTTAAATTTCTCTTCTTTTATCATGGGACATTCAAAAAACTTCATGTTATTTAACCAATCTATCAACTCCTTTGGTTTTAAACTCACACCATAGTCAAAAACATCTACCTTAATTCCATCATTCCTTCCTTCAAGTGATTTAATAAACCTTTCTTCAATGGTTTGTGGTTGCTCTTCTCCTTCTTCATTATGTGTTTCTTCTTCTTGATTTGAATCTTCTTTCGTATCATCTCCTCCACACCTTCTCCTTGGACACATAATAACTTCAAATAAATCCTCTACTTGCCTCTACAATTGTTTTATATTTTGATGCATTTGTTCATAATCACCTTCACCTCTTGCCATAGTATCTTGAACCTATGCTTTAATACCAAATGATGAGGTCGGACAAACAACAACCAAATTATACTAGGAAAAGAAAATTTCTCAAATAAAACTCTAATAATTCTCCTTATTCTCTTCCATTTGAATTACATTAGAGGTCCTCTTATTCGAATTCCAAAAGACTCCTAATTAAACTTAACTTCTAATTCAAACTTGACTAGACTTACTATTTTTAAGAAAACTTACTAAAAATCGATATTTGCTATTTTTAGTAAGTTTTAAATTTTAACTTTCTAGATCCTACAAATTTGCATACATTATCCATGTGCATAAATTAATTTATTTCTTGAGTTTCAATTCAAGTTAACTAACGGTTACAAAGATACGGAATTTTGAAATTTTGAAAAAAACTTCAAACCCAATTTTCAAGTCCTA
The DNA here is from genome assembly GCA_018340775.1 of Taxus wallichiana var. yunnanensis. Lineage (NCBI taxonomy): Eukaryota > Viridiplantae > Streptophyta > Pinopsida > Cupressales > Taxaceae > Taxus > Taxus wallichiana. The sequence continues at coordinate 60,821,058 of CM031242.1, read as the reverse complement.
GATGGATGATTTTGGCCTCCGAAAATTGTTGAAAAATGTTGTAAATAGCTAGCGCAATTTCAAACAAGTGTAGATATTTTCGAGAACTTTCCGTCAAAAAAGGGAATCATTTCGGTTCCCGAATCAAAATTTGTGGTCTTTGCAAGACATGCCACCAAATCCACATCATATGGTTTCAAGCCAAGGAGAGATCAATTATCTATCCTTGCACATTAAAGGACAATTATAGATATAAAATCCATACGTTCAAATATAAGTAAACTTACACCAAAATTTCAAAATGTATAAAGTAACAAAGGATAGGTTTGTATCCCACGATAGGTTTGTATCCCACAGATAGGCTTAGCCATTAACCTTACCATGCTATACACTTTCAAACACGAAGCTAATCGGCATATGCTTTCAGCCACGAACCCAACCAAACTCCCACCTTACCCAAGTAGATTTCCAGGAGATAAAATTCAAAGAGCATGTTGATGATTATGTCCTAAGCTTGCTTCTAGCCTTTAATTCCATTACACATCATCCCATTGGTAGGATGAGGTCAAATTGTTCCTTTATTCACTTTGTATTAATTTCAATTAATTAGAATGTATATATTTTTTCAAATTTAGCATAAGTTCGGTTTAATGATGATTGTTATCTATTAGAATTTGAAAAAATCATTTTCTTTTATTATGTTATGCCCTTAAGTGTTAAATAATTAAAATGCTAGTCAATGTATAAAGGGATAATACAATGACATATAGGATTGATACTTTCATCTCAAGAGAGGGTAGATGTGAATTAGATACATGTAGATAGACTACAGTGGTTATCCCACGAGAAGTACAACTAGCTTTGAGAGATGAGATGATACCATCGACCATTTATCTATATTTCTAGGAGACGTTTAGCCATGGTTGGGAGCATAAGGTAAAAGGAGATATCACGGGACATGGGCACTTGTGAAGAAATCCCAATTGAATCCTCATAGTCCTACTATATTAAACTTGTAATCTTGGAGCCTAAAGCATGCTATAAGAGTTAGAAGCCAAGAGGTGAGGTAAACTGGTAATAAAAGGTAAGATTAAAGAGCCATAGTAAAGTGGCAATAGAGGGGTAAGATCCAAAATGTATAATAAAGAGTAGAAAGTAGGATTCAAGAGGCATAATAAAGAGGTAAATTAAAGTAAAAAGGTGTATAATGTAGGAATAGGAGGTAGGAGTTGAGAAGCGTAATAAAGAGGTAATCGGGAACAAAAGAAGGATGGTACATCAATAGTGCAAAAACTATAACATGAAATGAAAACTATGATAAATGCCTAACTAAATGCAATCCATGAAAAGTATGAAGAATAAATATCAAGAATAGCATTTTTCAAAATATGAGTGTTTGTTGATTCTTTGAAAATGTGTCCTTTAGTTTGAATTCAATAAATACTTGGAACAAGGATGTGTTTGATTAGGTATGGATCCAAACTTCTTCTTTTTTTTGCGTACTTTCCCTCCTTATTGTGGGTGTAATTCAATTTGAGGATTAGATCTCCAACATCAAACTTCTTGAATTTAATTTTGTTATGTTTTTGGATGTAGCTTTTATACTAGTGATTATGTTAGAGAGCATTCAAGTGTCTCCCATCAATCAATTCTAAGGCATGAACTCACGGAACTTCTTCATCGAGGATAATTATGTGAAGAGAAATGTGTAGTGAAGGTCACTCTACTTCTAATGGTAGAATAGCTTTGGAGCAATAGACTAGAGAGAATAGAGTTACCCCAATGGAAAATGTTAGTGTAGTTCCATAGGGCGGGTAAATTTTAAGATGTCAATCATTGTGAGGCTCTGTAATGGTCTTTTGTAGAATGTTTTTGAATATTTTCTTAGTTTCTTATATTTTTCAATTGCATTAGGAATGATACGGGTGGTAAATGTGTGCATCATATTGAATATAGCACATAGTTGTTTCATGTATTCATGGTTAAAAGTTATACCATTTTTAAAAATAATGGTGTGGAGAATCCCAAATTGACATATGATTTGATTTTGGATGCTTTTTGTGTTGGTGTCTCTGGAAACATTCCAGAGGGGTGTAGCCTCAACCCATTTATTGGAATACTTAGCAGCTACCAAATGAATGTGTCGTCATTTTATGAATGAGGAAGCTTTTCATGGCATCTAGACCCTACATGGGAATGGTTGTGGGGCTTCAAGTGTTTGATCTCGACTTAAGGGGATTGAATTAAAAATGTGTTATTAAAAGGATTACATTTCTTAGAAATCATAATGGTTTCTTTTTCTAGTATGGGCTAATAGCAACCCATGTGTAGGCATTTGTGTGTTGTGGCATGTCTACTACAGGGAAAAATCCTCATATGCTTGCTTTCAAGAAGAGTAGCTACCTCATCTTCAATATTATATTGGAGCAAGGTATTTTAAAGCTATGATAGTAGAGAATATTGCATTTGATCATGTATTGAATGAATGTTTTCATTTCAAGAATTTTCTCAAGATAATCAACTTCAATTTGAGGAAATGTTTAATTTTTAAAGTATTGGACAATATGCTTGTATTGAAGGATTGCATTTCTTAGCAAAACGTAATGGTGTCTTTTCCTAGTATGGGCCAATAGCAACCCATGTATAGGCATTTGCGGGTTGTGGCGGGTCTACTACAGTTAATTCCCCCATGTGCTTGCTTTCAAGAAGAGTGGCTACCTCATCTTGATATGATATTGGAGCAAGGTATCTTTAAAGTTATGGTAGTAGAGAATATTGCATTTGATCATATATTGAATGCATGTTTTCATTTCAATAATTTTCTCGAATCAACTTCAATTTGAGGAAATGTTTAATTTTTAAAGTATTGACGATATGCTTGTAATAAAAGAATTAGCCTCTTGTTGACATCATCAATGTGAAAATAAGAGAACGATAGTTAATTGTTGAAATGAAGAGATTTTGGTATGTGGGTAATGAATTGGTTGTCATGTAATGCTTTATGTGGGTGAAATAAATAGGTTGAAGAAGTTAGAAAATCAGCAATGGCATTTTTTTCTTATTATTGCCTCGATAATAAATGATGCAAACTCTTTAGTGAGATTAGTGGCATATATATGGTATACTTTGAGGTTTATGCTTGGTCTTTTTCATGTTTTTCTCAAAGAGACAAGCAATAGTATTTCTTCATAAGGTGATGTATTGTGGATGGTCCTTTCGGTAGGAGTATATGCAAAGGCCGCTTGATCAACGATGCCTTTTCCTTTAACTAATGTTTTTGTGATAATGTTAAGGTCAAACTTCATGAGGATTTTCATCCCTTTTCTAATTCTATCATTAGGGAATAAACACTTAAGTGAAAAAAGTTAAAAGTGGGGTCTATAAAGATGATGACATAGGTTGTTCAATAGAACATGTCATGTTGAAGGTTTTTGGTAACAAAATAGATGGCTAGACAATTAGTGCATCGCTGATATATTGATATATTATATAGTTTATTCTTTGTTAGACTTTTTTTAGTCAACATTACCCCAATGGAGAATGGGGTGAATGATGTATAGAGGATGAGAGGTCTATCACAAGACAGTGGTCGCAATGTAGAAGGCTTTAGTAATAATTTCTTTATGGGTTCAATTTTTTTTAAAAAGCGGCATTCCACTCAAGTTCAATACATTTCTTGAGCGAATCAAGTAAATGAGTACAATAGGCAAATTTAGGGACAAACCTCTGAATTTCCCATGTTCTCCGAGAAACATTCAAATTTTAGGAATAGTTGTTGGTTTAGGCATGTTGATAATAGTTTTTATTTTGGATGGATCAACAATAATCCCTCACTTTAATATTATGAACCGTAATATTTTATCGAACGTACTCATAATACACACTCATTAGGTTTGAGCATGAATTTCTATTTTCATAGACACTCAAAGATAAGCTCATATGGTGATCTTTATGAAATTTGGTTTTTGCCAAGAAAATACATACACCCTAAAAGCCTCGGTTTTGAACCTCATCGGCTAGACCAATGGCGTGAGTTAGGACAAGGGAGTATATCATGTGTCATCAACTAAGAAGATGATGTCAACTAAATTCTATGAAGACAGGGGAAAATGGTCAACACAAGAAAATGGGAACCTATAAGGACAAGCATGTTGATATCGTGATGATCCAAAGATGCTAATATGAAGGAAAACATGAGGAATCTCTCACAAAGTGTTATGAGCTGACCCAACCCAATCTCGATTTACTCATTAGGACAAACACTAATGGAGATTAATTTATTAATGAGTGTTGTAAAAGAAAATGTCAAAAAACCAAAAAAAGAGGTGTATATAATATGTTCCTATAAGAGTTCATATGATTAGTGGTTCATTGCAAGAATTATCAATTGAAATTTCACTATCATAACACACAACAAGAGGAGGCTCCTTCTTCGTTAAAGAAATTATAACCACACCAATACATCCATCAATTGGACGAGTACTAAAATCTTTTGGTCAGTCACTTTCATGTATCATATGAACATTACATTGAAAGTATGTTTGGACACTATGGTATGGAAGAGGATTGGTAAATATTTTCAAATGTTAATTGGGTTGGGCGATAATTCATTTAATATATTGTTAGTTCATTTTCTTGGTTGTGATTACTTTCAATAAGGTCTTGAATATTGTGCTTAAAAGTTGTTTTGTTTGAAGAATTCCTTGACTCGGGATAATCATTGTATGCATTAGCTTCATAGGAATTATGCCTTTGTTCTTGATGGATTCAATTCTCTAATTGAGGTAAGGTAATCATATTACATGCAAATAATCCTTGTAATACCTCTTGTGGACTCCCTTAACCTTGTAAATTATTTATGATTCATTTGTTTTGATAAGACTACATGTTGTTGTTTGGTTGTTACGAGGCATTTACCATATTTTTGCCTTATTTTTAGGTTGGAAAGCATTATCACTACTCTTGGCGTTGAATTTTTATTTATCTTGATCCACTAGAGGTAGGGACATTGGTCCATAGTTAAGTACGATGGCCCTCAAAGGCTTGATCTCGATATTTCAAACCACATGAAAATGTTTATCAAAAGATCAATCGAGTGTTGAAAACTATTGTCTTTGACATGTGTAAGCAATATTTAAGCAAATACGATTTGAAGTTCACTTTTAGATAAGTGAGTTATCTTGGTGGCCATACTCTAAAATCTAGGCACATATTTACGAGTCTCATTAATAACTCTATCTCATTTGGACAATTTGTGTAAATATAACATTCATGTTACTATTAATTGAAAAAGGTATTGTAAAATCATCTACTAGTGGTAAAAATGTGAAAGGATCCTCAAGGAAAAGTGTGAAACTAATCAAGTGCATAAACCTCTTAACTCCTAGGAAATGTATGGCCAATAATTTAGCGTTTTGTGCATAGCCTAAGCAAGGGGCTAAAACGGCGACCTAAATTAATGAGATGGATCTCATTTCCCACTATATAATCCAAATGTTGGAGTCGTAGATCCTACTAGAAAGGAGGAAACAAACACTTCATAAGCCAAAGGGTTAAGTAATATATCATTGGAAGTGACCTTACTACATAGCCTTTGCATAGCTTGAGATAATATATTTATTTTCTTTTGCAAGTTGTTGTACTAACTTCAAAAAGACGAAGAGAAGTAGTAATACAATAAGTTGGAATAGAAGTGTTAGGCAAAAAACAAATTGGGAAGCATGATTCAAATTGCAAGACATTAGAAATGAAAAGGAACTTTAGAAAAATGAGAATCAATCAAAGTAGGTTGAGAATCAAAAGAAACATTAGCAATATAGAAACATGAAGAGAAGTATTATCAAAGGATACTTGAGAAATGTCTACATGACTAAGCAAAGAAGGTGATCCCTAAGTGTTAGATCGTCGTTATTAACATTCAAGTATCCACTACTCACTTTGTGCATCTTATCTTGACTAAACAAAAATGTGATCCCTAAGTGCTTACATTACTAGCATCTAAATATTCATTGTTCACCTTATCGGTCTTATCTTGTATAATAGCACCATTGTTAATCTCTAGACCTAGGGTTCAAGAATGAACCTATTTTAACTCATTCATCAAGCTAGATATTTCACTAGGGTTTTGCAAAAGATACTTTTTAAGGTCAACATGATCTTGAAACTTTTCTTGGTATCTAAAGCAACTTGTATCCCTTTACTACTCTCACATTCAATGGCAATTTGAGAATTAGAGAATTAGCCCTAACATTTCATTCAAAAAAACAACATCAAGAAGAGAAACTACAATTTTAGGTGCATCTTGAACATCATTTAAAACAACCATTTTTTTCACTCAAATTATAGGATTAATTAAAGGATTTCAAAACATTTGCTTCAAACTCACTTTCATAAACGCAAAGAGACCCACCATCCAACTCAAGAGTCACAAGTTGTTAGGAGAAAGAAATCAATAGCTTAAATCTTGTACTTTATGTTTCATCTCATTTTTTCCTTACAACTTATTTGAAATGTACTTCTCTTGATATGTTCTTTACTTGTTATGGTTGTTAGTGGACATATATATATATATATATATATATATATTATATATAATCTATATATATTCACGCCGAGTTGGAATTTATCTTAGCATTTCCTCTTATTGGATTTTTATATCAACTCACTTTGGATAGTGTAGAGAACAATATGCAATTAATATCACACACTAGCTAGGGCCAAAAGATTTTAAACAAATGAATATAACAAACCTTAGAACAATCAAACCTATTACCAAATTGGCTAAAGTTAACCCTAGAAGGCTAAAAACATCGCAAGTTCACCAATAAATGAAACCTTGGATTAGGTGTTCAAATAATGTGGGTTCACCAAAAGATGGAACCTTAAGTTGGATGTAAGCTTGGTTGGGTTCACCAGAATTTAGATGTGGAGATTGGTTTTACACTAACAATGCACTACAACTAACCACATTACATTGCAACTAGGTTTAAATGTATACAACTCCATAAATTAGACACTAATTCATATTCTAGGAACATACAAAATTATATATTGAAATGCTTAGTAAAAATGAGATTTAAAAGTGACACAAATTTTGTTACAATTAAGTAAGATGGTTGACAAAAACAATCAAGACAATGAGGCGAAGCAAACCTTAGAAGATCAACAATGAAAAACTTTGACCAAAATTGTGTTACTTTTTAGTTGGCAAGACCATAACCATATCAATGCATTTATGGCCACTATCAATTAAGACGAATCTAGTTGTACAACCCTAATCATCTACTTTAAGGATCCAAAATCCTTGCTTAATTTTCTAGAATTCATTGCAAAGTGCTAAGAAGTTGCGTTAATTCCGTATATCCCTAAGGGGACAACGCCTTGCAAAACCGTAAAAATGGGAAGCATATAATGGGGCCTATATTATCTATCCATTATAAACACGCCCTAAGATTTTGAATAGTTTAGAAACTAGTACATCAATTATAGCACATGCAATCCAATGTAATGCAAGTGTCCCAACTCATTTCACTTTCAATGCTCTAATCAATACAAGTAAATGTTAGATGTTCATCTATAAATGCTTGAAATATGTTTTTGCACATAGATGCTCCTAAATTTGATGAATTCATTGCTTTTACAACTTCAAGGAAAATTCTTTTGTGTGCCTATGATTGTCGTAAATGCACTAATGCAAAGACATATTTATAGACTTCTTAAATTCAAAAAGGACCTTCTTTAGCGTGCATCCCGAGTATATCTTACAAATGATGCTAAAAACACCATGGAAACTTGAACAAGGGCCAAAAGGGCCCTCAAAAAAGCAGATTGGAACCGTAGCAATACAATATTGATGACCCTCATGTTTCTAGAAAATCCCCAAGAAAGTAGGTAAAAATGGTGTGAGAAAACAAATGTAAACATGGATAAAAGAGATATAACATGAAAAAACAAAGGATAATAAACAAAAACATGTCAAAAGTCAAACAAACACAAGGAATAGGCACCAACAAGAACAAACTCTAAACTAATAATCAATAAACACTAGCACCATAGCAAATGACAACCCCTATACCAAAATTAGGTGTCAACGCACGCTAACTTTACCAATCGAAAAAAATTGTCTTGATTTCTTAAGCTTCTACTTCACATTAGGTATGGCACAATCTTGAACATCATTTTTCTTTTTGTCCACCCTCTTGAAACTTATTTTCAATTTAGTAAATTTGCTAATGCACAAAAGATGGGACATGCACTAATTTTATAGATGGTTTTTTTATAGCTACGTGAGATTGAATTTTTCTCGAGTATAATTATAGCACTTTCTTTTCATTATATCGTACATTAGAGAGCTAAGAAATACTTATGTCATATGAATAGCTAAAACTAGCATCTAACTAAAGCATAAACTACCTAGTTCGGACTTGTCAAGGATTAAATTTTACACCCTTTTTTTATATACATTTATACGTCAATTATAAAAATATATCTTTAAAATAATTAAATAAATATAGAATAGTTACTATAAATAATATTGTTTTGTATTTTTGAAGGGTAGTATTAAAAAATTACCATTATCCGAAAAATGTTTGATAGGCACGGTGGCCGTCAAATTTAACCCTTGAAACTTGTTATGTCGGTTTTCTTAGCATAAAGAAAAATGGAATTCTATATACTTGTATTTTGTCGAACCTAACAAAATGAGTTGAAACTAAAGTTTCGATTATAACCATATCATCCCACCACAATTTGGCAATCAACATGAAGAGTCTCTAGAGTCTATGGACATTAAGTTTTGCATTATGATGTGAGGACTCGGAATATATTGTGGTGCATAACCTATATCTAGGTTTCTTGGGGACCCGTTTTTCAACTTCACTATGAGTCAACTAAAGCTTACTTGGGTCCATGATAAAAATAAACATTAGAGTTTTCTAATGGATTGGATTCCATATAAAGTGTCGTACAAAAAGGTCGACATTGTACTCTCTATGGATGGGAATTCAGGAACCTACTCCAAGGTTGCTCAAAGATAATCTTTAAATGGATAAGAGACTTCTCAATAGTAATCAAGCTTTCAAGAAGTTGGAAATAGGCAAATCTATCAATCCTTGGATAATATGGCTGCAAGAAATGGTATAATGTTTAGAGAAAATAGGTCATTTTATCATCTGTGAGCATACATTACATTTATGGATGAACTGTTAAGGCCAATTTCAGATAGAGAAAAAGGGCAAGGGGTAGAGAAATCCTCAAAAGAATTTAAATTGGCAATCTCCCACTCTTGGACAAGTAAGGATCAATTCGATGGAACAGCGAGTGTTAGAAGCACGGTGGAGAGGGGGATGAATCGGCTTATTCAAAAACTTTAACTTCTTCTACCATATCATACAATCATCATTCAAATCATTCATTCAACATCCATAAACCATGTGAGCTTATTAAGTGTGTATTAATCATTTACAAGTGCATGAAACAAGAGAAAGAACATGACACCAAATATAAGTGGGAAACCCTCAAGGGAAGAAAACCCATTGAAACCTCTACTAATATTACTCATAACAAAGGACTTGTATGAATATTACACATCAAACAAGATTTGTTTAGTGAGACACCAATCCCACAAGGAGCACCAACCCCTAATTTAGTAGGGCACCCACCCTACAAGGAGGCTACAACTCCCTAGATAAATAAGCACCCACCTAGCCACATGAAATGGATGATCACAGAAGATATGTTGCTACAACAAATAGTGATCACAAATTCAACTCCAAACACATCAAACCCTCTTCAAAACACACCTCCTACTTCGCTCAAATTTGCCCACTCACATGTTGATTAGGTCAATTGACCTTGTACACCTGCTCTTCAACTCTTCTTAGCTCATCACGCCTCTTCTTGGCTCTTCCTTTGACCCCTCACAACTCTTATTTCACCTCCTACGGATCATTCATTTTCTCCTCTCAATCATTACAAATGAGTCATTATAACTCACTTATATACATGACACTAGCTCATAATACCTCTAGGTCGGTCATGACCATATAGGTTGGTCATACCAACTCAAAAACCTATCAACAACATCATATAAACACTCCAAGAGACCCAACTAGGTCAGCAAGGGTCATACCATCAAGAACTAGCTCCAAAGTATCACAAATAGGTCTAAAACATAAGCATGCACCTCCAACGAATGGACTAAGATCTTCAAGGGCACACTCCAGCTTTGTCAAGGCACCATCTGCTCCACACAAGTCGGGACATCCTCTCAACACCACCAAGCAGCTCAGGAACCTCTAAAACTTCAATCATCACCATGAAGCACACCAAGAAGCAAGCATACACAACTAGGTCTTCAAGCACCCAAAATCAGTCCCAGAAAACAAGCAACTTCACATATCAAAACTCTTCATCATGACTCATACAACATACCATTGGAAAGGTCTTTGGGTATACTATCTAGAACAACTCACTTCATCCATCAAAACATAGCACAAGGCCTTCAAACAAGTCAATCTCCAGAACTGCTCAAACCTACCTCAAGGACTCGAGAACCAATCTTGAGATAAACGTGCTCTAACACTTCCAAAGCAACTTCCAAACTTTTCCACCACTTGGAACACATCAAGGACAACCTGCTACACCTCTCCAAGTATTCACAAGCATGGGTCATACGGAGAAAATCACTCTTACATACGATCCATCACACCTTCTTGGCAATCCTAATAGGACCAATCGAGGCCATTATGGCTTAAGCACAAAAACACTTCATCCGATCAAACCAAAGGCTCGAACACATCATATGAGATGCCAACAAGCTATCCATGACCAAACAACCATACTCCATCATGCAAATCAAGTCAACTCAACTCAAACCTGCATGACTAGGTTTTATCCCTTAAGGCCAAAAGTGGTAGGGCACCTTTGGACACTTGTATTTTCAAATTTCTTCATTGTACTTACTCGAACTTTTCATGGTCATCCAAAGACATCTCCCAAGGAATCTAGAACAATTCACTTTTCATCATGAAGCTTCCATCTCATCCCTGAAACTGCAAATTTCCATAAAACTAGGGTTTTACTCCTTTCCTAAAACAGTTGAATCATGAAACCACCACCAAAATGAGCCCTAGAGAATCCTCTACAACCTTGATGCATCACATTCGCTTGCCCAAATCATTTGGTGACCATATCATGCATTTCTTCTCCATCTCTCTTAATTAGGGTTTTGGGGAGGGTTTAGACCACCTTTGCTTCTTAACAGTCGTTCATAAATGTCAGGGCATCATTTAACTCCATTCCAACTCTGAAACATGCTTAGTTCCATGCCCAAACTATGGTGAAGAGCTCATGACCCCATGCAAATATGTTACGAGAATATGAGTACTCAAAACATGACCTCGAGTTGGGAAATACACTTCTAGAAACTTGATATGACCAAAAATAGCTTATCTTGCAATTCCTTCAAAATCTTGACCTGAAACTTGACATGAAGTACTATGATGACCTCCTCCAATTGTTCCAAGTCTCATTTTAGTCTCGCACACCTCCGAAACTTGTCAACCACTAAGACTTACCTATGCATATTGGCCTTGTTCTCAAGAAACTTGCTTCAATGGACCTTGAAACAGCATCATGTGTGTGAACACATAACGATACTCCTTCAACACATCATATGTAGTGTCACAACACACCTCCCATGCTTAGGTAGGACTGCCCTGATCCATATCTCATGCCACTCACTCATACTACTTGGACTAGGTCTAGGAATAGGCCTAAAGGACCACTTCAACACATGACATCACATGAATTGACCTTTTTGACCATTTGCAGACACTTAGACACCTTTGACACATCATACTAACCATGCTTGACCTCATGACATCCTTCAAAAACCTCTGGAGTACTCATACTAGCTTGACCATGCCTAAAACCATGCCTAGACATCATGACATGACTACAATATTGGACACTACCAATCAACCTTCATGCTTGACCTTGATTGACACCTCATGGAGACTCCTATGACATGTAGACTCCCTTTGCCATCAATGACTTTTGACATCAATGACAACACCGTAGACACAATGGCCAACAACGAGGATTGGCCTAGGCCTCTAGTGGGCAAGGGGGATGCAGAGATGATAAAAGCAAAGTTGTCATTGTGTATACTGTGGATGATATCAGGTGAACTACCAATAAAAGTGAGTTTGAATCACTAATCCAAAGGCCTAAAATCGTAGAGGAAAACAGCCTCGAAAATGTCATTATGGAAGGAGATACGAAAATTGTAATTGATGTTATGATTAGGAGAAATTCTCCAAGCTGCCAGCTGAGAATTCTTTTGCAGAAGGCCATGACCCTGGAATTTTCACAAATACCTCCTCCATACAGGTACGGATAGCAAAATAAGGCTGCTGACAGGGCTTCTAATCAAGGCAGTGAGATGTTTACAAAGGCATTTATGAACTTGATGATATTTATGATAAAAACAAGTCGCGGAATCAAAGTAAGAATGTTAAAGATCAAGAAAAGAAAAGGAATTAGGTGGATACCAGAATAGACATCGAAGGAATAAGTTTGACAGTGTAGGACGCTGGGAGGAAATGGGTTTTAGACTAAAATAAAGAATGATTCGAGGAAACTGAGGTACATATTGAAAGACCAGAACAAAATGTTAGTGGAAGTTTGACAGTGTAGGATCCTGAAAGGAAACACGTTTAGACTGAAATAAAGACCGACTCCATGAAATTGAGGGACAGACTGAAATACCAGAACAAAATGTTGGCAAAAGCCCTAATCAGAATGCCAGCAAGGAAATTGAAGTTGGCTCCTCTAATCGGGATGAAACAGACCCTGATGATCAGAATGCATCTCCAATTGTACATCAGATTGAATTGGCAAATACTTCAGATGGTAGTAGAAGAACTGGTACCAAAGAGGTTGATCTTATTAACCATGAGCTCTCCAGTAGCTTTCATTTTGGCAGATTAGTTTAAAATTGTTGCTTCGAGCCAATTACCGAGTCCATCCTTGACCCATCCACTCTTTGGGATGGTTAAACACATCAAACATTCAGAAACTAGTAGCGCTAACTCTGGACTCTTATAGAAAACCAGCAGATTCTAGTCTCATGGAATAGTTTTTGACAGGTATGAAGAATTGCTTGCTGTCCAGCTGCACAAACAGCAGCTTGACTTATATGTAAAGGTATTCAGGGCAGGCTTGAAATTCGACAACAGAGTACTAGGTCATCAGCAAAATGACTAAGCGCCTGCTTAGACTGATAGTTAATAAGCCATTCATTATGTCCGCAAATACGTATGTATACGTCTAGGCTCAGTTCTGGCTTTGGGTTGGGTGATTATGAACTTCCTGCTTCAGAAGCCTTGGTAAATGAGTTGGTAGAATAATTTTGCTTAAGGCTTAGCATAACTCAATATTTTAGGTCTGGAGAAGACCTACTGAAAGAAACTTTCCACACAAAAATAAGGACGCAACCAATAACATAAATGATAATTGTGTTCTCTAGATCTGCTTTGAAATTAAAACAGAACGTTCTCGAGAAACAAACTGATCTTATCGTTATTGGCAGAATTTGCTATCCATCAACGGTATTAGCTGTTATCAATCGAAGCAAAATTCACGAAGTAAACCAGATATGAAACCTCACTAAGAGATTAGCGGAGAAACATGTGTTTCAAAGGCTCTTATAAATTGCAATATCATACACTGTACTCCAAAAATTGAGATTATCCCAATTTACTGCTCCACACCACAGAATTTGAAAAGTATTTCAAATATTCAAAACAATAAAATTCTCCTCCTGCTACAAAAATGCATCTACATCTAGGAACTCGCATGACGTCAAATAACTGCAAAGCAAAGATGTTAATCACTTCGGATTTCTAAGAACAATAATCACAGAATCTCCATGAAGGAACATTTTATTGATAAATCTATTCTTGTTGACAGGTTGGGCCTTCTTTTTCCCTTTTCCGGTCTTTGGTACCATGTCAATGGCATCATTAAAATCAAAATTAGGATCAAGGTAAATGTTCTTAAATGCACAGAGCAGTTTACGAACTTTGTTGTCAAAAATATATAAAGACAGCTCAATTGACAGAATATACTTGAATAGTCTACAAGTTCAAAAAGATGAAAAAGTTCCACTGACCTCTGTCCACATTTCCTTGACATTCTCCAGAATCGTGTTGCAATGCCTATCAAAGGCTCTAACTCGTCCAAGGAGTTACTTGTTTTTTCTGCAGTTTATCAAAACCTGGGGTGCAAAAAATAGACGCTTCATATATGTGGGAAGTAAAAAGATTGAAGATAAAAATAATTGTGGACGTAAACCCCAAGTCAGAACTCTGTGCAATCCAAACTTGTTTTACTTGTTTCCTCTAAACAACCACCCACCTGTGTATTGTTTTTCACACTCATCATAAGGACAGAAAGAGGGCCGGTGTTGAATTCCTCCTCCTCAGGTCTTCTCTTGCTGCAGATAAAGCAAAAACATGTGTATAAAGAAACATAACATTAAACAAAATTACAGTGTGATGGAGAATATTACAAGAGTGTTACTACAGTATGGATTCGAACATATTACTGGGATACAGCTTCATTATGAATATACAGCATAATAAGCTTGAAGCTCTGTGATTGTATTTTACAAATACTGGGACTCTGAAACCCTATTTTCAACAGAAATGAAGGCCACTTAAGAATTAACATGCAAAATACCACTCCAGACAAGAAATGCTGCTTAGTATACTCATACAAAACAAATACAGAAACAGCTGTCATTGAAATTGAACACAGTTATGTGACTTTCATGCACGAACTGCACAAATGAATGATAACTCTATTGGTTTGTACTCCGGGGTGATCATTATAATCAAGCTAAGCCAAAAAAACTGCAATTTTTTCAAAAAGAAGTTTGCTAGATTGCATGTGTAACAATAAATCCATTTCATTAAGGAGACATGAAGTGTATATATATATATAGCTTAAGTGGCCCCAAATGATGGGTTTGTTGACTAAGTACAAGAATGCCTGATGCAAAAAGTACAAAAATGCAGGTAATGTCAAAATTTCTGTACTTCATATACCATACCTAGAGTTTCACAATATGTGGTATTATAGTCCTTCTCAGCACCAGACATGAGATTTCTTGAAAAGAACACTGGGTGGTCTAGCTCTTGGGTTCCAACTTGGGCTAATGTTCCTCCAATCGCATAATTTGAAGCATCTACGTGGACATGAAACTCCTTGTCCCAGTCAGGATAGGTAAGTATAGAGGAACTGATCAAGTGAACCTTCAATTCTTTGAATGCTTGTTCCTTTTCTTGTTAGTATATCCAGAGGTTGAGAGATTTGAGCAAAAAAATTATGAATTCATTAACATCCAACGTGGCCCAAGAAGGATTTAATTCCAATAGCATCATTGGGAGCTTCCATTTCCACCACTACCCTTATCTTGTCTAGGTTCATCTTCAATCCCCTTTTGCACACTATATGCCCAAGAAGCTTGCCTTGCAGGACCATGAACTCACACTTCTTTGGATGCAGAGCCAATTTTTTTGCTCGACATCATCTCATGCATTCCGTCAAGGCCAGCAAGTGGGATTCTCGATCATCGCAAACTGATCGATCGTCACAGAAAGCTCTTAAGTTACCTGTGGCCATTTTATCGAAAATGTGAAGAATGATCCTTTGGAAAGTGTATCGTGCATTGCAAAGCCCAAAGGCCGTTTGGATATAAGCATTAGACCTCATCCTCCACTATATGTGGTGTTCATTTTATCTTCCTCCACAATGTTGAGATCTGATTGTAGCTCGAGAATCACCTCATAAAGAAGTCGATCTTGAGCCAGGCTGCTTCCTCCAGTATAATCTGTAAATGGGATTGAAAATCGGTCATTGATAGTAACTGCGTTCATGCTTCTGAAGTCAAAACATATCCTTAACTGCTCTGACTCCTCCAAGTTGATAACTATTGGAAAACCCATTCACTTGTTTGTACTCTAAAGATTATAACTTCCTCCAACATCATTTTGTTCTTCTTGGACCGTGGCGATACTTCCGATTCATTTTGTAGGATCTCCACAACAACTGAGCTCCCAGGACTAAAGTGATTTTATGTAGGAACATCTTTGGTGGTACTCCTTTTAAATCTTTGTAGGTCCATGCAAACACATCCTTTTAGTCCATAAATTTCCAAAACGCCACAGCCTTCAACACCAAGCAGTATCACCCTTTACCTTGACTTTCATCAGTTCTTTGTATTTCATGTCTACTACTACTCTAAATTGGCGAGCCGGTTCTTCATTTATATTTGCATCACCTACACGGTATTCCGTGAACTTTGGAGGATAGGTCAAACACAACAAAGATGGTTTTGCTTGATTAGAAAGTATAGATTTCGGTTTCTTCTTAGCATGTTGTCCGATTCCTAGTCTAGAGTGTATGCCATTTTGTGCTCTCTTGTTTGGAACCTTGAATTATTTCTATCTCCACGATCTTGATAAAGTTGCACTCTAGCTGAAACACCTAATAATTCTCCATTTGCCGGTGGAAAAGACCATTGAGAGAATTCTTTTCCTTGCTGAGAGAACGAGTGTTATTCCAATATATATCACCTTCATTTGGTTCAATCGAGCCTTCATACACCTGTCAAGAGTGTTCTTCCTCCTTATTTTATGTGTCGATCTCGATAAGTCATCGTCTAATAAGGTTGCTTCTTCGTTGACCACCTGATTCTTTAAGTCTATGATGTATCTTTTGTAATGTCCCTTTCTAGGGCTGAAACTGAAAAATAAGAAACAACACCAATCCCACTTGAAAGTAATCTGATTTTTATTACAGCAGACCTACAAATATCAGAAAACCCTAGCAACAAACTGTATAAGGACTTCAACTTATCATACAACATGTAATAACCGTGTAATGCCCTTCCTAGAACACCGGAAAACACACCAAACGTGACTAAAATTTCAGGGTAATAATTTTTTTTTTTTGAAGTGTTTAATTAATACTAATACATCTCTTATACTCTTTCTTGATTACTAATTTTATACTATTTTAATTTACCCAATTAAATTAATTACTAGCCTAAACCCGATTTAATTATTTAATTTTATTTTAAACTTACTAGGGCCATAAAGATAAGACTACACCCCTTCTATTCTATTCACCCTTTCCTTACTTAATAAACTCATCACACCTTTCCTTTTTGTTATATTTCCTATTAAAACCTCATGATTTAAAAAAATGTAGGATTTAAATGACCCTAGGATCTGACAAATCCCAGCCTTAGATCTAATTTTGACCTAAATCCCTTCATCACTTTCTTTTATTTTCACTTCCATGTTATTTGCCCTCATTTGCTTTGTTTGACATTGCAGGTAGAAGACAGGCCATGGGAACTTGAAGACAACAGATCTCCCTTTGTTTTATTTATTTTTTGAATAATTATGTGTATTTAGGTATATGTTTTTATTTTACCCGAGGGTGAGGAGGGGCGGATTTGTTGTTGTTACAAGGAAATGGGTGAAATGGGGCTGCGTGGAGGAGAGACAGTGTGAAGGGTGGACAGCAGTCGGGAGACAGGGGGCACGAGAGAGGGCGCGCGAGGGTGCGGCGTGGTGACAGCGGAGGCCACGGGGGACAGCAGGCGGGAATGGTGGCCGGAAAGGGGAGGGACAGTCGGGCACGGGGGGGGGGCCGACCCTCCCCCAATACAATATTTTTTTGTAACAGGGACAAGGGATGGGGCCGAACCCCCACCAAACTCTTGTTTTTTTTTTTGTATTGTTTATTTTATATATATATATGCTATTATATATCTGGTTTTGTAAGATCAGCATAACCTACATTTTATATATTATAGGAAAAACATATACTAGGTAGAATGTGTATATAAAAAAAATATATTGTATAATACATACATACATATAGATATATTTGACATATATTCATATATATATAAATAAAACTGAGCACATAATACCATTTTACAATATAAACCCATATAAATAATTTAAAACAATGCATGTAACTATGTAGTTGCATTAAAACAAATAGCTGTATGGAATGTTTATCCACAAGGAGGAAAAAGATTATCTCAAGTTGTAACAGGCAGATTTCTATTCACTAACTTGGTGACTTATGTGCCTAAATAAGGATTATTTCAGATTTACACATAAATACAAAATCTCTAACAATTAGTATATTTCTTTGAACACGAATAAGGAAAAGAAAACAGATTTCTAAACCATATTAATATGCAAGGGAAAGTGCATTTCACAAATAATGATAGCTTACTTCAAAGTTAAACCACAATTTCTTATAACAAAGTAGATTTCCTTTCAAATAGATTATTTTTGTTTGTCAATAAACATTCCAACAATAAACTTGTGAAGTGAATGTACAAGAAAATGCTCCTATGAAATGTATTTTAGAGGAAGTCCATATTTTACAAATCTTTCTTGCACAATCTCTCAATAACTCACTACTTCATAT
This sequence comes from Taxus wallichiana var. yunnanensis, assembly GCA_018340775.1. Classification (NCBI taxonomy): domain Eukaryota; kingdom Viridiplantae; phylum Streptophyta; class Pinopsida; order Cupressales; family Taxaceae; genus Taxus; species Taxus wallichiana. The sequence continues at coordinate 60,802,554 of CM031242.1, read as the reverse complement.
TACATACATGCTAATTACACAAGATAACAATCCAACAACTTCATTCCCAAGGTTGAAAGAAAATTCTTTTAAATACCAAAGGATAAATCAACCTTGTAAATGATGTTCAAATACAACATGGAAGAGGAATTACAATAAAGAGGAAGTTTCCATAAGCCATACTTTTCAAGATACAATGAGGTAATGTTTCAATGAGAGACCATGATGCCACCAACTCCAAACCAACATCCAACTTCCATGCCTTCAAAAATCCATACAAGGAGAAAGAGCTTGATAACCACCCAACCATAGGCATCATTACATGCCTCTCCCAAGGTTGGGATGCATGCTAGCCTCCCCCAAGCCCATGGGAAAGAGGTCACTAACCAAAACTTGCACAAGATGGAGGTGAACTAACAATGTTACAAGCACATAGAAATAGGACACATACAAACAAGACTCCAAAATTTACAAGGAGGAGAACCCATGTTCTTCCTCAAAAGTGGGGAAGAGAGGAGAAAGTTCTCCAAAAATTATATTCCAAAATGCTTGCACAAAGCAAAAATCTCCCTACCCTCCTTATTGCTCCTAAATTCAATCAAAATCCTCCTTATTCCTCCACCCTTTCTCCAAGTCCTTCTTGGAAGGATTTTCAAACCCCAAAGGGGTTTCCTTACCAAGAATGGGGAAGGAGATTCAAGCCAAATGAATCAACTTCCCCACCTCAACCATTGAGGGGAAACACTAAGACCCTACAAGGCTTGTCCATCAAGCCTTGAGGATTGAGAGGGAAAATTCCCTCTCTTCCCCCACACTCCAAAACTCCATCATGCCATATGATGGAGGGAGTAAAAACAAGCAAGTAACCAAAATCTACATACAACAAATAACAATCTCAAGCAACCAATCCAACAACTAAAAGGAAAACAACACAACAAAAAGACATAAGAGCCTACCTCAAGGAAAGCTCTCCAAAAAGCTTTCCAACTTCAAGTTTCTCCACCCTTGACTCAAGCAAATCACAAGCTCCAAATCACCCAAGCATCCAAACAAGAAATTCTAAAAAAATCCCTCTCTTTTCCCATGAATGGGAATTTGAAGAGGAGCAAGCAAGAATCCTCACCAATGAGGGGGTGACATGTGTCACCCCTCTCCCTCATCAAGGTCAAAGATGCCAAAACAAAAGAGAGAAAGGGTAAAATTGTCTTTTTGCCCTCTTCTCCCAAATTCCCTTAAATGTTAGCAAGACAAAACTAGTGAAACTTTTGATAAACACTCAAATCCACATCCCTTACATGGATGTGACTAAACAAGAGGTAAAAAGGAGGAAAACTCCCTCTAGCCTTGAAAATAAGCCCCCTACCCATTAGGTAGGGTCCAAGGGCTCATTTTTATGTTAGGGGAACTCCCAAGCTAAAAAGGGGTCCCCAAAAATGCCCAAAATACCCTAATTTCGGGTTTTGCATTTTTGGCACAAGGGTAGAGGGTGTGGGGACCACCCAAGGGTCTCACATGTGACCCTAAACCCTTGTGATTAAGTGACTCATTAAACAAAATCAAAAATTTAAATGAAAGTGGGATTATTGACTCCCAAAACAAGCTTACATCATAATCAACTACCCTAAACAAAATTAATAATTCAAAGCACAATACATTACAAAAATTGGGGTCACTCATAGTGCCCAAAATAATAATCTCCTATACTAAGGCTTCACACAATGAACATGGCTAGGACTCAGCCCGTGGGCTGCTTGTGCAAGATTGTGTAGCTGGCCTGAGTCCCACATTCTCCCGTAAACCTGTCACTGCACACTCATTGCACACATTAACCGTACACTGTTCGATAAATATAAAACAACGACATAGTAAGATATCAATAAGTTCTACACTAGCCTAACATCCTACTGAAATCAAAATGCGACAACGTGCACAATTATATTCAATATTCCAAAAGTTAGACAAGATGATAAAGTGACATATAACCATGGAATTCCACATGCAACAACTATCCATCAATATAATTATGTTCCAAAACACAGCATCATATCCATTAGTATCCATGACATCATAAGAAAATGCGACAACATAGAAATTAAGCTAAATTGGCACTACACGCCTGAATGTCCACACATGTCTAATAAGATCAAATCTCTAATATAATGTCCACGATATAACAAAACTCTGTCAAAACATGTCTATGAGCAAAGAAACCACAAGCTACTGAGCTATAAAAAGTGTGGGCACTACAAACCGCTGAAAATACTTCTAAATAATTAATCCAATCATGGCAACATTTGTCAATCCAATTTACATCAAAGAAATGGAGAAAACAAGTGATTACACCCAGCTGCAATTAATTTTATGACAACAGCAGTGCAACCACAACCAAGGGCTGGAAATAGCTCTTAGACAACTCCTAAAATCATAAAAAATGTAATCATGGAGGAATTGAATGATGCAAACCAAACATGGAGAAACCCTTCAAATCAATGCAAACCCCACTCCTATGCAATTCGCCCCACTTGGAAAAGCTGAATTATTGGCTCAATATGCAAAGAAATGATTGCTTCCACCTTTAGAAATTAGTACAAGTCCATCCATGCAAGAATCAAACCATACATCCATCAAAACACCTCCAAAATGCTCATGATGCAAGTCGCCTAGGGCTAGATAAAAAGATATCAGCTCCAAATACCTTAAGATATTCAATGATTCCAAATATCCTTGCTTGAGGGTTTTCATCCCCAAGGCAAGTTCCACCATCAAGGGTTTTCATCCTTGAAGGGATCTCAAACAAGGGTTTCATCCTTGATGAGAGAGATAGGAAAGGTACAACCTTTACCAAGAAGAAATAATAAGATTCAACATAACATCATAATGGCCAAGCATCCTCCTTTTATAACATAAGGGGTGCTACATCATAACTTATGGCCGACCTTATAATATTAAAGTCTATTTCTAATTTGAGCATATATGCTCACCAAACAACTAAGTAATTTATTTCATCTAATGGAGCGTCGGGCATCCAATAGGACTACAACATAAAATAGTGCAATATTTGCTAAAACTAATCCAAATGTCTTCAGACAACTTCCTCTAGCTCCAAATCCTTAGTCCCACAAGAAAGAATGGGATAAGGTCTTCCATAGCGACTAGCTTGGAAAAAGGGGACATTCAGTCCTCCCTTCCCAAAATTGTTTGCCCTCAAGCAATTGTAAGCTCTCATGCTTCAATTTGATCCAAGCGAGCAATCTAGATCCGGTACGGTCAAGTGGAGAAGCTTTTGCAAGAACATGCCTTGGTTACCATCCTTCTTCACTCTAGAAATAAAGGATATCTTCAGCTGCAACCTTCTTTTTATTTTCAAATATGTGCATGGAACAAACATGTTAGAAAAAATAGAGGCTCTTATTAGCCCCTCCATATGCTCCATAGTTTGGTGGATCAATCCTCCCTTAGGTGCCTTAGACTTCTCTTCTCTTTTGATTGGTTGGTAGGTGCTCATACAAGCCAAAATACAGTTGCGTATGAATGTGATTAGTATCTTCACACATGGGTGACCAATGCATTTTGTGTTCACAAGACCCAAACACCCAACAATCCTTCGCTTGCCACGCCAATTATTGTTATAATGATGCATTTCCCTCTCCAAAGGGAAGCTAATAGTGACTGAAATCATCCCCCAAAGTGCAGGATACATATCCTCAAAGAGGGCTGCCCCAACAACCATCCAAAACACTGCTGAATTTTTATTTACAACAGTCCATAGAGCAAGAAAGGAGCTGGAAAAATAATGATCAGCTGGTAAATAAATAAAATCAGACCTCTCTAAACTCAATTGTATGTATGGGACCATGGTTCTCATCTTTCCTTGCCACCGTGCTCCCTTTATTCATTGTGCCATGAAATCTGATTCATTTTATTCCAATTCGAAATCCAATCCTTCACCATAATATTTGATGCTGAGTTTTTCCAAAAATTGAGACCAAAGTACTCCACAAACAAGAATGACTTCAGCTGGGATAATTTTCAAGAGAATATCACATACCTTGTACTTTTCTATGAGGTATGACAGTTGTACCTTGTTCCTTTTGCAATGCACAAAAATGTCATCCATCATGTTGATCTCAAAATCAGATCTCCTTCCCCTTTTGCAGCCCACAATGATACCTACTTCATGTGCACAAAAACAAATTTGACATTGCATCAAAGCATCTACACACCTTTTGCTACACCATTCGTTCCTAGCCTTCTCTTTTCTTGGTGCAAGTTGATCATGAAGATTAAAATACAGCAGTATCATGGAATGGAGCCATGCATCATAGTCATCATGGTTGTTATTCTTTTCCCTCCTATCCTTTCGTCCTTCCATGGAACCATAGGTTAGCAACATATGGAAAAGAAAATCAGAATTCTTATCATACTTATGATGCCTCAAACATGTCATGCTAGAATTCCTCCCAACTTCATACAAACTCATCAATTTTCTTTCCTTCCATAAGCAAAGAGAGGAAAAATCAAAACTGAAATTTTTACCTTCACCTTCTTTGAGCTTCAAGGGTTTACCCGGATTCCAAGGATGTAAGCAATCTATGTAACTCTTCACCATACCTCTTCTTCTCTCCATCAACATGTGCAAAGCAACCTCTATCTTGAAGCCCAAACTTGTGACCAAGAGTTTGTGATGACCAGCCCAACATGATGATGAAATAGGAAACAAAGAATTTGAAATATGTTTGCACCTTGGGCTGTCATGAAAACCCTTCTCATAGGCATTGCTTGGGAGATGTATAATGAATCCTTGGCCAAGATTCTCCTCCCAACCTTGCTCCTCTACCTCCTTAGCATAGGTATGATCACCAAAGCATGGCAATGACAAATAATGATGCAATAGACTCTTGTCATGATCAAACAAAATATCAGAGGGCTTACCATTGTTTGTTGGTCTGAAAATTACAGTGGGCTGAAGGTGGTCATGGGCACCCGAAAATGCCCTTTTTCCATGGGTGTATCTCATAACAACTTCATTTGGAAACTCCGCTTCATAGATCCTCCAATATTCAGATTTTTCTCCAATTATAACCCCATTTTTAGCTTGTTGATCAAGATGTACAGCCACTTGCCATGGTTTACAATGGAGCCTCAACCATGACATATTGTTATTATTTTCATCAAATGGCTCAAGACAACAAAACTGAATTGGTGTAGAAGAAAGCAATGATTTTGAAACACCTTCATACCTTTGGCCATCCCCAATATGCTTAACTCCTATTGTCATATGAGAATTGTTTGGGCTATCTCCAACATTCACTTCATCATCTTGCTCCTCATGCTTCCCTTCATCCTTTTGCTCATGCTCCCAAGTTCCCTTAGTATTTTGCCACATGCAACCATTAGAAATCAAGGGAATATCATTAACAATCAAAAGTTCTTTACCTTCCATTTCGCTTGGTTCTTGCTTAGCAATTTCTCCATCCTCTTGTGCTTTCATAGGGTTGTAAGGAAAATCAGTCAAGGGATCACCTTTGACAAGGACGGTGGGTGCTTCTAGGGCTCCCAAAGGCTGATCCATCACCGTAAGCAGTTGTTATGATGGTTCTTCCTCCTCCATTATGGGCTGATCTGTTTTGTCTTCATGTTCCAAAATGATAATTGGATTACCCTCTTCCAATGCATCCTCTTTTCCCTTATGCAAATCTGATTTTTCAACATTTAGCCACACACACCCATTAGAAACCAATGAAACATCATTAAACATTAAGGAACCTTTACCTTGGGACTCATGCTCCATGATTTCCCCCTCTTCCACTTGCACCATGGATTCCTCTATGGGTTGTTTCTTCTCCATTACTTGCAGCCCTAATTTTTCTTCTTGTGTAGCTTGCGACCTAGGCTTGGGCCTTGATCTTCCCTTGCTTACTCCCACAAACCCAAAAATGACATGGCATCACGAATCTTCTCCGGAAGAGCCCTATACTCCTCATACCATGTAGCAATGTTGTCCATGACTCCCTTTGAAGAGCTCCTTCCACCATTCGGACCTCGAAGGGTATGGATCAACTGAGCTATTTTATTGGCCAATCTTTCTTGCCCAAGGGCAAGCCTTTCGAATCTAGCATCACCAAAAAATTTATCCGCCATTTATCTTCTTGCAAGAGAAACCCTAGGGCTAGGAAGAACAGAGCTCGATACCACTATAATGTCCCTTTCTAAAGCTGAAACTGAAAAATAGGAAACAACACCAATCCCACTTGAGAGTAATCTGATTTTTATAATAGCAAACATACAAATATCAGAAAAACCTAGTAGCGAACTATATAGAGACTTGAACTTATCATACAATGTCATGTCCCCTTTTCGAGCCAATTCCAATTGAAGACCTTGGCCCATTTGCCTTTCTCATGGGTCCAAGCGAACAAGCTAGAGGAAGCCATCAATATCATCATGTGCTTCATTTCATGTTTATTTCTTTAATTGGCATTGTAATTGTTGGTGAGCCTAGCATTCAACAATAAATTAGAAATAAAAAGCTATTGGTGAGCATGTAGGCTCCTAAACACCAATTAGAAATTAGAAAGTACTTTTCTTAAGAGGTCGGCCATCATTTACATTATAAGCACCCCTTATGGTTATAAAAAGGAGGTCGCTTGGCCATTAGAGGATTATGTTATGTGGATTTCTCATTTTTGGTAAAGGATTGCTTGTTAAGCATCTTTTTCCTCTCTCTCGAAGGACCAAAACCCTTAATTGAGGCACTCTCGGGACGAAAGCCCTTGTGGAGAAGTGGTGTGAACAAAACCCCACACTACTCTTTGGTGGATATCTTTATATTGCTGGTTATAACAGATTTCTGCCCTAAGCGACTTACTTGGAGGTGTGTTTTCAAGGATATTGTTGGTTTCTATGTGATCTCTTTTCATGGTTGAACTCCCTATGATTTGTAAAGGTGAAATCTTTCATTTTATCAATTGTTTGGTGCAAATTATATTTAATTTCAAGTGGGGCGACCTATATTGAGGTGATGTTTTGGTATGTGCAGTGACATTTTGGCAAATATGAAATTATCATCTTGTTCTCTATATTTCATAAGGCCAATATCTCAAGTTTCATGATTTTTGAGCTTTCTAAGTTGAGCTATGAATTTTTTAAAATAACACTGTAGACAAGAGTTTCATGAAATTCACATCTAGGGCATTAAAACACAGATTCTTGCACTACATGATTGTTGAGGTTATATCATAATTTTAGAAATTCAAGTGAAGCTAATTTGAAGGGTTTTGAAGGCATTAAAGTGGGTTGGAAACCCCAAATTTGGTCGCTGCCCTACGAAGGATTTGGAAATAAGTTTTGCAGGGTTTATAATAGTGGCAATCTTAAATCTTATTTGAGAGCTTTTAGCCATTTCCTAAGGTCCCCCAAAAAGGGACATTACATACAACCATGTAATAACCACTGAAAATGCTTCTAAATAATTAATCCAATCACGGCAACATTTATCAATCCAATTTACATCAAAGAAATGGAGAAAACAAGTGATTACACCCAGCTGCAATTAATTTTATGACAACAACAGTGCAGCCACAACCAAGGGCTGGAAATAGCTCTTAGACAACTCCTAAAATCATAAAAATGTAGATTTCAGCCTTATAAAATATGAGGAATTGAATGATTGTAGTGTCCCTCCCGTTACCACCTCTCAATCGTAGTTGTGTGGGCTCGAGTCGGTCTTGGTTTGAGTGGGTTCGTTGTTCTAGTGTCATGCTGACGTTATGAATAATTCGTAAAAATTGGTAGCATTTAAATTAAACATTTGCGCCAATAAAATAATAAGGGCAGTTTTGAAGTGTCCTTTCTCGGACTAACCTTTTGGAACCCTTGGATCGTCCTTGTGTCGTTGATTTGTGAGGTGAAGTCATTCTTCTCGCGACTCATCCAACTCGGGATCATTCGTGAACCTTGAGTTTGAAATATTTATAAATTTCTTTATAACATTAAACGTTGATCTAACTAAAGCGTATTTCGTTATCAATAAAAGGATTCCACATAATTCTCAATGAAGATATTTGCGTGTTAATTAAGGGGTGTTTGGGAGCGGTGGAGGTTTGGATTAAAGAAAATGTTAAAACAATTAAATAAATCATGAAATTAGCACAATGAAAGAGCTCTCATCTAAAAATAAATAATTCTTTTTTATCCTAAAATCTCTCCAAATTTATTTTGGAGCTTGAGCCAAACCTCATTTCAAGAGGAATTAATGTAAATCCTTGGGTATTGTATTTTTGGTTTGTCATGAAAGAATTAATGAAATTCTTCTTGGTTTTGTAAGTTGCCTGCCATGAGAGGATTTTTTGGAAAATTATGGTTAGGGAATGTAATTCTAGGCATGCGAATTGGTTGAAGAATGCCCCAAATGTGGTCGCATGGGTTGTTGGAAGGATGCCTTGGAGAGAGGCGGCCTCACAGGCCTGCAATGGTCGCTTTATTTGCACAAATGGGGATTGTTGATTAGGCTTTGGAAACTTTAAAGCAAATGCATTTGACAGGGTAAAACCAAACTCCACGCCCTCTGTCAACATTCTCCCTGCCATTGTCGAACTAGAAGCATAGAGCAGGACATGGACATTCAACAAGTTTTTTTTTTTTGGAAATCAGATGCTATTGGCTAATGTGGTTGGTGCATGCACTGGGAGGCAAATTTTCATTGTGGAGGCATGATTGTTAGCATAGGCAGAGCCTAGACTGGACATGTGAACTGTTGACAGATGCCTTATTAAAATGCGGCCTCTCAAGCCTGCGTTGGCTGCTGCTTGTACAAAAAGGGGATTTCATTTCTTGGCAAATTTCCAAAAGGAAATGTGGCTCGTGGACAACAATGTTTGGTGGATGCGCAAGGAGGAAGCAAGTACAGGCCTTGCACAAGATGGAATTGTTGAAAAAGCCTGGAAACTTTTAAGCAAATGCGACTGGCTGCTGTAAAGCCGTACTCCACAACTCTTCCCAGCATCCTGTCAGCATGTGCCAACACAGGAGCATTATACCACGGTTTGGACAGCTATAAAAGCATAATGGATATGGAATTTTTGTCAGTTGTTGTAGTTGCAAATACCCTGGTAGTTATATGTGCAAAATGTGGAATCTTGCTCAAGGCATGCAAAATGTTTGACAGAATGCATTAAACAAAATGTAGTCTCATGGAATGTTTGATCGCTGGATTTGCACAAAGATTTATGTGGAATGGTCGTGGAGGTTTTTAAATAATGCAAGCATTGGTGTAAAACTCAACTCAACAATATTTGCCAGCATATTCGCCACATGTACGAAAATGGAAGCATTCACAAGGCCGCAAACTGTTTGACAGAATGCTTGGACGGAAGGAGCAAGAATTTTGTTTGACAAAATGCTCCAAGAGATATTGGTCTCATCGTGTAATGTCCCTTTTGAATTCAAACAAAAACTCAGAATTCTGGTATAAAAGTGCTGCAGGGGGATTAAATTTGCAGCAGAGTTTTTGATGGGAAAATGTGCCCAAGTTCTTCTGCAACGATTATTAAATAATTATAAAAAATATCAGATATTATGCAATTGTTTTCAGACCAAATCGTACTGCTGGAATTTCTGGGAAAACACAGCAGACAATTAATGGTATGATTTGCCAAGATAGAGTCTCGATTTGCGTGCAAATGGTAATCTATGTCTTCTTTTATCACAGCGATCAGTTTTGGATAGTTTTAGTGAATTTCTTTGAATTTTATCAATCCTTGTGCCACTAGAATTTGTAGAATAAATATAATAATTGGAATTCAAATGATATGCAAAGTTTTACAAGTTTTAAGTCAAATTATTGGGGTTTTCGTCCCAAAAATCAGACCTCTAATGGGGATTTCGTCCCAATAGGATTTATGAGAAACAATCTCAATATTCAGATTTCCATATTCAAATGTCCTGCTAAAATGACCCCTCAAATCCCATATTTATAATATCCATGCTTGGCGCCAAAGGTCACAAGACATGACTCTTCATAAATCGACCCCTTATGATTTGTCTTAACATTAATTGTTGTTTACCTTTGGCCAAGTTGACCCCATGTTATTTAATAATTATTTATTAAACTATGATTGCTAAGTCGTCTTCTTCTTTTATTATTTTCTTTCTTTATTCTTCTTTCTAACCATGGAGAAGGTCTGCCCGGAAATTCCAATTGTCTTCATTTTTTGGCGGAAAAGGGACATTACAGTCCTCCCTCCCCAAGATTGCTTGCCCTCAAGCAATCGCGAACACCTGGGTTCCATGTGATCTTTGTTGTCTTCGTCTGCGTATCCATACAAGGAGCAAATTCCTTCGTAAAAGCATGAGTGTTTAATAACACTCCTTGAAATCTTGTCCTTGTCTTTTTGTTTGTGCAACCTTTAGGCACTTGATGGCTGTCCCTTTCAAGCATTTCCTTTCTGTGAATCCGGGAAGTAATGGCTGCCCTTTCCATCCCAATCTTGCAGACAATCATCTGCCATGAATCCATTAACCGAATGATAAAGAGCCCAATTATGGAGGAAATTAAAGATCTGGAAACATTTGAGACGTTATGGCAGCAATTGTGTTAGCTAGATTTTCTGCACAACTGACTAAAAACCTAGGTAGTCATGAGATAAATCTCCCTCATTTACCGGTGAGGCTCCCGTGTATGATTTTGTCAATTATATTTCCTAATATCTATCTGTTGGTTTTACTTTAATGCGTAGCTCATGGACCATATCTAGATAGCTTTGAAGCAAGTAAGCATTTTAAGTAAGAGAAAGGAAATATCTGCGAAGAGGAAAATAATAGGAAACAGAAGAAAGGAGAGAAGATGTGCAACCCAATCAATAGTTTACGAGTTGATTGCATGTGCATAGATTAAAACAAATAGATCATGAAATACATAATTCAAAGCAAAGGAAAGTTTCAGATCTAGATCTAGAATAACACAAAGTTTATGAATAGATCTAGAAAGAAATAAGAAACAAAATGCACCATTGACACAAAGTTCTCCGGAAATCTGCCTCCTCTCTATTCCTCAGCTTTCAGAAAGCTATCAAGGGTTTCAACTCAAAGTCTGGAACACAAGAATGCTGATTACAAATTCCGATCCTTTAACCCGTAGGTTCTTCCTCTATTTATAGTGTATAAAGGGCAATTACAAATAGGAAGCTTTAAATGAATTCCCGCATGTGGAAGCTATGAAAAGGGAAATAGTGGCAATCTTCCTCCTGGAATTCCTCTTTGCATGACATGCATGATTTATAACTGAAAAATAGAACCTTTTGTTTTGCATGTCTGCCACCTATTTCCAAGTAATTGACTTCTTCAAGTAACGGATTTTAAACCAATCACTTAAGTTTTATAATTTAATTGATTGCTCAATTACTTTGTCGGAGAAAATAAAAGAAAGAGGAAAATAAATAAGAAGAAAGATCAACCCTCCCGCTTTGTTCTTCTTCCATATTTTGCATACGGTTGACTTTTTTCCTTTAAATCTCACCAAGCTGGATCTGGAAGCTATGCATGACTGTGATTTGCTTGCAGGTATTGCCTTTCACCTGTCTTCCCTTCTATCCTTGAAGATTTTGCAATTCTTCTTTAGTACATGCACCAATGCAATGTTTGCCGTAAATAATTCAAACAAAACTCATCATTTTTATTTTTAATTGCATATGAGCAATTTTAAATTCTGGAAAGCACTCTAGGTGAATGCAAATACAAGTAAATTCAATGAAGGCTTCAACTGGAAGATTGGGAGCACATGCACAAGATCCTGGAAGGAATTTTCCATGCACTGACTTCTACATGGGCCGATTAGAAACAAGAGGATGAATTTTTGTTGGAAGCCTTTGCAATTATGAGATTTGGATCTGTCAATTAAATCGGTGATAGGTTCAGGGCCTATGTCTGTATCATTGACTTCAGCAAATCTGGAAGCTATGCATGATTTTGTTGATCATTTTCTTTCATCATGGCTGGAACAATCTTTGTCTGAGCTCTTTTTCTTTTAATTATGTCGGAATCCCTTGCAATTGGATCAATTTGTGCAGATCTGACAATTTCTTCAGATTTGGAAGATATATTCAATGTACCTGACATTGATTTGAACTCCTTATCTTGGTATGAACACCTGTGATGAATACCTGCAATTAATTCAGACAAAGATGGAGTCTAAGGCATGAATACTTATTTTTATCACCAAAATCTGCATATAAAGCCTGCTGCCCTAAAATTTGAGGATTTGCTTGTATGCAAGCAAGCAAAAATATTAATTCACCAGAGCACTTATACCAACATGCGAGATAATTATCATAGCAAGAATCAAGCCATTCCAACCCTAGGCGCCAAACCTCAAGCTCCTGAAATGAAAAACACCTTTTGATGCAAAACCTCCTTTCCTTGGCGCCAAAACACATCGCTGCAATCCTTAGCAAAAAATTAATTGCTTCTTTATTATGGCAGCCCATGCTTATATAATCCTCAACATACTATTTTTAATAATTGTCCTTCCTATTTCTGGCAATTTAATTAATAAACAATCATGTTTATTCACCCAAATTGGGCGCCCAATTATGCATGTTTTTTTTTTTTATTATGGGCAAATAGTTTTTTGAAAGGGACTATACCCTTGTACAAAAGTGCTCAACAGCAAGATTTTATCCCAGAAAATCCCAACAACAGAAAAAATCTGTCGAGGAAAGAACCAGCAAAAGCAAACCAGCTGCTACAAAAACAGCTAATAAACAACAAAACAGCAACACAGCTGCCTATCAACAGAGTATTAGACCTTTTGCCTAAATGTATCAATGAAAGCACCCAAAAGACAAGAATCAAACCTTGTCCGATATGGTGGGGGATTTAGATTTGGCATTTCCCTTCTTTTTCCTATCCACCACAGTCCATTCCTGATTTCCCACATCCACTACAGTCGGAGGAACTGCAATGGGTTTGATGGGGATGTGACCCATAGGAAGGGGGGTCGAAATATCCTTAATCACTGAGTCAGCAACCTGTAAAGAATAGTCTGGAGGCTTCTCTGTATTGGTCTGTGAATCAACCATGATGGGTGAGTTAACTTGCAAAGGAGCACTAGATTCCTTAGCCGGATCTGAGTCAATTGTAAGATGTTCAGGTAGAGAATCCTTCCACCAGGCTGTTTTGGTCTTACGTTTGGAGTGTTCACAATCATCTGTAACATGACCAGTTTGGAAGCAACGCCTACATCGAAGCAACGCCAACTATGCATGTTGTTGGGTTGCTTTTAAATAAATTTATTTTATTTATTTTTAACATGCATCCTTGACTTCTTAGCTCTTCCACTTGCATTGACTTTCCTTCTATTTATGGCGCCAAAATTGGGTGAATAAACCATTAATAAATATTATTAAATGCATTTCACCCAAAGTGGGTCGCATTTTTTAGCAAGAGTAATTTCCAAAAATAAGAAGTCAACTTTGATGGGAATTTCTACCTTGCACTGCAGCTCCAAAAATCCCCTCTTTCACTTAAGTTGTTTGACTTTCATAATGGGAATTTTTACCTTGCAAGGCAGGTAAGAAATTCTCGCTGGTGCTTTAAGTGATTTTCTTTTATAATGGGAATTTTTACCCTGCAAGGCAGGTAAGAAATTCCCACTTGCCTGCCACCTCTAATATTCCCATTGTAACTTAAGTGACTTTGACTTCATGGGAAAAAGTACCTATTAAAGAGATAAGAAATTCCCACCTGCCTACCACTACCAAAATTCTCATTGCAGCTTAGATCCATTTATTCCAAAAAGTGTGACTTGCCTAGGAGAGGCTTTTTGTGCTTGACTTCATCTTTTTTGGTCAGAAGTTTGCTTTCTGAGGATTCCTTCTAGTGCAGTGGCCGTAAATGATCTCCAGATGTTCCAGGCAATTAAACAAACTATACAAGACAAAGAACGGACCTAGGGAATTAAACAGAAAGACCACGGGGAAAACCAGAGAAAAACGCAAAAGAAATAAATAAAAACGAAAAACGTTGCCAGAAGTCACAGACAAAGCTCTGAATTCATTCCTGGTGAAAACCCTATTGAAATGTGTGTATAGGCATGCAAAACTTCAACAGGATTCAACCGGAGCACAATTTACTTCAAACGGGCATTATTTATTTAATAAATAATTAAATAAAAATTTCCCGCAGACAAAACTTGGCAAAGGGATAAAATGAGTTTCGGCATTTGGGTATTTGTCGAAATTGGCTCATATGATTCACTGGGAATATCTTAACGTAATACAAACATCTTCTAGCAATAAAAACACAAAAAGACCCGTTATTTTAAAAAACGAAAAAAATTTAACATGGGGTAGTCTCAGATTTCAAGGTAAAATCTAGAGACACCAAGCGGTCATGTTTCAAAATTATTATGTCACTATGCGGAAGAACACTTGGAAGGCTGTAACAACTTGATCTTCTTTCCAATCATCCATCCTAGCATGTTGATCAATAACCCAAAGAGATGACAAACTAAAAATAGAATATACGGTATCACTAATCAGCAGCACAGGTTCATATTTTCCCTTATTCTTTATCATGTTTCCCATATCAATATGACCCTTCATGCTTTGGTCAACAATATAGTAATGCATGCTACCGATGATGGACAACATGTAGTGGCCACACTTAATGATCATCACATACATCCTGTAATCCTTAAGTATAGAAAAGATATTTCACATGCAAAGTTGATACCTTCATATATCTTGTTATTTTGATGCCACATATGTATTATCTTGACAATGCTTTCTTGAAAATCCTCCCATTGTGAAACATACTCATCATGCATACAAACGAATGATGAAACAACTGAAGATATGTGGGTGAAACTTACCCAATCAAACGCTGCCTCAACTTCTTCCGCTTTCTTGCGGGGATCCTTCTTGTGTTCCTTCTTGATTCTTGTGGAGAGCTTGTTTTTGTGAAAAGGTATCAACTGCAGCAATGTTTTTCTTCTTGACATATTTGACGTCAAAATCGAGAGCTTGTTCCCAAGTAATTGACAATCTATATGCCCAAGACAATTGCTCCTTCTTTGTACCAGCCTTCTTTAATTTGTATCAGCCCTCCTATTTTCCCCACTCAACTGATTCGTGTCCATGCTAACCAGAGTGCAGCTGTAGCTAATCATTCTCATCTTAATTGAGGCATGGATCATGACTGAGATTACCTTTGTAAGGGCTAAGAATAGACCATTGTGCATGTTACTTTGAATTTTCTCCTCTCAAACTGTAATGATGCATCTTTGGAATGTGTAATCAGTAGTTAGGCAAGCCCAATCAGCAACTATGACATTGAAGCCCTTGAATTCTTCTACCTTCAGCCTCATTTTTGACACCAATCTTTCATCAATGAAGTGGTGGGTAGCCCCACAATCAATCAAAACCGTTACCTTTTTCCCATGGAGAAGACCTTTTCCCTTGAAAGGGTGGTACCCAGGAACTTTGGAAAGTGTAGCAAGGGTGCTGATTTCTTCCGGATCAGATTTTGACACATCCTCTTGGATTGGTTCAGAATTGGCTGCCACTTCTTTCCCTTCATTTCCTTCTCTCCATTCAAAATTCAACTCTTTATACAAGCAATGCATGCCCACACCCCTATTTACTTCTTTAGAATTGTTTCCCAATGAAAACATATACAGCCCATTCTTAGGAATTGGAAAGAGAATCACATCACAGCTGTAATAATGCCTTCCCTTCCTTAGCTCTAAAATGATAGGGGCAAAAAACCATAATGCAACAGCTGAAATTACCTTGTTTGTGGCCCAAGATGGAAGAGGCATTCTTCTTATGTTCCG
Organism: Taxus wallichiana var. yunnanensis; assembly: GCA_018340775.1. Lineage (NCBI taxonomy): Eukaryota > Viridiplantae > Streptophyta > Pinopsida > Cupressales > Taxaceae > Taxus > Taxus wallichiana. Next base: position 60,786,743 of record CM031242.1, on the reverse strand, counting down.
ACCTGTCTTTGTCACTCCGAAAGGTACATAGTAGGGACCAAGGTTGTTGAGGATTGTAATCCAACAATGTGTAACAGCTCTTCTATCACGATATTTGTGTAACTTTGTTTCCCATGCACCCATTTTGAAGGTGACTTCTTCATTATCCAAGCCTCTTTGATTCCATACTTTCCTTTTACCATTATGTATGCCACCGTTAGATATCAACATCTCATTATCAAATATCAGAGAGTTCATACCTTGAATGGAAACCTTCATTGCCCATGGTGGGAGAGGAATTGTTTTTGACTTGGCTCCGGAAACAACTGTTGATGTACGGAAACCTTCACACCTTGAATGAACCAAAAAATCTGAAATAATGTGTGATACTGCTGTTCCAAACCAGCAGCATTAAAGCTTGTAATGACAAGCTTAGGATACCATAAATGATTCCTTATGCCCGGATCAAATGAATAGTATTCATTCCACCTGTGCATTCCTAAAGATAGCTTGTATGATTGATATGGTTCATGTTCTTTATGAAGAATTTTCTCCTTTTCCCGTGCCTTAATTCTAGGAAGCAAGAAATCTGAAATGCACCTGATCCTCGGACCTTCCAAAAATCTTTTGTCTTCTTCGTTCACTCCTTGTTCATACACCTTTGGAACCTCATGGTGGCTCTTCTCCCAATTTAATTCTTCGTCTTTAGGCTCTTCAGGGTCTGCTGTTACAAATGGACCAGCAGGCTGCCTTTTATCACATTCATCTTGGAAATGGGTGTCATCCTTACCCATTGTTACTGCTGCTTGTTCACATCCCATGCTTTCTTCTAATGCAACATTATCATGATTAATGTGACACTGATTAATACTTACTTTTGGAGAATTGACGGAGGTAGGAGCTGATGCATTCTTCTCTTTGGCTCTTTCTTCGAATTGTTCTTCTCCTTTTTCTTCCAATGTAATTTGGAAGTTCTCCTCTGACTTCCTTTGTGGCTGAGTGTGTCTAGGCTTAGGCCTAGCTCTTCCACTATTCAATTTTACGAATTCGGTAAATGATATGGCTTCACGAATTTCCTTGGAAAAAGCCATGTATTCCTTATAGCTAGCTTCGAGATCTTCTTCCGGAATGGCTTCATCTTTGGATACGGAGGTGAAATTCCAATTCGTTTCTCGAGTTGTTCTAAAGGATTGCTTCAGATTATCTAGATTTCGAATAACTAGATCCAAGGCTTCCTTGAAATTTGTTTGTCCTGCCATGATATCATCTCCTAGTTTCTTCCAGGCCTTAGAGGATAAAGCTCTGATACCACTGTAATGTCCCTTTTCAGGATTCAAACAAAAATCAGAATTCAAGTATAAAAGTGCTACAAGGGGGATTAAATTTGCAGCAGTTTTTATGGGAAAATGTGCCCAAGTTCTTCTACTACAACGATTATTAAATAATTATAAAAAATATCAGATATTATGCAATTGTTTTCAGACCAAATCAAATCGATTTTGGACCAAATCGTACTGCTGGAATTTCTGGGAAAACACAGCAGACAATTAATGGTACGATTTGCCAAGATAGAGTCTCGATTTGCGTGCAAACGGTAATATATGTCTTCTTTTATCACAGCGATCAATTTTGGATGGTTTTAGTGAATTTCTTTGAATTTTATCAATCCTTGTGCCACTAGAATTTGTAGAATAAATATAATAATTGGAATTCAAATGATATGCAAAGTTTTACAAGTATTATGTCAAATTACTGGGGTTTTCGTCCCAAAAATCATACCTCTAATGGGGATTTCGTCCCAATAGGATTTATGAGAAACAATCTCAATATTCAGATTTCCATATTCAAATGTCCTGCTAAAATGACCCCTCAAATCCCATATTTATAATATCCATGCTTGGCACCAAAGGTCACAAGACATGACTCTTCATAAATCGACCCCTTCCTTATGATTTGTCTTAACATTAATTGTTGTTTACCTTTGGCCAAGTCGACCCCATGTTATTTAATAATTATTTATTAAAATATGATTGCTAAGTCGTTGTCTTCTTCTTTTATTATTTTCTTTCTTTATTTTTATTTCTAACCATGGAGAAGGTCTACCCGGAAATTCCAATTGTCTTCATTTTTGGCGGAAAAGGGATATTACACATCGAATGCGGTGATGGTAAATTGCACGAAATAGGTATGGATTTTCCCTTCTTCTTGCATTTGAATTACGCATTCTATCGTTCCTATGTGGTTGGGTTTCAAGAATTTGGATCATAGAAAATACATCTTGAACGAATGTTACAACTTTTACCCTGCCTAAAAACCTTCAAAACATAGAAAAATTAGCCTCGGAAATCGTGCGCATGGAGCGCCACACCCAAATGTACCGTGAATCCAGAAACTTCTAATTTGATCCTTGGTAACGTAGGACACCATGGGGAAACTTAGCTCTGTTTGAACTCTTTTAATGCCTTTCGAGTCAAGTCTTGAAGCCCATTTTAGTATATCAACCACTTGTGGTGACGTGTTCAATTTAATAAAATGCGATCGGTTTCGGCTTGCAGATGCCTCTTTGTTTGAGTGAAATTGAAAACTACCGCCACCTACCTCTAGACTTGCCAATAAGAGAATTGGAACCAACTCTTAGTTATGCAAAAACACTATCGGGGATTAGTTTTGCAAGTGGGTTTTGAGGCCCTCCAGCCGTTGTGTGACAGAAATTTTAGTTGCGTTTACGATTATCAGCCCCGGAGATACCCTTGTAACTTGAGCATTGTTCGTATTCGACTTCCGTTGAATGTGATGAAGTCTTTGTATATAGGGAATAAGTGGGAATCGTCCAAATTTGTGCTTGAACTCAAGATGAGTGTTTTCGAGACCCAGTTTGTAGGCACTTTTGTTGTTTTGGTTAGTTTTCTCAACTTGCTACTTTAGCTAGAAACTCCTTCTGAGGGTCTCATTTGACCTCTAACCACGTGTGAGACCTTTCTCATATCGTCTCAATGCTATGTAGAGTATTATTCAATATTTTATCTTGTATGAATGGATTTTGAAATGTATGGTGTTTTTCTCTCTCCTCCCTCTTCTCTCTCCGTAAAATGACTATGATACTTTGGTTGTATTTGAAAACGTAAGTGAATTGGAAACTGTAAATTGGTTTGAAATGAAATGAAAATGGACATGAAATGCAAATGGTTATGACATTGTGAATGGAAAATAAAATGTCTCTTAACCTTCTCTCTCATCCTTACTCTCTCTCTCTAGAACCAAAAACGTAAAGTGCAAATGAATGTGAAAGTGTGAATGCATGAGAAACGAACTCTCTTCTTCTCTCTCCCTATCTCTACCTCTCTCTACTCTTTATTTGAAATTGTTCGAAATGATGAATGTGTGGATTTATGCTTGAGTGTAGGGGATTTCCATACCAGTTCTAGGACTGACCTGCGGTGGTTGTAGGTACCCGGACAATAGGAGAAGTACAACGACACTTGTGTCTTTTATTAGCATGTTATCTGAAAGCAATGTAATTTTATAGAATATATTAGCGATATTGTTATGAATGGAATGCATTATTTCATTGGTTCCATGATGTATACCATATTGTTACATATTAATGAAATGTACTATTTCTTATGTAGTTGTACTTTTGCATGTTTGACTAATTCCACACTTAGTCGTATTTCAGTATATTTGGTTAGGTAAAGAAAGTTGATTGTATCATGTTGCATTGGAAACAATGTTAGAGGATCCCTTTTATTATATTTGAATCATCAATAAGAGAATGAAATTGAGATCCTATTATTTAAAATTGTTTGTACCATCGTCATTTTTGGATGTGATTGTACCAATAAAATTGATGGTAGTAATTTGGTAATGGCATAATTCATCTATCTGCTAGTGATGTATTGACCTAGGAAATCTCTTAGCCTTCAAAGAAAAATATAACTTGCATGTGTGTGTTTCCATTTTGGGCGGAAAGTGTCAACCAAACTTATAGTTTGAAATATCAACCCTTGTGGTATGGAATGGTCCCCTTGAGCTTAACCTCGTTCCTTGTTTCTATAGTGTAACCAAACACCTCTTGGGACATCACTACGCCTTAGGAATGGAAGTGTTTTCCTTAGCCTTTGATTATAGGAACACCTTTGAGTTTTGGAGGTCTTGGGGGATTAAGTTGTTGAACGCTAGCTTTGGCCCGTGGTAGGGCATAGATCCCTTGGGGTATTTGGAAATAAATTTTAAAACTAATCCTAGGACCTTTTTGGAGGGTAATATGTGGACATAATTTGGTATCTAAACCTTAACAGATGGGATTGTTAACGGTAGGATGTTGACCCATTAGAAAGGTGAGAATTGTGACTTGTTCCTTACTCCTTGCTAAGTCTCCATTTTCTGACATTAAAGATATTATGAGATATCTCCTTCGAGAACATGATATTCTAGAACATTAACTTTTGACTTGAACACAAACCACATGTGACTCTTTTGTATCTTATAAATGCTCCCAATCATCTCTATCTTCTAGATGTACCGCAAGCATAAGATTAGCTTAAGATTCTCCTCTTATCGTCATGAGATCTTTTCCTCACAATGAAAACTATGTAAAATGACAAGTAACCATGCTCCTTAAGAAATGAACCCATAGTCCAAGAACATGTGTTGGGTGGCATTTATGTGTTCAAAATGTTTGGAACTAACATTGGGTTTTGCAAATTAATGGCAATTGAAATGTGAACCAATTAGTGTACACTTATTTTTTAAGATATTCGCAATGTGTAATAGAGTTTTGAAGTTTTGAGAAGAGGGATTCTCACCTTGCATGTTAATGCTCTTTAAACCAATGTTAACACTTTCATGTGATTAAGTGTACTTGTTATAAATTAAACCTAAAACAAAATAAATAATGTGTATCATTGTGAATGAAACTACATGCTCTCATGATTAATGGATTCAAGACCTATAAGGTTAAATAAGGAAATGTAAATGGTAGTGAAGTGGAAATCATCTTAAATTAAGTGTTAAACAAAGTAAGGGAAATGCAATCTAGAGAAAAAGGAAAATGTAGGTTTGCCATGCTATATGCTCTTCAAACCTTTAAGGCTGAAATTAGATTTTGAACACGACAAAGATTGAACCACTGAAAATGTGATAGTGTGGAGGGTGCCAATTCGTGTTGTTCATGTCGTGATTGTGTCGTAGTCTCATACTTGCTCATTTATCTAGGTGTGACATTGGTTGCACATTGTGTCATATTGACTTTTGCGTGTTCTACAAGTTGGTGTAAATGTTACATGTGGTGTCGTGAAAACCCTTGTGAGTCTTTTGGTGTCACACAGTTGTATCAAGTAATATGAAAGTCAAAAAAATTTACTCTGTTATGTTTGGCCTTGTGTTTGTCCCACATGGGTGGGTGTTACAATGATGCAAACCAAACATGGAGAAACCCTTCAAATCAATGCAAACCCCACTCCTATGCAATTCGGTCCACTTGGAAAAGTTGAATTATTGGCTCAATATGCAAAGAAATGATTGTTTCCACCTTTAGAAATTAGTACAAGTTCTTTATGCAAGAATCAAACCATACATTCATCAAAACACCTCTAAAATGCTCATGATGCAAGTCCCCTAGGGCTACATAAAAAAATATCAGCTCCAAATACCTTAAGACATTTTGTAATGTCCCCAATGGGATAATTTCTAACCCCAAACGGAACAGCTACAAATCCGATCTATAACAGCAATTTATAGAAGGTACACTTGACAAAAATAATGCAGATCTGAATTTCTACAAGGAAATGTGACTTGCCTTGGAGATGATTGATACTCAAAACTGATTGAAAATCATCCAAATCTTTAACCCAACAATTCAGAATTTATTATAGATGCAAGAACACCAAAAATATAATTTTTCAAATCAAGAAGAAGAGCTGGAAAATTTATTAAAGTCTGCAGAAAATCAGCTTACAGACAAGGCTGGAAAAAATGTTTCCAAAGCCCAAATCAGATGCATACAAGTTGGAAATGACCTCTAAAAATATGGCAATGAAGATGGAGATGAGATCCGGATCAGCCGTGCCCTAGAATGTGTCAAACTCCACTCACAAGGGTGTAGATAACCCTAGATCTGGCTGGAAATGCATGCCAAAAATCAGCTACACTCTTCTTCTTCAAACCCTAGCTAGATGTAACAGAAATCTACAAATTAGGACCTTCAACACTGCTAGAACTTCAGAATTATCCTTGAAACTCAATGGAAACCCCTGAATAGAGCTCCCTCTCATAAAGGATGAAGATTTTTCGTTCTTCAATCTTGGCAATAGAGGGTTTTCATCCTCTAATGCAACACTTCAAAGGGTTTTCGTCCTTTGAGGTAAAAATGGAAAGCAATTAGCTCAACCAAATTTCAGATATAAAAATATGATAAAAAGTGATGCCTTCTCCATGCATGGTGGTGTCCCAGTTTCACCCTGAAATCTAAGACTACCCATTTGAAAAAAATTCATTCTTTTAAAATAACGGGTCTTTTTGTGTTTTTATTGCCAAAAGATGTCTGTATTATGTTAGGATATTCCTAGTGAATCATATGAGCCAATTTTGACAAATACCCAGATGCCCAAACTCATTTTATCCCTCCGCCAAGTTTTGTCTGCGAAAATTTTTATTTAATTATTTATTGAATAAATAATGCCCCGTTTGAAGTAAATTGTGCTCGGTTGAATCCTGTTGAAGTTTTGCATGCCAGTATTCACTCATCTCATTAGGGTTTTCACCAGGAATGAATTCAGGGCATTATCTACAACTTCTGGCAACGTTTTTCACTTTTATTTATTTCTTTTGCGTTTTCTCTGGTTTTCTCCTCGTTTCTTTGTGAAATTCCCCTAGGTCAATTCCTTCGCCAATATAGTTTGTTTAATTGCCTGAAGCATCTGGAGATCATCTACCGACACAACGCACTGAAGGAATCAGCCTCAAAATGCAAGCTTCTGACCAAAAATGATGAAGTCATGCACAAAAAGCCTCTCCCAAGCAAGTCGCATTTTCTGGAATTAATGAGTGTAAGCTGCAATGGGATTTTTGGTAGTCTGAAGGCGGTGAGAATTTATTACCTGCCTTACAGAGTACTTTTTCCCATGAAGTCAAAGTCACTTAAGCTGCGGTGGGAAAATTAGAGGCGGTAGGCAAGCGAATTTATTACCTGCCTTGTAGGGTGAAAATTCCCATTATAAAATAAAGAAAAATCACTTAAAGCACCGATGGGAATTTTTGTCTGCCTGGCAGGCTAACTTTTCCCACCAAAGAGATTTATTCACCCATGCAAGTCACACTTTATTAAAAGAGGTCAGTTTTAATGCAAGTCGCACTTTTTGGAAGGAAGACTTTAAAAGTCTGCCAAGTGGGAATTTTGGCGGTGGCGGGAAGACGGAATTTCTTACCTACCTTGCAGGGTAATTTTTCCTGTGAATTCAAAGTCACTTAAGCTGCAATGGGAATATTAGAGGTGGCAGCAGGCGGGCAAAAATTTCTTACCTGCCTTGCAGGGTAAAAATTCCCATGATGAAAGTCAAATCACTTAAGTGGAAGAAGGGATTTTTAGAGCTGCGGTGCAGGGTGAAAATTCCCATCAGAAGTTGACTTCTTAAATTTAGAATTCACCCATGCCAAAAAGTGCGACCCATTTGGTGATTAAACAATGATATTAATGATATTTATTAATAGTTTTTCTGCCTAATTTTGGCGCCATGGATGAATAGAAAGTCAATGCATGAAGGCTAGTCAAAGAGAACTGAAGGTAGCATGCTAAAAATAAATAAATTAAATTTATTTAATGGCAGCCAGCAGCATGCAAAAATAGGCGCCCAATTTGGGTGAATAAACATCATTGTTTATTAATTAATTGTCAGAATAGGGTGGAAAATTATTAGAAATAGAATGTTGAGGGTTATATAAGCATGGGCTGCCATAATGAAGATGTAATTAATTCTTTTTGCAAAGGATTGCAGCCCGGACAGTTTTGGCACCCAAGGAAGGAGGATTTTTGCATCAAAAAGTGTTTTTCATTGCCGGAAAGCTTCAAAGTTTGGCGCCTAGGGTTGGAGGAGCTTGATTTAAGCCTTGTTAATTATCTGCATGTTGGTATAAGTGCCTAGGTGAAGTTAAAAATATTTATGCTTGCTTTGCATGCAAGCAAAACCTCAAATTTTAGGGCAGCAGGCTTTATATGCAGATTTTGGTGATAAAAATCAAGTATTCATGCCATGGACTCCATCTTTGTCTGAATAAATTGCAAGTATTCATCACAAGTGCTCAAATCAATGTCAGATACATTGAATATATCTTCTGAATCTGAAGAAGTTGTCAAATCTACACCAATTGATCCAATTGCAAGGAATTCCAACGAAATTAAAAGAGCTCGGACAAAGATTGTTCCAGCCATGTTGAACCATGATGAAAGAGAAAGATCAACAGAATCATGCATAGCTTCCAGATTTGTTGAAGTCGATGATACAGACATAGGCCCTGAACTTATCACCAATTTGATTGACAGATCCAACTCTCATAATTGCAAAGGCTTCCAACAAAAATTCACCCTCTTGTTTCTCGACACACGGCCGTGTAGAAGTCAATGCATGGGAAATTCATTCCGAGGATCTTGTGCATGTACTCCCGATCTTCCATTGAAGCCTTCATCGAATTTACTTTGCATGTCTTGAAAAATAATTGCAAAAGCTTCAGGATAAGAGGAAGAGAAGCAGGTCAAAGGCAATACCCACAAGAAAATCACATTCATGCATAGCTTCCAGATCTAGTTTGGTGAGAATCAAAGGCAAAAGAGTCAACCGCATGCAAAATATGGAAGAAGAACAAGACTGGGAGGGTTGCAGCTTTCTTCTTATTTATTTTCCTCTTTCTTTTATTTTCTCCGACAAAGTAATTGAGCAATCAATTAAATTATAAAACTTAAGTGATTGGTTTAAAATCCATTACTTGAAGAAGTCAATTACTTGGAAATAGGTGGCAGACATGCAAAATAGAAGGTTCTATTTTTCAGTTATAAATCATGCATGTCATGCAAAGAGGAATTCCAGGAGGAAGATTGCCAGTTGTTTCCCTTTTCATAGCTTCCGCATGCGGGAATTCATTTAAAGCTTCCTATTTGTAATTGCCCTTTATACACTATAAATAGAGGAAGAACCTACGGGTTAAAGGATCGAGAATTTGTAATCAGCATTCTTGTGTTCCAGACTTTGAGCTGAAACCCTTGATAGCTTTCTGCAAGCAAAGGAATAGAGAGGAGATTTCCGAGAACTTTGTGTCAACGGTGCATTCGTCTCGTATTTATTTCTAGATCTATTCATAAACTTTGTGTTATTATAGATCTAGATCTGAAAGTTTCCTTTGCTTTGAATTTTGTGTTTAATGATCTATTTGTTTTAATCTATGTGCATGCAATCAACTCTGTAAACTATTGATTGGGTTGCACATCCTCTCTCCTTTCCTCCGTTTCCTATTATTTTCCTCTTCTGTAGATTTTTCCTTTCTTTTACACTTGCTTACTTGCTGCAGAACTGTATAGCTATGGTTCATGAGCTACACGGTTAAAGTCATACCTACAAATAGATATTGGGATATATAACTGACAAAATCTTACACGGGAGCCTCACCGGTGAATGAGGGAGATTTATCTCATGACTGCCTAGGTTTTCAGCTATGCAAAAATCTAGCCAACACATGGCGACTTGCTTTTATAACTTTCCCTTGGCACTTTAGCCACACAAAGGACCAATCAGCTCTCTTCACTTTATTTAATATTTTCCATCACTTTATTTAATATTTTCCCTTTGCTTTCTATCCCCATATGGGTCACCTTTTTCCACTAGGGAGAAATAAAAATAAAGTAACTTTTTATTTTATTACTTTATCACTAATAAATAATTAAAGTGCTTATAAAAATTTATTAGGCACTAAAATTACTTTATTAGGATAAGTTTCCCTTATTTCTTATTTCCTTAGCCATCGAGAAACAAAATATCCTTCAATGATTCCAAATATCCTTGCTTGAGGGTTTTCGTCCCCAAGGCAAGTTCCACCATCAAGGGTTTTCGTCCTTGAAAGGATCTCAAACAAGGGTTTCATCCTTAATGAGCAAGATAGGAAAGGTCTGAACCTTTACCAAGAAGAAATAATAGATTCAACATAACATCATAATGACCAAGCATCCTCCTCTTATAACGAAGGGGTGTTACATCATAACTTATGGTTGACCTTATAATATTAAAGTCTATTTCTAATTTGAGCATATATGATCACCAAACAACTAATTAAGTAATTTATTTCATCTATTGGAGTGCTAAGCATCCAATAGGACTACATAAAATACTGCAATATTTCCTAAAACTAATCTAGATATCTTGATAACTTTCCTCTAGCTCTAAATCCTTAGTCCCACGAGGAAGGATGGGATAAAGTCTTCCATAGCGACTAGCTTGGAAAAAGGGGACATTACATCTTCAGCCTCTATTCTCGATTGAGAGGAGGTTTTTCTTCTAATTGTGATTTGGGTTGGCTGCTTAATAACCAGCCTTGGTCCATTAATTCATCATAAGCTTTTTCTTTAATGAGATGACTACAAAATTTAGTATGAATGGTTGGGTGTAATGTCCCTTTTTGGGGGGACTCAAGAAATGACCAAAAGCTCACAAATCAAATTATAGAGCTATTGTTATAAACCTGTAAACCTGCAAATTAAACCCTTTTCTAGGGTAGAGACTGTTTTGGGGTTTCAACTCCACTTCGTGCCTTCAAAACCCTTCCAATCAGCTCCACTTAAGTCTCTAAAATTATGATATATCAACAACAATCATATAATGCAAGAAATTTGATTTTTAATACCCTAGATATGGAGATATGAATTTCAACGAAACCCTTGTCACACAGCGTTACTTCAAAAATTCACAATTCAACTTAGGAAGCTCCAAAATTCATGAAACTCAAGATATTGACCTTATAACTTATGAAGAACAAGCTAGTAATTTCAGATTAGCCAAATTAGCATCACACATACCAAATTTCCACTCCAAAGTGGGTTGCTCCACTCTAAACAAATATAAAATGGCACCAAAGAGGCCAAACATGCAAGAAATAGATATTGTATCGCTTTATCAAACCAGTTTGCACACAAAATTTCATGAAAGGCTTTCATCCTTCACTAGTTCCCAAATAAGGGTTTTTTGTCCTTTTATTATGCTCTCAACCCAAGGGGTTTCGTGCTTGAGAGAGAGAGAGTAAAAGGGCTACACTAGCCAACTTTCACCAAAATATGAATAATCACCAAAAACATGAATCAATAATGCCCAAGCGACCTCCTTATATAGCCACAAGGAGTGTTTTTTACAATATAAAATGATGGTTGACCCCTTAAGGTAAGTGCTTTTAAATATATAAATGGTATTTGGAGCCTACATGCTCATAATACCTTTATTTCCTAACTACTTGAGTCCCTCTATTAAAGTGTTAGGCTTCCCAATAGGATACATGATAATAAATAAAACAACAATAAAGATATAATTCAAATCTTCCCCTTGCTTTCCTCCTTAGACCCACGGGAGAGAATGGGTTAAGGTCTTCGAAAATCAGCCTTCAATGAGGAACATGACTGTCCCCCTTCCTAAGATTGCTTGTCTCCAAGAAATTACAAGTACTCGGATCTCAATTAAGTCTCAGCTACTCCTCCTTTGATATACCTGCACATGAAGCAAATTCGTCGAAGAGAAAATGTGTCCCCTTCTTTGTCCACTCTTGCTTTGTGGATATGATGTCTCGATTCTTCTACTTTGCTTTCCAAAGCCTCATAAATATTGTCCAAACATTGGTTGTTCCCAATTTCCCTCCTGTGTCCCAAACACAATTGTAACCATGTATTTTGTTCCCTAAAATCAGAAGGATAGTAGCTGGGATCCTTCTTATAACAGCTGAAAACACATCAACAATGATAGTAGATTGCAAACCCTTCATCCTCATGGCTGGATACTCCTCTCTCATTGTCAAAAGAATGGATAGAGAGCTGAAATTATTGCAGACAGCATATAAAACAAAAATGTAACAGTTGTCATAATGATTACCTTGGCCTCCAAAAGATGCTTCCAAGCTGCCCCAAACTAATCTTTTCAAAATTTGGCTTGGATCATAACTCATGAGTGTTGGTATGTAAGTATAACAGCCATACCATGCCTGGAATTTTGTCCCAAATAATACCAAATATGTTGGAACATTGGCCTTAATTGTTCTTAATGGGTGAACCCTCTTACCCACCATTTCGCATAAAAGAATGTCTTCAAATCTGCCCCTCTATTGCTTCCCCAAGAAGATATCCACAACCCAACAAATGAAATTGGGAAAAACACCTCATCTTGGTTGTAGCATTGCAAGTTCAGAAGTGAAGTGGCCAAAAACATCTTGTGAGAGTTACCCTTACCTTGTCCATGTCACTAGAAGAAGAACACCACTTCCGTGTAATCAAAATCCACTTGGTGGCTGCAAATAGAACGTGGACCCAACTGGAAATAATAGCCACAAGATCTAAAATAACTCCCATAATGATTTGGGGTTCATGACCCACATTTTCCAAACTCGTCTTATTCATGTTAGAAGGATGACTTACAACCCAAAGCTCTTCGGAATTCACTTTATAGTAATAAACATTCTTACCAAGTGTGAGTAACCTTCGTTGTGGAGGATTTTCTAATTGCAAGTGCCTTACTTGCTGCCCCAAAACAACTATCCTATGTTGTTCCTTCATGCAAACTCCTTCCATGATGTTACTAGCAAGCTGATTTTTGACATACTCAGCTGTGACAATATTTTTCCAATCAATTGTTATGTGAGAAAGCAAACCACAATGTGAATTCCAAGCATTTTCCAATGTACTCCCTTCATCCTTAATACCTTGAATTCTGATTTCTTTGTCTTTGTCATAGAATTTCAGTTCTCTATCATGATAATTGAGGGTGAATTCCCTCAAAGATTGCAGCCATTGAACTCCAAGAACTACTTCATCATTAGCTAACTTAATCACAAAAAAATCATCACATACCTCATATTTTCCTAGGAGAAGTGATAGTTGTCCCATTCTCTTTGTGCAAGGTATGGTGGTGCCACTCTCTACAAGCCTAGTGACCCCTTGGTTATGAAGAAAACCCTTCACCCTGAATGGATGATAAGTAGGTGTGCCACACATTAAAGTAAGGGTGTTGCCCTTCCACCATATTCTTTCTAGCTCTTCCATATTCATGGAACCATGGGTTAACCACATATGAAATGGAAAATCAGAACCATCATCATGCCTTTGATGCCCCAAACATATCATGATAAAATTTCCCTCCATATTGATTTTGAAATCAGATATTCTTCTTTTTGTAGAGCTCAACATAGCACCTATATTCCTCATGTGGAAACAATTTTGAATTTGAGTCCAAGAATCCATACAACAAGAAACACTTCTTACCTCATTATTTCGTGGAGTATGAGGTGCATAATGTAATATCCCCTTCTCGGTCAAAGACCCTTAGCCCATTTTGTCTCCCCGACAGCTAAGGGATGTGCACAAGGGAACTTAAGTTATAATAATTTATTATAAAGTGCAAATAAAAATAAAAAAATTACTATAAAAGCACTTATAATAAAGTATTATAAACTTAATATTAAAATAAAAATAGAAAAAAAGGGAAAAGCATTTGGCAATAGTTATTTATTCAAGGGAAAATGCGACTTGCCTAGGAGATAAAAGCAAGTGGGGAAAAGCATTAAATAAGGGGAAAAATCTGATTGGTTGTTGGGGGTGGCCATTAGGCCCTATTCTTCTATTCAAGCAAGTCAACTTGCTTGGAGAGGCATCACTTGTCTATTTTCTAAAATCAGATTTGTATGTTGAGCTTTGAGCTTGCATCTTCAATCTTCTAAGGACGAAAACCCTTCAAGAGTCTAGTAGAAGGACGAAAACCCTTCTCCTAGTTGAGAGGATTCTCCACCCTGGGGTTTCCATTGCAGATCACGGAGTTAATAGTATTTTTCAAGTGTTTTCTAGTAGTTTTCCAAGCATTTTGAGGGTTGTACTTGCATAAAGGAGATAGTTGATTTTCCAACGTATCAGATCTGAATATATCTATATGTTTCTGCTGTAATTTCCAGCCCAAAACCCTAAGGGCGAATTGGTGTTTTGGCTGTTTAGGGCACTTATGGTGGTCATTTGTATGAATGGGTAACATCATTGCATTCTCCCTATTTTTGTGAGTCCGTGCATAGTTTATTTGTGTGGATTGGAGCATTTTTGAGTGAGTTATGAATTTTTGAAGTTGCCATAATTTTCTGCAAACTGGGGTTTCAAAATAAATTCATTTCAGTTGTTTATGGGCTCTAAAAATTCAGATCTTTGCACGAATATATTAAGGGTGAAATATTATAAGTTTCAGCTCAGTTTATGGTGGAAAATATCATGATTTATTTCTGATTTTTATAAGTTTCATACCCAGCCCTAGTCGCATTTTCTAGTAAAATTCAGATCTGCAATATATATTTTATCATAAATTCTATAATCTGCAATTTTTAGTTGGGAATTGCCTAAAATCCATTTAGGGGCAAAATTTGTCCATTTGGGAACATTACACATAATGATGTCCAATCAGCGATGATATAGGAGGACATAACAAGCATAAAATTTGATCACCTTCCCCAACCAGCTATGTGTGAGGGTAACATATTAGCAATGTCATATCAACAAGCAACAAAATTGAGATTTTCTCATACCATGGGCTGCCTTTGACACTCTTTTGACCCAGAATTTCCGAGTTAGGAACAGCACTTAGAAAAAAATCTAATGGTGCCCTTATCTCATGCATAATGTCATCCTTATAGGCCCTTAGTAAAACCGATTTGACTTCCTCGTGTGACTTTCCTATGTAATCATTAAAATCCAATAAATTATCATCAAACAACAAAGGATTTTTACCTTTCTTTGGATGATGACAAAATGGGGATTGTTCTTTGTTGATATCTCCATTGATTGGCTCCTTTTTTCCGGCTGTTTGGGACAAACCAGCAAGCTGAAAATTATTAATTTCACCTTGAAATTTGACTTCAACTCTGAATTTCTTCTTCTCAACGAGACCCTTCTTTTCCCTTGCCTCATGCTTCATGGTTACTTCTTTTTTCCTTGTCAATAATGAAGAGTTCTTTGCCCTATACTCTTGTAAGTGTTGTTTCCCTTGAGTGGCTATCAATCTAGCAGCCCTAGCTCTTCTTCGCCACTCCTCACAATTTCTTTGAGTTTCCATTACATCCTTCGCGCTTGCATATACGAATTCCTTCTCTGTCTAATTTCAACATTTGGTTCCTTCAAAAGCATATCCTTTTCTATCAAGGGCTCTTCATTGACAACTATTAGTTTTATGCAACCATTAGATGCCAACAATTCATCATTAAGCACAAAAGGATTTTTACCTTGGGTGGCATGCTCCTTAACTTCCTTCATCCCGATGGAAGGACCTCTTCTCCCTAGGGCTGAAACATTCTTCTTTTTGGCATGTTGTACTTCTTCCTTTGGCGCTAGGGTTCTTTGTCGATAATGTCTTTCTTCCGTCCTCAATTTGATGAAATCCATGAGAGACATTGCCTCTCGAAACTCATCCAGCATTGCTTGGTACTCTTCAAGCCATATGGTGTAGTCATGGCCTTGTCTAGGGCTCCCATGTGGAGTGACTGCCTCTTTGGTCATGAACTGGGTTTGTAGGGCCTTGCAAAAGAAATTTTCTCCTTCTTTGATTCACGAGGGTTGTAGGAAACCTCTTCCCCCTTGGCGAAACACTACCCGCATGTTTTGGATGGCTAGGGAAAGCCTATCCAATGCATCCACTATTCCTTCTTGGGTCTTCATGATCATCTCCAATTTTTCCATGCTTCACGGCTGAGAGGATGATGCTCTGATACCACTATAATGTCCCTTTTTGGGGGGACTCAAGAAATGACTAAAAGCTCACAAATTAAATTATAGAGTTGTTGTTATAAACCTATAAACCTGCAAATTAAACCCTTTTCTAGGGCAGCGACCTGTTTTGGGGTTTCAACCCCACCTTCGTGCCTTCAAAACCCTTCCAATCAGCTCCACTTAAGTCTCTAAAATTATGATATATCAACAACAATCATATAATGCAAGAAATCTGATTTTTAATACCCTAGATATGGAGATATGAATTTCAACGAAACCCTTGTCTACAACGTTACTTTAAAAATTCACAATTCAACTTAGGAAGCTCCAAAATTCATGAAACTCAAGATATTGGCCTTATAAATTATGAAGAACAAGCTAGTAATTTCATATTTGCCAAATTAGCATCACACATACCAAATTTCCACTCCAAAGTGGGTGCTTCCCTCTAAACAAATATAATATGGCACCAAAGAGACCAAACATGCAAGAAATAGATACTTTATTGCCTTTCAAACCAACTTGCACACAAAAATCTCATGAAGGGTTTTCGTCCTTCACAAGTTCCCAACCAAGGGTTTTCGTCCTTGGATGAGGTCCTCAACCTAAGCGGTTTCGGCCTTGAGAGAGAGTAAAAGGGTTACACTAGCCAACTTTCACCAAGATATAAATAATCACCAAAAACATGACTCAATAATGCCCAAACGACCTCCTTATATAGCCAAAAGGAGTGCTTTTTTACAATATAAAATGATGGCCGACCCCTTAAGGTAAGTGCTTTTAAATATATAAATGGTATTTGGAGCCTACATGCTCATAATACCTTTATTTCCTAACTACTTAAGTCCCTCTATTGGAGTGCTAGGCTTCCCAATAGGATACATGATAATAAATAAAACAATAAAGATATAGTTCAGATCTTCCCCTTGCTTTCCTCCTTAGACCCACGGGGAGAGAATGGGTTAAGGTCTTTGAAAATCAGCCTTCAAAAAGGAACATGACATTGGGTGTCTATCATTACCTTTTGCTCCATGAGGACTCCCAACACATGTATCATGTTTTGATTGACGACCACTAATTGGAATGTTGGCAGCCAAAAGTGGGCTATCCAAGGCTCTTCCAAGTTTCTTGTGGAAGCACATTCACACATAACCACCATCAATAATAGTATTGGTTAGGATTAAACTTAGAATCTCCATGTGGACGACCATTGGCCATAGAGCTAAGTTCATTGTTGGCAACATTCAAATCAATTACTTGATCTCCGACCAATGGGATTCAACAATGGGCTATGTTTGTCATTCACCCTTCGTCCTCTTTTTACTATTCTTCCTTCTAACACAATGTATATCACCCGCATTGGGTTGTGATTGATGTCTTGACTATCGAGGTCAACACATTCCTAAGTTTTGGAATGCTCTATAGTAGATCAGCCACTGGATGGGAATAGTGATATGTAGTAATTGCTTTACAATTTTTCATCGACTGAGCCAACTAGTTAGTGTTTGTGTACATTCTGAGAAGGTCTCCGCTCTTCCATTGTTGCGCATTCAACCTCCACTTGCTTCTTCCATGCATGCCTTCTCCATACATGGAGTCGGATAATTTATTTGTTTTGCTTGGCTGCTAATGATCGACATCGCCTCTTTATTTCTTGCATCAATCATGTTGATGATTGCTTGTTTTGGATAATTTCCGTTCTTATAATCCCTGGTCCACATTGATAACAAAGAGGTCAAGTGTTGACTTCATTGGTTGGGAAATATCTTGCGAAATGGCACTAAACCATCAGTTGACCTTGGTCATCAAACTAGACATGGCTACCTCCTCCCCCCATGTTGTTATGACATCTTGTATTGCTTCGTTGATTTTTGTATACGTTGGGTGATGCACTTGCAATGCTGCTTCCGCATTGCCTTAGAACTTTGTCGGGGTAGTAAGTGGTGTCAATGGTTCTCCTTTGTGAGGACTTGGGCACTCCATTTTTCTAAGTTGAATGCGCTTTGTTTTACGTCATGGTTATTAATTTGACAAATGTGACAAATAGGCTTCTCCCATAGTTGGTAGTTGTGTGCCCTTTTGCTTTGCAATCAATGCCCTAAAGGTCCTTTCCTTCTTCCTTGTCATCTTTCTTCAATTCTCTCATCATTCAAAGCGTATCCTTCGAAGAGCTTGTAAACCCTAGTTCACTATCACAAGAATCTAAGACCTCATCTCCACTCTTTCTCCATTTGTACAAGGATGATGTTTTATTCTCACTCTCAATGTCCATCACTCCATTATAAGCATCCTTGTATAAGGAGAGACCACCTTCATTTTATTTCTAAATGAGGATATCAATCCTTCAATGAACCATCTTTTTTTCAGCCTCGTCGGTTGGGTTCTTCTCAAGTTTGTTGAGCGACTCCTTATGTCTTCGATCGTGAGCTTGTGTTGTCTCATGCTTACCTTGTCGTGTGTTGTACTCAACAACAATATCCTCGCCATCCATGAGTTTGAATTCTTTCTCAAAGGCACCCTTCGAGAGGCCTTATCACTTTGTCAATGATTGGTGCCTCTGAGTACCAATCAATAGCCACCCCCTGCAAGGTGGCTAGAAAGCATCATAGCCATGTATGTTCGTCTATCTACCCGTTGGCAAGCCAGATAATGATACATGTACTAGAGTGCCACATCAGTTCCTCAAAACCGTTCATTGAATTTGGGCAGCTTTTGTTTTTTAGGTGATGGGTGTGGGATCTTCTAAAGTGTTGTATCAAATATGATGGTCCTCCTTGGGCAATTTGTGTCGCACATTCCTTTGACACGCTTTGCATACCTGACCTCTCCTTCGGCAATAATTTGTATTGTCTTACTCACCTTCGATTCCTACTCAATGATATTACTCATTTGTTGTCACTTCGATTATTCTGGTTGTTTTGGAATTTTTGGTGATGAGCCTTTGCCAATAGTTCTTCAATCCCACCGATGTTTGACTCATACGCAGCCCGTTCTTCCTCCATGAGAAATTTGTTTCTAAACTCTATCGAATGAATACTTCTCTCCAAAGGGGAGGCTAGAGTTTCATCCTTGTAGGATTCTGTTGGACCCACTAAGGGACTCCCAACCATATCCTTAGAGAGCTCACAATCCCTCTCACCACTGCGTTGGAGAGAGAGATGTAGAGTGCTCAATCACTTAAATTGGTGCCAACTGAACCTCCCTTGCTTCCTACTTCAGCTCCTACTTACACTTCAGTTTGGGCTTGGGTTTCTGCTTTCCTTCTTTTATTTCTTGAAGTGGTTGCTTCTTTGCTGACCTTTGTCATCTCTCTTGTTTTTCTAAGAGTTGAAACATACTTGAATTTCTATTTCAACTATTTCTCGGCTGTCATCTTTTGTTTGGTTTTAATGGCATTGACACTTGTCTATCGATCTCTCCCCATCTTCCTAGATTTTCCTTTCCTCGCAGCATTGTACCATTTGTTGCCTTAAAATCCCTTGCTTGCGATTGGCCCGAAGGTTTTTCAATATTATATAACGCCTAAAAATGATTTGTGGAAGGAGGTCAAGGAGTCATATGTCTCCAATAACCACCAAGTTGCCCCAAATTGAATCTGATGATACTTGGGTTCTAGAAGCTTCAACTTGAACATGCTCTCATACAGAGAGATCCCACATGTACTAGAAGTCTTTTGTAAGTTCTCCTATTGTTGATTATTTCAACTATTTCTTAGACCGGTTGGTCCATTACTTTTCCATGTCATTGTTAATAAGAATGGTTGTCAAGAGTATTGTCAGCTTACTTCCATGTCCAATATGATCCAAGTTATTTTTAAGGCACGAAACTAATATGTAGTATAGATATAGTCTACTTAGACACAAGACTACCAACACTAATACACACAAAATAGTAAATGCGGGACATACTATTACAAAGTACGAACAATAGCAGATTTTTATTCTTTGAGATAAGATTTAATACAGTCGTAATTCATGGAAGACCAAATACAAGCGCCCTTACCCCCACGTTCTTTATGCTATTTAAAGGGCAAGGTCCAATGGTTGACAGTTCACACAACCATTACAGCCAACATACGCAAAGTCTTATAATCTTCTAACATGGTGCTGACAAGACACTAACAAAACAAATCGGCTACATTTATTCATAATTATCGCTTTAAATCTACAGGCAGCAACTTCTTGCAATAAAATCATTAAAATAATGAATTATAAGTTGATTTTTCTCCATTGTTGTAGTTCGCAATTTCTCTCATTATGGTGGTTGTAGATGCAAATGGGCAAACAATTGAAGCATGAGGAAGAATTGTTTCAGCATCATTCAATTGTTGTAGCATGCATGTGAGCACTTCAATAATTGCAAATATGATGTAAAAGTCTGATTTTGGCATCATACAGTAGTTTGGTATGTATATGTGCAGCACAGTGATTGTGGAAGACTAATTTCAGCACGTATGCAGTATGCATAGTATCCACATTAGGACCTGCAGTGGATATGCTTAGATGAAGCATGCATATTTCAGCTTTGTATGCTAATTGGATATGGTTGCAGAAGGTTTCCAATCTGATTTCAATATGGAAGCACTATAGCATGCACATATTGATAACATTGATGGTGGATATACATTATACATTGTATGTTTCCTCTTTCAACTAACAATGAGTTCTAACAGCATCCCAGTTGGCTTACTCTTCATAGGTAAGAAGAAAGTCGCTGTCATGTCCCTTTCTGACGACTAGCAAAATTGAAGACCTTAACCCATTCTTCCTCCCCATGGGTTCAAGGAAAAAAGCAAGGGGAAGACTTGGATAACATTCTCTAAGTAGATATTTTCATTATTATCATGTATTCCTATTGGGAAGCCAAGCACTCCAATAGAAGAACTTATTTAATTAGAATATAAAGTATTTTGAGCATGTAGGCTCCAAATACAAATTAGATAATTAAAAGGTACTTATTATAAGGTCGGCCATAAGTTATGATGTAGCACCCCTTATGTTATAAAAGGAGGATGTTTGGCCATTATGTGGTATGTTGAATCTTATTATTTCTTTTGGGTAAAGGTTGTACCTTTCCTCTCTCTCATCAAGGACAAAAACCCTTGTTTGAGACCACTTCAAGGATGAAAACCCTTGATAGTGGAACTTGTCTTGGGGACGAAAACCCTCAAGCAAGGATATTTGGAATTATTGAATATCTCAAGGAATTTAGAGCTGATATCTTTCTATCTAGCCCTAGGAGAATTGTATCATGAGTATGTTGAATATGTTTTGATGGATGTATGGTATTATTTCTTGCATGGATGGACTTAAATTAATTATTAAAGGTAAAGCAATCATTTCCTTGCATGTTTATGCCACTAATTCATTATTTCCAAGAGGGGTGAATTGCTTGTAGGTCAGATTTGGCATGTTTGAGTGGATGTTTGGGCAAGTTGAGTTGATATTTGCATTCTTCATATTTTTAAACCCCAAGATCCCAAGTTTCATGAATTTTGGAGCTTCCTAGGTAAAGTTATGAATTTTTAAAGTAACTCAGAATTTTGGAGCTTCCTTCATATTTTAATTGCTGTTAATTAATCAGAAATTTTGAGCTTGATTGGGCACATTTTCAGCGAGTTTAGGGCATCCAAAAGTGGGTTTAAAACCCCAAAACAGGTCGCTTTCCTAGGAAGGGAAAAATTGCAGGTTTCCGTGTGCATTTTCAGTCATATCCAGCCCTCGAAGTCTGATTACAGCCATCTAAAAATTAATTTCAGTCATCTCTCATTCAGCCCTAGCTATTTTCCAGAAGTCCCCCAAAAAGGGACATTACATACACAAAGTGAAGAGAATCACTCTTTCATTGAGAATGAGGAAGATGCGTGATTTGCTCCAACATCATGTGGGCATCATTAGTGATACAAATACACCAATACAAGATCATCATGAGACAGCCATGAGTGGCCACCATTGAAGAGAAGTGGCCACCATTGAAAAGGAAGCATAGTAGGACCACAAGACCAATCAAATTGCAGCAAAGCAAAAGTCAAAACAGCCAACTCTAAGAGAGATAAATCAATTTAATCTTCCATTGTTTCATGAGGAGAAAGAATTGGCCACCACTCTTCCTTAGGAGGGAGGAGGTAAAAATTGCAGGTTTTGAGCATGTTTTCTTGAGAATGGGCATATCCTTGGGGTCCTTCCTTATTGCACGAGGAAGATTGCAATACTACCTTCTATATTGGATACTTTCATGAGGATGAACAAGCAAAGTGGTGAGCATCACCTTGGGATGAATAAGGGAGATGTGGGAAGATTTTTTGTAGGAAAAGTATATGGGAACCACAGCAAAGGCTCTAGCAAATTGGCAGGTTGGGGTAAAGAGCAAAGACCAACAACTTCACGGAAGCTTCAAGAGGCAGATGTGTACTTGGTTCAAATTCAACGTAGGAGAAACACAAAATAAACTCAATAACACTTGGTGTCACACAAAATAAGCTTGAGATGTTATTCACAAAGAGAGAGGCACACATATATAAAGAGTTGATCTCCTACAAAGGAGTCAACACTTATCTCCTTCAACCACTCATAATAATATCATGAGCCGTTACATTCTAACTATAGAGTGTAATGTATCCTAGAATCTCTCTCACACCTCACACATTATTAACCAGCTATTACACCACAATAATTATAATATGAGCCACTATTACAACTCATCACACCACGTACAAACACAATAACATGTGAACACTAACTAGATATTCCTAACATTCCCCACCTTAGTGTGCACATGGGAGAAAAGAATCATATTCTGAAGAAGTCAACAATCTCTCTGAAAAAATTTCTTAGACCAAGTACAACTCTATCAAGTTGTCTATTTACCCTTGTTAAGGCGTAACTATGCACCAAAGTCCGTGCGTTGTTTCTAGTTCCCAAGCTCCCGACTTCTAAATCCTCCACATTCCTAGAGCTCAAAACTATTTGGATAACAATCCATTTTGAGTTTACCTCAAATCTTCTCCTGTCCCCAAAAAGCAAGATTCTTCAAAATAGATTACTCTCTGAAATGTCACAACAGGGGTTTATTCTACACACAACAAAAACATGAAAATACTAAAAATAGTAATTATGAGGACTTAGTCATCATTGTCTTATATAGCCACCGTTGTAGATCACTGGCACTCTAATAACGAACATTATGACATGATCTCCTGTCTTTACCTAATAATCGTCCTCAACTTTTTTCATTTTGAAGCAGCTGATTTGTCGCTATAGAAGTTTTCAAGTCCCACATCGCTAGTGATTGACAAGAGGACGTTGAATGTCCTCCAACCTCCATTGCCTCCATCCTCCAATTTTATTGGCCACTTAGCAAAAATGAACTTAAAGCTCGTAAGTATGAGACCTCCCCTCAAAATTGAACCTCAACTTTCAAAATGTCGAGTCCCACCGAAAATGTATTTGTGAGTGAGGCAAAAAAAAATTGACACTTTACACAACTACTACTGAAACATGACGCTAATGGGTTTGACTATAATGACCATTACAAGAACTTTTAACGTGGACTGACCTTGATGCAAATGCAAATAACCTAGAAACATACAAGTGAATTTAAAGATAGTGACTAGACCACACAACTATATACCTCTTTATGGACCCAACACCACAATACATATTACAAAGTAATCCAAAACAAAAGAGATACACTTTATTTTGATAGACAACTCGTATAATAATGTTCCCTCGCTTAGATTTTTAAAATTACGAACCTTTGTTACAAGGTTTTATCAAAACATTAATAGCCACTTGGGCTATATGACACTTGACTCATATAATTTAAGTTTAGATAAAGCAGCTATTATAATTTTAAAAACTATAACTTTTGCTTGTAAATGTCGCAGTTTCAATGTAAAGGTGGTTTAGAGCTCGTTGTGGCATGGAGAGTGGGTTGGAGAATTGACCGAACCGATGCGAGAATTCCAATGCAAGACATGACAATAGTGGAAGATGCATACATAGAGAAAAGGAATAATACACATCAAACAAAGAGGCTCAAAAAATCAGCTTTTTCCTTACAAATGGCAGATGGGATGCGTGGTAAGTTGACGGATGGTGTATGATGGGTAAAAGAGAGGTTCTTGTTATCACCGTGAAGTTGCACCCGATAGAAAATGGTGTGTGTACTCTCTCTCCTGTTGACAAAATTGAAACACCTCAAGGTTGTGGGTTACCTTTGTTTGAGGTGAACCTCCAGAGAGGGTTGGTTCCCTTGTGAATCACCTAAAAACGAAAAATTTGACAAGGAAAAGGGAAAAGGAATGCGGGAAAATGGAAATAAGGGTGATACACCAATAATTTAACACATGCATGTACTTTTGCACATAGGAAATCAAATATCCACACACCTGCACAACTCTAAGCTATTTTGCATAATTAATTCAAGGGTTTAGGAGAAAGGACAGCAGTAGAGGGATTGAATTTCACACTAAAGCAACACAATATCCTATCAAACACAATGAAAAATCAGAAAACAACAGTATGAGAGGGCAAAATAAGAACTTTTTATTCAGAGGTGCAAGTACAAGGCTAGGATTGCCTGAGCAAAACAGCCCAAGAGTATGTGTATGATTTCAATACAAAATCAGCTTATATGGACTGCTGCGCTAAAAATAGTCCTGTCTATGCATGCAATATTTTATTTATTTAATAATTCTTCCTCTTGCTGCCCTGTCCAACCATCTAGAAGACTGCATGCTTTTTTTATATTCCTTTTTTCCTCCAACATGCTGCGCCAACTCTAAAAAAGGAACAACAGCTGCAGGCTTTTTCTTTTTGTCTTTTTCCTTTTTGTTTTTCTTTTTTGTCCTTTTCTTTCCTAAACTGTTGTGCCATCCACTAGGACTGCATGCTTTTATTTTTATTTTTTTCTTTTATTCTTCCAACTCTGCTGCCCTAAAAACTAGAAGTCAGACTTTGCTTTTGCTTTTTATTTCTCTTTCTTTCTTGTGGTGGCGCCAATCTTAGCATGCTGCTTTTCTCTTTTTTATTTTATTGGCTAAGGCTATTGCTCATGAGACAGTATGATGTCTCTTTTTAATTATTTTTTCCACCTTGCTGCCCTTAAAATAGAACCAAACCTCTATTTTTAGCCAAACTCTTCTTAGCCAATCGCTATTTTAGGCACTCGCTATTTTTAGCAAATGCTAAAAATAGCCAATCTTCTCCACTCATGCCAATTTCTATTTTTAGCAAGCGTTATTTTTAGCAAACGCTAAAAATAGTCAATCTTTCAAAAATAGCCACTATTCCAAAAATAGCCACTTGATAATTTTGGCAATCCTTTGCGTGAAAAATATGGTAACAGCTTCTCGGTAGGGTTCACAAATATAGTGATCCAATCTAAGATCAGCCACACCGTGTAGATACAAAGGTGCTCAAGGAGTGCTAAAGTCGTAAATCTAGAGGATAGTAGCCCTAGCCCTAGGATAGCTATAGGTTTCCAAGGCCTACAATTAAGATAAAGATAGGTATCCTACTAGGATTCTAAAATAAAGAGAGAAACAACCAAGGGGTATACAAAGCCAAGGGGCATAGTAATAATAAGGAATTGCAATAAACTAAAGCAAGCATACATCTACTCTAGCCTATAGCAATGAATGACCAATAACAACAAGCACATACATACAAAATAAAAGACTAAAGAGGGTTAAAAATACTTACCTGTAGTGTGTGTGTGACCGTTGATGCATAATCCTCCCCAGAGACAACAACACCAAGAGAGAATCACTATGGGTGGAGAAGGGGAAAGCTCAACAAGAAGATCTCCAGTCCTAACTCACTATGGTGACCCAAATGCAAAAGAGGCAAACTCCAAGACTCCAAAGTCAATCAAGATGCGTGTGAATAAGTGCGAAATAGTGCGAGCGAAAAAGAAAGTATAGTTGTGATCAAATGATTTTCAATTGATGAAAGTAACAAGGAAACATAAGGGTATATATAATCGACGCCATCGCGTACGCGACGCGATGGCGTCGCCGTGTGGCAAAACTAAAATAGGTGCCTTCACTGTAGGCAATGGCATCGCCATGGAAAAACTAAAACAAATGCCATCACCCATGGGCGATGGCGTCGGTCTTCGGGAAACCCTAAGGTCATAGATTGAAAACATGAGTGGAGGCCAGAGATTGGTTGGGATAAATGACGAAGGTCCAAAGTGACCGGAAGTGGGAAAAATAGTGTGCAATAAGAGGAAACAAATGAACATAATGGGACAAATAGGCATGAGTCAATGTGTGAACAAAGGGAAGAAACGAGGCAAGTATGGGGTGACTAAGGCTAATAGTGACATCTCTCAACCCACATGACCAAGTCCGATCATACCCCAATCCTAGCAGACCCCTTAAGGCACCCACTCAGGAGGAGAATGCATCAGCAACTCATGCAAAAAGAAATGGTTAGCAAACGTCAAAAATGGCATCCGGGATGTGTGGCAAGCTAGACAAATGGTTTGATCATGATGACAAATGTTATATACAACCAAGCTAAATCGACCATGCACTAAACTCACTTAATGCTTTGAGTTGTATATCAAGGACCAAGTTAGTGCAGATTGTGGTAGGAGTGTGTTGAATCGAGCAAATGCAAATCCCAATGAGCAAGCTCAAGACTGTTGAACAATTCGTCAATACAGAGTTGAGAGCAGATCCAATGGCCGAGTTGTTGATCAATGCAAAGAATAAATTTCTCAAGTGCTAGTATGATTCAATTAGTCATGTCCACTTTCTACTCTCTCCCGTTGAGCTAGAATGGGGTGGACAACAGTGGTCTTTGCAAATGGAGGAATGGTGGGTAGAAGTGGGAGCAAGAATTGCATTGTCAAAGACAGAAGACTTGTTTGCAAACTAGACAAGAATAGAGACAAGTGCACGAAAACAAATCGGGGATAGGGAGCCGATAAATCGAAGGCAATCTCCAAGTAGAGTAGAAAAGACAATATCATGATAGACTGATAATGTTTTCAAACATTACAGAGTGCATGGGGCAGCATGTTAAAAGCACACCGAGATCTGCGTGACGTGTTTAAGAGACGTATAAATGCAATAGAAAATTATCAGCGTCTTTGTTTTTGTTGCACATCTACAAATTCAAGTAATTTACACTTATTATTGTCCACTTTGTTTTACTAGTCTGATGCTTCTCCTTTATACGTGTTGGAACTCAAAATTGCACCATGTCATGAGTCATAGACAACCCAGGATTTTGAGGCAACATGGGACTATCTCCAAGTTGTGGGACTTGCACTGTGAGACAGACCTACAGAGAACGTTGGTTCCTCTACCTAATCCTAATGTTAAACTACTCCTAGGAATTGAAATGCAACTATCTAACTCTACTCTAAAATTCCAAGGGACTAGGGTGAGAAGGAGATGCATAAACAGAAATCCTAAACTACAGAGGTGATAGCACCAAGAAAAGGGGTGGAGACACTCTCAAGTGAGTGGAAATGGAAGAAAATGATGAAGAAGACAAGACTTGAGTGCCACAGTTCAAAACAACATTTAAACCACCATGTCCATGGAGCACAACACATTTGAGACCCTGCAAGAGAACAAAAGATGCACAAAACACTTGCAGATGCAATGAAAGGCAAGAGAAATGCAATAGAACACAACTAGGGCAAAAGATAGCCACAAAACAAGTAATTTTATTGCTTCAAGTATGCACAATCCATTACATTAGAGGAGAAGAGGCAAGGATCACCATGCAAGATGTCCAAATCTGAGGCCTGTAACTCACCACTGCTCTGGAACAATTTTGACAGAGTTCCATTACATTAAAGAACATCCCCCCTCAAAATGAGAGGTTTTACAATATATAGAAGAAAGTGAGAGAAGAGAGAAGAGATGAGAATCCCGAAATTCTGTCTTCACCCACCAATAACATGCATTAATTATCTGAAAAGGAGTATGGGTGACCTACCAAACTCATTCCCCAATGTCCCTTTACTTATTGGAGAAGAAAAGAGACCATACTTCATTAAATTTTTACTTTCAGTGCCTCGAGTTGTGCTTTGAATGCTGGAAGTGTTTTTGCCCTTTTTCATCCACCTACCCCTGCCAAAGTTGGATTTTTTGGATTTCATGATGAAGTGCCTGACAAGACGTTTCCAAAAAGTCCTGTTATTCAAATTTACCCCCCTGTGGTCAATTGATAACATACATCAGAATTCTCAAGTCCCAGGCAAATTGATTGATCCAAGGCAGAAAATCATGTTTCCAGGGTCCCCTCAGAAATTTTTCTAACTCTCCTGTCCAGGTTGAAAAGAGCAAGCTCTGAGAAAATGCGAAAAAAGTTGCAGAAAATAAGCTTGGGCCAGAAAAAATTGTGAAAATCGGCTAAGTCCTAGTCCTCACAACAGTCGGGACATTCGGGACGTCAAGGCGCGGATCGGCCGAAAAGCCTCCAGCGCGCTCCTGCGAAGCAAAGTGCCATCTGGGACAAATGGACGCGAAGGACGCGAAGGGCGCGAATCACCCGGTTCGGCCAAGGAGAACTCTCGCACCAAGCCATTTGGGACATCCGGGCCGCAAGGACGCGAAGGACGAAAAGGCGAAGCGGCCGAGAGCAAAGGAAGCCCATTTCGGGCGGATCGGAAGAATTTGTCCCAGACAGTCCGGGAGCAAGTGGGACAAAGGTACGCGAAGGACGCGAACCGGCCGGTTCGCCCGAAACAGAGAAATTTCGTATTGGGACAGTTGGGACAAAGGGACGCGTGGGACGCGGATAGCCGAAAAAGCCGAGAGCCAATCAGATTGCGCCACGTGTCATCGGCAGATAAGGGACAAGGAAGCCCATTTCGGGCGGATCGGAGGATTCTGTCCCAAACAAAGACCTTTGGGACATCCGGACAAAAAAATGCGAAGGGCGCGAAAAGCGGCGGAGACTGCGGACTAATCAAATCGCGACACGTGTCACAAGGGAGAAAGTCCAAAAGTCAAAGGGCGAGGTTTCAAGCACTGACCCGAGCCAATAAAAAGAGGACACGTGTCCAACGAAGCAGAGAAGGAGAGAGAATCACGCAACCAATCAATGCATGCCACGTGTCATCCAGGTGGCAGAGCACGGGAAGAAATTTAAAAATCCGTTTTCGCCTGTTTTGTGCCCTAAATCTTCAGATCGACATATCTTTCGATCCAGAGCTCGGATTTGCACGTTCTTTATATCAACGGAAAGCTTATGAAATTCTCTACGTGATTCTAGGGTTAATCTTGAGTTTTGGTGCAGTTTGGAGAGAGAAAATTGAGAAACGGCTCTGACGCGTGTTCATGGCCAGAAGTGACATTCCAAATGCTGACATTTAATGCGTAATGGGTCGCATTCTTCTTCGTAATCCGGTCAAAATGATAGGGTATGGGTTTGTAAGGTCCCCGTGCCATTTTAATGCACCTGCATTCAAGGAGGGATGGGCTCTCATGTTTTTGACGCTTTCGTCCCCAGGCTTGACCCATGCAATGTAAAAGCCGATTTGGCTCATTCCAAAAAAAGGGAACATTTTCTTTGATAAAGAAGCTTCTTCTTTCACCAAACAAGTGATTGATGCAAGTATCAGACCTCTTCTAAAATTGTAACAGGTTTTCTGCCTTTTTGATGTTGTAATACAAGGATTTTGACAGTGGAAATGACAATACAGGCTCTGTGATCAGTTTTCAGTCCTCTGTTTGTGTTGCTTGTTTCATTTCAGACCTCTGATTACATCTTATCAACTTGTGCATGATGTTTTATGTTGCATTTTTATGATCTGTGTCTATCTGCAGAACAAGAAGTGTTCACCACTCCTCCTTTGGTGTATCACCTGTTAGTTTAGTTTCATTTTTGCACTTTCTATCTCTGTCTCCTTGGATTTTAGAGTAGGATTAGGTTTCAAACCTCTGTAGTTTTGCAAAATATAGATCTAAATCAAAGGAGTTTGAGGAACCAGCCTCTAATCTGGAGATTCCTCTCTCAATTACACAAGTCCCCACACTTGGAGAGAGGTTTCCATGTTGTGCAATCGCACTGGATGCTAGAGTGATCAACCTAGAAGCCTGATCTGCATCCAGGGATGCTGTGAGTCTGCAACAAGTCCAAGAACAATGAATTTGGATAACCAGGGAGGAAGCTATGTCAAATCAAGTCTGGGGGAGTCCTGGGGACACTGATTCCTGATATTAATCCACACCATGGTTATATTCTTTATTTTTCCCCTTTACATTTTATATTTTAATCTCTTATATTTATGCCTTTGAAATCGGATATTTCGGGGATTTAGGTACTTGGGTCACTTGTTCCTTATATCTCCGCACTATCCGCATCCTACTACCTATCTCTTTGGCCGTTTTGCCTTATGTTGCCGGCCTTCGTGGCTTGCAGGAGGAACTCACGGTTCCCGAGAACTAGTTCCGCTCGCATTGTTTCCGCCCGACGCCTCCATCTCCACATTGAACCGTGGCTTCGCCCTTCTCCCGGCACCTTGCCTTTGAGTTACGGCTCATTCGGTCCCCATGGGGAACTCACGTCCCCACGGAGCTTATCTTACCGCACCAGATTCTCCCTCGCATTGTTCTCCGCTCGCACGATACTACGCACTTAGCCAATTTTTCCTTTGCAGCCTCGAGAAGAGATGTGAACTCATGAACCCGGGAATCTGCTCCATCCGACCGCTTAGTACCCGCAACTCACCCCGAACCCGCAACACACTAGACCCTTATCATTTCGGAAGATCGGCATTTTGGGAACTTGAGCCCCGAAGGAACTTGTACCGTTTGTTCCTTCCAGGACCCATAAAACCCGCATTACACTATTTTTGACCCCTTTTTCCAATTTTTTAAATTTTCTAACCTGCTTTGGGCCAAGAATGGGCTTGAGGAGAAAGAGATAAATATGTCCAAATAATTCTAAGTCCCTAAAACAATTGTGACCGCTCCAAACATGAAAAATACCTGAAATCCCAGATTATTCATTGAAGTCCATCAACTTCCCAAGTCCAAATTTGTCCAAGTTAGCCAATTTTGCTAAGGGGAAAAATTGGATAACAATTTTGGCAACTCAACGGGGTAATCTGCCTACTAGATTGAAAGATCAATGGCCTTGAAGTATCCATTGGGCATGGAGTCAGCCTGATAATCTAAAACGGATCTAAAACTTGAATTTTTGACCCCTGAATCCACTTGAAGCTTTGTCTAAACACGGAGCCGAGCTAAAGCTTGAATTGACCATCTCATTATAAGAAATCTTCTGAATAAGGTTTTATGAGAGTGGAAATTGTTTTGAACCTGAAATTCACCTGCTTCCCTCTGCAAATGATTTGTTGAGACAAAGGATGAACATTTAAAGTTGTCCCAAATCTGATTTTTGTCAAGTATGAAGAAAAACTGAACTGATTTCTTGGCAAATATGAAGCATAAAGAGTTACAATCACGCGTTGATTAGATGGATGCACTTGGAACTGCCCCAAACATCTTTTGCTTCCCAAAGGACACCGCTTCTTCCAATGGACCATGCAAGAGCAACAAAACACCGCAAAAACTATGTACAAACGGAAAATCATACATGTTCCAAGTGGAAACATGTAGAGTGTGCACAAGCACTTCTTCTGCTGAAAACAAACCTATCCTACCCTACTCTAACCAGAGGCAAAGGAACTCAAACAAATCTGCAACATGCAAGGAAAAGTAGCTTCCTTTCTCACAAATTGAGACCATGCGTTTGATTTTGCAGTGAACATGGTCTTTAATAAGAGTGGAAAACTATTTTGAAACCAATTTTCCACCTTATTGCACAAAGTATCAACAACAAATGAAATGATTACCTCCTTTAGACGTTGTGCATTTGGATTTGGGAGGCATTGTTGCTAACCTTTGTACATGGTATCTCTTCCTCATACTCAAGTGAACATGATTGGTTGCAGAACTTTTTAGGTGGCTCTAAACTATCCACATATCTGATTGGTCAAGGCCTCGATGCTTGTGATTTGCCCATTCTTTTGAAGCTCATCCCCATGAATGGGAGCATCTTGTAGACTTTCTTCTTGAAGGTGGTTACTTGGAAGCTGATGTGATCCTTGTTCCGCTTCCACAAACAACTCTGTTTCCATCTTTGGATGTTGATTTCTTCATCTTCATCCTCTGTCCCACTCTGATCTTCCATTAAAAGTGCAACAAGCTCCAAACATGCAGAGCAATGAGGATCATTGCATTCCATTAAAGCACCTTGCTCACTTTCAATACATTCTTCCTCACTTTCTTGGATGGCACTAGTGTTCAAAAAAACTTTCTCTTCCTCTCCAATTCCAACTTGATTGTCCTTCACATTACTCTATTTTGATATTCAACTCCTCTTTTTGCACAATTTTCACATTTTCATCCTCCCAATCCGAATCATACCAATCATCCACTGATATACAATTTTCATCCTTGGTAGAATTGGTTGGAGAAGGAACATAGAAAAGGGGCTGCTGATTTGTTGCATACTTGGGCTGAGATGTTTGATGCTCAAGAGACTGACTTGACCAATTGGAGAAGCCAAATGATCCTCCAAAACATACTCCCTACTTTGCTAACTGGTTTCTCCAAAACAAATGCATGATTTTCCTGAAGCCTTGTTGTTTGGAGTGTTGCATGGGTTGTTCCTTCTCTCCAAAAGCATAACAAACCTCTTGTTCTACCAACCTTATAGGATAACTTGGTCTAGTAAGGGTTGGGTAGAAACTAGGGACAACATTTGAAATACCACAACTCCCGAAACATTAATGCAAGGTTTAGTGAAGTTGGGTAGTGCCCTGGGTGGAGATGGGAGGGAATTTTGCAAAGTTTGGGGAATGCTTTGGGCATGATAAACTTGTGGAGCATCAAATGAAGGACAAGGAAGCAAAGAATCTTCCTGATTTTGGAAGGGAATAATGGATTTTTCATTTTTAGCACAAGGGGAGGGAAGCATTTGAGATGGTGAGGGAAGAATTGCAACAACAGAGATGAGTTTTCTTTTTCCAGCCTGAATAAGTATCTTCTCAGCTTGTGATGCAATGGCAAAAGCTTGAGGAAGACTACTACCTCCTAGGGATTGAATCAATACAGCTAAATCAGCATCAAAGGATCTCAAATAAAACAAGGGCATACCTTGTTAGGGTCTGTATTCTTGAGGAATTATGTGCCAAGTCCTTGTAAATCTGATGTTGAAATCAGAGATAAATTCCATTGGAGCCCGTTGTATTTTGCTAAGATGTTCCATGAGGCAAATGACATCTGCATCCTCCTTGAACCGGTTGTGTAGTTGTTCTCCCAGCTGATTCCATGTGGAAATGGATTGTGGAGCTAAACTGCTATACCAATCTCTTGTTTTGCCTCTAAATGATAAAATCAGAAGTCTGCAAAAATGTTCTCTTCTGTGATATTATGAATGGCACAATGGTTTGTTATATCTTGAATATGATCAATAAGAGATTGATCTCCATTCCCATGGAAAAGAGGTAGATTTTTCAAGGCTGATTTGGGAATATCATCCCACTGCTGCAAACGGAGGGGGCTCGAATTAAAATGAGGGGATGGAAGAGCTCTTTGGAGAGCCATGAATGAATTAGAAACATTAAAATGAATGGAAGGGCCAAGGGAAAGGTCTACAACTGAGATAATGGGTTACTTGAATCAATGGAGTCGTCAGATATGCTTGAAAGTGCCTCCAAAGGCTGAAATTTCACCAAGAGCACATCAAACTTGATGAAATGAAGTTGTAAAGTGCTTCAAACTCTGTCCCACCAAGGCGTGCCAAAACCTGTTGGAGCTCAAAATTGCACCTTGCCCTAAGTCATAAACAACCCAGATTTTGAGGCAACATGGGACTGTCTCCAAGTTGTGGGACTTGCACTATGAGACAAACCTCCAGAGAAGGTTGGTTCCTCTACCTAATCCTAATGCTAAACTACTCCTAGGAATTGAAATGCAACTATCTAACTCTACTCTAAAATTCCAAGGGACCAAGGTGAGAAGGAGATGCATAAACAGAAATCCTAAACTATAGAGGTGATAGCACCAAGACAAGGGGTAGAGACACTCTCAGGTGAGTGGAAAATGGAAGAAAATGATGAAGGAGAGGGCAGACTTGAGTGCCACAGTCCAAAACAACATTTAAACCGCCATGTCCATGGAGCACAACACATTTGAGACCCTGCAAGGAGAACAAAAGATGCACAAAACACTTGCAGATGCAATGAAAGGCAGAGAAATGCAATAGAACAAAGCTAGGGCAAAAGATCGCCACAAAACAAGTAATTTTATTGCTTCAAGTATGCACAATCATTTACATTAAAGGAGAAGAGGCGAGGATCGCCATGCAACATGTCCAAATTTGAGGCTCAGAATTCACCACTACTGCTGGAACAATTTTGATAGAGTTCCATTACATCGAAGAACATCCCCACCCTCAAAATGAGAGGTTTTACAATATATAGAAGAAAGTGAGAGAAGAGAGAAGAGATGAGAATCCCGAAATTTTGTCTTCACCCACCAACAACATGCATTAATTATCTCGAAAAGGAGTATGGGCGACCTGCCAAACTCATTCCCAATGTCCCTTTACTTGCTGGAGAAGAAAAGAGACCATACTTCATTAAATTTTTACTTTCAACTGCCTGAAATTGTGCTTTGAATGCTGGAAGTGTTTTTGCCCTTTTTCATCCACCTACCCCCGCCAAAGTTGGATTTTTGGATTTCATGATAAAGTGTCTCGATAAGACGTTTCCAAAAATCAAAGAACACTCGAATTTGGATAACCAAGGAGGAAGATATGTCAAATCGGGTCTGGGAGTCCTCGGGACACGGGTTCCCGATATTAATCCACAATCCGCAGTTATATTCTTTATTTTTTCCCCCTTTCCATTTTATATTTTAATCTCTTATATTTCTGCCTTTGAAATCGGATATTTCGAGGATTCGGGTACTAAGGGAACCGGGAGTCTTGGGTCACTTATTCTTTATATCTCCGCACTATATGCATCCTACCGCCCCATCCCTTTGACCGCTTTGCCTTATGTTGGGGGCCTTCGTGCCTTGCATGGGGAATTCAAGGTTCTTGGGAACTAATTCCGCCCGCATTGTTCCGCCCGACGCCTCCATCTCCACATTGCATTGTGGCTTCGTCCTTCTCCCGGCACCTCACCTTTGTGTTGTGGCTCATTACGATTCGCTGCGGGGAACTCACGTCCCCGTGTGGAACTTGTACCGCCCGGCCCCATTCTCCGCATTGTTCTCCGCTCCGCACAATACTACGCACTTAGCCAAGTTTTCCTTTGCATCCGAGAAGGGATGCGGGAACTCGTGAGCCCTGGGGAACCTATTCCGTCTCGACCGCCTAGTACCCACAACTCGCCTCGAACCCACAACACACTTTGGACCCTTATCATTTAGAAAAGATCAGCATTTCGGGAACTTGAGCCCCAAGGAACTTGTACTATTTGTTCCTCACAGACCGCATGAAACCCGCATTACACTCGCTTTTTTTACCCCTTTTTCCAATTTTTTAAATTTTTCTAACTGCTGGGCCAAGAATGAGCTTGAGGAGAAAGAGAGAAATATGTCCAAGCAATTCTAAATCCCTAAAACAACTATGAGTGCTCCAAACATG
Organism: Taxus wallichiana var. yunnanensis; assembly: GCA_018340775.1. Lineage (NCBI taxonomy): Eukaryota > Viridiplantae > Streptophyta > Pinopsida > Cupressales > Taxaceae > Taxus > Taxus wallichiana. Next base: position 60,751,160 of record CM031242.1, on the reverse strand, counting down.
AAAAATACCTAAAATCCCCGATTATTCATCAAGTCCATCAACTTCCCAAGTCCAAATTTGTCCAAGTTAGCCAATTTTGCTAGGGGAAAATTGGATAACAATACGGATGTCACAACTTTTCTTCTTACTCAAAGCACTCAATCTTACAATAGCTAGCTCGCTCAACACACGAGAGAAATAACAAAAACAATTAGAAACTACCTACAGCAATGCGAACATACAAAAATTAATTTTCAGCTTGCCATAATTTAAATTCCCACATGACAACCGCTTCGACCACTATGAATAAAATAAATTCATACTAGAGAAAATCTGCTCTGATACCAAATGTGCACTTGGTTCAGATTCAACACAAGATAAACACAAAATATGCTCAATAACACTTAGTCTTGCACAAAAATAAGTTTAAGATCTTATTCACAAAAAGAAAGGCATAAATATATAGAGAGAGTTGACCTCCTACAAAGAAGAAGTCGACATTTATCTCCTTAAACCACTCATAATAATATTATGAACCGTTACATTCTAGCTATAACCAACCATTACAACACATAATAATATGAGTTGTTATTACAAGTCATCACACCACATACAAACACAATAACATGTGAACACTAATTAGATATTCCTAACAGCAGAGGGAAATATCTTTATATATCTCATAAGTAAGCTTTGTTGGACCAAAAGCACCCACAAAAGGGATGTATGATCCGTAAGAATCCATGAAATTCATCAAGAACTCCAATAGAATCCAAGGACGTGTTAGGATCAACGAAACAAGGAAAAGTTGTGGCAAGGTTGTGCATTGCTACTCCTAATGAATACATTGTCTACTTCATCAAGGTGAAATAGATAGTATTCTTCACAAAATGTCAAATGTGATTACATAATTGGATTTCTCTCAAAAAGTTATACACTTTCAAAGAAAATGGCACCCAATGTCGTGTTCACATGCAAAATTTATGGCCTTCAGTAGATGCAGCACTTTATATGGTGACGTAACCATTGGGTGGTTTTGCAATCACCAGTTTGTAATAAGGAGCATTTTGAAACTGTCGGTCTACAGAAAGCAGGGATTTCACCTGCATCAGCTGAACAGGCAGGGTAAGAACATGAAATGATTGGTATTCTCATTCTGGGCATTTCACAAGATTGGTTCTTTGAAACAACATCTCCAAAAACGTATAAGGACCATGGAGAAAAACTGGTACCTGGTGATCATGGATCAATAATCTACAAGAGTGTAGGTGTTAACTGGTGAATGAACGGAGAGAGTAGCAGTGAGTGGTAAGTCGTCATGGCTGTCACCATTCTATGTTACTCATATTTCTTCCATCACAACATCAAGAAGATAGGAGATGACAGTGAGAGAGTGTCAGTTTTATGTTCTATGAGCTCTTTGAAGTTTGTATTGACCTATTTCATTGAAGGCAAGATGAGGAAGATGCGCAGCTGCCACTTCCAACTGGTTTTCCCCAATAGGGGTTTCTAGGTTAAAATCCTTCATGTTGTGTGTTTATTTACATTTCTTTCTACTCTTTCTAACGCAAATTCTACCTCTCTAACACACCTTATAACCACTGTCATTTGAGAAATTCAAATAGTTGCAGCATGGATAGAAGTAAATCTACATCTAATTTCAACAAGGCAATCTCTTGAGGAAATTACAGATCGTGGTAACTATGGATAAAATACAACTGTTATTGCAGCCCAAATAACTCAAGGCAGAAAAAAACTTTTGGCTTCAAAACTGACAATTCAAATTGTTTAAAAAGATAAACACAATTAAATTTAAAAATCATATATATATGAACAGACTCAGTAAACTCACAACATCCTCGTCCGTAGGCTTGCTGCAATAAAGAAAACAATAGTTTTAGTTAGAAAATAAGTCAAAGTTTTAATCAACACATAATAAAGTAGTTCAAGATAGTTACTATGCATTCACACATGATAAAACAGTTCAAGATAGTTATTATACATTTAAAGACAATGAAATTAAACGGACATTCTGATGACAATGATTGCATAGAAGAGCTTCCAACTCCCAACAAGAAATTTGTACAAGTGCTGTTACAAAACTCCCTAATAGAATCATAATATCAAACATGTGATTTTAATTGTTTTTGATAACACAATAAATAAGAGAGGCACTTAGTACTTCAATGCAGGTACAAAAGCTCAATCAAGCATATGGTAAACAATGCAACATACAGGAAACAGATTCTCTCCAAATTAATATAAACTGTTGCTTTAAAGTTTAAAGTCCATAGTTGGAATACTCGCCGAGTTATTAAAAACTCACCAAAAACCATGCAAAACGAATAAACCGCCAGAAAACTCGCCAAAGACAGCATTTCTTTCCTTTTTTGGCATTTCTTTCCTTTTTGGATTTTTGGTGAAGAAAACACAAGGAAAGAATAAAATTTGCCATTTTTGGAAAGGGTCCGGGAAGATGTAGCAACAAAAACTTGCATGTGCCATAACTTTCATTCTGTGGCTCCGTTTCAGGTGTCGTTTTCTCTAAAAGTGCATATTTTCTCGAGCTCTACGCATTGATGGCAATATTTTTCTTATTTTCATAAAATCCATTTTTGCACCTTTTTGGACCAAGCAACTTCTTGCAATCTTCTGAAAGAATCATGAGCTTTGATCGCCTAGTAGACAGATTAGTAATTAAAAATACTGGATAGCTTTCCAAAACTCGGCGAGTACTCACCAAAACTCGACGAGTATTCTCCCGTGCTCGGACTAATCGTCCCACCTGCCAGCTTGGTCGCAACCTGCTTATTCAAATGTTGACTTCACATATCAACAGATGCGTAGGTTTTTTTTTTTTTTTGCTATTTTAAGAGTTTTTTTGTTCAATGATAATCACACGAAGAAGCGCAACAAGTTGACTCAAAAAAGGCTCAACGACTTGGTTTTTGTGCAATACAATCTCCGGCTTCGCACAAAAAAAGTTGAGGCCACATCAGAGGAGCTCATTGATTTGGATGAGATAGATCCATACAGTGAGTGGACTGGGCAAGAAGAGGAAAACCCTGCGTTCATAGCAGACAAGATTGCTTCTTTTGAGAGGGAGGCTATGGAGGGAGAAGCACTAGCAGGACTCCGAGGAGATATTGGATTGGATGACATCTTTGGAGGTGATCTCCAACATGCAGCAGAGGAGCCACCAGCACCACCATCTAGTTCCAGGATCGAGCCAGATTCACAGCCTTCTAGGAGGAGCGTGGAGACGCAGCCGAGTGTGGGGACTAGTAGAGGCACTAGACCCTCTCCCCAATATTTCTCTAGATTGGGGAAGAGGAAAATGTAATTTATTGTATATTGTAACTTGCATAGATATGAAATTTATGATGATATTTTTCAATGTCAATCATCATAAATTCATATTACTTATCAGCCGGTTGTTGTATTCGCATGATGATGCAATTTTGTATTGTATTTGTATTCAAATCTAATAGAAAACACTTCTCCAACATTTTATGGGCTCATTTGATACATTTTGTAGCTATGTGTTGCTTAAAATTTATGTTTTTTAAAGAAATTTGAGTATTTTTTAAGTTGTCGAGTATTCCCGAGTATTGGCCAAATATTGCCGAGTTTTTTTTTTTGGGGTCTGCCGAGTATTTGGATTTGGCGAGTATTCCTACTATGGTTTAAACCCTAACTGATCTAAATTGTTGCCATATTAGCTTCAAATGGGACTTTTGAGCTCAAATAAAACTTTGGATAACATTCCCAAATGCATTCACGATTCTTCTCAATTGATCTTATGTTTTGTTCAAAATTTCCACTCTTTTATCAACCGTGATCTTACAAAATAGCATTAAAAACAAACTAGGGGGCAATGAAAAGACACAAGAAGCTAAATACAATCCTTTAACCAAGTTCTTGTGAGATGCAGTTTTCTATTTATGTTGATGTTTACACAAAATAACAAATTATCACCTAACATTTCAGTTAAGCAATCGTTAAATACGTATGAAATTGCTCACAACTACGCCAAAACCTAATGGCTCATATCAAATGGATTACAAGAGAAACAAATTCAAGTAGCCATATTTACACAAAATCTAATGATTTACATTAAAGGCTAGTTGGTTCTTCCTAAACGATGTATTTTTTTTTTTATATACAAAAACGCTTTTGACCGGGCTATGAACCGGAGGGAGTTAATGAGATCCCCACCCTTACACCCGCTTACATTACTAACGGCCAGGGATAAACACTCAGACATTCATTGCCTCCTTGCTTACAAAATTTTGTATAGACAAGAATATAGGGCTTACTAGAAATTACAAAATAGCCCACGACCACTATACGCTATACATACCAGGACCAAGACTCAAAAAGACCAGAACCTTCCTTAACCAGACTAATCAACCACTTCCTGTTTGACATGGAGCTCATCCCCTGCTTCAGCTGGACCCCGCGCTTCCTTTTGAGATTTTGGCACTCTTCACACCAAGCTTGAGCCACCTTCAACAGAGGAGCTTGTAAGGGGATTTTCCCTTTTTGACAAGAAAATCGAATCTACCTGGGATGGGGCCTATAGGATCAGCCAGGGCATCCAAGTTCAGAGGGTCAAACCGCAGATCACCTATGCTTCTACCTATAAATTTGATGCCTGAAAAACCACGAACTTCCACAGCTTTACGATCATGCGCTTCAGCTCCTCCACATACTCCCACGGGTGCCACCTCTAAAGATGCCTCCATGGACGACTGAGAGAAGGCCAAGGGAAAAACAAATCCTTCGACAACTTCCTCCAAACCGACTACATGCTTGGGAAAGATCACATGGTGGGCTATCATTAGAGCTTCTTCCTTACACCTTCCGATAATCAGCAAATGGTAAATGAAAGTAGAGGCCACCTCTACGTTTACCCTATCTCTTCCGCAACACTTAAAATACTCCTCACCCAAAATCCACTCCACTGCGTTCCCAATCACCCATGAGCCCAAGCGGAATATCTTGCTCAACCTTCCCTGCGAGACCGGACCATAAAATTCCATTTCACGAGCCTCTCCTTGCAAGAACAGAGCTGGAAGAGATGGAATAACCATGGTTAAACAGGACAAGCACTTCGAACATCGGAGACAAACAAACCGAGAGCAAGATATCTGGGAAAAGACCGAAACCCCATTTTAGCTTTAATTCACACGGGTCGATTGACCGCAAAGGATGGGTTCAACATCTTTTAATATGATGTCCTCCAACCCCACCCACTTAGGATAGTCATTAGCTATAGCCACTTCAGCACCTTGTGTCACCGCTGAGTTGGCTAGAAAGTCCGCTGCTGAGTTGGACTCTCGCGAGAAGTGCCCAATGCTCCACTCATCCAATTTATTAAGCCAATGGAAAATGCTAGGGATGTATGAGTCAATAACCCAATGAAGGGCTTTACCTTTGGCAATAGCATTCACTACCACCTGTGAGTCGCCTTCAACAATTAGGCGAAAGCTACCACTTTCCCACGCTAGTTTGACTCCAAATAATAATGCTTGGATTTCCGCTTGATTGGAAGTACTCTCTTTGATGGCAGCGAACCAGCGACTACTATTTCCCCAACTTCATTCCGAATAATACACCCCGCCCCGAAAGTTCGGGATTGCCTTTGTAGGCCCCGTCGAAATTCAATTTCCGAAACCCAGGGGGTTGGGAAACTTTGGATGGTAAAAGTTTTTATTATACCAGAGCTATGAACTAGAGTGGTGGAGGAGCACTTTCTCTAAGTGGGACATGGGGGTGGGCTTGGGTCCTTAATGTCCGCCGAGCGATCCGCATTCGGAGTGCCCCGCTATGTTCTGCTTGGTCCATATGGAGAAGTTCAACCCCTACCTCAAGGTGTCCCCATGGCCACTTATTGAAAGCATCCAATGAACTCAATGGGAATGGAACTTGGGTTGATGATTACAAACTACTTGTAACTCACCAATAGCCCAAGACCTTGAGTTCTTCCTAAACAATGTATTAATTTCTCTCCCGAACAATAATTTCTTTCCAAATTTTAGGATGCAGAATCACCAAGATGATGGCTTTCGATAGATGAAGGCTGATAAGTCAATGACTGCAGGCTCACCTTGAATGGACATAGAAGCCTCTATATGTATCTCCGCACTCCCATTTTCAGCAAGACTCAGCTCTGCATAGCTGAAGATTGAAACTGTGCATAATTTTGCTTTATATTTTTAACACCTTTCAATAAGTCAGCAGATTGGCAGCCTATGACTCTACAGAGTAGCAAAACGAAACACCAGGGAATTGGTAAGACTTACCTAGATCTGTTTCAAAATGAATATGCCATTGATGATAGATAAAGTTATTGAGAGTGAATATACTGACCTCTCATATAGGAGATACTGACCCATCTCATTATCTCAATCATATCAGAATGCAGTAGAAACAAGTATATGAATTAAATCATGGCAAAGGGATGCCACTTAAAGTGAGATAATAAACCAGTACTGAAAATATATATTTTAAGTCTTCAAAAGAAATTATTTGGAACATGAAAGAGAATGCTCTCATTTTTAGATTTATGGGGCTATGACTCCATCGAAAAAAATCTAACTGAATGGATTCACAAACACTGCCAGATAAGAGCAAACACGGATATCATAAAGGATGCATGTGGCCATTTTACAGTTTACTTTGCAAATGAAGAATACCGAGAGAAAACATTATAAAGAGGATTAAGGTCCCTGTGAAGATCCACTCTCTTCATGATATATTAGACCTTTAGTCTTGACTCTTGACCTACTGAACGAACTACCGACAGTAGTACCATTCCAGCCATGTTTAAACTTTATTTGTCTTGCCTTTGAAATTTGGATTCAATCATCATTCGCAGTGTTTGGCACTCTTGGTGAATATGTATGAGCATCTAAATAGGAATCTAAGTAAACAGTCTACAACATATTCCCAGAGTTGTGACAGTTTATATCTGAAGAAATATATACTAGAAACATGTTACAAATGTTTGGTTGCATGTAAAAACAAACAGTGAATTGTCAAAATATTCCATTCAGATGTTGACAATGTCATCACAAATGGTACCAAAATTTGATGGGGAAAAAATAGCTAGGATCTAACAAAGTATTAACCAGGAAACAATTATGGAATACTTTTTAGCAAGTGATACATCGGTGTCTATAGGTGGCCATGGGTGAGGAATGAAGAAAAAAACTTGGGAGAAATGTCATAAACTGAAATTGACAAGTTCTTAATAGAAATCCAATCAAGTTACAATGGATGCAGCAATTGTAAAAAAAGCTGTGTGATTTTCCCATAACCTCTAATACTCTGGAGTCTGAACTAAAGCACCATTTATGAAAACTACCATTGATTCAATGAAGTAAGAACCTAGAAATGTTGGAGTGTCCACTGAAGACAGTTAGAGATGTAGTGAAGTTCATTTGCAACTGCATTCTGGGGGTAAACAGTTCCTGCTTGTTAGCCTACTAAATATTTTCCCCACTAAGCTTAATACTCTGGGTCACTTAAGGATCACCCTCTAACCACTATTAATTACTGATGCCTTGGATGGAAAAGGAAGAGGTATGGGGTATGTGTTTAGTTAAATTAGTTTGAAGCATCAATAATTGAATTGTAGAAATTATTCCAGACACCTCAAAGGTTTCACATAAATTATCTGTTAGTCTGTGGTAGAGTTTTGATGGCTTGGAACTTTGAATTTGAGCAACCCGCGAATTGGAAAACAAAGATGTATAAACCATAAGGAGAGAGAAAATTTATGCACAACCAAATGAAAGTATCAAGCTCTATTATGAAACTTGACAAATAAACTGATTCATATTTGTACATACCCCATCAACGATGTTTAAATCTTGATCATAAAGTGATATCTTGTCAATATATTTGCAGCCCACAGAAATTGTTTCAAAGAGAAGTATTTTTTCCCGTATAGTTTAGTCCTCATTTGTACAATTATTACAATATATATGCATTTTGTAATGTCCCTCTTTTTCTTGGATAGTTGTTGGTCGAAGACCTTTGGCCCATTTAGTCTACCCGACGGCCAAAGGAGGCGATTAAGGGTGACTTAAGTCATAAAATTATTATAAAGTGCCGATTTAAAAATAATTATTATAAAGCACTTATAATAATATTATTATGACTTAATAAAGTGTCTTTTAAATGGCCAAAGTGATTTTATTTCACTCTAGGCTAAAAGTGCGACTTGACATGGGGGGCCAAAATAGACATTAGGAAAATAATAAAATATTATTTAATGTTTATTTGCCCAAGGAGAAAAGTGCGACTGGGTATGGGCATGCTTTTAGGGTATTTTGGCACTCTTTTCTCATTGGAAGATGGAAAGGTGATTTTGCAATATTTTTCCTATAAAAAGGAGAGGGGTAGCTTGGGCAGGGTATCATATAATCATTTTATCACTTCTGAATCTGATCTTAAGCCAGGTGCTTTTGTATTAAAGTATTCTAAGGACGAAAACCCTTAGTATATTGCCTCTAGAGGACGAAAACCCTCTCAGAGATTAGGAGGAATTTCTACATAGGATTTTCCACAGAGTTTGCAAAGAATTTCAGTATTTCCAGCAGTAGCTGAGGAGTTTTTACAATAAAGGATTGAAGAATTTATCGCAGCAGTGTCATTGTATTTTCTGTATATGGAGCGACCCACTATGTGGCTGGTTTTCAATGTCTTGGACGCATCTCAGGTCTGAATTTCATTATCATCATTTGTACTGATTTCTGGAAGTCCAAATAAATATTTTTCAGGGGTTTTGGAGGGTTTTATAGCGCTGTTTACAGTCACTTAAATCTGCAGATTCCTGAGTGAAATTCCAGCCTGTTTTTATGTTCAAAAAATCAAATTTTGTTTTATAATAAACTGCTATAGTTCTGAGCTTTGTTATGGCAAGAATAGATAGTGCTGGTAGTGGTTCTATGTGGATTTTCATCATCAAAACTAGTCACCATTGCTAGAAAACATCTGAAGCAGTTATATTTATTGTTACGCCTTCAAATTAGTTTGGATTCAGTTTTAGGCTAGATTCTATTCAAAACCCTAGTCGCACTTCTTCACATAAATTCAGATCTGCACTAGTATGATTGCCATAATAGTCATAAATCAGCCTCGAGTGTTTTTCATTGATCTAAATTGTTGGAAAACAAGCAAGATCCATTTGGGGATCTTTCAGTGGTATCCGAGCAGCAATCCTCCCACCTGGAGGGTTTTGTTTGATGCGGCCTAGAGAAGTTGGGTCACACACGGAGGCGAGGCTCGCATTCTAGCTGATTTGGATACGAGAATAGCTCAAATCATGGCCGACGAGAGGGATCACACACTCCTCCACAACGTGAGCGAATTGATCCAGATGTTCTTTTCAGCAGTATGATCGATTCCCATCAGGAAATGATTCGACCATGAGAGGCATTCTTGAGAATCGACTATGGATAGGACAAGGAATCGGCATGATAGAAGGGAAAGATCTGCATCCATAGCCAGCAGCCACAGAAGGCACAACAGGGTACCTACTGAAGTGGGTAGTGTGAGAGGTTCCCCTCCGCATGATAGGAGATATACAAATGAAAAGAGACCCACCCACGAGGACTGCGGATAGACCTATGCAGCCTAGATTCCTACAAAGGGAGGAGCCACCATTAGTTGAGGAACCACTTGAAGACATAGCCTTTCAAGATACTGTGATGGCAGCGCATGATGAGTAGAGAGCTCCACCACAGGAGGTGCGGAATGTCTTTCCCTCCACCAAAGATTGTGTTCAAAGGAGGGAAAGCTTGAGAGCTGACAGTACAGAGGCCTGAGAACAGCAGAACAAGGAGTTGAAGTAGGCCACCAACAAGGTGACCCTTTCCACATTTGATGGTAGTGGAAAGATTAGTGCCAGAGCATGGATTCACAAGCTCGACACATACCTCACTCTCAAACCTATGCAGGAGCAGGAGGCTATCCAATTTGCCATGTTGCACCTTGAGGGAGTAGCGTATGATTGGTGGCACCATGGGCTTATCACACAGAGACATGATCTTCTGCAATCATACAGGGAGTTTAGTGAGAAGCTGATTGCGAGATTTGATCGCAGGGATGTAGAGCTTTACTATAGAGACTTGGCACAATTTCGACAGAGGACACGTTGATACATACATCAACGAATTTCAGCGTATAGCAGTGATGGTGCCAGAGATGCCTAAGAGGCGAGTGGTGATGTTGTTCATCGAAGGACTTCATGACAGTTGAGGAGATTGGTCAAGGCTCTTAAGCCTACAACTTTGCATGAGGCTATTCGGACAGCCTTGGACTTAGACACTACTCCAGTGCAGCCCCAAAGGAAGAACGTCAAGGAGGAAAAATCAGAACAACAAGAGCAGCCCACTTCTTCGAAGGTTGAGTTTACACCCAAGATGGAGACTGTTTCAAAGAAAGAGCTTCACTGAAAAATTTATGCTTTCATTGCAATGATCCATGGGAACCGAGGCATAGGTGTCTTGGGAAAGGCAAAATACATCTCATAAAGGTTGAGGATGAAGAGTCCGAGGATGAACGGGAGCAGCCAACATCGGGCATTGCAAATGAGGGTAGACTCACCTATCTTTCGAGAGCACCCAAGTATAATCCATTCATGTTTGAAGGCACAATGTTCGGGTGTAGGATCATGGCACTTCTGGATAGTGGATCTACACATAACTTCCTAGATGCAGGTTTGGTAGACCAAAAAGGTTTACAATGTGATAACTTTGAAGGCTTTGATGTGACTATAGTAGGAGGTCTCACTCTCCCGTGCAAGAAGAAGGTCAATCAAGTTAGCATTTTATTGGGTGAGTATACACTTTGTGATGACTTCTATGTCATGGATTTGAAAGATAACAATGTTGTGCTTGGCATGCAATGGCTTCATTCGTTGGGAAGAGTCACCCAAGATGTGGAAGCTATGGAGCTGAGTTTCCAAGATAAAGGGAAACAAGTCGCATTGAGAGCGCTCAAGTACACATTGCCCCATCAAATGGCAACTAAGTCTATGATAGTTTGGGACCAGCAAACATCTCGTGAGGACATATACGAAGATTTTTCACCGCATATCAGCACAGACCAGCAAAGATGCAATGAAGAATGTGGCAAATTTGAAGCATACATGAGGAGGCTGGTTTCACTAATGACAAGTAAGTTGCATAAGATTTTTTTGCAATGTTTGAGCAGCTTTGTATAGTGCATATGAAGCTATTAAAAAAGCTTCGGCTGATCTGGGATCCAGGAACTGATAAGAATGCAGAATTGCAGTTTATGATTGCTTGGGGGCAAGCAATCTCGGGAAGGGAGGACTGTAATGTCCCTCTTTTTCGTGGATAGTTGTTGGTCGAAGACCTTTGGCCCATTTAGTCTACCCAACGGCCAAAGGAGACAATTAAGGGTGACTTAAGTCATAAAATTATTATAAAGTGCCGATTTAAAAATAATTATTATAAAGCACTTATAATAATATTATTATGACTTAATAAAGTGTCTTTTAAATGGCCAAAGTGATTTTATTTCACTCTAGGCTAAAAGTGCGACTTGACATGGGGGCCAAAATAGACATTAGGAAAATAATAAAATATTATTTAATGTTTATTTGCCCAAGGAGAAAAGTGCGACTGGGTATGGGCATGCTTTTAGGGTATTTTGGCACTCTTTTTTCATTGGAAGATGGAAAGGTGATTTTGTAATATTTTTCCTATAAAAAGGAGAGGGGCGGCTTGGGCAGATATCATATAATCATTTTATCACTTCTGAATCTGATCTTAAGCCAGGTGCTTTTGTATTAAAGTATTCTAAGGACGAAAACCCTTAGTATATTGCCTCTAGAGGACGAAAACCCTCTTAGAGATTAGGAGGAATTTCTACATAGGATTTTCCACGAGTTTGCAAAGAATTTCAAGTATTTCCAAAGAATAGGCGAGGAGTTTTTACAATCAAGGATTGTGTAATGTCCCCAATTCCGAGCGGCTTGGCCTAACGGCCCTATTTTGGTCTTAGCCCTGGTCATTCCCAAGGGACTAACGACTTTGGAGGTTATTGGGGATGGTTGTCTGATTTCCTACTATATTTTTGTTATATTTTGGTCGTTGGGAGGGTTTAATGGACCCTTTGTGTTCTATTTTGTCGTTGGGATCACTTAAGTGGACACTTTTGGCATTTAATGTTATGTTTCTTCGTTGGGGCCACTTAAAGAACCTTTTTGGCGACTTGAGGGGATATGTATGGCATTAAATGTTATATTTCTTCATTGGGGTCACTTTATGGGTCAAGGCGCCTAGGAAGGGAAAAAGCAACTTTAAGTTATTTTTATTTGGGCCCTCTTTATGAGAAAATGTGCCTTGGGGGTTTTAGGGTTTCTTTGACATGGAAAAGGTTATAAAAGGAGAAGAGGGGTGAAAGGATGGTCATTCATGCATACACTTATTTTCTTTTCATGTGAATCTGCTGATTGCAACTATTTAGCTTGTGAGTAAGACCCCACGGGAACCCTAGCTTCGGTGGTGAAAGATCCATCCCTAACTAGCAGGCATTCTTCGGTAGTGAAAGATCTACCCTAGCTTGTCATTTGGAGCGGATTTCGAGCTGTTTTTACAGAGGTATTTTCAGAAATTTCTTAATTAGGGTTTGAGGGTTTTGAGAGTTTTTGTGGAGATTTTCACTGGTTTTCGGATTAGACCTACGGCAGCCATAGAGGAAGGGTTTGGCATCATCTACGAGGATTTCACAAGGGTTTTGGCCATCTACCAAGGGCGGCGACTTGTTTGGGAGATTGCAGCCCTAATTTCTAGGGTTTTCAAATGTGGCCGTTTTCAGATCTCAAGGTTGGAAAGTCATCTTCCATATTTATATATGTTATTTCCCAACTTTCATCATTTTTGCATTTGTATTCGGAAATATATTAATTTTCAAAGTTTTCCAGCTATTTTAGGCACGCTGTAAATTTCTGGCAGCGTTATGTTGACTGAAAAATTCCAAAAATATTTCCCTTGTGTTCTTTATATTATTATCTAGTTCCATTTAAAATTTCAAGTGATTTGAAAGGGTTATTTTGGGAGTTATCCATATTTTTCTGTTCGCTGCCCTAGCTGTAATTTTCTGCATAAAATCTGCAAAAATCAGATTCAGTATTTGCTGCAAATTTCTGTGTTTTGTCTATTTTGTTGTAAGATCCCAGCAAGGGATATTTCAGATTGAAGAATTTATCGCAGCAGTGTCATTATATTTTCTGTATATGGAGCGACCCACTATGTGGCTGGTTTTCAATGTCTTGGACGCAACTCACGTCTAAATTTCATTATTATCATTTGTACTGATTTCTAGAAGTCCAAATAAATATTTTTCAGGGGTTTTGTAGGGTTTTATAGCGCTGTTTACAGTCACTTAAATCTGCAGATTCCTGAGTGAAATTCCAGCCTGTTTTTATGTTCAAAAAATCAAATTTTGTTTTATAATAAACTGCTATAGTTCTGAGCTTTGTTATGGCAAGAATAGATAGTGCTGGTAGTGGTTCTATGTGGATTTTCATCATCAAAACTAGTCGCCATTGCTAGAAAACATCTGAAGCAGTTATATTTATTGTTGCACAGTCTTCAAATCAGTTTGGGTTCAGTTTTAGGCTAGATTCTATTCAAAACCCTAGTCGCACTTCTTCACATAAATTCAGATCTGCATTAGTATGATTGCCATAATAGTCATAAATCAGCCTTGAGTGTTTTTCATTGATCTAAATTGTTGGAAAACAAGAGAGATCCATTTGGGGATCTTTCACATTTGTTGGCCTTACCAATAGCAAAAACTGCATTCTCTTGTCCAAAACTGCAATACATAGCCCATAATTTGAGAGATACCTTGTCAGAAAACCTATAACTGGCATGTGTCAGTCAGCCATCGCCAATAGTTTCCACAAGAACATTGTTCATCCTGGGAATGCAGAAAGCAGTTGGCATCTTTTAAAACAATTTCCTATTCGACAGACATAAAAATGATCTTAATGGCAGTGTGGCATTTATAGCAATGCACGAAGAATTTTCATGATTTAATTGTTGCCCCCTTAGGAGTTTCAATAATCCCATAAGCAATTGCCATCTTTTCACTGCAGGACCAAAAAAGAGTTTGGTTGCTACTCTTCCAGATCAAGCAGCACAATACTTGTGTTGGGCACATATCCTACCTCTTTCATCTGCCTAGCCAGTCTCTCCAGCAATGCATAAATCTCATCCTTTTGAGGGTGAGAATTATCCCCTGAAATAAATACATGCATACTATTTTTGACCTCAATCCAACTGCATCCAGGCTGCTTTTTCAATCCCCGGTCTTTCATTGATTTCCTCACATTAGCCATATGAGCCCACATTCCGAAGGAAGCATAGATATTTGACAAAAGCACATAAGTTGCAATATCTTTCACTTTCAACTGCAGAAGCTGTTCTGCTGCATGCCCTCCAAGTTGCATGTTTCCATGGGTTCTGCAGGAACTCAACAAGGCTCCCCAAACAGCTGCATCTGGCTCAACTGGCATGCTACAGATAATCTCCTCTGCCTCCTCCAAGAACCCAGCTCGCCCAAGAAGGTCAACCATGCAGCTATAGTGCTCTACTGTTGGAGTGAGTCCATATTCTTTACCCATTGAAGCAAAATAGCGGCGACCTTCATCCACTAACCCAACATGACTGCAGGCAGAAAGCAAACCCACAAATGTAATTACATTAGCTTTGATGCCTGCTTCCTGCATATTTTTAAACAGTTGAATGGAGTCCTCTCCTTTCCCATGCTGAGCACATGCCGAAATCATAGCACTCCACGAGACTACGTTTCGGTGAGGAAGTTTTTCAAATACTACCATCGCATTTTCTACACTTCCGCATTTAGCATACATATCAACAAGAGCACTCCCGACTACAACATTTAGTTCGAATCCACTTTTGACAATGTGAGCATGGACCTGCTTACCATGCACTAGAATTGCGAGGTTGGCACATCCTCTGAGAACACTAGCAAAGGTAATCCTATCTGCTTTCATTCCAGAACATTGCATTTTGCAAAACAGTTTCAAAGCTTCGTCACTATATCCATTTTGAACCAATCCAACAATCATTGCATTCCACAACACTAAGTCTCTTACCGGCATTTTGTTAAAAAGTTTCAATGCTTCATCAAGAGGGCCATACTGTGCGTACCCCATTATCACTGCAGTCCATGATATGATATTTCGTTTAGACATGTTGTCAAACACATTGCGTGCATCCTCAATTCTACCACCTTTAGCATACATATCAACAAGAGCAGTCCCTACAACTACATCTGAATCAAGTCCTGTTTCAATAAATTGGACATGGAGCTGTTCCCCTGCCTGAAAAGCACGAATACTTGTGCAAGCCTTCATGACGCTTACAAAGGTAAAGCAATTCCCACAGATGTCATCCAATTGCATTCGGCGAAATAGATTCAAGGCCTCCTCAGCTTCCCCATTCTGGGTATATCCCGCAATCATGTTTGTAAATGACACCACACTTCGTTCCGACATTTTGTCAAACACTTGGCGTGCATCTTCCAAAAAACCACATTTTATGTACATGTGAATCAGATGATTTACCAAAAAAACGTCACGTTTTAATCCGGTTTTGATTAAATGGGCATGAATACTATTTCCTACTGTTGCTGCCTTCAACGTGGCGCATCTCTGCAAGAGTGAAAAATAAGTTTTGGAGTTTACTGGAGCAATCCATTTATGTATTTGATGCAAACTTCTTAAACCCTTCTTTGATATGTTTTCTAAATTGCAGGGAGCTCTGCTTTTTTGTGTTCGAGACGTATATAATGATGTTGTTGTTGTTTGTTGGGTATCTTTAGTGCCAAACCTGTGTAGCTGAATCGAAACAAAAGTAGTTGTTTTACAGCCTTGGAGTGTCCTTGCAAAAACCCATTGTTACTGAAAATGTCCTTACAAACCATCATCCTTTTTGTGATCACCACCGTCCACTTGCATTTTTAATTTGTTGGCCTTGCTGACGCTTTCAAGAACAGACGTGAAATCATCAAAACAGCGCTGCACTGTCTTCACGTGGAGGTCTTGCAGTCCATGAGGCAGCAGGCTAAAAGCTTGCTAGCAAAGGTGAAATGATCACGTTGCACATCTGTTGGGTGCACTTGGTGATACAATGTCAATGTTGGGTGAGAATACCAACTTCCTTTGTATGTTGCAGGTCGAAACAACTACATATAAACAATGCTGATGTATACAGTCCAAACAGCTAAACGTGGAGAATATACATAGCTCAGGCCAAGTGCTGCCATCACCAGTCAAGAGCAGAAGTTAAAAGAGAGGGTGGGCAAATGAAATGAAATGAAAGACTTTAATGATATCCACAAGACTGAAGAGTTTATGGGACCAAACAAAACCTATACATTAAGCAGTTTTCAGATTCTTTGGGAGGGGTCCCATGGAGGGGGTTGCTGCTCCAAAATTCACTCTACAGCAGGTCCCATGAGAATTTACAAACTGTGTTGCAAGATAAAAAGGACTCGTCCTGGAAAATTGGAGCCCCCGATTTTTAGGAAGTGGGTGGAAAAAAGGGGGGGCTAGAGCTTTCCCTCACCTGCTGAAATGTTTTTTTGCCAAATGGCAATTTCCATGCCATTAAAAATTCATTGGTGGGAATAATTTTGGAGGGAGAGTTTTTTTATGGAGGGAGAGGCAACTCAGCAGCTAATATTCAGAAAAATTAAAAAGCCCATGGGACCATAAATATGCTAAAATATCCCTGAAATATCTCTGCAGCACCAACTGAATTATTTTAGGAGCGGCAACCCCATGGGACCACTAGGTTTGTCATATCGCGCTTCTACTCAATCTTGAGCACTAAACCAAAGAATCTTTTGAAGTTATGTTTATGCAAATAACTCATTTAAGTTGTCCACTTCTAATTTGTTTTCGTGATCGATACGGATATCATCATATGTTGAACACTCCATAAAGAAATGTCATCCGTTTCAACAACCCCTTTTCGCAAAAAAAGACAGATTCTCCTTTCCCAAACCTCTTTTGAATAGTCCATCTACCGGTTTCACAACAAAGATGATGTGATCTCGTCCTCAACTGAACCACTAAAATCTTTGCCTTACTTTTGATAACTGCCCCAAGATAAGCTTTTTCATCATGCTCCCAAGTGGGGTTGAATTTTTTGATACAATGTGCTTTCTTACGACCCATTTGTTCTATCCACATGGCAGTCTTAAACTTCTCCATCACATAATTTTTTATTTCCTTGTTGTTGTCAGGACACTCCTGAAAATTGATGCCCCATTTGTTCATCCATTTGTTGTTCTATTTCATCCAGTTTTCTTTCTACGCTCTAGATTATCCTCTGTAACCATTTTGGGTTAGCGAAGATCGTCCATGCTTTCAATTTTTTTCAAATAGCTTATCAATTGATTTATTGCCGATGCTTCCATCGGGAAGGTACCTGCTTCAGCTAACAAGATCTCATAAGGAACTATTGATTTAACTTTAAGAGTACTTGTGATTAGATGTTTTTGGATTCTTTCTAATTGTCACCATCCATGCTTTGACACGTTACTTCCCCAAACCTCGCAACCATAAAGAGCAACCTGGAGTAACCAACAAACCAAAGAGGGTTTTCTTAGTTTTCCAGTCCCAAAGCTCAACTTTCCTACACCTATTTTGAAGTAGGTAAGATGCTTTCCAACCTCCATGTATCTTTTTACTTTGCAAGTCTCCCAGCTCAACTTGTTGTGGAAATCAATCCCAATATATTTATATTCTGTAACAATTTCCAATGTACTCCCCTCAAAAAGAAAGTTAAATTGCCTCTCTTTTCTTTTCAGGGAAAAAATCATGATTTTTGTTTTGCTAATGTTCACTTGCATCCCGACTTCTTGGCAAAAGAATTCTAAAGCTTTTAGATGTTCCCTCAATCCTTGATTTTTTGTTGAAATTAAAATAAGATCGTCGGCATATAAGAGCAACTTCACCACATACTCGGCCAACTGAACACCCTCTCCTTCGGTTTTACATAACCACTCTTCGAGCTTATCAATGTATAAACCAAACAAAGTGGGAGAAAGAGGGCAACCTTGTTTGACCCTAATGTCACTACCAAAACATTTAGACATACCTTCTCTGGTTCTGATTTTAGCTTTGACATGCTCATAAAGTCTATGTATTGCTGCTCTAAGCTCGTCTGGAATCTCAAGTTCCTCCATCCTGTTCCACAGTTTGTCTCTAAGAACCATGTCAAAGGTTTTCTTAAAATCAACAAAATGGCAAAAGCTTCATCCCCTCGGGTATCCCATACCTTTTCAATCAAGTGTCTAAGAGTGATGCAATGATCAATGGTTAATGGTTAAATGATCAATGGTTAATGGTTAATGGTTGAATAAAATAAAATAGGGAAACCACTTTCGCTATGCACGGTGCCACTATAGGATGACGGTTGTTCGATGTTGGATTCATTCTCTAAACTTGTTGATAGTGCTATTAGGTATCACCGTCGAAAGGAAACATCACCGATAAGAAACCCCACCGAAAATACGACACTTTTCGACCAAGGTTTCTTCAAAGAAAGATGCCTCATAGTATCAAGTATGGGCCATGTGGTTATTACATTGATTTAGACAATTTTGATGCCCTTTCTTTTATATTTATTGGAGTATGTGTATGTTGTGTCGAAGGCATATTCCAAAGTAGAATAAGGGCATTGAGGATTGTGCGCTTAACACACAACGCAGCATCTAAGGGCTCTACTTCATTGGAAATTGATGTACAAAAATATTAATGTTCGTCCACTTGGAGGTCGCACCGGCGTGATTTCAGCAGTTTAGAAGACCTTTGTTTTTTTGCCCATTCACAAGCAACATACATCAAAACCGAGTACTTGTTATGTCAGTTATCTGAATTTATAGTCTCAATTTGTGACATATTCTATGGAATGAAAGTCAAGATCAATCATTTGTTGGCATGATCCACCGTGCTTTGCCTTCTGTCTTGTCAATCCACATTTCCATCATACTATTATATTCCCGAACTGTCATTTTTGATAGTCAAGCCCCATACGATCTCATATGGGTATGTCACGTACTCCTACAAACCGCCATGACTTCCACTTTGAGGTCTATCATTACCATCCAAAATCACAACACACACAAAAAGATTAGACTTCATTTATACAAACAAACATGATCATTTTCTCAATATTAATATATAGATTGAGCCATTCCTCTAATGGCCTAGCAAACAACATCTACAAAACATGGAGTGGAATGTGTCCTTGTTTTCAATTCCATGCCTAGAAGGCATGGGGATGGACACCAGTTTGACCTTAATGTCGAAATTCTTGTCTAGTTGAGGGTGAATGTAGGCAACATTCGAGGTAGTAGTGAAATAAGAATTCATTAATCCTTGGGAGCCGTGAAGCTTTGACAACTCAAGAAATGGGATGAGGTGGCCTTGTTGGATGAAGGGAACGCCCACCACAAGAGGCTTATCCTTAACCGTCCTCTTAACCTCTTCGTCATTGTTATTTTGTGCCATCTTTTATTGACCAGTTCCCAAGGTTTCAAACACCAAAGCATTGATGTTGTAAGTAAAATCACAAGATTCAATCACATTAATAAAGATAATTTTTCTTGATCAAATCCCACCATGCTCAAAATATTTATGGAGGTTTGAGAAAAATGCTACGCCCAACACTATTGTGTTACGTTGTCAAGCCCTACAATGGCAACCTTATCGGGTGAAACATTCTTCAGATGGCACGAGAAATGTAAATTAGAGTTTTCTATAGATTGTCATGTCATTAATTTCTTATATGGCGTCCTACCCTATGCAATCACTCTTATTGTGCCCTACGATGCTAGCTTTATCAAAATCGAGTGAAATATTTTTTAGTTGCGTGAGAAATGTAAAAAAATAAATTCTATAGACTCTCATGTCATTACGTTCCTATGTGGATTTTCCATGTTAAGTTTTATAGCCTATATTTTAGGCATACGTATGTATATATATGACTACTCATATGTATGTATACCTATATTTAAGACAAAGGAATTTCCAAACCGCACTTGAGGTTGAGGTTGTTGACTCTAACACACGTCATCACAATAAAGGGCGGGATACATTCAATACTGACAGGTGTTTCATATTTGTAGACTGAGATAAGCCATAGTCATAAGTAAGGGTTAATTTTGATGGATCGTTTAGATGTTTTTGTGATTTTAATCATAAAATTCTTGTACACATTTGAAATAATCATCACATATGACTTGTATATTTAAAATGCAACCGTCATTTTGATATAAATTTATATATAAATTATATTTACATATATAAATATATATTAAGCATAATTAAATAAATATAAAATAGTTAATATTAATAACATAATTTTATATTTTTGAAAGGCAATATTGAAAAATTACCATCACCCAAAAAATTATTTGACTGACATAGGTGGACCTCAAATTTAACCCCTACGACTCACAAGCATTATCGTCCAATCAACCCTTGCTAGTTGACATGAATGATGATGTGTGTTTGGTTTCTATAATGGATAATCATGGATGCATGATGGATATACATGGATCTAAATGTCATTGGGGTGTCATGAATATGTTTTGTCATGTGATAAATAGGCATGCATATATGACCAGCTCGTGGATTTAATGAGGGGCCTAAACTTTTTATTTTTATATTGTTAGAGCCTTAATTTATTAGGTTGAAGGAATTTTGCAAATTAGAATAAGGCGGTTGAGAGTAGTGAATTCTAACACACCACAGACATCAAAGGGCTCTAGCTTAGTTGGTCATTGACGTGCGAACAAAAGTGCAACTATTGGATAAAATCTTCCTTTTGCTTGTATGTCCATCCACTAGAGGGGACCGATGTTCATTGGTTTTCCTTGCATCACATGCTTTTATACAATTACTCGATCTTAATGCAATCCTCAACCAATATCCATGCATTCAATACATTCCAATTATTGAAATTTGTTGGCTCATCGATAGATTATAATCTTCAAAACAATCAACCAAATTATATTCTTCAAGTTGAAACGCTCCATTTTTATAACCTTTGATGAGCTAGAGGATCGAAGGATGACCCAAATGACAAAAAAATAGAGATCAGGTGATGTGGGACATGCAAGTATTTAGTTCCAACATTTTTATTTCTAGATTTCCATTCATGTCTTTGCCTTATCTAACAAACTTAACGTTGTCCAATCAAAATCCTTAATCTACATTTCACTCATATGACTAATCATTAGAAGGGCTCTATTGTTGATGCATGTCCCAAGCTTATAGCTGGAAACAGGTGCTACAACATTCTACTAGAAGTAGGCATTATGCTCACATCTCGAACTTGGAAACTTTTGGATTCTCCTTTTATTCATTTTGGCCCATTTAAGCATAAATTGCATCATGTCAATAGTTTAATTGAGTTCAAAACTATAAAGTGGAGTGCATATAGTAGATATTCATTGGGTTGGAATTATCTGACATGTGGAATAGGTACAGGGCATGCAATTATTTAATTTCCAACTTTCCATTCATGTCTTTTTCTTATCTACCAAATTAAACATCATCCAATTGACGATCTTGAAGCTATAAAATAATATATTAAAAAAATGCAAAGTACGTTCGGTAGATAATTTCTCTCTTATGACCATCTGGTAGGTACATTAAATTGTCGATGATTGTTCTCTCATTGTCTACTTCCTCGTAATTGCTCCAAATTAAAATTTAAAAGGGGGCTTGTAAAGTTCTACAAGAAGCTATAATCACAAACAATTGTTCACTTCAATAGTACTTTTAGACCACTCCTTACATTATGATACATCTCGGGAAATTGTTGCCCCAACATCTTACAAAACACAAATTTTCTCCTTCATTCGATAGCCATTATTGTCATGTGGCTATTCGAGGGTATACTTTCACATTTGTCCTCGAACCTACTTTCCTCTCACTTACACTTCTCCTCCATTGAACCCTTCATCATCATCCCTCTTCTTCTCCCATTGTTTCTCTCCCTCCAATTTGACTTCTTCAATATATCCCCTTCGGCGTTTCCATCACACATTTTAAGTATGATTACTATTATTATAAAATTGAATAATCAACTTTGGAATTTGAAAGGTGTTTAGAGGTTACCTATTACTTATTTTGAGATGAAAAATAACCATTTTAAAAAATTAGTCGTTATTATAACGGTTCAAATACCAATTAAAAGTCAACATGTCGTGTTTTGAGATTTGATGCCCGTCCCGCATTTATTTGAAGGATTTACACATATTTGATGGCTTTTAATAATGTTAGCCCATCACCTATTAACATGTGTGATTATATATAAAAATTGTCAATATTTTTAGTAAGCTATATATTATAAGATTTTTATGTATTCCTTTACTATTGTTATTATATTATATACCATATTCTTTTATAATACTAAAAAGATGGAAATTTTTATTTTTTCTATACCATAATCTCTTATTAAAAAAATGGAAAGTACTTACAAACTAGATCAAATGAGTAAAATGGTGGTCTCTTATTATACTTTCGTGTACTCTAAAAATCTCTTGACAAGTAAGCTTGTTCATCAAATCTCATCCCTCATAATATACTTAATATATATTAACAATGTCATCCAAAAGTGCTTGTGGAAGGCCAATAGACACATGTTTATTTGTGTAATATGAAAAACACATAAAATATTATATACATTTACAAAAATTAATTATAAGATATATAACTTGATTTAATTTTTAAGTTCTATTTCATGTATTTGTAACGTTTTTCAGCCAACATACTAAGATAAAATATAGTCCCAAAGCCATGAAGATAGTACAATCGTCTAAAATTGTTTCATGAAATGATAAGAAGTATGTATTGCTTTAAGGTTCCTAAGATCTTGAGGAATTGTGTTGAAACATTTATGTATAATCTATACACTTTAAAATTTTGAGCAATCCATATATAGTTCTAGATTTTGAATACATCTACCTCGATTCCTACATGTACAACATCTAAAACAATATGATTTCAATTACACTTTGAAGGATGGTCATACCTTGATGTAGAAATCCCTTTTTGATACATGTTGGGAGGCTTCTATAACATGTTGCGAAGATTGACTTTACACATGCTAATTAATTTTCCTTTAAAAAAACTCTAGGTCTTTTAAATAAGTTTATTTTGTGCATACCCTAACTTTGATTTATCAAAAATTAAATAATTTGATTTATCAAAACATTAAATAATTGTTTTAATTATAATTTAGAAGATTTGTTTTTGTCTTTTATAAGAATGTATGGGTATGAACTTGATTTTTTTAAAAGCATTACAAAACTCGGCTTGCTTATTGTTTTATCCCACAAGAAGCTTCACAAAATAAACATACATATTTTATAATTTGCACAAGTAAAATTGTCGATCATCATTCAAAGTAAAATTAAACATACATATTTTATAAATTTGCACAAGTATAAATGTCAAGTCATCATTCAAAGTAAAATCAAGCCTACAAATTTTTTTCCTATATGATAGGGTGATAGGGAGTGAAAAAAAGAATATGAGTACTTTAATAGACTTATAATCCATATTAATGTTATGTTAACCATATGAAAAATATGCAATAATCAATAAGTTATGAAAAGTATCAACTAAAAGAAATACAACATTTATGCCTCACGTTGATGGATTTTACTTTTTACTCCTTTATTTTTAGGATGAAGTCTAATGGAAGGAGCTTGAGCTAACAATTTTCATTGTTAGGTCGATCCCATGAGGTCAAACAATATAAGTCCCTGAATAGAATGAATATTTCACTATAAAATAAGGGCCCTACATTTTTAGCCAATAAACTAATAGCTAGTGTTAAAAGGGGGTGGGGTGCATATCATTGAAAAATTTACCTATTTTAGGTATTGTTCATCTATACGGAATTTTGAATGATATTTTTGAGATTCTATAATTGGGTTTAAATCTAGACCACACTTTTACATGCACTCTTAGAATTTCTCACCTAAAATTTGTTTGTATAGCAACTAAATTAGAAAAGGCTCTTGAATTTTCTCAACACCTATACAAAAATTTAGTAAGCCCCTCTACATAAAACCACAACTTTTAAAAATATGTTTTTTACTAAAGGACAATATAGATTCACATGAGGCGGATTAAAATACTATTTTAGCAAGAACTTTAAACCCCTTGCTTGTGTGATCCCTAAATAAAACATTTAAATAAAATTATAATGTATTGATGTTGTCATTCATAGAAATGGTACGGCATTAAAAAGAATTCCCTTCTAGTTGGTTGATTTACTAGGTGAAAATACTAGCTTGCAAAAACCGCGATGGTTATAAATGTAATTATTGGTTTAAATTTAATAACTAATGTAAAAAATATTACTAAGTTTGGTCTTTGTGGTGGTTATGCCATTATGAGGATTCATGACATTGCCTAATATTATTAAAAAATTAAATTTTAATTAAGTAATTAAAATTTTGTAATTATTCTTGCCTTGACTAATATTTCGGAAAACAATAGAGTTTTAAAATAGTCTATAATCACGGTGTAAAGCAAATTCAAAAAAGTATTATAATTGATTGTGTATAATTATTAAAGAAGTAATTCATTAATATAATTACAACAAAAACATGAATATGAAACCAGGAAAATTTTAGTGGCGAATCTTTGTTAATTCACGAATATTCTAGATTTCAAAATTTGGTTTTGGCAATTTTTAGGGGGTCAACAACTTGCTATTTTGCCTAAATTTCATGGGTATAAGATATTTGTTGGGTAATTTCTCCAAGAATTGAAACTAATGGTCGATTATTTATATTAAATTTGTCTTTACCATGAAAGAGAAATTTTCCACATTCACATATATATATTCAAATTATAATTCTGATATTAAACATAAACTCGCAATTCCAATTTTAGTCTGGGCGTTGATGATCGACATAAAATCACATACAGGACCCCAGGTAAGCCTTTATTGTAAGCCTGTAGGTAGTGTATATGCCTCTGCCCAGTAGCATAAATATATGCTTCCGACCAATAACATAAATATATGCTACCGTCCGGTAGCATATATTCCTGTTGTCATTGTCACCTGCAAGAGTGGTACGTGGTACGAATCTATAACTAGTTTTATTATTTACTTAAATTACATTTAGATTGTCATTAATCTTAGGTAAAATGGCCTCTAGTAATAATGACAAGAAGGCATATCAACTGAAAAGGAAAAGCAACAAATTTAAATTCTAGGTATTCCATTGATTATAGAATATATGGCCTTTCTTGTAAGGTTTGCAGTAAGTAGTATATGTTACCAACCAGCATGAATATAAAATATGGGTTGGTAGCATAAATATATGCTAGTAGGCAATGGTAAAGATACATTCATGCTACCTAGGTCGGTTGCATGAATATATGTTATCATCCGATAGCATGAATTTATGCTACCGACCGATGGCATGTGGTATGGATTTGTAGCTAGTTTAATAGTTTACATCTAGCTCATCCATGATTCCATACTTAAATTACATTTGGATTGGTCTTAGGTAAAATGGCCTATGGAAACAAGAAAACAAATCAATTAAAAAGGAAAAGCAACATATTTAATTATTTCATCCAACCAAAAACTCATGCACACAACTTGCATCCACTTCAAACACAGGTAAGAGATTGTTTTTAATGCATTTGTTAGTTTAATTTAAAGTTTCAAGATCACAATCAAATCTTGTCACTTTTGAGTGCGAAACCCCCGTCAATGATTGTTCTACATAAAATAATTAATGAGAAGAACATGTCACCAGACACACCACATGGAACAATTAATCAAAATAACATGTCACCACACTCACCACATGGAACAATTAATCAAAATAACATGTCAACACATGAAGATATTATTGATGATGACATGTCAGAGCTGGAAGATAATCCTCATTATAAAATGCCTCCAATGGAAGACATTCCTAATGATGAGATTCAACTAGTACAAGATATTTCCAATTCTCAATCTCATGAAATAGAGACTCAAGTTGAAAATTCTAAATAGAAATCTATGCAAAAAGGAAGAAAACTAGTTGGACAATTGGGAGGTCATTTAAGGTAGACTAGGCATCTAAATATCCATTCATTGAACCTATAGATCCAGAGAATGGTAGTGATACTCCAACAAAATGTAGATGTACAATATGTAGTTGGAAACTAAAAAAGACCACATATTACAATTGAAATTAGACACAATTGAGAAACACTGTGGAAAAGTATATGTGATTGTCACAGAAAAAGATGCAAAAAAAAAACACATAAATGGAAAATTGCAAAAGATTACATGCATGTAACATATGCAACCAAGTATGAAAATGAACAGAAATGTCGACAACAACTTGTTGAGAAAGGGGGAACAATTAATGCATAGTTTCAAAAATTATGAATACCAATCTACATGTAAAAATGTATAGTTCTCTACTATATTCCACATTCTTAAAAATGACAGACTAATTTCAGATTTTGTAGATTATAAG
Source organism: Taxus wallichiana var. yunnanensis (assembly GCA_018340775.1). Classification (NCBI taxonomy): domain Eukaryota; kingdom Viridiplantae; phylum Streptophyta; class Pinopsida; order Cupressales; family Taxaceae; genus Taxus; species Taxus wallichiana. Next base: position 60,724,580 of record CM031242.1, on the reverse strand, counting down.
GTTTTGTTTCAATATAATGGGTTTCTCAACATTCCACAATCACATTGGTCGAAGAGCAGTGCTTAGGAAATGGAAAAATGTCTAGCAATAATTGAAATGGAAGATTTGAAAGAAAAAGTAAAAAAGCAATGTTTATCTCATTGTCCATCAATGAGGTCACAACAATTGACAACACATCATGGGTTTGCATGCACATCTACACTTTTGAGAATCATTCAAGGAAAACTCATTTGTTATCTATTAATAAAATGGTTGAAAATTGTAATGTTGAAAACCTTTGTGAATTGGTTATTTTTAATTTGAGGAATTTAACTAGGATGAATGACTATGTAATTACTACTAAGTTAGTGTGTGTTAAAATTGATGGTGCATCAATAATGTATGATCATAGAAGTGGAATTTGTGTTCTCCTACAAACAAAAATTGCCCCATATATGATTCCAATTCATTTCATGGCTCATAGAATGAACCTTACATACAAAATTATTAGCACATTTGAAAATGTTGATAAAGTGGAAGAACTCATTCATGACTTACACACTTACATGGCGAGTAGTCCAAAAAGATTTTTAGAGTTTCATAAATTTGCAATTGGAGTTACTGATGGTAAAAATCTCCTTAAAGATGTTAATACAAGATGGATTTCCATGTATGAGCCTCGCATGCAAGATTTTTGAAGAATATCCATCTTTAGCAGGTTTCATGTTTAAATATCGTAAGGAAGTTGACTTCATAAGGATGAGAAAACATGTATTCTCCCTATGTTGAAGGAAATCAATTTCTTAATTAAACATGCTCAAGAAATATCCATATATATTTTTGACTTCATAAGGTTGAGAAAACATGTATGTCTATCTCTTGATATGTTATACAACTCTAAATAAAGTTTTAAAGGACCAATAGTTGGAAAACTTTAACAGATATAAAGGATCCGAAAAGCTATTTGAAATTCAATATCAATGACCATCTTTATATCATTGTTAATGGGATGGAGATTTCAATGCACACTTTCCAAAAAAGTAGAGATATCATAGTAACAAATCTTGAAGAAGTACTTGTAACACGTAATTTATACAAAAAGGTTATATATAACACATGAATAAATTTAAAAAAAAATCAAAAAGCTTATCATGTGATATCAGAGAATGTTTTAAAATGGATGACCTGCTTGAGGCCATGACAATGGGTGTATCCTAATTTTTGGAATCCTGATAGAGGTAAATAAGGCATAAGAAATTTATTTTACAAATTTATGGAAAATCTCATTAATCATTTCAATAAATCTGTAGAGTTCTAAGGAGTTGAAATTACAGGTCTTCTGCAAAAGGAATTACTGACGTCTCACTCATCTCATTTCTCTCTCTCACAATGATCGGTTAATATAATTGTCTAATTAAACCAACAGAAAAATGTGTTATTACACGGCTATGGAAAAAGTTGTATCCTAGTAGCATCTTGTAAGAAAGTATTAGTGAATATTTATGATTATATGAATTGTGTCAAATAATGATATTGGGCTCAAGTGGAAGATGAAAGGGTTTTTAGTGCATTAACATTTGTTAAGTCAAAAATTCGTAAAGAACAGATTAGATAAAAATTAGAGACTTGTATGCGATTAAGCTAAATATGGAAATATAATCCTCATACAATTGTTATTGCAAAAGAAATGAATAAATAATTAAGTACATAAACTAACCAAAGTAAGCTAAGCTAGAAAATATGAAACCCTAAGTGCAAAGGAGTAAGATGACTTAGTTGATTTGCGTAGTGAAATTTGGATTGTGTCAAGTGTTGACCAGATGAACAGAGAGGGATGAACATTGCACCGAGTCTCGAAAAGTGTGCGATCTAACGATCTTCCAGGACTAGGGTACCTAGAGAGGGACATGGGTGCCTGTGGGCACCCTAGACCTATTTCGAGTGCCCGGGTATGCAGAAATGCTCGAGAAAACCTCCTTTAAGTGGTCGTGAGGTATTTAATAATGTTCTCCTTTAGTTGTTATGAGGTCACACAACGATCACCGAAGTCATTGAAACATGCAATTAAATAATGACCTCAGTAAACCCTCAAAGAGACATCAAATCCTAAAAAGAAAGATGTAAAATGAGGGGTCAGACTATCCTCAACTATCACAATGGTGATCTTACGACTGAGCATTACATTACATATCATACCCAATGTAGATCTATGTGTGTGTGCGAGTCAGTGCCGTAGGTGGCTCTTGTGCGTGTCACACTTGATAGCAAAGCAAGTTAGCTAGATATAAAGAAATGCAATAGATGTGTACATGGAATAGAATGAAATCCCCTCCTCAAGTGTATGCGAATAACCACCTTGGTCCCTTGTATGGCGCTAGATGGATGCAATGGAGCTCTTAGATGCTTGATGGATGCAACCTTATGTGGCGATAACTAATGCTTAGTGTTTGGTCCTTTATTATGATCACATAACTTTATATTTATATGATTCCTTTGCTTGAATTTCGTAATTAAATATGAAAATGTTGACTACCAAAAAGATAAGATGCTCAAATGGCTAGAAAGGACCCAAAAGATGTGAACAAAGTATACTGAGGTCAGGGGCACCCAGAGGGGACAAGGGCGCCCGATATTGGCGTCTTGGGCTGGTGCCGGTGTCTAGGATGATGAATGCCAGCGTGTAAAAGGCATTACAGCAAGTAAGGGTGCATGACAAAAATTGGTAATGAAAAACAGAGAAAGGTAACCAAAGACATGGGTTAGTTAGTACTTTTCTTACTTATGAATCATATGGATAGTGGTATGTGATCAAGACTGAATAGATACCCAAAGTGCGTGATTTTGTGTCTACATTTTCCCCCACTTTATGTTTTTGAGTGAATGCTAAATAACATAAAGTAGATAAGAGATGCGTAATTGATAACCATGTAGATCGATGACGAAAGCGTGTTAAGGGACAAGATAAAGCATGGAGGGATAAAAATGTGAAGTGTGAATGTTAAGGAGGAGAAAGTGCAAAAAGTGATGATGAAAATGACCCTAGGTCGAAACACGTGTAGATGTCACAACGTGCCTGTTATAGATGTCGATTATTGTTGATGTTGTGATGATGTTGATGTGATGTGACTACCACTTCCCATAAGGATGGACCTGCAAAAGATAAGAACAAATAAGTAGTCAAATACGCATGTATATGATCGAAATGTGTAAAAAGTATGTAAAATGTGAAAAATGTGAAAAAGGAACATGTGCACCTGATCCGTGATGAGAAAAAGAGTGTAGAAAGGATCCTGAAGATGATGTAGAAGAACGAGTTTTTTTAGTGATCTCACGCTGGTCAGTGTCGGCCATGAGTTTTGGGGCAATCTCACACCAAGTCATGGAAGAAGTGTAGGGAGAAAATTCCAGTAGTTATCATCCAACCTTTAACCACTTCTCACAATGTGGAACACCATTGCATATGGTGTGTAAAATTCAAACAATTTGATCCAATGTGAAAGTAAAAAGTGTTGTACAATGCATGTCGAGTGCTAAGGATTGTTTGTCATGTAAAAGTTGTTGTTTGGAGTTAGTAGATTGTGTTGAACTGCCAAATACTATGTAAATTCCCCCTGGTCACAGGAATCTAGGAAGGGTCGGGGCGCCAAGGCATGATTGTTCTCGTCAGACGTTGGTGTTTGTGCTATGTTAAGGAGCCAAGTTCAAGATTCTAAGCCATGTCCGATACCGATGACTGTGTTGTATTAGTACTGTGTAGTGTTGTGTGATGATTGTATAACATTGTATGGGGTGACTAATTCACCCAAATGATGTCCCCTCTCGTTTGGGGTGCATGCGACATCATTTGAAGGAGTATGCGGCCCAAAGGAGGACCGATCGTTGTGCTAAAAATGTGCCCTGCAGGGGGATGGGATTGTGCTTAGTAGAAACTAAGGCACACGTGAACAAAGTGGTTGGGAGACAAGTGTTAGTACAAATAAAGACAAACATGCATGTAGAAGACAAGTGTAAACAATGTGTGAGCTGAGATTCAAGATAATGTAAACACACAAGAAGACAATGTAGACCGCGAAAAGTGGGTTGCAAACATGGGACACCACTCACGGTGTCGCAAGACAATCAAGGAAGATGAAGCCAAAATAAGATAGTGTGCACACAAGACAGAGGGAAAAGCCCGCAAACAAGAACATATAAGGAGCAAACAATGACAAGCAATGTAACAAACAACCATGGAAGTAGATAGTCCTACATAATAAATGTTGCACATGAGGCACCCATTAGCATGCGAGAAAGATAAAAAAATATGTCAAAACGTGTATAGTTGATAAAGTAATGTGCTAGAAAGAATGAAACAATAAGCACTGTAGTGTGTGAAAGTTGATGCCCCAAGAGTCATGCCGTGGGTCCGTGCAGTAATAGATATTGTGCTAAACATTCATGTTGCATGTAATAGATTTGTATAATCTGCAATCACAACTAGAAAGGAAAGTGAACATGTATGTGTGTATGATAAAGATAATGGCATACAAGATATCTATCTAGCATGTGTAATAAAGTGAACATGTAAGAAAAAGTAAGCAAGAGTAAATGCAACCAAGATATGCAATATGTTATGAATGGTACAAAATGGAATGCTAACCCCCGTCTTCTAGCCATTTTTCTTTGCTTTTTGTCGTCACTGTTGACCTTCAACACATACTTTCCCAATCTATTTTTGTCATTCTGCATCATTTTAGCCTAGATTGGGGCACCCTGGTCCTAATCGGGCGCCTAATCCTTTTTCCACTTTCCCACCACTTTTTGGGCACTTTCTAGTCGTTTGAGCATTCTATATTTTTGGTGGTCAGCCTCTTTGGGGTTAATTACAAAATTAGAACAAGAGAACCATATAAATATAAAGTTATGAGACCATAATGAGGGACCAAGCACTAAGCACTACTATCATCACCTAATGTTGCATCCATCAAAGGCTCCATTTGCATCCATCTAGCTCCATCACAAGGCACAAGGTTGGTTCATCTGCATCACACTACATAGGAGGGAAGTTTATTCTATTCCATCCACCATTCTATTACATTTCTACACATAGTTATTGCTCGCTACTTTTACAGAGTGTGATTGACACAAGAGCACCTAGGCATGATTGCACACACAAGCACATAGAACTACATCGGGTATGAGATGTAGTGCAACGCTTAGTAAGTCCACCATCATGGACCGCCGAGGACACCGGCCCCTTTCATATGCATCTTTCTTTTTTCAAGGTTTGATGCTCGTGCTTGGGGTTTTGCGAGTCTCATCTTCGTTTTGGATTTCCAACGACATACTGCGCGATCCAAATAAATTGGTGTGACAGAAGTGAAGGCGACAACCATCAAGAACACCTGGAGAAAGGTTACAGAGCTTTTTCACAAACTAGAGCGCCCATATCTCAAACCAGGGCACCCACAGGTGCCCCCGTACCTATCCAAAGGCCCCAATCCACTCAAATTGCCCGGATCCGCACTTTTCTAGACCTCGAAAAATCGCTTTCCTCCTCCTCCTATTTCTCCAGCCATCTCTCGTGACATAGTCCAACAAGCTCATCGAATCAACTGAGTTCTTTCTAACCCTACTTGTTAATTAGGGTTTCACATTTTTATGCGCTTAGTTGCTTTGGTCAATTTTTGTATCTAGTTTATCTCTTATTTCACTATTGTACTTCTTAAATTAACTATCTAAAATATCCATTTTTAGTTAGTCACCAAGAAGATCATGTGCACAATTTAAAACCCCTTTAGTGAAATCGACTCAAAGAGAGAGGGATTTTAAAGGAATTTTTTTGTCAATTACAAAGGAAAATATTATTATTGTGTGATTTAATTTGATACAACTCACAATTACAACCTATCATGCTTTTAGTCCTTCTTATCTGAAGTACTTACAACCAACGCAGGTCACCCTACGATCGGTATGGAAAACCTTTGCACTCAAGTATAAACCAACACATCCATCGCTTTTAAGCAATTTGAAACAAAGAGTAGAGAGAGAGATAGAGATAGGAGAGAGGGGGAGAGAGAGAGAGAGAGATCATTTCCTCACACATTCACACTTCCACATTCATTTGCACTTTTATTTTTCGATTCTAGAGAGAGTAAGGAAGAGAGAGAAATACTATGAGACATTTTCTTTTCTATTCACAATATCATAACCATTTACATTTCATATCCATTTTCATTACAAATCCATCTACATTTTCAATACATTGACATTTTCAAGACTAACCACAATTTCATAGTTATTTCTAGAGAGAGAAGAGGGAGGAGAGAGAAAATATCATAAATTTCAAAATCCATTCATACAAATTAATTGATTAAACCATACTATACACAATACTATGAAGATAATAAAAAGGTTTCATGAGTAGTTACAAGTCAAATGGGAGCCTCAAAAGAATTTTCTAGCTAAAGTTGCAAGTTTGCGAAAAATTGACCAAAATGGCTAAAGTGCTTACAATCGTGTCCCAAAAACACTCATTTTAAGTTCAAGCACAAATTTTATCAATTCTTATATACATAGACCTCGCGATTCGATAGAAGTCGATTACGATGAATAGGGCTCAAGTTACAAAGGCGACTCGGGCCGATTATCGTAAACACGTCAAACACTCTTATTGCATAACAACTAGTGGGCCCCAAAACCCAGTTAAAAAATTGACTTATGAAAAAAATTCAGGAACTGAGAGTTGGTTTCAATTCTCCTATTAGAGGTCTAGAGGTAGGTGGGGGTGGTTTTTAGTTTCACCCAATCGAAGCGGCAACCGTGAATCAAAACCAATCACATTTTCTTAAAACGAGAATGTCACCACAAGTGATTGAAATGATAAAAAAGCTTCAAAACTCATCGTGTTAAAGCATAAACTTGAGTTCTTTGGCTTGTTTAAGTGACTTCATGGTGTCCTGGGTCGATAGGGATCATGTTAGAGGTTTTGATTTGATGTACATCTTTGTTTCATGCAATGTAAACGCCGAACGGTATATGTTATTTGTTTTAGAGGTATAATTATTACTTTTGTAGTTGATGTTGATAAGGGGTGTGATTGATTTTGTAAGTGTAGAAATATAGATGGGCCACTTAATTTTAAGGTTGTTTCTACATTTCAAACTTGTTAGCAATTCATACATGAATACATTTGATACCGTTTTCGATAGTTAATTAATTTTATAGTTGATGTTGTATGTATTTAATTCGGGTTTATTGTGTTAGTTGTGCATCGGTTGTTTGGTTGGTGTTTTGTTGGAAAAACATTTATTGTACAATTGATAATGTGTGATTGATAGTTGTAGTGTAGGAATTTAGTTGAAACATTACATTGAAATGTTGTATGTGTACATTTAATTATATTACAAATTTGTACATTTAAAGTTGCGTAACATATTTCAAAACATCAAATAAATGTAGATATATGTACACATAATGAGACATGTATACATTTGCAGTTTTTATATTATGAATGGTAGCCTTTAGTGGGCGATTTCAGTTTCAATAAACATGATTATATTTGATACCCCTTGAACGACATTGTTGTTTTGGATACAAGAAGTGTTGAGTATAGTAGTAGTGGAGGTGATATCAAAGCAGAGGGTAGTATTTATGATGGGTAGAGTGATAGTAGTCTTGCTTCCTCGTTTCTTCTTGCTCCAAGTGTTAGTACGTGCACCATATTTGAGTATCTTTCGAATGAAAAAGCAGGTGAAATGTGCAGATTTGCAAGTGAGGGAACTCTGGAGAAAGCTGTGAAAGTCGACCGCCTTTCAGTGGTTCTAATGTCGACGGTTACTCTGTGCAAAGTAAGTCCCTGTGACTTGTGGATAGTTAATCCCAAGCCATTTTAATCAACAATTGTCTTCGATTCCCTCTCGAAATAGGGGGTATGGGAATATGTAATGGGTTGGAGGGATCCCAACATGGGCCGTTATATCTATCAAATTTGAGAACAAATAAAGGTAATGCTAGTGGTTGCATTGATGCGTCGTAGACAATGTCAGTGATTTTTCCTATGGCACCATTCACGAGGCCTACGTCAACCCATAGATTTGTAATAAGCATGATTTTTTGTGTTTCTACCGCCCTCACTAACCACTACATCTTTAGGATAGATTGATTTCAGGGCCTACCACATCATCTGACAGTGGATTTTCTAACCCAAATAAGATCCATAACCACCCATAGAAAACAACACCACATCATGGGCAACAACAAAGCAGTTTTGATTAATTGGAGCTTCCATGTCAAACATTTTATTAGATATTATCTCCTAAACAGATTTGGGGAGAAAATCCTAAGATTTCCTTGTGATTATTATCCTTGCACATGAGATAGAGGTCATATAAGTAATGACTACCCGTGAAAATTTGGGTATCAAAGTGTTGACTTAAAACAAAAGGTTTAAAGGCCTACAAAATAAAAATAGTTGTAACATTGATGTTCCTTGTTGCCATTTTTTTAAAAAAGAGAGAACTAACACTTTCAAATTGAGATATAAACTCAAATAAAATTGAGTAGTACTAAAATAAAAATATCAAAATTTCTTAGACTCGACTATGCAGAAATTGCCAAAAATAATTACTACTAATCTAATCAAAATGAAAACCCTTAAGACGATGTTAATTTAATCAACCTCCTTAATCTTAGGACCGGAACCTGCTAGCAGAGGGACCATCATCAAATTCATCGGCTTAATATTTATTTAAGTTTGTTTTTTAATTTATTTGTATATTTTTACAATTTATAATTTTATATATTATTGTAATAACCGTCAACAAAGTCCATCCCAGAAACCCCATCCCTACATTCCCATTGTTTTGGAGTCTTAGGTAACTATGGAGACAACTAAAACGAACTAAGATAACAATGTACAACACATTATTTTCATCCATCCTAGCAGTGTGACAAAATAACAATATACATTGGCTGCACATTATTTTCATCCTTGCTAGCAATGTGGCAAGCTAACAATGTACATTGGCCACACGTTATTTCATCCATGCTAGCAATGTGGAAAAATAACAATATACATTGGGTACACATTATTTTCAACCATGCTAGTAATATGATGATATAGATCACACTACCATGAAACTTGGCTCCATCCACTGGTGCCTACAATCAAATGCAATTTAGAAAATTAAAAAATGCTACAATCGCGAGTGCTTTAAACCTACAAAACCAATAATAATTTTTAAAAAGGCATGATTTCTAGTGCAACCTTTCATAAAATATGCACAGTATAAATAGGCTCAATGGTGGCTGAGTCAAGTATAGCACAAATATGAGAGCAACAACATAATCAACAATACTTACATAGCCTATATTCCTCTTACTTGATCCCCCATTATTATTGTTCAAACTAATGACAGAGTTCACTGGTAATGGTTTCTATAAATGCCATGTATATTTCAATAAAACTAAGAAAATAAATGCTTTGGAACAACGACTAAGAAGTGGACATTTTGCATTGCGCAGACAAAAAACAAATGGGCCTTTTCATTTTGATTGTGTAATTAGTCTAGCATGTCAAATGCTTTAAAAAACGAGAAGATACTGTCAACCATGAACATTCTTCCCCATCATGAGATAAAGATCTAAGAGATGACATGGTTCATGTGGTTAAGAAATGCAAAGTCAGCAGCTAGGATAGTGAGATATCTCGCCCTAATTGATCTCAAATTCCTAATCATATTATACTCTTAAGGCTAATAAATGAGTATTTCTTTCTCTTATATTTGCCTCCATACAATTCTATCCCTGTGCAGATGTTGCTTCACTGCCAATGACATAAGGGTTCGCCATGATGTTTTTCTCTGGATTTGAAGCTTCGGCTATATTTGCATGCAGTACAAACTCATTAGGTGACATGTGCCTGCCATGGCAGGCACACACTATTCTTACTTGGCTTGCATCATACCTGTACAATACACCACAAATGGTCCTTCGATTAGGACCTGCCCTGGTTGTGGATACCCATGGCAGATCTAGTGTTGTGCCAGACCCGCCAAACCTCATCCCACATGCTATACCAGGCCTTAAATTCCATAGTTCTTGTGGAAATGCATTTGTCATGTTAAGCCCTACAACTAAATGCCCCAATCCATCCTCTCGTATAGTTTGGGGAGCTATGCCAGTTCCACCCACATTTGAATCATCTACATCCCTTGTTTCTAACTTCATTATATCTATTCCTGAAGAGTTTATCAAGTCTCTTTTTAAGGTTTTTTGTGTTGCTGGTCCAGTGCTCTTGGGACCCTGAGATTCTTTAACTACAGGAACCTTGCCATGCACAGTGAATAACTGCATGTCCCTTGCACCAGATTGCACTTGCAATGGGCCAAGTGAAGTACCTGGTGTTGTTGAGAGTGCAGACATGACTTGGAGATCAGGTCTTATCCATTGGTCCTGAATATCATGCGAGGAATCTAATCTATTCAGGGAACTGTTAGTCTGTTCAGAAGTGTCATCTATTGACAAGAAAACTTGGCTCATTTGTTTATTGTGACTTTTAACTCCTGCAAAACAAAGAGAGCACATTAGGGTAAATATATACCAGACTGGCATAAAGGCATAAGCATAAATTTGCATATGGACATGCATAAAAGAGAATGTTGTGATATACAACACATCGATAGTGATTTTAGACTGATATATCCAGAATTGCAAACGCAGCAATTGATGCAAATATAGTGTACTAACAGCCCTATGATCCATAACAAGGAAAAGAGAGAAAAGATGGTATAGTGGAAATTACCAATTTATATGAGGCCAGATTGTTTTCCACTTGTTGGATGAACAAAAAGAAATCTGGATGCATCACTAAGAATTAGTTGATTATTCAATTGCATCTATGAGCCATGACAAGGTAGTAACATAGTAATTGTTCCCATGTCTACATTATTGCCATTAGAGGTGGCCCCTAGAGTTGTTGACACTAACATGCAGTGGTCAAAGTGGGGGGACTTGATTCTTTCTTCAAGGCCTCTGGAGAGGAATGCCACATAAGTCGTTTTCTGTCATTTTGTAGTTGATTGCATTATTAAAGACATTTTTGAATCCCTTTAGTTCAGTTTACCTGCACCCAAATATCACAGCCAAGAGAGTGTATGCTAGACAAATAAAATCAGTGGAAATGTCCCCAAAAAAGGAGGTAAGGTTTGTTGGTACCAACCATTCCGTCAGCTGGCAGCTATTTCCAAGCACAAAGAATTGGGTGATGTAAGATGTACATAGCTATGACTCCCGGAGAACCACAAAACAACCATAAAGGAGATCACTCTTATCTATTTTGGGGTTAGAAACACATCTCCCTTTCATAACAGATTGTCAGAAGTCAACAGTGTCACAAAATTTGTAGCCCCTTTAACAAAACACTAAGAGGTTGCTAGGAGCTTACAACGGTATATATTTACAATATCAGTTGTCCTAATCATGGTGATGGATTCTACTAGTAACTAACACGATGCAGCTACTCAAGAAAAAGAGAGGAATCCAATAGCATTTCGAAAAATGAATCGGGAAACTTTCAACCATGTTGGGAAATGAATTGCACACATCAGAAACATTTTTTGAAGAGTAAAAGAGAATTTAGAATTTGCTTGAATTTAATTTTCAGAGATGACAGGCAAACAGCAAGAAGACGTGAAGATAGAAATCATTATTTGCAAAAGTGAAACATAAAACAGGGAATAAGACAAATGTGTCTCAAAATTTAGAAACCTGCTTCAAATTCTATCCATTGCAATCTCTATCAACTGAGCCTTGCCCTCAACTTTGAGAATTGAACCAAATTCGCCTCTATGAGATCAGTCATAAGAAAATTGTTACATGGACGCTCCAACTTGAAACAAATGCTGAAGAACGTAGCACAAAGTAAGCTATATAGCTGGATTTGTATAAGCACAGAGACAACGTAGAGCAAACTATATTTTAATCAAAGATTTACTATCAGATCAAAGGAAAACCATATATTTTAATCCAGTTCATCAAATTTTGAGTGGATATCCTTCTAGCTTGGGACAGAACCAAGTAAGCGATGTACAAAAGAATATGTATCGTTTGTGATGTAATTGGTGTACAATAACTTTTATCGAATGAACCCTACTATCAGACCAAGGGATCAGCAAAAAACCATCTGGCCCACCAAAGTTTCAGCAGCTTGCAACTGAACCCCAGCTCTTAGGTGGCTGAACAAAAGTAAATGTGCCATTTGGGAGGGAAGTGATGCAATATGCCTTACGTTGAGCGCTCTGCATGCAATCAAACTGTTTATCTTTATCTAGCTAAATGAAATTAAAGATGGGAATGAAGACACGCATATCATCTCAGCTTTTTAATATCTAAAATTCTGGCAATCCAAATAAGGCATGGATATAAAGACACATAGGAGAAGGAAGACATACTCATCCTAAATCCCAAGCAAACATTGCTATATACTTTGGAATGCGCCTGAAGACTAAAAACATGAGCACAATTTGTAGTGACAATGTTTGTCCCTTTCATTGCCATATAATTCAGTCCAAAGTTGTTGTGATCACAATGTCTACAATTTAGCAACACAAGTTTGTTTGTCGTCTTACCATCCAACATGTTTACTTGTTTATCTCCATGCCCGCTTGTCACTATTTTGCTGTAATCCATGTGGATATGGTTTAAAGGCGCAGGATGCTTCCCCAACACAGCCATATGATAACTACTTCTACTTGCTCTTATATCACACAACTTGGCTATGTTATCACTGCCTCCTGTGCATATAAGTGGTGACCACTAATGAACCTCAAAGGCGGTTATATCTGATAGGTGAGCGCTTAAATCTGTCATGTGTTGGGTGAGAGTTTCTGGTTTTACAAGTGGAATTGGATCTAAATAAAAACCAACATTCATACAATCTGAAATTTTCAATTGCGGCCTGACAAGACAGAGTTTCCTGCTTTCTCGCATAGTATAAGAGTATGCAGCTTCCTTAAACCGATTACATGTAATACCCATTATAGTTGCATCGCAAGAATCAAGCTTGCTTGCAATTTCAATGAGGACGTCAATGTTCAGGTCTCTAATTCCTGTCTCTGTCTCTATTTTTGTCTCTGTTTTTCTACTCTTGTATTGCCTCACTATACTGGCCATGGAACCCATCATCAACTCTTTTCGAAGGCAAACTTGACTTCTGAATTCCCGCAAACAACTTAGAAAACTGTGGAAACAAAATTCAAAAGGATAACAACTGTGTAAACGCAATTCAAAAGGATTTTTATAGTTTAAGACTACACACTACTCGATGCAAAATTGAGACAACGAGTGAATTGAAAAGCTTTATTTCAATAAAATAACTCGAGCATGCAATATTCCTACACTTAAAATCAATCATACCCCTTATCATCGTCAACTAAAAAAGTAATAACTCAGAACATATAATCTGACACAAAACAACAAACAATAGTTATCTTGTTTAACAACTGTTATCAATATGTAATAAACTCACACATCTAACAATTTTTTCTATTTTTCTTTTACATTTTCCTGACATTGTGATCTATAAACTCACACATCCAACAATTTTCACTATTTTTCATTTACCAATATGTAATAAACTCACACATCCAACAATTTTCTCTGTTTTCTTTTACATTGTGATCTGTAACAGAATATAAGTTGCTTCCTTCTTCAGCCTGTGCAATACAGCCTCTGAATCATTAGCCTTGATAACCATGAATAGTTTTCCAACTTGTTGCTGAGTCCTAAGTATTTTCTCACTAACAACTGCATTTTACCTTTTTCTTGCATTTGACCAAAAAGTTGGAGAGCTTCTTTCCCACGTCCATACTGAGCATACCCTGAAATCAGCACACTCCATCAAACTACATCTCACTTCAGCGTTCTACCAAACAAAGTCCCTGCATCATCTATGCTTCCACATTTTCCATACATGTCAATGAGAGAATTTCCTACAACTACAAGCAATGCATATCCAATTTTGATACTGTGGGTATGGATTTTCCCGCCCTGTTCCCGAGATGCTAAGGTGGTTAAAAGATCAACTACCTACCTAGGTTAAAGATCAACTACCTACCTATCAAACATTTTTTTGATATTTAAACACTGTTAATTTATATTTGTTTAGTGTATATAAATATATATATATATATTGATACAATTTAACTCCTGCCTACCTAGCATCAAATGATGTATTGGCTACAGAGTTGAGAATAATATCTAATGCAGCCTCTGAATCATTAGCCTTGATAACCAAGAATAGTTTTCCAACTTGTGGCTGAGTCCTAAGTATTTTCTCAATAACAACTGCATTTTACCTTTTTCTTGCATTTGACCAAAAAGTTGGAGAGCTTCTTTCCCACGTCCATACTGAGCATATCCTGAAATCAGCACACTCCATGAAACTACATCTCGCTTCAGCATTCTACCAAACAAAGTCCCTGCATCATCTATGCTTCCACATTTTCCATACATGTCAATGAGAGCATTTCCTACAACTACAAGCAATGCATATCCAGTTTTGATACTGTGGGTATGGATTTTCCCGCCCTGTTCCCGAGATGCTAAGGTGGTTAAAAGATCAACTACCTACCTATCAAACATTTTTTGATATTTAAACACTGTTAATTTATATTTGTTTAGTGTGTGTGTGTGTGTGTGTGTGTGTGTATTGATACAATTTAACTCCTGCCTACCTAGCATCAAATGATGTATTGGCTACAGAGTTGAGAATAATATCTACATAATCTGCAAGCTTTTCCGCCACGTCTGCTTGAATTCCAAGATTGTCCAATGAAACATCTCCAGCAACTGGAACAAGTTTTGACCATACAAACTCCTCATAATGATCTCCATAAATGTCTCTCAAACATCTGAATAACTCAGAACATATAATCTGACACAAAACAACAAACAATAGTTATCTTGTTTAACAACTGTTATCAATATGTAATAAACTCACACATCTAACAATTTTTTTGTTTTTCTTTTACATTTTCCTGACATTGTGATCTATAAACTCACACATCCAACAATTTTCACTGTTTTTCATTTACCAATATGTAATAAACTCACACATCCAACAATTTTCTCTGTTTTTCTTTTACATTGTGATCTATAACAGAATATAACTTACTTCCTTCTTCAGCCTGTGCAATGCAGCCTCTGAATCATTAGCCTTGATAACCAAGAACAGTTTTCCAACTTGTGGCTGAGTCCTAAGTATTTTCTCAATAACAACTGCATTTTACCAATTCCAAGTTTAGATTTATCTAAAATCTGGACAAAATGGCATATGGAAACAAACCCATTTTACAAAAATGTGTATGGAAACAAACCCATTTTAGAGAAAAAAAATCCATGCAATATTCCAACATCAGAAACTACTTTATCTTCCACGGAGAACAACAAAAACAAAACAAAGCTGGAACAGATAAAACCATTCATTATTGTCTTAATTAATGAAACTGTTTAGTCATTCATGTACATGTTCCTTTACCGTAGTCCAGTGCATTTGATACAAAGACCTGAGACCTGAACCCGGTTCTAATGATGTGGGTGTGAACCTGTTTTCCCTGTGCCAAATCACCAAGTTTTGCACATGCACTCAACGTGCTAGCAAAGGTGAAGTGGTCCACCTTCATGCCCAGCTTATGCATCTGCAAAAATTCTCCTTGAACATCCTTATGATGTCCATGTTGGGCATATCCTGAAATCAATGAATTCCATGAAATTATATCTGGTTTAGGCATTTTGTCAAACAGTTGGCGTGCATCATCCAAACTACCACATTTTGCATACATATTGACAAGATTAGTGTGGACAAAAACACAAGGCCTAAATCCAGTTTTGATACCTTACACGAAATTGGTGTTTCTGACTTCAAAAACTACCACTGCCTTGCAATTTGAACTGATGGATAAATACCTTCATTTCACTAAAATCAATAAGCAAATCTAGTTGTTGAACCGGATCTTCACCGCCAATGCTGCGCCTGATGGAGTCAAGAGCAACAGGGGATTCATCTACCAGATCTGGTAGGGGATTCATTTACCGAATATGCAGTTAAAATATGTGTGCCTGTGGATTCACTCTGCTGAGGGAAGAGGCCATGACCCCTGGGCACCTGCAATCTATTTTTGAAATTCTGATAAATTAACAAAAGGTCTAGGATTCAAGTAAAATCTGATAATTGCATTAAATTCCAACCATAGATGGGCAAAAAAAACCGGAACTGGATTATATTCTTTCACATAAGTCTCAGTCTCTAGGATAGGTGAGTTTGTGACTGCAGTTAAACGTAAACAAACCTTAAGGCAACAACAGGAAGGGATAGATAAAACCATGCCTCCAGTTTGTTCCCCTCTTCTTCTATCCTTTCACAAATTATCCTGCCAAAGTGCAGCTTGGGATTTAGTTTTTGAAATAGCAAATCTGCACTCTCAAAATCATTTAGAGACACCAAAAATGTGCTGAAAATCTAGCAAACTGTAACAAATATAAATAAGGTGAATTTCAGGCATAAAGTGTAAGCTAAATTTTCCCAAATAATTTAGCTTACGAAATATTTCTTCTGAAACCCTTTAAACCGCAACAACAAATCGTTCCAGTCTTTACAAACCGTGCAGAAACGGGTGACAGAATCTAACAGCATATGCGACAATATTACCTCCATCACATGTTCAGGCATTTCCTTGACATGCTTCTTCGGTGAAATTCACTAATTTTAACCTAAAACATGAACTACCAAAAGCGGCCGTAGCATAAAAACACCTAAAAACATGTAAAGGGACGTCAAATTTAAACCCTTCAGAAAAACGGCAAGACAGATGTCAAATTTAACGTAGTCGTAGAAACGTCTGGAGGTCCTCTACCATAGGGGGAACGCCTTCGGCGTAATAAGTCCATTTTGAGTGTATCTTATAACTCTGGCATTCCATGAGTTCACATTTTGCACAGGCATTCAACAAGCAGTCCATGCACTAGTCATATGTGTCCAGAAACCACATTTCTTTCATACATTTTGTCAAACAATTCTCGTACCCACTGTCTACGTACACATTCTACCAGGTAAACACTTCCACGCACACAACCACCACATACTGATTTGCATGTTGATAAAAGTAAAGCTCCTCTAGGATAGACGATGCGGCAAAACCAAACCTAACCAAGCAAGTAAGTCCACACAACCAACACAAAAACAAATCCACCAAACCACCACAGGTTTAATTTGTGCAGAGATGATAAGGTTTTGTTCTTTTTCCTAAACATTTGTACAAAAGTGTATAGGTTGGGAGGTTCTTAGGCATTTTCTACAACCTCATTTTGTGAATTCAACAAAATAGTTCACTTGTCAAGTGCATGTTCCCACGTTATGCATACATGTCTGCCAGGGAACTTACAACTACCGCACATGACAAAATTTTTCTTTCTGCTATGCTTTGATGGATGATCATACCCTGTTCTAAGATTAGTATTTAAAAACAGGAAAAGAGTATGCCAACAAAGGTGAACCAATCATGTGGACACCTGTTAGTTGCATTTGGTGAAATAATAGCGTTGTTTCATAAGGATGCCCATACCCTGTTCCAAAGCTTCCATTTTGGCACTGGTAGGGAATTTGGTGGCAAAGGTTGTGGATTTTGGCTTTATGCCTGCTTATTGCATATGCTTGAAAGTTTCTAAAGTCTTTTCAACAAATCCATTTTGTGTATTGACTGCAAACATTGTTGTCCATGAGGAACATCTCTTTGAGGCATTATGTCAAACAATTCACGTGCCTTGTCTATCGTTCCATATTCAACGCCCTTTCTAAAATGTATTTATTTTGGTACATTTCCTGCACCTGTGGCATTCAAAGATAACCAAGGCTCTCCTTAACACAACTGGGGAGGAAGCTACAAGTTGTCAGTTTAGCATTTAACATGCCAGGTGCATTAAAATAAGTCTGAATTGGTTGAAGATATGTAGACATAAGTACAAGGGGATGGTTGTGCGTGTAACAAGCCAAATAAAGATTATGCCACCAAACACTATTATTCCCTCCACCAAAACCACCATGAACTCCATGCCCAACCTGATTTCCACTTATTTTAATTATTAATTTTATTTGGTATTATCATATTTATATAATATATATTAAAATTTTATAATAATAACGACATTTTTTTATTATTTGATTTCTTTTAATATTTTGAAACTACGAATCGATAATGATCGTGGAATCGAGACATTGAAAGCGCAAGATGACCTCCATAATGGTGACAAGGTAATGCACGATGTTCACAAAGTTGATTAACGTCCAACGACAACCTCGCTTATTTCTTGATGACCACCTAACGTACCCTTGCTACTACTCCGGGTACCACAAAGCGGGCACTACAACAAGATCACCAAACCCGAAAAGTGCTTCAAAATATTCTTCAAATTGAATGCACAATTGTGATCGAAAATTGGGGACGAGAATATGGCGGGACAATCGTCATGTCAAACAATTTAATCATTCACGAATGGATTTGGAAAGTGGAAGAGTTCTAATTGAAGAATGATACAAGTAAGAAACACTTGTTTGAATCACATGGTCAATTCCTTCAATATATCATTCTTATTTAAGATTTGTAGTGAATAAATTTATTCCACATTCATCTCCTTGGCAAGTGGAAGAAGTAGTCAAATCTAGATTTATAGTGTTTGAATAAATTCCTTCCACGTTTGTCTCCTTGGAAAGTGGAAGACGTAGTCAAATCTAGAGTTGTAGTGTTTAAATAAATTCCTTTCACATTTGTCTCCTTGGCAAGTGGAAGACGTAGTCAAGTATTGCCCAAGATTATAGGTAGGTAGTTCTATATTCTTGGAGTATTGACCAAGTGATGAGATATAAGTAACTCTCCAAAACACTCAATGTAACAGTAGTAAAACATGGATTATTTTTGTTACATCATTTCTGATTACAATTTAAGTATCTTGGCAGCAGCTTGTGTTTAGTTTTCAACCCAACTCTGAGGGAAAAGCAAGGGCCCACTCTTAACCACAGAGGATGGTTTATTGTTTTCTTAGGATAGAATCATTATTGTTTACTTGGATTATTTCAATCAACATTATGTGTTTTATTTAGCATTTTTATGTGAAGCTTCACTTTCCCCTGTTTACTTTTGTTTATTTATTTTGGTTTTGTTAGATTAGATTTACTTCTAGTTCTTGAATTTCATTTCAAGCATTTTCAATTCCAGAGCAAAGAAGTGACAAATTGTTGTTTCCTTGAACCCTTTTTGCGAGATAGCCTTAGACACCCCCGGTTTTGGCATTCTTTAGGATTAAATGATGAGGACTGCAATGATCATCATCGGTAGTCATATGCTAACCCCATGAAACTCTTGTGCGTGGATGTCTCGCTTTAAACACACCACATAACACACAAATATTGTATTAGTCCATCTAATCACGCAATAATGCCATCATATATCAATCAAATCTACACACCATCTCTGTGAAAGTATCACATAACAACAAACCCCAACATTTGGGTTACCACCACGCATCTAGGGTAAAAACGTACATGTCCTAGTCAAAATCATACGCTTAATGGTCAACACCATATGATTTTGTATGGTCCTGACCATTCAAACCAGACCATTCGGTATGATCTCATCAAAGCGTAAAATTCAACAAAAAAATAAATTTTTCAAAAAATTAGGCAAATATATGTTATTGTCATGCAAAATCATTGATATTAATTGCACTTACAAAATCACCTATCATCCGAGCCTATATGACATCCATCACACACTCAAATTGTGATTGCACGACCTCTCTAGCTCTCGACATCTTCACAAAATCGAAGCTCGTATTCAACTCAATCACACTCATACATTGAATAATGCTTTTCACGTTTTCAACTTTCTATGTATAGCACATCATATTAATGGCATTAAAGCAACTTAATTTACTACCTACATAATTCAACCAATTAGGGTTATGTAGCTGTGTAAAACATATCTCAAGCCCTCTTCACCTGTTTTTCACACGATCTGCGACATTGTGATCATGGTTCTAATAATTTCCGCATCAATAAATCATTATAATATTTTGTTTTTCTTATTCAAATATGTATATTATTCTTCACACTTTGAATTGAGTTTTCCTCGATTGGCACACTTACAAACATATTACCTATTGTAGGTATCTCTATTTAGCAAATTTCTCACATTATATACATCTCAATTCTTATTTTCTATACCACAATCTCTTTGCATTATTTATACATATTTACTTTTGTCTCCAGAATCGTGTTTCACACTTTCAATTTCATTGAATGGAGGGAAATATATAGGTTTGACTATGCAAAGTCATATGCTCTTCCTATTATATCCTCAAATCACTAGATAAATACAATGAACTAGTTATGCAAGACTATCCTCAATCGCACACGTGTCACATGACTACTCAACAAGTTGGCTATGCAAGTCCAATATCACCTAAGCAAAATAACACAACCTTAATACCCAAGTGGTTACTTTTGATTACAAAAATGCACTAGATACTACACACACAAAGTCATCTACACAAAATGCCACCGTGTTGGTTATAAATATAGGGGCAAACAACAAATATCCAAATAAAACATAAACACCCTTTTTTTTTATATTTGAATGCTTTTATCGAGCTATGAACGAGGGATTGCATGGGGATCCCACCCGTGACATCCGAACACCTCTGACAAACTAATCGAAAACACCCAAAAATAAAAGCTTGTAGACATAACAGAACCATGCAAAAAAAACTGATAAACCACATGAGCAACAAAGAGAACCAAACAACTAACTCAGTTGATATTCGGGGCTGCCTCCTCCACTGAAGCTGGAACTCTCTTTCTTTTCCTCTTCTTCCTCGTCATCCGTCGCCCTCTCCCTCACAGTCCGCAACAAGAAATTGTATGTGAACCCTACATGCCTCATGAATCACTCCACCACCTCCGACTCCAACATTATGGATGCTTTGATAAATCGCTTAAGTCGAGCTTCTTTATTTGGGTTGCCTCCCTCCAACCCAACAGAGCAAGCAATGTGGACGTCTGAAGCAAAATGAATAAGATCCACGTTTACGGATGAAAGGGTCGCGATAACACTCTTCACTCTCTCCAACATGAGCCCTTCTTCTCCCGCCACCTACAAAGGTGACACCATATTTACCACCTCCAAAGTCTCATCCAAACCACCACGATGTTGTGGTTTTATAAAATACAAGGCTATATCTTTAGTCTCCTCCTTACTCTTCTTAACCAGTAGAAGCCTCGACACGAACCATGAGGCTATCTCTGAATTGACTCGAGAATGAGAAGAGGCCGTCATGTACTCCTCTCCCAACACTTTCTCTATAGCCTCACACACCGATCCCGACTTAGCCCAGAAGACAATTTGAACCCTAGCCCTCGTCACACCTCCTGCGAAGGCCATTTCACGCTTTTCCCCTTGCAAGAACAAGCAAGGAAGCGAAGCAGAATCCATGTTTCCAATCTCCCTCACTGACCTCTGAAACCATTTTCCAAAAGCGAAAAGAAAAAGAGAATGAAGCCACATTCCCTTCTTTAATAAACATCCTCGCGTCCTTCACTGGCAATAAGTGCCTCTAACCTCTCCCACGAGTTGACACACTCTGAGATGACCGAACCACCTCTATTAATAATGCCAATAAACACCGGATATTACAATTTGTATTAGTACACCCATTTAATGCATGGTGGGGGCAATGAGATGTCATTTCCCTTTCACCTTATAGGGATTTTTTAAAGCAATTTTTGAGATCTAGATCCATCTCGCAATGGTGTGGTCCCATTATTAGGAAGTGTTATCAGGGGCAAGCTAAAAACCCCTGTGACACTCTTCCCTTGCTTCCAAGGACACCCAATTCCCACAACACTTCAAAACCAAACATCTTGTAGGGGACTTAATCACCCCCAACTTTATGAATCCACATATTTTGAATCTTCGTGTTTTCAAATAACTCTATCTACAACTATGATGTCCCCTTTTGATGCCTACATCACGCTTCTCCCTTATCTTTGTGTGGGTCGCTCAATGAATTGTTAGGAATATTTGTTAGTGCTCCACCGGGTGATTATATTATTAAATATGCTATATTGTTATGTAAGTGAAGTTGTTTTAACAACTTCACGTATATGATTAGTTTGTTACCTGTGTCTGTTATCAGGTTATTTGTTTATATGCCTTCCTATGTAATATGAAGTTGTTTTTCTATTATTTTGGCTATATAATAGGCCTTGTACTGTGCAGAATCAGATAATATAGAGAAGATTATTGTCTGTGCTCGTCCATGATTTGGTATCAGAGCAGGTTTAATCTAGGGTTGAATGCATTGTCCTTCGCTATGATCCTGCTTGCTTTGATGAAGTTTCTATCAATGGTGGTTGTGTAGTCTATTGTCAGTACTCTGTGACGGGTTGTCTGCTATTCCGTCCAAATAAGCCTAGAAGGAGTGTATACGGGCCGCATTCGTCAATCTTTATCAATGGTGGTGCCCATTCATCATTCGTTTGCTAAATATCACTGGACTTGCTGATATTGACAACCATGCACAGAAATGTAGATGTGTAGATAGAATTCGTGGATGTAGAAGAGTCTTCCTTCACATTTTATCAAATAAGCACATATCTTGTCGTGGAGGCATTTACATCTCTAACCAGGTTGCACAAGTGTTATTGACGTTGGTATATTATTTTACCGCCTGTTCCATTTTCGCAGTCACTAAATTGATGAGATCTTCACTAAGTTCGGAGCTACACACCCATAGAATGTGACTCAAGGGCGTATTTGCATGTGTTTGAAAAACGGCTCTTTCTGCACCGTATACCTGCTCACAACATGCCATCGGACCCAGATGTTTGTTTCGCATTCAATGACTCGCAGATGTTTGTTAATTTGCATCCACG
This sequence comes from Taxus wallichiana var. yunnanensis, assembly GCA_018340775.1. Lineage (NCBI taxonomy): Eukaryota > Viridiplantae > Streptophyta > Pinopsida > Cupressales > Taxaceae > Taxus > Taxus wallichiana. The sequence continues at coordinate 60,701,638 of CM031242.1, read as the reverse complement.
TACAAGTCATCGATGATTCGATTTGAGAAATGTGCTAATGCTTGGTATGTTTCCATAGTTTCATATTTAGTCTCAAATTTAAAGAATAGTCTCTGGATTGGGGAGAGTATTATGTTTTCTTAGGTTCCTTGTTATTAGTTGTGTCTATAATGTTTGGGTCTAATATTTCAATTTCATCATTTGAAATGTAGTCCATAAAGCGTTCGTGTAGGAAAGTGAATGTTGATAAACGGTTTGTGATAAATTAGTCCATCGTTTAAAGTTGTTCTTGTTTAGTATATTAAAGGTATAAATAACTCTTTTATTTAGTTTGTTCTCAAAATAGAGTTGATCTTTTTCATCTTGTCAATTAATATTGTAAAAAGTGTCAAAAAAAGGGGAGGGGGTCATTGTAAAAGTCAAATAGGTGATTTTAGGTTTTTGTTATCGTAGTGTCAAGAGTTTGAAAACTGTCATAAAATTAAAAAAATTCCTTACAGACGCATTTTCGGTGTTACTCAACATCCGAAAAATAAAATATTTCACATTGTGGGGGGCGAGTTATGCAAATAAACCCAATGTGGAAATTGTTGAGCTTCGTATCCAAATCCGGTTGAGTTAGCAGCACATGAATTGGAGGATGGAGGCAGCGGAGGCAGGAGGACAATCAACGTCCTCGAGTTCGTCACTACCTCAGAGGTCGCATACTGCTTTAGTGACATTTGTTCACTTTGTGTGTGATGAATAAGAACAAATGAGCATCCATGTTCATGTGTGCGTCAACGTTTGTGTTTCCCCTGTTATGATGCTTTGATGTGGAGATTTGTACCATTGATACTATCATAGAAGTGTTCTTGATCGATTGACTTAATGGTTGATGTGAATTGGTTGAACGGTCTCGGTTCATGTAGTCACTTGAATAGGATGATTAGTCCCTATTCACGGATGATGTAATTCCCACGCTTAGTGTTGAGGATCGAGACCATACGCATGCTTCTGAGTGGCATCTCGCTTGGTCAAGATGGTGTTTTCCCCATGTTTGCACTAGGGGGATGTTAGGAATATTTGTTAGTACTCCATTGGGTGATTATATTATTAAATATGCTATATTGTTATGTAAGTGAAGTTGTTTTAACAACTTCACATATATGGTTAATTTGGTACCCGTGTCATTATCGGGTTATTTGTTTATATGCCTTCCTATGTAATAGGAAGTTGTTTTTCTATTATTTTGGCTATATAATAGCCTATGTATGCTTTATCTTGAGTGCATTAGATAATATAGATAATATTATTGTTTTGTAGTGATTTATTTTGTGCTCGTCCATGATGAGTAACATTGCACACCGCGTATGATTACTTTTTCTCAAAGACACTTGCATGTTTTATTGCTTTAGCAATTTCATAAGTACGACTCCCTTTTTCTTTATACTAGTAAATTTCATTCACCAACATAAAAGGGGGTCAAATGTAAACACCAAAATTTGCATTTAATCATGTTTTTATGAAGTTGTTATATACACGAGTTTTGAATAATGGAACAAGATCTTAGTGGAAACAATCTTATTTTGTATTGTTCTTTGTGACTTGATTGAACCCCATTTCTTACTATTATGTATCTTTGATTTGATTTTGAGTTACCTTACATAGATCTCTAGTAGTCCCCTTTCACTGTTATCTTTTATCTAAGCTTGGTCCAAGACCATATAACAAGGTCAAGACCGTACATATGGTCTTGACCATTGTGTACGATCTTAGCCCCTTTTGTTTTTCACTTGATTTCTCTTCATGGGCCCATTTGTCACTCTTTTATCTTTTAGATTATATCTTTTGGGTTGGCCTTTCTCTTACCAAGTGCTACTTTCAAAGCAAGAACTCACATATATATACAAATCTAACCTACACATTTATTATCTAGACAATCACCTATCTATCTACCACATATTGAGCTAAAAGAGCAAGGACTACATCTACATATGCATACATGTGCAGAGGAGGGCATAACTCTAGGTAAAGGGATAGTTGTATGCACCTTTGCACAAAAGAACATTGAGTCTAAATGTAGTGTAGTGCTCGGTGACTCACATATGGGGTGATTGCCAAGGTTAGTCCGACGAAAGCATTTTGATTGCTTGAGTGTGTTGCAAGATAGTTAGGGTTTGTTTTGCGGGGTTTCAGGTCCGCCATTTAGGGTCTCATCAAAGTTGAAGATATCAATGAGAGACAAACAATGACACACAATGACACTACAAGTTACATATCTTAGCCATATGTAGGTGCAAAAACATATGGTTAGGTCAAAACTGCCATATGGTCTTAACCATTCTATACGGTCATGACCGGAAGCTCTAGAACTTTAGAAAGTGACTGCTTCGGTTCGCAGTTTTTCTCCTATTCCAAATCACTCGTCGACACATCCTAAATACTTTTAAAACTAACTAAGCACATATTTCCATCTTGTTTGTGCTTTTACAAGTTCTTTAATGCTATGGTTGATTCTTTATGTTATATATTCTTTTAATAAGATCTAAAACATACATTTGAACATATTCATTAGTTTAGTCTCTATAGTATCAATTCAATCAAAACCTAATCAAATTAATTAGGTAAACAACTTTCTTACCTCAATTGAGTTTAAAATTCTAAACTTGAGCCAAAAAAGTGCATTTTTGTGATGCTTTATTTATGAAGGTTTCCCTCTAAACAAAAGGCTTAAGCACATTGGTAATTATAGTCCCGAATGTCTTGTTTGTGCTAGACCTTCGAGATGTTCAAACATCTTCTTTGAACTTGCTCTTGTATTAGAGATGCTTGGACTTGGTTTTATTCCCTTTAAAGCCTTTCCACCCCGAGACCTTTGCCTGAAAATGGATTTTTCAAGACCACTCTCACTAGCCAACTTTTCTAGCTCTTTTCTAGCACTTTTTAGAGGTATAATTCTATTTCAATCATAAAAAGCCATAAATGTTATTATTTTTAAGCAATGAAGTTATTTCACAACAATTTCCCGTAAATGACAAAATCATTGTTATTTTAGTTGTTTACTTACAAATCCAAACACATATTGAGTAGGTAACTCTCGAGTTTCAACATTTGTAGGATCTTTTAAATCATCGGGGAAGACACTTGCACCAAGAGTCGGTTCCCACTAGATCCTCTCTAGTTGGGCCCTTCGCCACTTGTCGCTTGGTGGTAATGGAGTTGCTCACGCAGCTTGATTTTTGTCCCTTATTTGTGGTCACTTATCTACCTTGCTGCCACAATAGGGACACTGGAACCAATCACCTCCTTAGAGGAAGTCTATCACTGGTCCTCGACGTCGGCCCTCTCTAGTGCAATGTGGTGTTATTATTGTTGGCTCTCCACCACCAAGTTAGAGAATCATGGTGCCTTTGGCTGTGTAAGATAATTCTAAGATTTTGGAGAGGTGGCCCGACCTAAATCCTTCGACGGAGAAGCCTCTGGTTTGGGAATCTCCTTCTAAGGAAAATCCTCTACCTCCCCTAATATTGCTATTGCTTGTACTTGACTCCCACGTTTCTATCTCTTTTTGTAAACTTGGTCTCTTGGATGTCACTTGTGACATTTTGATTAAATCTTTGAGCCATACTTTTCTCTAATGTGAATATCGGTTTGCGATTTCCATATGACCACCTTTATATTCTAACCATTTTATATTGATTTTTGTTTAATAAATTGATTCATTCCAAATAAATAAATATAGTCACCAAACATACCCACTTTACAAAAACTAAAACGTGTATATATATGTATGTATATATATCAATTACTAGAGCTCTATCGCAAGAAACTCCCTATAGAGTGTGGGTAGTACATGATAAATCCACGCCACAAACCACATTCGAATTTGGGAATCGGACTCGCGGCCACCTAAAGCAATAACCGAGGCCAAGAGCGAGACCGCGGGTCTACTTTTCTAAAGATTCCTGATATATGCCTGCCTTAACATTTTGCACTGTTTTTTGCCACTTTTATCGGACAAGACTGTGATTACAAGGACGCGGGTTTTCATAGAATTCTGCAAATTGGGACTCGTTATCGCATTTGTACGAAAAAAACTAACCAGTATGAGCTTCCTCTTTGGGAAGAAGAAGACTCCTGCAGGTAATCCTATGGCTTTGTAATTCGTTCTCTTTTTAATAAATGAATTGTTTTCTGAAATTTCGATCCAATCCAATTGGCATAAAAATATTGCTTACTATAGAGGAACTTAGACAATCAGGGTAATCACTATACTCCACAAGAATCCCGGTGAATTCATTTTGCAATATTAACGTGGGTTAATTTAAGTTTCTGTCAGGAGCCATATAGACATTTGGAACTTAATTCAAGAGAAAATTTTAGAACCCTTATGTTCTTACATAATCTAGATTTCACATCATAATTAGGGGGAATCCTCCCAAACTAGTTATTGGGGTAAATGGTAAGTTTATAATATAAGGGCATACGCTTTTAAATTTGGATCCTTTTCTGGGTGCATACCAAGAAAGTTTGTATAGGATAGGACGAAATCCCGGCAGTTGTGAGCATCACCTGGATCATTCAAGCTCATGAGAGACCATTCAGACGAGAAATAACCATTGCAGGAAAGGAATATTTCTTTTCCCCGTTTACCTGTCTGTGCTTAGACTAAGTGCCATGCTTACTCTGCTCCACTTGGGATTCGAACTTCCTCCTCCCATATAGAAAAAACAAGCCTTTAACAGGAAAATATACTTACGAGAAGTGAATAATTGAAGGAATTCCCACGAGATATCCCGGCACAACACTCTGAAGTGTTAGAATTTACATTTGTTATATGTCGAAGCAATTTTTAAAAATGATAAATAGCATTCACGGAGTGGTACATAGGAAAGATAATAGAATTGGAATAGAAAACTTTATTTATCTGTGCATTCAATACATGGCATACTCTTGAGAGAGATTTATGGCTCTGCATCTTTCATTAGACACGTCTATGCTATTTGTTATTAATTATCTGTATAAATAAAATTATAGAGCCGTGAAGACTAAATAACCTTTCGATGGTTGGCCTGAACAGCGTTAGAATGTAGCAGTTAATCCTAGGCTGTGGGGTGTTACTCCCTGATTTTGTGAAGGGAACCCCTCGAGTCATATGGGGGTTCGCTCGTTTAAGGACAAAGGCAACAACATGTTGGAACTCAGTGTTACCACGCTTTGTGAGTTTGCCTTAGCTACTCAGTTTATTGGTGTCTGGAACATCAACAAAGCCAATGACGAAGACCACATAAAGTTTGGCGTGTGCTTGGATGGTGCCACGACTGATTTTCCCATATTGTCCAGAGCCACTTGAAACGCATGTCAAATATCTAATGACAATAGATTGATGGTCTTGAAGGTACTGCTGGAGGTGGTTTGCTGGTAGTGCAAACTTTAAAAGATGAGTCGACATCACTGCAGGCCATGAGAGTGGGCTTGGGGGTATTGCTGGAGTTTTATTTTGGAGAGTCCACTTGGATCAAGTGATCCGAATCCTAAGAGGTGTTCAGGGGACAACACTCTAGATGAGGATCTAGATGTGTTATATGCATATGTGAAGCAATGTGAAACAATATGCACAATAGACAAGATATCAGAGCTTGAATAAAACATTTTAGCCATTTTGTACATGGCATACTCTTGAGGAAGATGGATGGTTGCTCATCTTTTACTATCTGATGCTAATAACTCATGCGTGTATATATGTATATGTATATATATGTGTATATATGTGTATATATATGTATATATACACACACACACATACATACATACATAGAATTACTAAGTTGTGAAGGCTAAAATACCATTATGGAAGGTGGAATGATTGCACTTCCATGTGCGAGTCTTCACTTTTTGACGGTTGAGCTGATTGGCCATAAAATTTTGTCGGTCCAAATCTTCCCGTGGGGTGCTATCCCTTGACCCCATGAGGGGAACTGCTCGAGTTATATTGGGGCTCTGCCCCATTAGGAGGGAAGAGAGCAACGTTGTTTTGTTGGTAGTGCAAAATGTGGAGCTTTGCAAAGAAGGGATTTGTCATAATGAAAAGTATAAGGTTCTGCAAAGCGAAGGAGCTTCATGAAGAAGAGTTGAGATTCAAAAGAAGGAATTGCTTTGCAATAAAGAAATGAGCTTCTCAAAGTACTTACTTCACAATGAAGAAATGAGCTTCACAAAGGTATGGCTTTGCAAAGAAGGAATTGCTTCTAAATTAAGAAATGAGCTTTGCAAAGAAAGACACTACGATAGGTGTGCAAAGGCTTGTGAACATATTGCAAAGTCTTGAAAATATGTGAATGGGCCTCAAGAAGTTCATCATCAGCTAACAACCCCGTATACCTTGCAAATGAATGGGGTGGTTGAGAGGTGGAATAGAACTAGTATGAAGATGGCTCGGTGCATGATGCATAGTAGAGGTGTACCATTCAAATATTGGGGAGAAGCAATAAACACAACGGTATATATTCTCAATTGGAGTCCTTGCAAAGCTTTACAGGACGTCACACTTGAAGAAGCTTGGTCCAAAACCAAACCCAAGGTATCAACTTTTTGTATTTTTGGTTCAGTTGCATATACTTTGGTTCCTGAAAAAAGAGGAGTAAGTTAGACTCTAAAACTACAAGATATTTCTTTGCTGGTTATAGTGATCAGTCTAAGGCTTATAGGCTGATTGATATTTCCACTAACAAAGTAATTGTTAGTCGTGATGTTGATGTGAAAGAAACAAAGTCATTCTTTGCATGTGATCAACAAACAATTGGCTGTAATCAACAAGTAGTTGGGTGTGATCAACAAGCCACATCTGAAAATATTGTGATTCCTTTACCCAATGAAAAGTCTAGTTTATCTCATACTCCTCCACGGACTCCACCACAACAATTTGTGATACCCACCAATGATACACTGGTATATAGAAGACATGAACTTGAATTGGTTCCTCATCCTGAATAAACTTCTACAGTCCAACGAAGGCCTAAGTGGTTTTACTCCACTTTGCAAGATGTGTGGGAGGATGAAATGCCTTAATCAAATGCACAACCTTGAGCAGACTGGTAAGCAAATTGCTGATTTAGAGCATGTTCATTTTGCTTTTTCTTCTGATCTTCACAAAATTGTTGAGCCACAAAGATACTTTGAAGCAAAAGGCACACTTGAATGGGAAATTGCCATGCAAATAGAGTATGATGCCTTGATGAAGAATAATACCTAGACATTGGTGGAGTTGTCTCCAGGAAACAATCCATTGGCTCTGAAATGGGTATACAAAGTCAAGTGCAAAGCTAATGGTACTTTGGATAAGTACAAAGCACGTCTTGTTGTGAAAGGCTTCTTGCAACAAGAGGGAATAGATTATGAGGAGACTTTTGCTCCTATTGCAAAGATGGTCACTTTTCGGTTGCTTCTTTTAATTTTCGCTCAATTTGGATGGAAAGTTTTTCGATGGATGTAAAAAGCGCCTTCTGAATGGAGATTTGGCGAGGAAGTCTATATGGTGCAACTTGAAGGGTTTCAGGCACGTGGTCATGAACATTTGGTGTGCAAGCTAATTATGTCCTTATACGGGCTTAAGCAAGCTCCTCGAGCTTGGTATATTAAAATAGATCAACACCCACAAGATTCTAGATTCAGAAGAAAATTCCATCATGGGTAGGGGTCCACTGCTATTCAACGAGTAAAATTAGATTTATGCGCTGCTTTTGACATGACTAATTTAGGCCTCCTACACTATTGCCTAAGTGTAGAATTTTGGCAACATGATCATTTGATTTTCATAGCTCAAATCAAGTATGCTACAATTTGTTGCAGAAGTTTAGGATGTTTGATTGTAATCCTTCTTCTACACCTATGGAGGTTGGGTTGAAGTTATCAACTCATGATGATTCACCACCGATGATGAATCACTCTATAGACAATTGGTGGGCAACTTTGATATATCTTACATCCACTAGGCCGGACATATGTTTTGTTGTTAGCTATCTTTCTCGGTTTTTGTCTAAACCAAAACTCACACACTGGGAGCAGCAAAATGAGTTCTTCGATATGTCAAAGGTACTCTTGACTTTGGCATTCTCTATCATAGAGTCACAAATTTCAGACTCTTTGGCTATACAAACTTTGATTAGGGAGGTTCAATGGATACACAAAGATCTACCATTGGATACATCTTCTCTTTCGGTTTAAGAGTTGTTTCATGGCAAAGTAAGCTTCAACCATTGTGGCTATCTCTTCCACTAAAACAGAATACAAGGCAGTTGTCGGTGCCGTGTGAAGAAATTTGGCTTCACCGAATTGTCCTTGATATTCAACTTCTTCATACTGCACGTACTCCACTTTCCATTTTTGTGACAATCAAGGTGTATTGAAGATGGTAAAGAATCTTGTATATCATGCTCACACCAAGCATATTGAGATTCATCATCACTATATTTGACAATTAGTTGATTCTAGTGATATCTCTCTTCATTTCCATCCTTCTAAGGAGCAGCCTATTGATCTAATGTCTACCTCTTGGTCCTCTCGTGTTTGTAAATTTTTGCAACAAACTTGTTGTTTCCGGTTTAGTCATCAAGGGGGGGTGTTGAATATAATGAACATATTTATAGGCACACATGTTAGTTGGTAGTTTTTAGTAATAAATTGTCACGTAACTATATCAACTACATTGTAACTACTCCCAATCATAATAAAATGAAGGACGCACATTCATTTGATGTGCAGTCTATTTCCTCTTCATTCTATCTTTGTCTACATTTGCTAACATCCTCAACATAGCCACATCTTTACACTCTTCTTGAATTCTATCTTCAAAACTATCAACAATTTCTTCATTCCTTTTAAACATTCTTAAAAGGGACAAAATGAATGATTTTTATCACTACAACCGAGATGCCATGTGAAAGAATGACGTCCTTAAGATATGCCAACATCTTGAAAAATATCAAAAATATTCATTTTGGCACATTTTATTTATCTAAAATTTGATGTCCAAATGGTCTGTAATCATGCACTCTTAGATTCCTACGACGACGGGCATCCGATTGTCAAATATAACCTCACCAAATTTTCGTAGGTGACTTGAATGCAATTTTTTTGATTGATAAACGCTTTTTGATCAAGCTATGAACCGGAGGGTTGGTGGGGCCCCACCCTACAACAATGTCCTTTAGACAAGATATTACAATGAAACCAACACAAACTGTGACCACGAAGCACGCACCGACAATGCAATTTTTTCTGCCATCGCCGTTTTTAGAGCCACTTGCTGCCGCATTTTGCCAACGATGCAAATACCGCCACCATTGATAACCACCAACCGAAGCAACGCTGAGCGGCGGCCATCGGTGATGCGACTCCCATTACCACCGATAACCGCCAACCTATCGGTGATTCAACTCCCGCCACCACCTGTAAACCAACCTGAAGGGGATCGTGCCTAGCGGAATTTGAACACAGGTGGATGGATCGCCATGACTGTCATCTGTCTTAACCGATCCACCCAAACTCCATTGCTAAAACTTTGGATGGTAAACACTTTTATTATACGAGCTATGCACTGGAGTGGTGGAGGAGCACTTTCTCTAAGTGGGACAGGAGGCGGGCTTGGGTCTTTAATGTCCGTTGAGCGATCCGCATTCGAGCGCCCCACTGTGTTCCACTTGGTTCACATGGAGAAGTTCGACCCCTACCTCAAGGTGTCTCCATGGCTACTTATTGAAAGTGTCCAATGGACTCAATGGGAATGGAACTTGGGTTGATGATTACAAACTACTTGTAACTCACCAATAGACCAAGACCTTGAGTCCTAAAACTTTGGATGGTATACGCTTCTATTAGACCATAGCTATGAACTAGAGTGGTGGAGTACTTTCTCTAGGTGGGATATGGGGGTGGGCTTGGGTCCTTAATGTCTGTCGAGCGATCCACATTCGAGTGCCCCGCTATGTTCCGCTTGGTCCATATGGAGAAGTTTGACCCCTACCTCAAGGTGTCCCCATGGCCACTTATTGAAAGCATCTAATGAACTCAATGGGAATGGAACTTGGGTTGATGATTACAAACTACTTGTAACTCACCAATAGCCCAAGACCTCGAGTTCTTAAATTTGAGTCCTTAAACACTTTTTTACACCCGAGCTATGAATCGGGAGTGGTGGAGTACTTTCTCTAAGTGGGACATGGGGGTGGGCTTGGGTCCTTAATGTCTGCCGAGCGATCCGCAATGATCGGAGCGCTCTGCACATGTTCTGCTTGGTCCATATGGGGAAGTTCGACCCTACCTCAAGGTGTCCCCATGGCCACTTATCGAAAACATCCAATGAACTCAATGGGAATGAAACTTGGGTTGATGATTACAAACTACTTGTAACTCACCAATAGCCCAAGACCTTGAGTTCAAAAAATTTGGTTCCTTAAACGCTTTTATTATACCAGAGCTATGAATTGGAGTGGTGGAGTACTTTCTCTAAGTGGGACATGGGGGTGGGCTTGGGTCCTTAATGTCCACCGAGCGATTTGCATTCGGAGCGCCCCTTGATGTTCCGCTTGGTCCATACGGAGAAGTTCGACCCTACCTCAAGGTGTCCCCATGGCCACTTATCGAAAGCATCTAATGAACTCAATGGGAATGGAACTTGGGTTGATGATTACAAACTACTTGTAACTCACCAATAGCCCAAGACCTTGAGTTCTAAAACTTTGGATGGTAAACACTTTTATTATACCAGAGCTATGAACTAGAGTGGTGGAGGAGCACTTTCTCTAAGTGGGACATGGAGGTGGGCTTGGGTCCTTAATGTTTGCCGAGCGATCCGCATTCGAAGCACCCACGTGTTCCTGCTTGGTTCACATGGAGAAGTTCGACCCCTACCTCAAGGTGTCTCCATGACTACTTATTGAAAGTGTCCAATGGACTCAATGGGAATGGAACTTGGGTTGATGATTACAAACTACTTGTAACTCACCAATAGACCAAGACCTCGAGTCCTTAACATTGGATGGTAAATGCTTTTATTGTACCAGAGCAATGAACTGGAGTGGTCAAGGAGCACTTTCTCTAAGTGGGACATGGGGGTGGGCTTGGGTCCTTAATGTCCGCCGAGCGATCCGCATTCGGAGCACCCCGCTATGTTCCGCTTGGTCCATATGGAGAAGTTCGACCCTACCTCAAGGTGTCCCCATGGCCACTTATTGAAAGCATCCAATGAACTCAATGGGAATGAAACTTGGGTTGATGATTACAAACTACTTGTAACTCACCAATTGCCCAAGACCTTGAGTTCGACTTGAATGCAAATTTTAAACTTAAATGAAATATCTCATTCTCTAAAAAAATCTCTTATTTTCACCCAAATACTCAAACTTTTAAGCCAAAAAAACTACATTATTGAATGCAAGTCAAAGTAGTACATAATATAATATTTCTTTGAGGCATTTTGTCAAGTGGATCACGCACTTTGCATATACTTTCACATTTATTTTACAAATCTACATAGGCGTTTGCAACCACAACAAACAAAAATCCACTTTCTTTTAATGCTTTGAAGGATGTGCATGCCCTATTCCAACACTTCCATTGGTGCTTTCAACAAACCCATTGAAGTTTTCACATCTCTCATCTACTAAATTTCCTTTGTTGGAAGATAATAAACTAACTAAAAGTTAAAACTAAGGAAGGTTACATGGCGAGAGAATGCTCTAGAGAGCTGCATTACCGAGAAGAGTTTGATAGCATCCTTGCAGCCCCTATTTTGTGCATTTTCTACAGATCTGGTGCCCAAACACACCCCCACACCACTATTCACGACCAGCCAAAGTGCAGGCCTGTCAAATGCCCTCAAACAGCCCCCCACGCCCTGTATTGGCATCCACACTTGCTTACATAACTACCAGGGCGCCTGCAACAACATCAGACAAAAAAAACAGTTTCCAGAATGCTCTGATGGATGTCTATAAGTTATTTCCACCTCCCATGCCAGCTGGAGGAACATGGTGCTGGTTTCAGGAGGATGAAAATCGTGTTCATTTGTCACACAAAAGGGCTCCTCCTTGTCTGCTTACCCAGCTTCTATGGTGGCTGCCAAACCAGCACCCCTCCTTTCTAGAACAACCACAACAAAATGAGAAGAAACAAAACCTAAATTGACTCGTCCAATGCTTTACTTGTTTTTATTTTATTTGGAAATTTGGCTTTAAAAACACACGGTTTATGTAAAAAGTATATGTTTTTTTTTTGATACATATAAATGCAATATAAGATATATTATTTTATTTATAAAAATACAAACAAAATAACTGTTAATTTGGTTCATAGTTGAACAGCTGAAACACACAATAAACTCAGAATCAATTCATACAATCTATTTTACATGAGGGGTGAGTGCATTTTTGTAATGTCCTCATTTCCAAGCTAGTCACTATGGAAGACCTTATGCTCGTTCCTCCTCTTGTGGGCATCAAGGAAGGAGCAAAGGAGGGGAACTTGCCATGGTTGTAAGTGATGTACCTTCATGATTAATTATTTTATTTACTAATCATGGCATTGGAATGGTTCGACTAGGGGAAAGAAGACTTAGCAAGGAGAATTTCTATTTCTTCATTATGAGGTCGGTCTTCTTAAGTGAAGATTAAAAAGTGCATTAGGAGGTCGGCCATGAAGTTGGAGCTTCTAATTCATCATTGGCGCCAAAGGAGGGGTACTTAAGGAAGTTCGAATGGAGAGGAGGAGCATCATCTTTCATCTATTTTGACATTTACTTGGAGTGGAGCTAGTGTAGCTTTTCTTCTTGCCATTGAAGGACGAAAACCCTTCCTTGGTCACCTATTGAGGACGAAACCCTTCAATAGGATCACACTTGGGGACGGAAACCCTCATTTGTGCATTGGTGGCTTCATATGGAGGTCACAAGTGAGCTTTAAGGAGGATTTCATATTTATTTCTTCCCTTCTAACCTAAGCGACTTGCTTGGGTGAAGGGTTTGATATCATCTAGGGCACTTTTGGACAATTTGAGTTGATATTATTGTTCTTCATATTTTATAAGGTTGGAATCTACAATTTGGTGATTTTGGAGAGGTTTATGAGCTATTTTTAGCCCTTGTTTGTGGCTGCCTTGTTGCTGTCATAAAATTAATTACAATTGGGTGTAATCTCTTATTTTCTCTATTATTTTGATGTAATTTGGATGGATAAATGTTGCCGTATTTGAAATAATTATTTAGAAACATTTTCAGCTATTATTGCATGGTTGTATGATGATTTGAAGTGCCTATATAGTTCACCGCCCTAAAGGATTGATTATTGATTGCTCGAATAGGGTTAAAGTGTGTTTCTAGTCATTTTCAGATTGATGCTTGTTGGTTAGTGGCATATTTTCAGATTTGATTCATTTGGGGTTGTGGCCAAACCCTTATTTTCAGTTTTGGCCCTAGAAAGGGACATTATTATTTTATAGGATTTGCAACTCCTATTTGTATGCCACTTTATTCTAATATTTTATGAGATGTTCAACCAACTCAACAAACATTAACAAAACACCCAATATAATACGTTACAAATAAACTTGTAATAATACTAACAAACTAGTAAGTGCTAATTTTCCATCCGGTAAATAACTCACAACCACGTGAATTCTTAATTCCTAACACCCCCCCCTAATGTGAACATGGTAGAAAAACATTCACACTTCTTTTGCAGCCTGCCTTTGCTCGCTCATGATCTTGGCATACAACTCGAACTAAAGGTAGAAGAAGGAACACATCAACTTCTTATCAACCATACATTGACGGGAAGATATCTGACCGATCTAGTGTGAGAACCACGTATAGGAACCATCTGTTTATCAACCAATCACTATAGGGAACAAATCTGACCTAGTCAATGTGGGAACTCAAGTAAGAACCATCTGTACAACCTTCAATGGTTTTACAAAGGTTAACCACAAACCTAGGTATGAACAGAACACATCTAGATTATTCAACCTCTAGGTATGAACCCCGAGTCCATCCTCTACAAGTATCATGATGCTGCATTTCACTATGCTTTCTGTTCTTCACTATGTTATTACATCAGGGAAGTACATAGGAATCATTGCTTACTTATTACAAATCTGAACATAGTGCAAACCGAACACGAACAAATACAGTACTCATAAAATGAAGCACACCATAACACACACAATTGAAAAACAAACTGCCACCATAGCTTCGTGCGGCCTGTTGGTGGTGACGAGAGGTCATTGATTGAACTCCAACCTCTAGTGCCTCTAGTGCCTCCATCCTCTAGTTGACCCATTTCTTACACAAAATTCAAATTCACACCATCTTCTATTGACACAGCTTCCCCACTAGTTTTTGCCTTGGCTTTGAAATTCCAAAGCGGGTGCTGGGGCTGCAGCCCTAAGCGGGGTCAAGGGGCAGCGCCCCTTGTCAGTCTCGACATTTTTCTTCTTTTATGATCTTTGAAAATCCACCAGAAATACAATAGTCTTCATCTTATTTCCCCAACAATCTAGATGACGACTTCCACTTTGAAAATGCATCCGCGAGACAATTATTTTTTTACAAATTTGACAACTTGACTATTTTATTTTCAAATATGACACTAGATTTCATATGACATTGCCACAAAAGATACTTGACGCGAAACATGAGCATGTATATAGATTATACTTTGATGGACTTAATTTGATGACACAATAAGTGACACTATTGACTCGTTTATTATGAGACTGACACTTGAAAATCAAATACCACTAAATAATACAAAACTAAATTAAAGTCTATAACCATTGACATTAAAACACTTTAGACAAACTTTATACCATCCGACTAGAATGATATAACAAGACATGCTAATTATGGTAACCAAAACCTATCAATACTTTTCTTCAGCAAACTATGACGCCATTTAAGCAATAACTAATGAATATTTGTGGTCTGACAAAACTTACATGAGGATCTCAGATTCAATAATGGATTCTTATAATTTTGAATCGGCTGGCGAGATTTGTTGAGGCAAAGGCGAACAAATCGACGCACACATTCTTTGACCATCCACGAGGTCTGACAACTCTTGTCTCCTTATGCATGTAGAAGTCTACACATGCCTTGCCATTTATATCCACTGATAAAGCCAAGAACCATTCTCCTGACCGTAATTCGATCTCAACTCTATTTTAGTGCGATACAATTGGAGGTTGGAAAATCTTATTGATCAGTTATTGCATGTTTAAACCACAAGATCTCGCATCGCCATCTGTACAGTCAAACTGCACTTATGGGAGTTGAGAATGCAGGTCTGTGTGCTAGGAAAGGTATATTGATCAGGATTGACACAGACTTATCAAAGTCGCATATCAGACTGTACGCAACAGATATGTCTAAATACACTGGTCAATGCCAACAGCTACATGTATATGCCAGGCAGCTAGAATGGATGAAACATGGGACAGATCGCAGAGAACAGGAAACTACCCCACATTTTATCAACGGCAAATTCTCCAAATGACAGGTATGAGACTGACGATTCCCAAGGCGGTCTGCTGACATTGATGCCAATTTACCAATGATCAATCAACTCTTTACATATTGCCATCGAGACTGACAAGGCTTTTAATGATTGCTCTGATACCAAATGTTAATTTGGTTAAGAGTTGAAAAACTGAAACACACAATAAACTCAGAATCAATTCATACAATCTATTTTACACGAGGGTGAGTGCATTTTATAGGATTTGCAACTCCTATTTTTATGCCACTCTATTCTAATCTTTTATGAGTTGTTCAACCAACTCAACAAACATTAACAAAGCACCCAATATAATATGTTCCAAATAAACTTGTAATTGTTCTAACAAACTAATAAGTACTAATTTACCTTCCATAAATAACTCATGACCATGTGAATACTAAATTCCTAACAATAACAGTAATGACCTACCAATAACCCCTAAGGTTCGAGTTTGGGTTCCGATTGGCAAGGATAATGTTCGGTCCAAGTTTACCAATTTATGAAGTTTGAATTTAAAACGCGTCTTAAGGTCCGACGAAGCACTTGCTCACCTGCCATGCGAGTCTTTATATTTTATCATCATCATCATCATCTATGTCAAAAGGTTCTCCGAATTTTATTGAAAAAGTTCGAATTTCGCTGAATTTCATTCTCGTTAAACATGAACTCAAAGTTTATCCATTATTTTTACATGGGAAGGTTTTGACACAATTTTGTTATTTTACAAATGTATGTATAGATACATATACCAACTGAAAGTAGGGGATAGAAAGTTCTCTCCACTTTGTCCCTTTGACATATTTATGCCTTTTTTCAAAAAATAAAAATGATAGAAAGAAATTGTTCGAACTTAAAGACATTTTTTTCCTTGAACTTTATCCCTTGGCGAACTTGAATCAAACTTTATCCTTGTCGAACATGAATGCAAACTCGAACCTTGTGACTTAGATCATCATATCATCATTTACAATATTATAGTTATATATAGAAAATTTTAACATTGCTCTGGGTCATTTAACTTGTAGCCGAGGGTCCACATCTTGCGACTCGGGTTCTCGGCAAGGCACACACAGATCTAACAAAAATTAGTCTCACGAGAAGCAGAGAAGGCTCGATCCCATTTAACATGCCAATGTAAGTCCATCCCAAAACACAAACTTGGATGCTTGGTGAGGCACTTACAAACCGTCTCACAATTGGAATTTTAAACTTTTTGGCATAGACAGGCCATTATAGAAGGGTTTTGAGCTTTGGTTAACAAATTCACAAATGTAAGTCCTCGCCGAAATTACTAGTCAAGGTGCTCCCTAAGCAACCAAGGAAATGGAGAAGACTGGACTCATTGAAGGCGAGCACAACAACCTATCAATTGACTTCCAAATTGACACGGGAAGCCCCCACCTCATGCAGTTAAACGGATGTCGAAATGACACCTGCGAGCAATGTGGAGGCCGGAGGAATGGGAAACACTACTTTTCGGGAGGGGCACTATAGCTAGAGATGCGAATAAAGAAAAAAAGATTGGTGAAGCAAGGGTGGAAGTTGAGAAGGCCATGGTTGAAGAACAATAATGGTCACATAAATACACAAGTATGTCGACTATTCGATCCGAGTTAGACAAAGCAATCACAAGACATGTTTTGAAGTCTATCGTGCTTGTTAAGATAGAGGATCTATTACAAAGCATTATGGGACTCACGAATGCTCTAGTTGCTACTATACAAAACATTGGCACAGGTATGGAGCATACAATGATGCACCTAGTGTCGGATGGTGTAGCGTTAGGTGACGAGGGGAAGAAGCAAAATAATGAATCATAGTTGAGGCCCCATTGCTAGGTGATCAAGTGATTGATCTTATGCTCCTAAAAATGAATCTAGCCCAATGACCGAGAATCGTACATATGGAAATCATTGAGAGGAACTTGACACATGCTATTGTTGACGACGTTTTTGGTGTGAATGTTCTACGAAAGGAAATTTGAGAAGTGTACTACATGACCGCCAAATTTCCAATTGGTGGGAATAGATCAACATGGTACAAAATTGCGAGGAGTTCTTATGGCGAAAATGGTAATTATTAGCATCCAACCCTTTGTATTAAGTTGAATAAGAAGGCGTATGATATACTATTGGGTTAGGGCTGGTTGGTAGCAGCTAAAGCTGACCATAATTGGGAAAAGAAATTGATCTCCATTGAAAACAAAGGTCGAAAGTATATCATAGTTTGAAAGAATCACTTAGTCGGTGAGGAAGCAACCTCTTGAAAGTCATCGTATTTAGACTTCAAGAATGCTAGGTGGATGGGAACCGAGGTATGACGGCTGAATGATGAAGGGTCAGGGAGTTATAGTCATGGTTTGAAGATGAGACGAATGCCCTCATGGTATGTTCCTTTGGCATATGGAAGATTATGACTTTTTAGTCTTATCGTAATAGTGTTGAGATTATGGAGATTGAAGAAGAAAAAGGCTTACAACGAATCGACTAGAAGTAGATGTCGGTGATGTCAAGTCTGTTTGAACCATCAACGTCACAATCGGCTTACCCACCAAAGTTCGAAGATTACAATGTGAGGGATACATATTTTGACGATAAATTGGCCCACTAGTTTGAAGGGTAGTTGACATGTTCAAAGAAATGGCTGCTCGAGGTCGAGGATAAAATTACACTTGAAAGGTGAAGCACGACCTCTGAACTACGGTTGGATGTGAATATATTTGCTTTGAGTTGAATAGAGAGTGATGACGCATTGGTTGTTTGAGGCTATGTTAAGGTAGGTGTAGTAATGTTGTGAACAATACACATGGTGTGTAAATATTAAATCGAGGGAACTTGTGTTAAAAAGACAAGAGGAGGTACATGCATGATAAATTGTTAAGACACAAGAATTTCATGTTTGGGGTGTTTCTGATAAAAGTAATGGTCAATGAGATGTCAAACTATTTGTTTTAGAGTACTTTGGTTATGGCCATTTAAAATCAATTATAAAATGAATAATTGGGCCAAGCGACTAGTGAATTTTGAGAGAGTGAGGAAACACGAAGATCTAGAAGGAATCCATGCACATCAAGGAAGTTGCACTAGAACCGAGAAATGAAGTAACTTCAAGATCAAAGCAAGAATTCAACCACAAGAAATTATGCATGCATTAACAAAAAACAAGTCTATTCATTCTCATAGATCAAAAGGAAAGGCACAAATAGGAGTGTTGTGATGCATGACCCATCATACCTCCATAATGGAGAAGAGGAGTTACTTTCTAGAAATGGAATGTAACTCATGTATGACGTACACTGACTCATATGACATGATTCTATGACGGAATCTGTCATAACTCCTAGGACACCTAATGAGCTATGATCTCACCTAAGTGAGATGACTCACCATGTGTGAGGGAAATTCACATAATAAATAAATAGAGATGAATAATATCCCTCACACTAACATCCCCTTCATCGAAGCTTAGGTAGAGGCATGGCATGTCGAGAAAGAAGAAGATGAGAGAAATGGCTCCCACAACTAGGTTTGATGAGGTACCCATGTATAATAAAGATCTCAAGTATTGGAGTTAAACTTAATGGGAAAAACATCCACTTACAAGAGATAGAAGACACCCTAAACAACTAAGAAAGATGCGTCAAATGGGTCCCAAAACTAAAGGCCTGATAAGGTACCCATGTACAAACTACAATCTTTCTATAAGAAGAAGAGAAGAAGTGTTATCCACCTCTTAAGAAGAACCTATCGCAAGCCACCTTGTACCAAGTGAAAAGAAGAATAAGATCCACGAAGAGACAAGGTGTTGTTCCCATCCAAGGAACAATGCTCCACATGTGAGGTAGAAGTACCAACTACTCCATGAATGGATGGTGAATCCGAAACAACGGCGAAGAAGGAAGGTGGAATGTCTTGTAACTTTATAAAAGAGTGCTCAATGTTCGATGAGTCTGAATCATAGTGCCTGCTCCCTTAGAAGTTTGTAGTGGACTAGAAGTAGGTGGATCAAGAAATAACTCCTCGAGATGTGGTAGGTGATAAGTGGATGGTGGAGGTGGGTCCCCATCACTATGGCAATTAACTATGCTAAAAGAGAAGTCATCATCATCAGAAGTGGGCTCAGAAATATCATCAAGTCTAGGTGAGTCGGATGAAGAATTTGAAGGAAGAACAAAGTGAGAAAAGGAGTAAAGTGAGTGTGATGATCAAATGTACCAACTAGTGATAGCTCTCTAACATAAACAAAATCTAGAGTGAACTCAACCTCGCATGCCCTGACTAAGGTGAGTAGATCTGATAAACTGAAATGAGATTAGTTGTAAGTGAAGGGATACTAAGCACATTGTTGAAAGTACCACAGTTCACTTCAACAGACCCTCTCCCGAAAACCGGTGTAGAAGTGTTGTCACCAAACCAAATAGAAGACATGTCACATGGCTCTAATGAAGCAAACTCTATGTCTGACGAGGCCATATGATGAGATGCACCCGAATCAATAACCCATGTAGGAGTAGGTGACACAACTATAACTAAAGCTCTTCCCTTTGTTTTCTCCTTGGTTATTTTTTTTTTCTTTTCTTTTTCTTTCCCCTTTCTATTGTCTTTTTCCTTAGAACATTCGTGAGTTGATGAAGATGATTTGAGAGACTCGGAACTCCTATGTTGTTCTTCTCAAGAAGACTTGTGAGGAGGTCAATCTTTTCTTCAAACATTTTTCTTCATCATGCCTACCACTACAGTACCCACATTTGATCCGTTCTTTAGGAGGTTTAGAACTAGAAGAGGAAGTGGAAGAGTTGGATTTGGTGGTGGATTGGTCCTTTTTGTTCTCATGATCCTTGTTCTATTTCTTCTCTTTTGAAGCCTTTGGTTTTTCATGACTAACAATGAGAGCATGGGATTTTGTAGATTTTAGAGTACCCATATGAATTAGCTTATCTTGTTCCCTAGTCAAATCAACAATAAACTCATCAAAGGAGGGCATAGTCCAACTTACACCAAGTTACCTTTTTGTTGCATGGAAGGTAGAGACAAAAACAAAATAGCGGGATCAAGTTTTGCAAGGACAAAAAGTATATTGTGAGTCCTTTTTGTCAATTCCACAATCTTTCAATTGCAATCTAAGAGATTTGAATTTAGTGAAGAAGTCCTGAAGGGTGTCAAAACTGCTAGGGCTGAGACTAATCAACTCATTTTCTAGTTCATGCCCTCTCATTTCATCCTGTTTCCAATTTTTTTCAAGGCATCCCAAACTTCCTTGGGTGTTTTGGTTGTGTAATATGAAAGCGTAGTTTTGGAGACATAAAAGACATAAAAACTCAAAAGCTTCATCACATTTGTCAAACCACTTTTATTTCTTTACAACATCTGTTGGTTCAACTTGTAATCCCATAGTTATTCGGTAGAGTTTGTGTTTTTTGCAAGGCAAGAGATACAACATCTTTCCATTTATTGTAGTTAAAGGGAGTAAGCAAGAGAACCACATTAAGATCCATGGTAGATAAGGGTGAGCAAAGAAGACAACGAAAAGAAAAGAACCACACAAAATGAACACACCCCTGATTACGACACTTTATAAGTAGTGCGTTGATTACACCCAAGTGTTTGTGCAACGTGAGACAATTGGTCACTCACCTTGTAATTAGTGAAATATTGCACAAGTGTGGAGACCACAATAAGCTCAGTTGTGTGCAACGAAACAAGGAAACAATCACAAAAGCAAGCAAGAAGGGAAAGTGTGAGAAGGAGGCTTTCTTTCTGCAGGGTTTTAGCGGACGTGCTCACTAACCCACAAGCGAAGAAGAGCTCTTACAATGAGATCAAGGGGTCGGAAAATCCCAATAAGCCTAAATTAAAGCCCAAAAAGGTAGTATTTTTCTTTAAAATCAATGTTTTCATAATTTATGATGAGATTAATTAGTATTAATAATCTAAAATTAAAAAAAAGAAAAAAAGGACAAGGAATTTTTTTACCTTTGAAGGTGTTGAAGAGGAGCCAACTCAACTCGGCGAGATGGGTGCACAGCGAGCTGGTAGCTGGACCGAAAGTTGAGTTGGGTCGCAGGCGAGTAGTTGAGCTAGCGAGTTGGGGCGAATGTTAGGAACGCAGGATCGAGCTGCAGAGAATGATGAGTGGGTATCGATGTAACGATCACGTGCGTGAGTAATCGACGAGTTGGGCGGGCGCAACGTGTTGAGGTGTTCTTGAGAGTAACGGACGAGTTGGGCATCCACGACCAAGTTTCTAACGCAGTAGCTGCAACAGTTTCCACGCGGCGGGCAACCAGGAGTTTGATGTAGGGTCATGTGAGAGTTCCCAATCAAAGCGCGAGAGATTCCCTACAAGGATGAGCCAGGGGACTAGACTAAGCTAAGCGGGGCGGGAGATCCCAACGTAGGAAGGGGCCAAGACGACCAGAACAACCGAGCACGAGCACACAAAACCAAAGCGCGAGTCTAAGATGGATTGAATGTATGCAGACAGGGGCAAAAGAGCTCAACAATGCACGAGCCAATGCGAGTGAATGAGAACAGAGAGCCGGCGGGAGCAGGATGAGTTAAGAAGTAGGAGCAAACAGGGACAACGACAAAGATCACACGACCGAGGCAAGCCGGATGCGAGGTGAATGCACAAGGTCAATGCGAGCCAAGGTTGATGCAAAAGCGTTGAGTTAGTCGCAAAGCGAAGCGAGCATGCGAGGCGAGTCGACACGAGTTACCAATGCAAACCGAGTTAGGCAACCACCACCAATGCGACTCCATGTGTCACAGGCGAGTCAGGGGACAACTTCGGTTCCCACTCGGCAATCTGGGGCCGAGTTGGGCCCTTGAAAACAACTTTTCCACCTCTTTAAGAACTCAAAACCTGCACTCTAAACTTTGAGTTTTTGATGAACCCGAACACAAAAATACACCAAAAACACACAAACCAACACACTATCCAAGCACAAGGACCCTAAAAAAATGCGGGTAAAGCACAAAGCAAGGATTAAAAAAACTTGCACAAAATAGAAAACACAAAACGAGAGTAGTAAGCAACAACCGTAGCGAGAGACATGATTCTCGAACCACGAGCTTTGATACCATGAGAGAGTGAGGAAGCACGAGGATCTAGAAGGAATCTATGCACATCAAGGAAGTTGCACTCGAACCGAGAAGTGAAGTAGCTTCAAGATCAAAGCAAGAATTCAACCACAAGAAATTGTGCATGCATTAAAAAAAAAAAAGTCTACTCATTCTCATAGATCAAAATGAAAGGTATAAATAGGAGTGTTGTGTAACTCCCATGCATGACCCATCATACCTCCATAATGGAGAAAAGGAGTTACTTTTCCAAAATGGAATGCAACTCCTGTATGACCCACACTGACACAAATGACAGATCCTATGACAAAATCTGTCATAACTCCTAGGACACCTAATGACCAATGATCTCACCTAAGTGAGATGAGTCACCATGGGTGAGGGAAATTCACATAATAAATAAATAGAGATGAATAATCTTCCTCACACTAACAAATTTGACGGTATCAGATGTAAAGATGTAGTGAATGGGTCAAAGTTAAAATTATATTGGTTATTGTAGAAAATATTAACATGATGGATATAGATCTTCTATTTACAATTGACAAAGTATGCAAGGAACTAGTAGGAAAAAGGAAAAGCATGATTATCACTAAAAGTAAAAAGATAAACTTATGGATAGTAAAGCTATTCATGTTGTCCAAATAAATAAAATAGATAATTATAAAAGTGATGGCATAGAAGATAAGATAAAGATAAAGATAAATATATTAATGTGCAATGAATGACCACAAAAGTAGGTCAATGGGATATGACCCAAACAATATACAAAGTGCGGCGGGAAACTCAAAACGAGTTCCCAAAAACAAAAAAATGAGAAAAGACAAAGCGAAAAGGAAACCCGAAGCCAATGCCCCCACAAAGTGAGGCAATGGAGTAGAAAGGAAGAGTTGTATGACAATAAAGAAGTAAGATTTTCACTTTATGTCCCAATCCACACTTGTCGTCCCTTGTTTTGCTGCAAATTTCCTTTTGTATGCCCATCGGTAGACTTTGAATCGTACATCTAGGGCAAATAATCACCGTGCACCCAAACATCTATTCTACCAAACACCAAGTTCAATGCAAAGTCGTATGTTTAGGGCAATAGCCCTTTTTCTTAATCGTACACTCCACTTGGAAGTTTGCATGCTTTAGATATAGGGTTGTACTACGATCAACGCTTCTTCATGTTGTACGGCTAGAAAGGTTTTAGGCTTGTTTGCAGTTGAACCTCATACATTCATGCGTGTTGCTATTCAAATGTACGAACCTCCCTACTTTTTGTGCGAGCCATGCACCCCCTATCATGGCAAAAGACACTATCTTGGGCCGACGAACGGTCCCTAATTGACTTCCCTTTGCCCTTATCTGCCTAGACCGTATGCCCTCCCTATCAACCCTTCTAGTCTCATTGACGCCTTTGAATTTCAGCCATGTATGCCGAACTACACCTAGAATTAGCCGACGATACAACTTCACCGGAGATTTGGACACTTGATCATTTTTCTTATGATCATGTGTCATATGTCCAGTCAACATTGCCAATTTCCAATGCATCATTGTCGTACAATCTTGAATCCAAGCTATATGCCTAGTCTGCATTTCAATCGTTGTATAAATCCTTGCAAAAATTCTTTTCGCATGCCCTTGCTTTTGCACACCACACATGGATTTGTTGGAAATGAAAGAGAAACTATATGTACATATGTAGTATGTGGATTGGTGGGTTTTCTGCACCACCTTTGGTGAGAAGTGTAGTGTGGACAAAATCGGTGGGTGACACTTGTTATTGACCTCATTATTTTTACAAGGTCTGGTCTCTAGGAGTTCGGCAACAACAATCTCTACATTAGTAACATCTCCTCTAGGAATGTCTTTTGTCTTACCTCTTCAATCTCATTTTTATCATGTTGTGTCTTGAGTTGTATCGGAAGGGACTCCAACTTATTTTGGGGGGGATAATATAGTCTGTCATGTTAATATTAGTGTATTATTAATTAATTGGATCAATATCTGACATTGTTATGTTTTTAATGAGTGTATTTCCAGCTTTAAATATTGTAATGACCTTTTGGTTATGTTCGGTTGTGTCGACCAACAACAACCGTTGATTCACTTGCTTATAAATAAAATGATGTATCTTTGGATAGGGAGTTGAGTACCATGTCCTCCTTGTATCGAACAACTTGTATTGAGCACTACCTATGATTAAAGAAATGATCACTCTCATATTATTCTATGTTGTAATGTGGCATGCATTTACTATTTTGTAATTGATATTCTTTGGTAGTGTAGTTGCACAAAAACATTAACAACCTCTTGCTTATAGCCATAGCTGCTCTGCGGTCCTGTCATATTGTGTGTTGGTTCTAGAGGAGCCTTCTATATTTTACCTATTTAGAGGCTTCTATATGTAGAGACCCATTTCTAGTCCCAATATATTCTAGTGAACTAGACATGAATCTTACCCCACCGTTGGGTGGTTCATTTTCTCGAATTTTCTTTCTTCAAATCCAATTTGTTTTCATTCTACTCTAATTTCCAAACATGTTGCCTGCTGTTAAAACATTCTTATCAAGACTCAACCCCTTGATTCTATGTGGGTTGCTTCTTCATTCCCTCAACAAACATTAACATCATTGAAGGTAACATCCCTTGGTGTAGCTTTGCTCAACCTCAACCTTGTCCATCCATCCGATGCAACATGATGGAAACTACAAGGTATTATATAGCAAAGCTCTTATTTCACCAAATAGACCTCGATAGAATCTTCAAAATCACCAACATAGAAAATGATAGTGTAATGTCCCGAAACAAACATTTTAAAATAATTCTGGATTCACCGAAAAACCCTAGGGCAGGATTAATAAAAACTGATTTTTATTGCAAAACCCTTATGGCAAAAATTACAAATGCTGGAAAATGATGAAAATAATTTCTAAACCCTAGGAAAAATCCAGATTTGTTGCATATAATGACATCGTAACATAACACTTAAATCGAATATTATTTATTTATTTTTCAACACCGAAAATTAGAAAAATACCAATTGTAAGTATACATCAATTTTTTGACCAATGACGTCCCGAGATAGAAGGAAATGTACCCAATAATTGCCTTGCAGTGAAAAGAAGTGACGGTAGCCAACTATGGGTGTGACGTCAGCCCTTGAAAGTGATGCCTTAGTTGAGATCTGTAAATTTGATGACGCCTAACTGAAATCTGTAAATTTGATGATGCCCTAGTTGAAAGCTATAAATTTGATGATGCCCTAGTTGAAATCTGTAAATCTAATGATGCCCTAGCTGAAATGTAAATCTCATTTGGATGCACAAATGCAACTCCTAGATGGAGTCACCACTGAAGATTGGAGGTTTTTGTCCCCAAATCTGATTGCAATGGAGGGTTTTCATCCTCAAAAGAAAAAGTTGAAGCAGTAGCTCAAACTCTCAATGTAAAAATAGATAATGGCAAAAGATACTTCCAAATGACCCCCAACGCCTTTTTATAAGTTCACTTGACACTTTTCCCAAGGAAAAGCCCCAAAAGTAACTTTCCATCTTCTAATTTGATATTGACTTGCTTAATTTGGAAAGTCACCTTTATTTTTTATTTATAATAATAAAGTAATATTAAGTTGTCACTTTTTAATAAAAATGAGTTACTTGACAACTTAAAAATATTAACTTTATTATTTTTACTTTATTTGAAAAAGGGGTCATGATAGTCTGCCCTTCCCAAAAATTGTTTGTCCCAAGCAATTGCAAGCCCAATTGCTCAAACTTTCCCCAAATGCCCATCTCTATAATGCCTGGATCCCAATTCATCCTTGGGCACTTGCAATTCCATGTTCTGAATAAACTCTGCCTCACCAAGTTGTTTGACTGTGAATTATCATGAAATTGTTCCCCATGATGGCCACAAGCATGTGCAACATTATATGTTGATCTATTTTTGACTTTTGACCACAAACAACAGATCATGAGGATGCAAACATAACAAGTTACCATTACCTTTTTGTGATGTAGTTGGCTTCTGCTGCGCCACTCTAATATACTTATGAACTGAAAAGTTTGGATCCTCCCTTGGATTATGAAACAGAATGGTGATGGGCAAGATTGTTTCCAACTGATCCCATGGCTGAAATCCTTCACAAATAGCATAGTGTAAGGAAAGTTCCTCAAATCCTGCAAACCTGAAGCTGTATTTGGCTGCTAACAGCAGTCCAAAGTCTGAAATTTCGCAAATCAGCAGTGTGAAAATGATATAACAGCAGCAATGCTGAAAATTGTTTGCATAAATCATCACTATCAACAATTCAGAGGCTGGAAATAGACAATCAATGACTGGAAATCTTCTCACAACAGTAATAATCAGCATATCTCTGTTGAGACCCTGAAAAATCAGCAACCCTGTGACTGAAAACACTTGTAGGGCTGTAATTGGTATAGTGCAGCAGCTGGAATCTGTGATGACAACAGTCCTAAGGCTGGAAAGTCTGATAATGGCAGCCCTTGGTTTGTTTCCTTTGCCATATAACCGTAATTGGCTATTACTACCCTTGATAGATCTCGAGATATCACTTGGATCCCATACTCTTATGTGTAGACAACCTTGAGTGAAAGGATATACTTCTTCCATATGATGTGCTTTGAATTCTAGATAAATGGCAAAGAAGTATGAATACTCATTTAGCCTATCCACAACAACATAAATGCAGTCTCTACCATGTACCTTGGGAAGGCTTGTGATGAAGTCCATGAACATACTTTTCCAATCTTGATGGGGAATAAGCAATGGCTGCAACCAACTTACTGGGAAGACATGCTCTACTTCATTCTGCTGGTAGGTGATGTACTCCCTGATGTGTTTGAGATCCTCCTCCTCAAAGCTCCACCATGAGAATCTCTTTCTTATATATCTACAAATATTGTAGGATCTAGAGTGTCCCACAATTGGTATATCATGCAAAGCTTTCAAAATCTTCTGTTTTATCTCGGATTCACGTACTGGAATGATTCTATCCTTGTTCAAAATGAGACCATCTGCTAGCACATATTTTTCATCCTTCACATTTCCATCTAAAATGTTAGCAACAAATGTATTCTTGGCATAATCTACCATGATTGAAATCTTCCAATCACCATAAATGACAAAAATAGAACAAAGAACAACCATTCTAGAAAAGACATCAACAACTACATGCTTTTTCCCTTTTATATCAACATCATAACCTTGGATTTTCCCTTCCCACCTTTGTGGTTCATCATTCAAATCATGTTGATCCAAGAAGGAATTCAAGCCATTGCAATCTGTCTCAACCACACATCTACCATAAACCAAGTGATGTCTGAATTTTACCAAAACATGCTTGATGGCAAGAATCTCCTTGTCATAAATAGAGAAACTATTTCCTGAATCTTTCAACTTCATGCTCTCCATCTTAATGGAGTCCCCCTTTTGGATTAATATGGTCTCAATACCTTCTCCTGAAACACCACATTCTACCACAAATGGTTGTGAGAAATCTGAAATGGAAAATACAAGACATGTGATGATTACCTTCTTAAGCTTATCAAAAACTTCTGGTATTCTATCCATCCATGCAAAAGCTCCTTTCTTTGTCATGTTGGTTAAGGGTGCTGCTATATGTGAAGATCCCTTAACAAACCTTCTATCATGGCTGCATAAACTAGAGAATCTCCTCAATAGAGTTAGTGTGGTAGGGAGTGCCCAAACTAGAAAAATTTGAATCCTCTTTTGATCCACCTGCCTGCCTTGAGCAATAATGACATGGCCCAAGTATAAAATATTTGTGACCCCAAACTCACACTTAAATTCTTTTACAAATAGAGCCTGTTTCTCTAGAATCCCAAGGATCAAATCTAGGTGTCTCATATGATCCTTCCATGCTTTGCTACACATCAGAATATCATAAAAATTTATCAAAACAAACTGTCTCAGCTGACCACTGAATACCTGATTCACCATGAATTGGAATGTAGTAGGAGCATTAGTCAAATTGAATGGCATGACCAAGAACTCAATGTGTCCAGTAAGGCATCTGGAAGTTGTCTTGTGCACACCTCCCTTACAAACAAAGATCTGATGGTGGCTTGATCTCAAATCAGTCTTTGAGAAATGAGGAGTAATAATGGCATGCTTACAGCCAATTTTCAACTCTATGGCATGTTGGAAACCTCTATCTGATAGTGATCCTGGGGACATATTATTGAACACCATACTATGTTGTTTTGGAAGCATTTGAATATCAACATAAAGACTATGTTGCTTACCAAAAGATGAAATAGTTTGCATGCTCTCCCCACTAAGCAACTTGCTGCCCAAGCAACTTGTCCTTTCTGAGAAGTCCCTTTAGCTATGACTACTCTTAATGATTCCTTTAGATGTAAACTTTAGCTCCTTAGATTTGTGATTCTGTACTAACTCGCCAATGGAATGCAACCCTTCTATCTCCATAACCATGTTAGTTCTTATAACATAAAATTCATTCCATACCTTATTCTCACCCATGGTTATATTAAGTTGTCTACTTATCCAGGTGCATGGAATGGTGAATCTATTTGCAACTATGATATTAAAGCCATCAAACATTTCAGCCTTCATGTGTTTCTCAATATCTTCTTTTTGTAGCTCTTTGTTTATAACACCAGGATCCCACATAATCATACATGAACAATCTTGGATATATTTTTTTTAAAACACCAACAAAAGATTATATTAGATGGGAATCAAAATTACATATTTGACTATGCCAAGCCTGAAAGCTATTTGCCCAAGCTTGAGCATTATACAAAAGAAGAGCTGAAGAAATAATCATGATTGGGAATCAAGATTTAGAATACATCTGATGTCCTCTTGGAGCTTGTTGGACCACCATGTAGGAGGCATGCCATAGCAAAGAAGATCCCATGATGAGAGAAAAGATCCTCTTTCCATTTTGTACCCTTCATCTTTTCACCAATCTCTTGGTACTTCCCATGATGACAAGAGTCTTGCCACAAACTTCCACTAAAATCAACACTTTCATGCTTCTTGCTATAATCATGAAGATAATCAAATTGCTTACCATTAGTTGCTGATCTGAAAATTCCAGCAAGCTGAAAACCAACATTAGTATCTGGTGAGGCCCTTTTCTCATGTGCATGCCTCTCAACAAGGTCTTCCTGGAACTCCACCTCATAAACTTCTTGATTTGAAACATTCCTTCCATATTCTGAGCTGTCATAAGAATGATCCAAAAACTTTTCTTCTTTCAATGCCTTAGGAAATTTGCATCAACTCTACTATATTGAAGACTCGGAAATTTGGCATTAACCAAAAAATCCTCTCCAAATTCTTGCAAATCTGATTTTCCTTCATGCTCCACCCTTACAATTGGAGAATTCTTTCCCTTAATTTTCTGTAGGTGTTGTTTTGCTTGATTGGCTATCAACTTAGCTTCCTTAGCTCTTCTTAGCCATTCATCACACTTTTTTGGGTCCTCATTACATCCTCTGCACTTGTCTGCAATGTGGTTAGTTTCTTTTCAACCACATTCTCTGGTTCCTTTTCAAATAAGATCTCCTTACCTTTGACTTGCATGTTGAATTCCTTTTGCTCCTTTGTAGATTTTTGAGGCTCAGATTTTGACCTTTCCATCTTCTTTATTTCTATCCATGACTTTAGATCCTTCTGATATTCTTGCATAGCTTGTAACATCTCTAACATGGATTCTTGCCTTTGTCATGATTCACGGTTGGCAAGATCACCGCTTTGATACCACCGTAATGTCCCCTGAATGAACATTTTTAACTAATTACGGACTCATTGGAAACCCTAAGGCGGGATTAATAAAAACTAATATTTATTGCAAAACTCTCGTGACAAAAATTGCAAATGCTGGAAGTAATTTCTAAACCTTAGGAAAAATCCATATTTGTTGCATATAATGATAGCGGTAACATAAACACTGAAATTGGATTTTATTTATTTATTTTTCAACACTAAAAATAAAAAAATACCAACTATATGTATCCATCAATTTTTTGACCAATGGCATCCCGTATAGATGGAAATAGATCCAATTATGGTCTTGCAAATTGAAAGTAGCCAACTATGCGTGTGATGTCAACCCTTAAAAGTGATGCCGTCGAGATCTGTAAATCGATGATGCTCTAGTTGAAATTTGTAAATCTGACGATGCCCTAGTTGAAAGCTGTAAATTTGATGATGCCTTAGTTGTAATTAGTAAATCTGATGGCGCCTTAGTTAAAATCTATAAATTTCTGATTTGGATGCACAAATGCAACTCTGGATGGAGTCACCGGTAATGTCCTTTTTAGGGCTGAAATTGAAAATAAGGGTTTGGGCTCAAACCCAAATGAGAGAAATCAAACTTTTGGAACAACTATCAAACCCTAGCAACGAACTGAAAATCACACCTTTAGGGCATCAAACACCCTTCAAACCAGCTGAAAATTAGTGAATAAACCCTCCTATGGCAGTGAACTGTAACAACACTTAATGGCATCAATTCTCATGCAATAACAAGCTAGAAAATGACATAGAATGCTTCCAACTATTTTATCCAACCATGAAGATATTTATCCAACCATGAAGATATTTATCCAACCAATATACTTCAAAATAAATGAGAAACAAGAGATAAACCACAGCTGTAATTAATTAAATAATCAGCAGAAGTACAACTCACATTAAGGGCTGAAAATGATGATTCCAAAACCCCAAAAATACCAATGAAGTGAGAAATCAGCCTTATAAATTATGAGGAATATGAATATCAACTCCAAATGCCAAGATGTGCCCTAGAAGGCACTCAAACCCTCCACCCAAGTCGCCACCCTAGGAGAGGGTGCAAAATTGATGTAGAAGACCTTGACAACTCTTTCTCCTTCAAACCCTAGCTGCAACCAGCAAGATCACCTTCTTTGAAGCCCTTAGGAACCACCAATTGGAGAGTTTTTGTTCTCCAACTTGAACAAGGGTGGGTTTTGTCCTCCTTGTGTGCCACACCAAAGGATTTTCGCCCTCTAGTGGAATGGAATAGAGCAATCAACCCCAAAACCAAGTAAGTGTAAAATTATAATAAGATGCATGCCCAAAATGAGTCCAAACGACCCCTTATATATCTTCTTGGTGGCGCCAAAGGTCAATTAGGGAGTTTATCCCATGACCGACCTCTTAAGGATGATTGCTTTATCTTTTAATTTGCCTTTTCACCTCTCTAACCCAGCCGACTGCCTCATAAGAGAAACTGCAAAAGAAAAAGGTAAATGCTCACAAAAAAGACTAAAAACATCAACAAACACTTCCCTTGTTCACCTTCTTCTTGCCCACGGGAAGTGGAATGGGCTAGAAGTCTTCAAAATGAATTAGTTCGAAAAAGGGACATTACAGATCCTCCCTTCCCGAAATTGCTTGCCCTCAAGCAATTGCAAATTCATATGCCCAAGTATCATCATATCAAGGTGAAAGAACATGTTGTAGTGCTCCCATAATTTGGATCCCGTGCTGTCGAATGAAGGAGCTTGACCCAAACAAATTCATACCTCTTACGCCCTCTCTTTATTGAAGTCCTCTTCATTTCTACTTCAAAAACGGCAGTGACAACTCCTTCCTTTGCATACTCAGTTGTACCAAAATCCTTCCAAACTGCTGTAATTTCCATCATAGAGCAAGAAATGTATGAACAATCAGCTTGACCAACTATCCCTCTTATTACAAGATGCAAATCAGATTATGGATGGGCTGGGAACAAGTTACAACAACCATAAAATACTTGGGACGTCATCCAAATCAAGGCTCTTTGGGTCTAATTTATTTGTTTCCTCCAGCTGTACCCTTCTTTCCACATCATCCACTGATGAAATCCTTCCTAAAAGTACATGCTTGTTGTCCATGACTGCTAATGTGTATTGTCCCCTTTTTCAAATTAGTCCCATTTGAAGATTTCTTGCCCATTTTTCCTCTTGCGGCCAAGCATAAATTGAACAAGGGAAAGCCCCCTTAGGTTTCATTTATGTTTTCTTTCATTACTATCAATGTTTTTCTTGTAATTTCCTCTCTAAGCAGGTTGGCTGAGTTAGAGAGCTCCCAAAGTGAAAATAGAAAATAAAGCAATCTTCCAAAGATGTCGGTCTTGGGGTAATTAATCCATTAAGATCTTTGGCCCCACCAAAGGGTTTAAAGGGAGTCGCATAGGCTCATTTTCATCATCAATTTTGGCATATACACTTTTCTACTTGGTTATAGGGCTGATTGCTCTAATCCAATTCCATTAAGGGGTGAAAATCCATTAGTGTGTCATCCAAGGAGGACAAAACCCTTGTGGCATAGTGGAGAACGCAAACTCTCTAAGTTGGTGCTGCGAAGGCAATTATTGAAGAGCATTTTGCTGGTTTGTAACTAGGGCATCAAGGAGGAGTCATTTCAAGGGTTTTTGCATTGTTTGGAGCCCCTCTCCTAGGGAGCGACTAGGGTTAGAGTGCATTTGGGTGCCTTCTAGGGCACGAAACTTCATTATAAGTTGATATTCAAATTTCTCATATTTTATAAGGCTGGTATCTTCCATATTTTGCCATTGTTGGGGTTTGGAGACCTCATTTTTGGTCACTTCTATTGGTTGTACTTGTTAATAAATAATTTTCCAGCTGAGTTTCATGGTGAAAAGTGCCCTAAAATATTCTTAAAGTGTTTATCTATGTTGTGGTTGGTTTCTATGATGATATTTGGTTGAATTTTCACTCTTTGCAAGTTGTCCTAAAAATTAGACTGTTGTTCATCGTTGTTCCTCATGTCAGTTGGCTGGTATAAAAATATGAGTTCATTGTTATCACCAAATTACAATACCCCCTTAATGGCCTGATTGTGGATGGGGCATTCGGTGTAATTTGTGTAACATTGGATCATCTCTCAAGTGTGGGACTTGTGGGCTTGAGATGACCCTCTAGAGAAGGTTAGTTCCTGCTCCTAAACTACTTGCCACTAACTACTCCTAATGCAGGCAAGCAACTACCTAATCCTAATCTAACTTTCCAGGGACCAAGGAGAGAGAGTGCATGAAAATAAAGCCTACACTAACAACGGTGATACACCAAAAAGGAGGTTGTTAGCCAAGAATCCAGCTGCTGAAATGGAGAGGTGAGCAAAGGAGAGGGTGGACAAGATGCACCATAGACCAGAGATAGATTCACATAGAACACCACTTCAAACCCATTAAACACAACTCCCAAAAACCTGCGAATAAACATCGAATATGCACGGAATGTGTACCTGCTGATGGTGAGAGGCATAAGAGACGATAAAATATGCAAATGATGGACAAAATGCATCACAAAAACATAGTTTATGGCTCCATGAGTTCACACAGTACATCATTAGTGGGCAAGAGGCAAGAAAATGCCATTACATTGGGAAGGAGGCTTAAGCTCCACTTTCAACCCTAACAGAGAAGAAAGAGAGAGGCGGCAAGGGAAGAATGACTAACTCTTCTACAAAATGAGCCCCAGATTACAATTTATAGAATGAGGAGAGAGGGAAAGAATAATCCCGAATTTTCCCTTTCAACCACTTGTAAGATGCAATAAATGAGTGTAATTAATGGTACCTTGCTTGCAAAAGGCTCCCCATATGTCTTATGACTTGTCTTATGACTTGCTAGGGCCGCCTCTTTTTAAAAGAATGATTGTCCATGCTCATTTAATGCATTCCCAACCACTCTCCAACCACACAGAATTGGGATCATTTTCATGAAATTCTCCATCAAATCTTCATCAATCCTTGAATTTCTTGGCTGTTGTGCGTTGGGCTCAAAGTCACGATTCCAACGACACCAATTTTGTGCAATTTCATTGAGAAATGCTCAAGTTATGAGCTTATGAGTGCAGGTAGGTAATTTGAGTTTGCAGGCATTCCTTGCTCTTCACGGGACTGGCAATTAATTCTTGGTCGAGCAAAGATGTTTAAATATTTACTTCACTTGGGGTTTGTGTGAATTCCTTGTTCGTGTAGTTCAGCCCTAGAAAGGGACATTACAGTGGTATCAGAGCATCGATCTTCCTAGCCTAAGGGTTTCTTGTGAGGTGAAGAAAAGATGGACAGAATGATGAAGATGCAAGAAAGACTAGTAGACACCTTGGACTCTCTTGCCCTCACCATGCAAAACCTACAAAGGGGAAGGACATTCAAGGAAGAACCTAGGGTTTCAAAGGTTAACAATGTTGCAACTAGCTTTGAGGAGTATCAAGCCCTTCCGGAAGTTATTCGTGATGCCCTATCATTTTCCGAGTTTGTAGGATGGAGAAAAGATAGAGTGGGCATTGGAACTTGGTCCAAGCCCCGAGCCATGCACAAGGGTCATG
Source organism: Taxus wallichiana var. yunnanensis (assembly GCA_018340775.1). NCBI lineage: Eukaryota > Viridiplantae > Streptophyta > Pinopsida > Cupressales > Taxaceae > Taxus > Taxus wallichiana. Next base: position 60,666,682 of record CM031242.1, on the reverse strand, counting down.
GGAAGGATATCCCAACCCTAGAGGAGAAGAGCCCCATCTTGTTGGCAAAGCAAGAAGAGGCTCAAAACGTGAGGAAGAACTATTACAGCAGTTTGGTTTTAAGAGGGCATCCCGTGGGAGTCTTAAAAACCCCCAACACTCTTGCCAAAGTGGAGCTCTTTGTTGATTTTCCAAACAACACCATAGAGACACAAGGGTTTGGTGAAATAGTGGAGCACGAGCCAAGAAAGGAGAAAGAGATCAATGAGCATACAACTCAAGGTAAAAATATTTTAGTGTTTGATGATAAATTGTTGGTGTCTAATGGTTGCATAAGGTTGAATATTCGTAGAAAAAAATCAGATTTGGGAAAGGAACAAGGGGATGGCATTGTTGGAGGTCATAACCATGAAGAAAGGGCAATTCCGGGTGCCCATAATCACTCTCGACTGCTGGAATTATCCTAACAACAGTCAATGTGGAGCAAATTGATGATGGTAAGAGCCATGAAGACATGCCAAACACATATGAAGACAACCAAAGGTATGAAGCTAATTCAGATTTGTTGTTTTCTACCATGCCATCTCAGATTTGTAGTCATGGGAAAATGATTGAAAAGGATGACCATGGGGCAAGTTTGATGCTTCATAGTAAATCACGACAAATGGGTCATCATCATGGTGCCAAGAATGAAGAAAAATCAGAATTGCAAGGGATTAATGGGGCTAGAATTCCGGGTGACCTTGTTGGGAGGCATGCCCATGGAATAAGGGCCTCTTTTGATGCTCATGTTAATCCTCAGCTCGCTGGAAATTTCAGGACAACAACATATGGTAAGCAATTTCATCATCTTCTAAGCAAGGATTTGCTACATCACCTTCATACTATGTCTTTGCAATGTTTTGGTTATCCTAAGAAATATGCTAACAACTTTGTGAAGATGAAGGGTACCAAATGGGAAGAGGATTCCACTTCAGCCCTAGGAAGTGGACTCTTTGTTGACAATCCTAAACATGGCCCACATATTTGGGACTTATGGGTTCCTCCTATGTCGCTGCCATATTTGCATCATGGAGGGCATCATGGTCAATTTGATAAGAGGAAGAACATGTTGAGGGACAAGGGGGACATAGATTCTTCCTTGCAAATTCTGGATTGTTTGCACATAGAAGTTTGGGATCCGGGAATCTTTTGAAGGATGTTGATACAAACTTGAGGACTGCTGTTATCTACATCCTTATGGCAGCCACAAGAAAATTGGTAACCACAAGAAAGATGCATTTCTCACCCACGGTGAAAGATATAGTGTTTGCATCGGATGCAAGATGGTCTTCCACCACCATCATGCCAATTTTGCATGAGACAACACAATGCTACAGCCATGGTAAGATGCTCTTCCTAAATTTGCATTTTGGATGGATAGTACTCTCCTTGGACAGTTGTAGGTTGACATTTATGATGAAGATTTTTGGGTTTAATATGATGTGTGGAAGGGATTTCAAGTATTACAGTTGTTGCACCCTTCCTATGTCAATAACATCCAAGAATTTTGAGTTAGAAATGCTATACTACAGCCATGATGGGCTGTCCTCTTCAAAATTATGCATGGGGCTGTGCATATCTTCCATGGACAACGAGAAAAAGGCAGGTTTGGAGACACTCTTTCCACTTAATATGATGGGTAAGAGGGTTCACACATGGAGATTGAGCAAAACCAATATCCCAACATCTTTGACATTACTTAGGAAGAAATTTAGCGCTGTACATGGGCACTACACCCAGTCATGCACTTCTATAGTCTGATCCAAACCCAATTGTGAAGATAATTCAGTGGGGCAGCTTCAAGACAACAATTGGAAATCCAAATCAGAAAGGTAACAACCATCCAAAAGAGGTGAGCATAAGTATTGGTATGTGTTGTTTACATCTTATGTTGAAATGCAATGATAAAGGGAAGAAGGCAATGCTTCCAAGCATGGCTAGCATGAAGAAGGAAGAGGCATATCTTCAGGGCACTCAATGCATAGAGGCTAGCAAGGGTCTACTCTTGGGTAAGGTGCTTCATGGTGATAATTTTCGGTTGGTTCCAGGCATGCACAATATTACCTCCTTGTGGGGAACACTTGAAGAATTAAGTGCAAATTGGAGCTTTCTTGTTGAAAGCCATCTTCTATGCCAAGTTGGGACAAGGATGGGTTGCAAGAATCTTGAGTTAAGGGCCAATATGTCTGCTGATTTCAACCATAGACTTGCTGATCTTCATTTTCCAGCTTATGTAAGACAATTTTCAGTCCCTACACTACTCATGAATTTGCCTTTTTCCATAAGATTTCAGTTTGATAGTTGTTATACCATTGTCTTAAGGTTGAACATGCAAGAATCAGATTTGGGACTGCCATTAGCAGTCATGAACAACTATGAACTTATATTTTCAAAGGAAATTCCATCATGGGTTGATATGGGAAGAAGGCTACAGCTGAAAGGAAGAAACAAATCAGATTTGATAGCCTTGAATTGGATAAGATTCCATGAGATTTATGGCTGTGGTGAATTGTTTCCAGCCTATCCACAATCTGATTTGAGTCTTGTGATAAGAGGGATAGCTGGTCCAACTGACTATTCATCTGTTCCTTGCTCTAGGACAAAAACTACAACAGTTTGGAAGGATTTTGATACAGCTGAGCATGCCAAAGAAGGAGATGTCATTGCTGTTTTTGAAAAGGGAGATAAAGAGGATTTCAATGAAGAGAAGGGCAGCAGAGGTATGAGTTTGTTTGGGTTTAAGCTCCTTCATTTGACAGGCACGGATCCAAATTATGGGAGCACTACAACATGTTCCTTCACCTTGATATGATGATACTTAGACATATAAGCTTGCAATTGATATTCTAGGACCAAGCACTTATCGACTTTAAAAGAACGAGGGACATAACCATGTGGAACCAACTAATGCTCAATCTCACCAAATGTTCTATGCTCTTAGTATATTCTTCATCTTTCGTCTAATTCATTTAGTTTGGTATGTTGACTAGTTTGCATCTTGTGTTAGAACTATTTGTACATTTCATTTTTACATACTAGTATAGCTTAACACTACGACTTGCATCTTGCATATCATTATAAAAATCATATTAGCTTAATCGTCTACATAATTATATCATACTACTACCATTATAAATGTTTTTGTACGATTTTAACCCCTTGGCCCTTTCCCTTAACCTTTTAGATCTTTCTCATATATCCTTAAGCTTCTCAGCTTTCCTTAAAACCTACTTAGCTATGGATTACTTTCGTGAATACCTTCCGCCACCTTACAAACCTCAGCCCCTAGCCTCTATCTCCTAACTACATTCTATTTTTTGCTCCCAGCCATCATAAGTGCCATTTTGTAATGGTCGAGAGTGTCATTTTGTATTCCAAAATAAGTTATATTCCTCGTAGCAACAACATTACAATATTTTTATGCCTCTCATCCACAACTTCCCTCGATTGAAAAAATCTTAAGTTTGTTCGTCATTGTATCACACCTTTATATCATCATTATATCTCCCTATTATACCACATTACTTGCTATGGGGCACAAAGGTCAGATTGAATTTCACACACTTTGATAAGGGGCAAGTCTAGGAATATCTAAGCTTCTAGGTCATAGGTCTCTCTCTTTTGGCTAGGTATAAGATCTTTTAGTGTTGTCACCTTACAAACCCGTTGTTGGCCTTAAATTCATTTGGAGAACAATAGAAAAAACCAAAAATCTAGAAATAATTAAAATTTCAAAAGCCATAAAATTTGAAAAGGAAAAAGGAAAATTCTCAAAAGCCAAATTGCAAATCACAACCAAAAATGATGTGATCATACCTATCTCCTAGGAATGCCCCTATTCTAGCTAAAAGCTCAAACTCTACAATGTATTCATTAACAACTAAAGGTCCGTTGGAGTGTAATAGGTCAATAGATTGGGGTAGGAGGTTGCATGTATAGCATTTGTGTCACTTGCCTTTTCATGCAAATACCCAATCCTCATAGTGAACATTGGCTTTGATGGGATTGGAGAACAAAGGAAAATTCGTGGGAGGTAAGCAACTTTACTTTTACATGCATTCTCATAGCCTTTATGGGATGTTACTACTTCACTAGTTAGCCCAAGCCCAGCCCTACTAGGTGTCCTAAGTCTTGATGTCACAAACTTTTTAGTCCCGAGGAATTGATTTGGGTATCTTGCTTCTAGTAAATAATACATTTTCATCTTGACTGCAAGGTCTTTTCCCTCCTTTCCATTTCTCCCCTTAATAGACAACCTTATGTTTAAGTCTCCCATTTTCTTTACATCACTCTCTTTACCTCTCTTTTAGGCATGATAACATTATGATGAAATTATAGATCTTGGGAATAAGATTATAAGACGTGGGAATCAACTGGGCTTTCCCATTGAGCTTTACCTACTTGAATGCAATTGCATCTTCAGCTTCCAAGATGCTCTTTCAACCATTGCTTTATCTTTCAAGAACTCCTCTTGGTTATGGTTGTTATCCTTAACTTTTGCCCACCTTATATATATTTCTTTTGGCCTTTAAACTTAATATAGCCTTTACCTTGTGGCTATTTGGACTTGTTCTAATACCTTACATATATTCCTTTTGGACCTAATCTACCCTTTATGTTGTGGCCATTGGGATCTGTCCTAATACCTTACATATCTCTCATCTACTCATAATCCAGCCTTCACCTCATGTGACTATCTAGATCCATCCTAGTACCTCACCATACTTGCTTCGACCTTCTAGACCTAATCTAGCCTTTACCTTGTGACTATCCATACCCATCCTAGCACCTTCTCAATGTACTTTCTCGGGGTTTCCAAACCTAATATAGACATTTTCCTTCGACTATTTGAACTTGTCCCAATACCTTACTTTACTTTCTTGGGGCCTTCTAGACCTAATATAGCTTTGACCTCGTGGTTATCCTGATCCATCCTAATACCACCCCTTACAGAAATATTATTTAACATATTTACATTTCAAAGACCCATCTGCATATGCTAACATTGCATTAGTCCATGTAGTCATGCTTCATTAGAGTTACCATAAGTAACTTTTGACGATGAAATGAACATTAGTTGTGTTCGCCATGATCAAAATAGCACAAGGGCATGCATCTATTCATCGAAAAGATAAAGTCGAGGCACATAGCTATCTTTTTCAGTATTTCCATTATTTCAATTCAGTTATTTCATTTTAATTTTGGCATATGTTTTTCACGAAGCACAATACCTTCCTAACTACGTGTCAAGTCATAAGCTTCATTGGGGCATATGTATACTCCTTGAAAATATTTTATCAGCATTTTGTTTCATAAATGACTATAGTGCATTAATCTCCCATACTTAGGATTTTGGTGGGCTGGTTTTGATCCAACTTGGGAGTGGCTACCTACTTACAACCTTTATACCTTTTGATTCATCTTCTAGGACCTTTCTTGAATTTCCCTTGCCCCCTCCTAATTGCTTGCATTTTACCCAATATACGTTGTTTTTCACAAGCCATGGTTGGTGACATCAACTATAGGGAATTACGATGTAGGAGTCTACACCACTCTTTATAGGGTTATTCTTAGTCATTTCCAAAACAAGAACTCCCCATTTGCTTTGCCTAAGCTTACAAATCTATATTAATGCCTTAGTGTTGCTAAAGAGGACTAGGATAAGGGAGCTTCATCAAAGGAAAACAAGTTCCAATAAAAGGCCTTGGAGATTCAAGAGTAGGAATAAAAGGCCTTATTGATTCAAGAGTAAGAGATCTACCGAAATGTAATCCAAGTCTTTGGAGTCTCCACCTAAGGTTTATCTTTCTTGACTACACCTACAACCATCTCTAACAAAGTGCTCAAAGCTAAGGAGGTGATTAATGCACCATGTCATCAACTCATGGTAAGTATCCCTTTTCCCTATCCCGCTTTATTTTGTGCATTCTCTGTGAATGTATGTGTAATGCTTCATTTCATTTTTGTTAAAGTAAATGTTTATTACTATTTATTATATTGTTACTTTTATTTTATCAGCTCAACCCTTGCCTATTACCACGGTCCTTAACCTAATTACCATAGCCTTGCTTATTACCCTCAAGTGTCGATTGTAGGAAGGAATTTTACTTTCTTCCTTATTTAGAGGTTTTGACATAGTAGAGACCCACTTCTAGGCCCACCATTATCTTACTTGTTTATTGCGATACACGATAATAGCCTCTTGCTTCTAGCCACAACTGCACTAGTGTCTTGTCATATATGTATATGTTGGTTCTAGAATAGTCTTATACCTTCAACTTATTTAAAGGCTTGTATATGTAGCATGGTTACCTAAGTCTTGGGGATGGCGGGACGAGGTTTCGAGATGGCAAGGGGACAACTATTAAAATAATATATACAAATTAATAGTAAATGTTTTAACTTTTATTTAATGAAATTTAGGGTTAAAACTTTATTTAATGTTTTTAGGGTACTTTGTGATTAGGGTTCAATGTTTTTGGGAATAGCTTTTTTTGGGGGTGGGGTTGTATAGGAGGGGAAGTAGGTGGTTTTATTTTAAAGTAAAAGCATTGCAAAATGTTAAAAAAATAAAATTGGGGACGTGCCACCTCACTGCCAGGGGATGTCGCCAAAATCTAGGGGACGTGTTCTGCGTAACATTGATATGTAGAAACCCATTTTCTAGGCCCATTACAAACATGTTTGAAATAAATCAAATATAATGTGTTTTAAAAAGGTGTGAATTATGTTTGAGCAAAAAAAGAGAAATATATAATTCTTTCCAAGCAAATAACGTGTAGCATGTAGAATATCATATAAAGTTTTCTCTTACACCAAAATTCCGGGATGGGGACAATAGAGGATAGGGGTGCGTGTTTTTGGGATGAGGAGAGTAGGGGACAAGGGGATGTGTTTTTGGACAGATTTTTTAGGAGGCCATTTTTAGGGGACGACTATTAAAAATAAGGGAAAACTTAAAAATATAGGAAATCTCAAATATTCACATTATAGCATTGGCATTGATAAGGCATTCATCATATACATTATAGAACCTCAATACATAACATGAGAGTTGAATTGATATTTCACATAAGAGTCAATGTGCATATATATAATTATATCATATAAAAATTACAGTGAAATGCCCAAAGGCTGTAAGATTCAACTACAAAACAACAAATACATGGAAAATTTTCCGCTTTTCCTAGTCAACATTTGTTAAACATTGCATCAAAATTGGAGTCCGGGTCACTCAAATTGTGAGAACTTCATCTTATTGAACCCAACCATTCCCTCCCATGCCTCCTCAACAACCTATTTGGCATCTTTGGGATCAACATCCCAACGTGTGGCTAGAGTTTGACGATACTCAGGAGTTTGTTGATCGTGAAGTTGTAAGGCTCTATGCACAACCACTAACTTCTTCACTCATTAAGAGGTAAGCCTATTCCTCTTCACTATCCGAATGAATCTCTATGTAAACCAATTTCTCTTTGCAGTAGAGGAACTTAAAACTTGTGGAAGGAGGTGAATAGCAAGAATCCTCATGTTTGGCGCATCTTTGCCATGCCATGTCCACCATCCAATATGGTTTGATTGAGCTAATGTAGTTTTATGTGTCCTTGCCTCGTAGTTTGTTAAATGTTGGACCGTGGAGATTAAAAAGGCTAGCCACTTTTGAAGTAAAGCAGAATCCTCTTTAGTATGCATCTTTCGAAGGGCCTTTATGAGCCCTTCTTTCAACTTTTCATCCTTAGATGGAGGCACTCTCCCAAGCCTTGCTACATACCACTTGGGATTTAGAGCATAGGCCGCCATATGAAGTGGGGTCTTCATGGTAGTGTCACAATGGGTCTAATATGCTCCTCATAAAATCCCAAATTAGGATCCCTGCTATGAATGGATTGCTTCATCTATCCAAGCATGTTGTCAAATGTCTCTTAAATCCCTCCAAGCCTAGGAGAGTTTGTATCAACATATTTTATGCCCCACACAACAATTGAGATGATGGGGCAAACATATATGCAAACAAGTTACATAAAAATTCAAAAAGATTAAGACTCAAAGAGTGAATGCTATTACAATGAATGGAAAATTAAAATAGTTACAAGTTAGAAACATTAATAGAGTAATAATTTTAAATTTAAGTCATAAAATTAGCAATTTATTACCTAATTGTGGACCACAATCACTGCCTATAATATTTTGTTTTACACATTTTCCTTTAGTCATGTTTGCATCGGCCATCTACCCTACTCTTGATTAACCATCATTAAGCGTAGAGGCGTCTGAACCTTAAGCATCCTCTCTAGCAAAATTATGTAGGTGGCATATCTAGTATCCACGAGCTTAAGGAATTTCTTTCTCAAAAAAATCTTGAATAGAGTGAGTGAGGCATGATGGTTATAAATGAACATTTTCATGTATCTAGCTTTTTCCACCACTTCCTTCACCCGATTTATCTTCCCAATGTTTTTCAATGTATTGTTCGATACACGAACACAACATGGAACCCAAAAATGTGCTTACAAGCAATCTCTGCCATCAAGTCAGATAACTCACATACACGAGGTTGAATCGGTTACCACCGTACAACATTTGGGGTCCAACCTCTCTATGTCATCCTTCAAAATTTGAATGTGGAAGTTTGCATCCTTCATCTTCTTTGAATGATTAATAGCTCTAAGAAAATAAGAGTCAGTTGGACATGTGACAATGATATTGATGAGTGGCTGATGTCTAATATTGGTCCACCCATCCATGATGATAAAATAGTTCACCCTTATCCATGTTTTCCACATCTCCTCCATCACCACACTCACCTTAGAATACTCTTTATCAAGGAGGCTAGTGCGTAGTTTATGTTCTCTAGGGGCAAACAAGGAACCAACAACAATTACATCTTTGAACATTTGTTTGAAATAGGGAGAATGTGCCACATGAAATGGTATGGCACGAGCAAAGAAAAAATGGCAATAGAAGATTTAGCTACTTCTCGTGATTGCATATTGAACATCCCTGCAACACTAGTAGCCTTTCTCTTTCCCTTGGTAGAACCCTTTCCCCTTTGACTCTCAACATCCATAGTTTGGGTAGGCAATGGCATACTAGGTTGTGTAGTCTCTATTGGCATTCCCTTATTTCTTGCCTCACCCTCCATGTACAACCTAGTCACCTCAACCTTCTCAGCTAAGGTTATTTTTCCACAACCTTTTACCCCATCCATTTATGCACAAAAGATGAGAGTAAACCCTTGTGGAACTACCCCTATAATCCTTGTTGCACAAATGACATAGACATATTTAGCAATTGTTTTGTTTTCTTGTCTTTGTCTATGGCTGTTGCAAATGATGAAAGGGTTTTTTTAGGATTAAATGGGGCCTTTTCAAAATTTTGAGGAATTATATAGGGCATTCAAATCGGTTATTTGAACCCAAATTCCTTGTGACACTCCTACTCTCAGAAGAACCCCTAGTAGCACCTTTACAATCTTTGTGTTTAATTTGAATTTCTTCATTGTCACTACCCTCATTGCTGCTTGTAATGTCACTTTTTAGGGCTGAAACTGAAAACAAGAAATAACACAAACCCAAACTGAAAGTAATCTGATTTTTATAACAGCCAACTGAAAATTATAACAGTGAACAACAGTCTGATTTTTAGAACAGCAAGAAAAAAAAATAATTCATCAAAATTGCACCATTAACACCATCCAAAATATGTAGGGACACTTAGAAATATTTTAGAGCCAACAATAACCAAGAAATCAACCTCTAAACCCCAGCTGGAAATTAAATAAATGACAACAGAGTACACCCTTACAAAGTGGCTGGAAATGAATGATTCCAAGCCAAAAAATGAAGTACAATGTAGATTCTGCTGCCAAAAATATGAAGAATGCAATGATGGTTGAGTTGAGTGTCGCCGTGCCCTAGAAACCACCCAACACTTCCTCAAGGTGGGTCGCTCCCTAGGAGAGGGGCTGAAAATCACTATAGGATCAAACCCTAGCTGAAAATCTGCAATATCCACCTTCTTGAAGCACTAGGAACAATCAATTGAAGAGTTTTCGTTCTTCAATCAACAAGGAAGGGTTTCGTCCTCCTTGTGTAGCCACACCAAAGGATTTTCGCCCCTTAGTGGAAGGAATTTGAGCAATCAACCCAAAACCAAGCAAAGTATAATTTTATGACAAGAGATGATCCACAAATGAGTCCAAGCGACCCCTTTTATACCCTTTTGGTGGCGCCAAAACCAATTAGGGAGTTTTCCCCTATGACCAACCTCATAATGATGATTGCTTTTAATTTTATCTTTGGCTTTTCCTCTTCAACTCGGCTGACTTGACTTATGAGAGAAACTATGAAAGAAAATGCAAATGCTCACAAAAATGACAAACACTTCCCTTGTTAACTTCCTTCTTGCCCATGGGAAGTGGAATGGGCTAAAAGTCTCCAAAACGACTTAGCTTGGGAAAGGGGACATTACATTGCTCATTGTTTTTATTGAAAACTCAAAACACATTTGCAAGTGCCAACATAAAACAAAAAACAAACAAAAAATTTCCCCCTAAGTGTTTGAAACTTTGAAAAAAAAAATAAAAATGCATTTTTTTGTGTGCACGTGCACAATGGATAGTAAACTTATCTCGAATGATGTAGTTTAATGCTCTCTTGCCTTCTTCTCAATGTTGGCCTCTTCCCTTCTCACTGCTGTTCTCCTTTGTCTTCTTCACAAAATGCAAAATGGCAAAAATGAGTTTGTTTTTAATTGTTATTGTGGCTGTTTTAGGGTTAGGGTTGGTGTAAAGACATGTGGGTCTTTGTGGGCCCTCTAACCCCCACAACCTCCCTTCTTTAAATTGAGTTTTTTCAAAAAGATATGTTTTTTTTTTTGCAATGTTGTAGGGGACGACGGCCGTCATCGGCATGGTTGAGGGATGTCTAGACATTCCTGATCGTCCCTTGTAATTTTTTTCCCATTCTGGGGATATTTCCCACAAGAATGAAATTTCGTGGAGGTTTGGGGATGTTTCCTACTCGTCCACATATCCCCAAAACGCCCCCTACAAGTTACGGCTCCAAAAAGCTGGAGATGCATCCCTAGGGTACATTGAATTTTTTGATTTAGGGTCAGTTAAGGTTAGAGAGAGAGTAGGTCAACATTGCTGCACTCTCTCCAGAAAAAGAGGTTTTGACATGTATGGCCGGATAAATGAGAAAACATGTTTTTTTAAAAATTTGGAGGTCTTTCTTAACTATGGGCCTTACTATATTTTTCACCTTAATTCATACCATGTTATCAATATTGAAACAACATTCGAGACAGCAATCATTATACAAAATACATTGGCTCTTGGGATTGGTTATCTGTGGAAAAATGCCTAGGATGATAAATTGTAAATTGCAAAGAAAAATGGTAATATTGTCTTATGGGTTGCTAGATTTACCAGTGGTTGAGTGGACCAAAACAATTGTACGAGTATATATAGTATCTGTTTGTTTGTATTACAATACACATCATGCAATGAGAAAGGAGAATGTTGCATTGAATTTTTAATGGTTATTGTTTATAGAACTGCTGCGGAGAACAAACGGATGCTAGACAAATCTATTCGTGATATAGAACGTGAAAGACAAGGTCTGCAATCTCAGGAGAAAAAGCTTATTGTTGAGATTAAGAAAACTGCAAAGCAAGGACAAATGGTATATTTCTGTAAATTTAAAATCCATATGAATAAGCTGACTGGAACAGGGGATAAAGAAATTTAAATCATTTCTCATTTATGATTTATATTCTTTTATTTGGTCTTATGATTTTTCCAGTGCCCTGAGTTGATTTTACATTCATAAATATTGTTTGAAATTTCTGTGATGTAACAGACACTGATTAAAGCATACAATTTAAATTATTGTGTTGCTCTAGGCACTATATCATTTCACATTTTGTCAGCTGCACTTTGTAGGCCGATCTGATATTTCACAATTCTTGTAATCACCAAAACTATTCACTTCACTTTGCTTTTTACTCTTAGGGTTTGATATTCAATGATTCTCATAATTTATGCAAGAGAAATAATGGGCACTTTATGCTTATTTGAGTCTACTATATTGGTGTTTTCTTCCATTTCTGTTGTTTACTCATGACCAGTTTCAGTCATCTCCTTATTTTTCCACTCACAACAACTTTCATTATCTGGATTGTTCCAGCAGATTTACACTTGTGTTCCTTTGACCATACCTATTTATAGTTAAAACAAAGCCCTTTGAGCTAAATCAACAAGTTCTACCATTTTCCCCTTTGAATGCCCAACAATTGAAGAGTGAGTAAAACTAATATTCACATTCCCTTTTGATTTCTGCTTTGCTGCCAAATGGATTTTGGGGTTAGTTCCCTGCTGTAGATTGACTCCTAACCACCTCTGAACCGGTATTTCCTTGATGCAAGGCTTCCTCAAGACTGGTAGACTTGAAAGCTTTTATATTCTCAGATGGAGCCTTTCAATCCATCAATACACATAACTACTCTCTTTTATGAAGAGATTCTCCACAAGCAAGATAGCTTGGCGTAATCCTCTAGAGTAGTATGCCACCATTCCTTGTTGTTTCATGTTATATAGACTCAAGAAGTAATCTTATTATGTGTAGGCCTCAAAATTAGGATAAAAATTTGTAACGAGTCCATCTCACATGATTATGTAAATTTGATTGCCTGCATCATCCTTTTCATATTCATGCTCAACCATGTGCTATCAATCAAATGTAGGCCCATCAAGGCATATGATCGCAAATTGGACTTTTTCAAAGTCTTCCACATAAACCAGCCATAAAAACAGGAACCTCCCTATCTAAGTGCTAGGTTTAATCTCTTTGCTCACACCATCAAACTTTGGAATAGGAATTCTCTCACGCTGCCTCTTATACGACCTGATTTTATTGATTACCCTGATTTCTTCGATCAACCCTTCTTCCAGCAAAAATGTTCTGACGGACCCCTCTTCTATGTCATTCCCTTGTCCTCTATTGCTCCTTTTGATGAGAGCAATCACTAAATGAAAAGCTTTGCTAATCTTGTTCATGGTTTTTTTCATTTCTTCTAGTGAGGTTTAAATTGCTTTTTCTTCTGATGAGGCATTTTAAGACCTCATATTGTCATCCATGTGATAGCTGGAGAAGGAATTCATTCTGTGTTGTCCCACAAGGCCGAGAGAGTCACTGTTATACTTCTGTTATGATCCTAAACTGATCACTGCTGAAACCAAATTGACCATGCCATAAACCAAAATTTTGAAGAACTCAAATGGATAGAAATCTGAAATGACTGGAAACATGAAATTGGTAAGAAGTAAATTAAAAATTCAGAAAAACAGATATCTGTAACTGCTGGACTTAAAACTCAAATCCATAGCTGCTGAAAGATCAGAATCGAGCCTTTTTTTTGAGAACTGGAATGAAAATGGAGCTATAATACTACTGAAAATATATGAGCTCTTTTTCTGTAGTTTTTACTTTGAACTCCTAATAGTGAATGTTTGAATGAAGTTATGCTTGCTCTTTGAAATAGTGTAATCCTCACCTCCATTTTACCTATCCACACTTATACGAAGAGAAATGAACTGAAACTAATACAAGAGAAGCAATATTAATAGAATATTTTAGTAAAAAATAGAATAGGAAAAATAGCGTACACACAATATGCAAGGTTTCGCCTGGGAAACCCTGTTGGTTGGGGAAAAACAACACAATAATTGTTGTTCTGTGAAAGCTCCCCAACCTCCTATGTGCTAGAGATGTTGTTCTTCGTGAGAAAAGGGGTGGCGCGAGCGCAGACAACAATAGGCAGGGTCTGTGCAAACAGGTGGGGCTTTTCCTCTCTTGAAAGGAGGTGTGCGCAATGGATTGCATAATGCACTTCCCTAAGGATAAATCTCACTAGGTCTTGGTGGCCATAACATTTGCTGGGATGTAATGTCCCTTTTTCCCACTTGAGAGCTATTATTTGGTCTTCTTGCCATTCCTTCTCCGTGGCAAAGAAGAGAAGAAGATGGAGGAGAACATTGAGCTTCCATTTGATATGTTTTTACTAATTTTTAATATGTTCTTTTAGTGTTTTCTTTCTTATAACAGGTTGGCTGGGTTTTAATTAATTAATGGAAGCTAATGAAGGAAAAGAACATCTTTAAGAGGTCGGTCTTGCTATTCCAAGCCTTGGCGCCAAAAGGAGGATATAAAAGAAGATTAGAGGGTTCATTTGAGATCTAGACTTTGGTGCATTTTCCGAATATTGGGCATTGTGAGCTTGTTGCTCCTTGTTCATCCACTTGAGGACGAAAACCCTCTTGTGAGGCTTCCTAGAAGGACGAAAACCCTTCTAGTGGCTTGGGTGAAGGACGAAAACCCTTCATCATTGTTTGGTTTTGAAGTAAAGGGCAGATTTGTGGAGAAAACATTCACTTTCATATTTTTATTTGCTTCCTACATGTGGAGCGACCTACCTTGGTGTAGGGTTTGAGTGCTTGGTGTTCATAAAATTGTATTTTCATTTCATAATCTGATTTGTCATATTTTATAAGGCCGGAATCTGCATTTTCATATTTTTGGAGAAGTTTAGCTATTTTTTCTAGCCCTCGGTTTGGTTAGTCTGCTGCTGATTTTAAATAATTAATTCCAGCTGTGCAAATTGATATTTCATCCATCTTTTGATGTATTTGTGATTCATAAATGTTGCCGTGGATGGAGTAATTATTTTGTAGCATTATTTATTGATTTGTATGGTGAAAGGTGGTCTTGAATTCCATAAACAATTCAATTCCTTGGTATATTGCAGATTTCAGATTTACTTCAGTTGTTGATTATAAAAATCAGATTTGGAGTTTTTTTTTTTTGAGCTATTTTCCTATTTCTTTGGTTTAAACCCTTGAAAGGGTCATTACATGGGAATAACTCAAGGTGGCTGGTGGGTGTTTGATTTTCAAAGGGCGCTTGTTGGTTTGTTTCGATTGATTCTAGTGCTATTGGGCACGGGTTGCACAATAGGAAAACCATGGGATTCAGCCTCAAATGGTTTAGTGTGGGTGCACACGAGGTTGACGGGCCATTCATTCCTTGCGTGCGACAGTCTCCTTTGTGAGGGGTATTACGCAATGAGTATCACCTGCAATCACAAAGAGTTAGTGAAATAAATTGGTTGGAAGATTTAGTCCTAGATTAATCCTAATCTAACAAGGATTTATAAAAACACACAAATGAGAAAAGGGCAGGTAAAAACGAGAAATAAATCCGATGTAGTGGCAAAGACCCCTTTCTGGTTGGTGAAGATAAATCCGAGAAACCTTACTCATGCTTAGACTAGCATTCGGTCAATCAAGACAGGAGTAGGTGCAAGAGTGAGGAATTTGTTGCAGAGCAAAGAGGGACACAATGCCGTTGGATGCACAGGAAGTGATCATTCATTCTAAGCAATGTTTGAATGATATATCGATTGATAATTAAATGGGATATACTTCAGTCAGATGTAAAGAATGCATACAAACATCAACATTTAGGACGAAACACAGTAGAAAGAAGAAAACTAAGGCAAATGCATTAAAATGTTTAGAAACTTCTTTCTACAAGGATCCGACCATAATAAGGTCTTTTAGCTTGGTATTCATAGGAAAACCACACTTGGGCACAATTACGTGTTGCAATAAATGGCCACCTACATGACGTTCAATTACAATAGGCTACGATCTGCTACCAACCACAAATACACTTGGCAGCAGTTTACAATATTCAAATCAAATTGAATGCCCCTTGGGCGATCTAAAAGAATATCATTTTTAATCTTCGATTTTGGAAGGCAACATT
Organism: Taxus wallichiana var. yunnanensis; assembly: GCA_018340775.1. Classification (NCBI taxonomy): domain Eukaryota; kingdom Viridiplantae; phylum Streptophyta; class Pinopsida; order Cupressales; family Taxaceae; genus Taxus; species Taxus wallichiana. The sequence goes on along the minus strand of CM031242.1, from coordinate 60,650,831 downwards.
CAATGCTCTGTGTAGTGCAGGGGTAGCTTGAGGCAAAGTCAATCTTCATTAAATGCATTTAACACCTGCTCTCTGACATGGAGTGTCCAAGGAGATCTCTCCAGCCTCTTTTGTTGACAATGTGAAGAAAATCTGATTCTTTGACATAAATGTCAGCTCTGAGCACTGCGCTGTCTGAAATGGTGAATTTGTTGACCTTAGCGGCGTTTTTTTTGTTTAGTGACCATGTACTGTGTGTCTTCTGCATAGTGTACATAATGAGTGATTGGCAACATATGGGATTCACTTGATGGTTCCGTGCATTAGTTTTGCGTGGTGGGATGTGGTAGTCTTCTGTGCAATCATCCTCATTTTGCCTTTGCGTGACGGAATTTTTGGCTTTTGAGCACCCTTCGGAACTTTTTTGCGGGTGAGCCTTCAGTTCCCACAGAGCACAAAAAAAGCGCAAAGTTAGTATTGCGAATGTAAAGGGCACATTTCAATCATTATCATATTGTATGCATTTGGCTAGTGCATGTTTCTCTTCTGTTTTGTGCACAAGTTTGCGCACTCTTGGTATTTCATAGTTTGCGTGACACAAATGAATGCGTGCTCAACTATGTGCATTGTCTTCCTTATGAGAATCTCTAACACTTTCTTTGTGCAACCTTTGATATATCTCGAATGTGTGCATACTATCTGCACAACATAAAGCTTGAGAAAACTAAGTGTTAGGTATTAGATTTTCCCAAGTGGGCAATATTTCAATCAATTTTACAATTGTGGTGAAGATTGCAAAGTCATTGTTGGGATTGCACACAGTGTATGGTGGGTTGCCTGGTAAGTTTAGGTATCGCGAAGCATTGGGAGACTGTAAGACTTGTGATATGGCCATGCTGTGAAGCGCGAAGCTAGGTTGAGCATGGGAGATTTGTGCAATGCTATAGGGGTTTAGTGTGAATGGTGCCAAGGCAAATAGGGAAGCCGTGGAACATTGCACAAGGTATGCACAGGCTGTGCTGAAGGCAATGATGTGTGGTATTATGGATACTGCACAATGAGATTGCGCTGGGTGAAATGCAAGCTGCGTACAAGAGATGATGCAGGAGGTCATGCTGAAAGACACAAAGCGGTGCACACGAAGCAAGAAGGCCACAAAATACTGCGCAGGCGATGGAATGCTGTGCAAGATTACTGTGCAAAGCTCTTTGATGCTGCGGGCAAAGGTGGTCACTTGCGCACTCAAAATGAGAGTCAAGGGAGATCATGCACACTTGAAGTATGAAGAGCTAACTATAAGGGGGGCCAAGAAACATTTGAAGGGGCCTAAGGAAAGAGAATTTGAACTATGCAGGGCCTAAGTAGTTTGGTTTTAGGGAAAGGCCAGAGGTTCCATTATTTCGTGAGGGGAAATTAGGGCATGTGGTGTAGACACAACAATAGTAACCTTATTTCTTATTGCATCAACTTAATCGTTCACTATACAATATTGTACTTCAAATTTCTGCTTTACCTTAATACATGTGAAGTATATGTAGGCATCAATAGGAAACCTTCAAAGCAGTATTATGATACAATTGGTACGAGAACCATGGTTATACAAAACATGGGCTAAAAACACCAAAATCACCTATACAGATTCCCAAAATCAGGAAGGTGGTTGCCCAATACATATTGAACCATGAAAAGTATAAAACACATTTCGAATTTTTTTCCCTCTTTTTGAATACTTTCCTTAGGGGGCCACAAATTTATACTTTCAGCTGCTAAGGGTGGTTGTGCCCGTTGATTTCATACATCAAGAAATTTTCTTAGTACTCATAGCCTTCGTCAATAAATCAACAACATTCTCATCTTTATCAACTTTTTCTAACAATATCTTCTTGTCTTCAACCATTTATCTACCAAAAAGGTACTGTAAATCAATATACTTTGACTAAGAATGATAAGCAGGGTTCTTTGCCAAACATATTGCACTTTGACTGTTATAGTGTATCCTTAAGCTTTTTGTAAGGTACCTGTGGTTGAGCACAACCTTTGTAACCATACGGCTTCCTTGCAAGCACGAGTAGCTGCTATGTACTCTACCTCTGTTGGAGATATTGCAGCAACTGCCTGCATTTTGCACATCCAACCTGCTGCTACCACAAACAAGTTAAACACCTAGGCACTTGTAGATGTTCAATAGTCAAAATCTCCAACCCAGTCAGAATCCACAAAGCCTTGTAAATTCACAGTTTTATTCTCTTCATGTCTTCCTTAGTAGTAGGTTGCATAATCTAAAATGCCATGCAAAATATCTGAAGATCCTTTTCATTACAGTCCAATGTTCCTAATATTCTCACTACTTCCACAACATGGGCAATGTCAGGTCTAGTACAAATTATAGCATACATTAGGCTCCCAACAACACTTGCATACGAAACTTGAGACAAATCTTCAATTTCCTTTTCTATCTTAGGACACTGTTCAAAAGATAAGTTATGACCAACAGGAAAGGGAGTACTGACATGTTTATGTAATGTCCCTTTTTAGGGATTTAATGAATTTTCCAGAAATCTGGAAAATAATTGCAGCAGACTGATAATTAATGGCAGCGAAGGGAATTTATGGAAATTAGTGCCAAAAGCCTTTAACAAATATCTGAGAACACTTAGCAATAATTATCAAACACTTATAAATTGAATTTAGACCAAATTGAACTATTTTTATGCACAATCGAACTGCTGCTAACAAACAGTGAAATCTGGAAATCACAGTCCTTGAAAAATGATTCGATTTACCTATGAAAGTGCCTTGACTGCTGTGCAAACTTCGATTTGTGCTTGAAAAATGGGGCGACCTGATTTGGATAATTTATTTGGAGTTATTTGCTCACAACAATTAAATATTTAATCATTTCCAAGTTGAATTGGCAAAGTACACAGTAAAATCAGATTTGGCACCAAAAGAGCTTCAATAAAATATTATTCTTTAAATCTGAAATGCTTAAAGACAAAGGTGAGAGGTTTTTGTTCCTCACTTTGGTACTCAATTGGGGTTTTCGTCCCAAATGGAAGATATGAGAATTTATCTCAAAATCTGGAAATTACAAGTCAAGTCGATATGCCAAAATGAATCCCAAAACCCCTATTTATAATGATTTCCCTAGCTTGGCGCCAAAACCCAAAAGACATGTCTTTTCATATACCTTGGCTGACCCCTTTAATATCATTTTTGTTTTATTATGGCCGACCCATACTTATATAATTATTTATATAAAAAATACATATAAATGGATGAACATTAATTGCTGCTCTTCTCCTTGACTCTTCTTTTATTCTAACCTCGAAGGAATGGCTAGAAAATTCGAACTGGGTCTTCTACGTTGGAAAAAGGGACATGACAGTCCTCCCTCCCCAAGATTGCTTGCCCTCAAGCAATCGTAAGCTCCTCATATTCTGCCTCTGTACCAATGTCTTCATCTTCTGAAGGGGATGATGGCTTTCTGGATAATGCATCTGCTACCACATTCTGCTTCCCTCTAACATATTCGATGTCGAAATCAAATGCCTGGAGTCTACTCACCCATCTTTGTTGCCGATCATTTAATTCTTTCTGATGAAGAAAAAATTTCAGACTGTTGTGGTCAGTTTTGACTATAAACCTCCCACAAATCAAGTATTGTCTGAATTTAGTCAAGGCATGCATGATGGCAAGCATCTCTTTGTCATAGATGGAAAGCTTCTTCTCATGCTCCTTCAATTTTCTGCTCTCAAATGCAATGGGGTGCTGGTTTTGCATTAGTACTGCTCCTACCCCTTCACTTGAAGCATCACATGCAAGCTCAAAGGGCTGAGAGAAATCTGGGACAACAAGTACTGGGCATGAACACATCTCCTTCTTCAATCTTTTGAAGGCTTCTTGGGTTGATTCGACCAACTGAAGGCATCTTTCTTTGTGAGAGAAGTCAATGGTGCTGCAATTTGAGAAAAACCCTTCACAAATTTCTGGTAGTAAGAGCATAAACCCAAAAATCCTTTCAAGTGAGATACATTGGTTGGTGTAGGCCAATCCAAAATTGTATCTTACTTTGATCAATGCGCAAACTCCTGTGCATTGATCACATGTCCCAAGTACAAAATTTCATGCATACCAAATTCACACTTGGATTTCTTGGCATACAAAGACTGCTGCTCTAAAATACCCATCACTATGTCTAGATGTTGTAGATGCTCCTCCCATGATTTGCTATAAATCAAGATGTCATCAAAAAATACAAGTACAAACTTCCTTAGTTGCTTACCAAAAATATGGTTCATGCAGGACTGAAATGTGGTAGGAGCATTTGTCAAACCAAATGGCATGACAAGGAATTCGAAATGCCCGTAGTGACATCTGAATGCAGTCTTGTGAACATCTTCTCTCACTCTTATCTGATGGTATCTGGACCTCAAATCTATCTTGGAGAAGTAGAGTGCTCCATGTAATTCATCTATCAGATCATCGATCTTGAGAATGGGATACCGGTTCTTAATGGTCTTCTTATTCAACAACCAGTAATCAATACACATTCTTAAAGTACCATCTTTCTTTTTCACCAACACTAAAAAAGAAATATGAGGAGCTAGGCATATATAAACCTTATATCAAATAGAGTCTTGATAGTCTTCTCAATTTCTTCTTTGTATATTCGGGGTGGTGGTAAGGGGTTATTTGTTTTTGAACCGTAGATAAAGTCCAATTCAATCACATTTTTTGAAAACCTCTTTATTGGAAATCCAAATGAGGAAGCTATTCTAAGACCTTAGCATGTGTTGGTACCCGATTTAATCTCCTTGAATTTTCCCATGCAACATCATGGATTTGACAAGACACTTCGAGGCATATAGATGATTTGTATGTCGTTTTGTAGCCGGGGAAGCAATCTATTTGACTTTTTAGCACTCAGGCTTTGAAGAAGTGGGTAACACCTTAAAAGATGTGATCTTATCCTAACTATTTTAGGTTGTGCCTCTCAACCAAGGTAAGAGAACCTATTTTGTAACCTCTCGTTATTGAAGAATGCTTGGTAAATCCTTCTTTTGTACAATTTTTATAGTGAAGACCTTGGGAAAATATGATCAACACACCAAATTTGACTCTCATGAGTTGTCACTTCTAGATTATGGAGATATTTTCAATATAAGGCAAAGGTTACTAAAGACATTAAGAAATCCCGATTGTTATTTGCATATTTTTCAAGTCGATTTTGTTCCTTTGTTGATACATTGGGCAAACGGGGGTAGTTTAGGGTGGATTAATGGTTTTTAAATGATTTTGGTGGGAGATGATGCTTTAGATAAAGTTGATTATACCGGATCTTTGGAGGGACTTCACAATAATGAACAACTTCACATGATGCTTGAGAATAGTCAAGATTTCCTTGAATGCAAGGTGTGCTTACTGGAGGCCCGGATCAACATGTTTTCACATAATATTTGAGACTCCAACACGAAGGCTCGAATGGAAGACTCGATTCAACACTAAAGTTTCGATTAATCACGCCTAAGGTACACCCTGAAGACTTATAGACAATCTTTATCAACATATGACGGTGAATTGATTTTAAATTTGTTTATCTCATCCACGATGAAGGCCTTTTCTTGAAGTGAAATTCAAATACCATTAGATTGTCACAAGGACGAGATCCTGTGTGATTTCACAAAAATTTCTATAAGATTAAGGAAGATATCAATTTTTGAAGTTTTCAAAGAAATTATTTTTCTACTTTTGCATTTTGTTGGTTAAATAAGTGATACAAAATTGCTAAATATTAGACACAAATTAATTCCAAAATTGCTTAGATTCATTAGGGGGTAAGCTTTTAGAGCAATCTCGGTTAGCTTGAGGTCAATGGCTATAATTTCAAGTTTACAACTTGACACGACATAAAATCTAACACGAATAAAATAACGGGTAATACTCGGCTTTGGTCTCTGGGCAAGACGGTTTTCTCAAATTTTTCTCAAGAATTCATACTCACCATTTGCAAAGAGTATTCTCATTGCATTTATACATTTTTACTTACTCAATTTTCCCCAAACATCACTAAGAATATTCGAAGGACCTTTGCTTGTTACCAATTTGTTTCCAAACGATGCTTAACAAATTCGATCAAAAGCCGGTGGACCAATGGAATGATCACGTTTCTTGGGCCCTCGACTAATGACCATTTGAGGCCATGCTTGGAAGTTTTTCGAGTCCCTTTAATCATTCTCGATTCTATGCATGAAATCCCATTTTAATCATTTTTCGAGCCTCTGCATAGAGTTGATAGGTCATCCCTTTTACTCTCGAGGCAACGCCTTTTTCACCTTCTGCCACCTCTACCTTCATCATTTCATCCCTTTCCCCTCCTTTCCTCTCACGAAATTTTACTCTGCCCAACTTCGGATCTCATTTTGCGTTTTTGCACAAGCCCAAGCCCAAATCCACTTCACTTCAAAGTACTTCAAATTTACAAGTTGAGCTCCCAAATTGATTCATTGAACTTTGCAGGACCAAAACGACACAAATTTGCCAAAAATTGATGAAGAATGATGCAAAAAATGCATCTCCAAACATCTTGGAGCTTAATGGCGGCAAAATCAAATGAAATGCACAACTACCGTTGATCTTGCCTTTCAAATTTTAATCTGAGCCCTCCACATGGCAAAATGTGATTGGAAACGGGCTTGGGAGCACTTTTCGACATTTTATAACTTTTGGAAAAAGTAAAATTTTGACATTTTTTCCCACAAACCCTTTCACCGTTAGCTTTGGAGTCCATGTCCTTGGGTCCCAAATGGACTTGCGCTTCATTTTTTTCACTTTATACTTATTTTCCAAAAAGGAAAAAGTTCCACATTTTCCTTAGCAGCCCGCACTCCGTTTTTGACTATTCAACGCTTATTTCTTTCCTGTCGGGACCGTGCTTGAACTTACCATTTTATCCCTTTTTACAAAAGGCAATAAACCTTAAATGACCCCGAAGCTCCGTTTCTCCATTTCCCCACATGCTACGTGTCTCAATGGCGCATTTTGAGATGGTCCCAAAAGTAGAGACCCCAAACAAGCGCGGACTCAACATGTGTCTCAATCCTTCAACAAAAAGGACTTAATCTTCTTTTCACACACGGGAGACAGAAAACATGACAGAGGCCGCAAATGAGGAAATACAATGACAAGCGGGCGAGACTAATTTGAGCACCAATAACATGTTTGTCAAGTATAGCTTGTATATCAACATGAAAAGTAGACTAGGAGGAAGAACAATCAGCTCTTACCAAACAATGTGCTGCCCATGTAACCTTCCCCTTCTTGAAAGTTCTCTCCATGCTCTTTGTTGTTACCATCTGCGGTGTCCCTCCTTTTATTCCATGCAAGATGACCTTCTTGTCTCCCACCATGAATTTGATCTCCATACTTTGGTAGTTTTGGGTGAATTCTCCTAAGGAATGAAGCCACTGAACACCCAAAACCAAATCAGATTCACCAATGTTGATAACATAGAAATCATCCCTTACCGTATGGTCTCCTAGGGTGAGTGAGAGCTGCGGTATCTTCTTGGTGCAATGAAGGATGAATCCATCTGCCACTGTCACGTTGAAGCCCTTGAAATCTTCAGCCTTCAACTTCAACTTCTTCACCAAATTCTCATCGATGAAGTTATGGGTGGCTCCACTATCTATGAGAACTGCTACTTTCTGGCCTTGTAGATTTCCTTTTACCCGAAATGGGTGATATCTCGGTGCTCAAGTGTAGCAAGGGTGCCTTCTGATTCTTCCTTCTTTTCTTCTTCTATTTCTTCTTGCCTATCATCAATGTTATCATCTTCAGAATCAGAAACTACTTCAATGTAGTGAACTTTACCTTTCCCCAAGCAATGGTGTCCTGGGGTCCATGGGTCTTTGCATGAGAAACAAAGATTCTTCCTTCTTAGCTCGTTCTTTGACTCCTTCTCAAGGCTGGTTTTGTGCAGATCCTGGGGCACCTTAGGCAAGGGTTTCTTTGGCTGTTCCAAAGTGGTGCTCTTAGGCTGCTTAGGGGCTTGTTCCCCTCTCCCTCCATGCTTGGGCAAACTGCTGATTGCTGCTGTTTTTGGAGCAGCTCCTTCCAAATTTAGAGCCTTCTTGATTGCTTCCTGCAAAGACAAAGGATCAAAGGCACGTACTAAACCCCTTAAGGGTTCCATTAGTCCTTCAACAAAAAGGACAATTAATCTTCTTTTGGACACATTTTCGATCATCACTGAAAGTCTCTAAAAATCAGCTACATACTCTTCAACTGTGCCCTCTTGTTTCATCGAGCAAGTTCACGAAAGTGAACTTCTGGATCCACACGATCAAATCTATCTATGAGTCTTTGGCAAAACTCATTATAGGTGTGTATCTCGCTGTGGCCTTGTGTCACCAATCCGTGGAACCACCATTCATGAGCAATTCCTTCCAAGTGAAGAGTGGCAAATTTTATAGCCTCTTCCTCCATCATGGGTTTTAAGGACAAATAGGTGTTTAGCTTTTGAATCCATGCTCGGGCAGTGCCTTTAGTAGTCCCATCAAAAGTGGAAAAGGACAATTTTCCTAATGCACTTTGCACTTCACCGTGGGATGCAGTATGTCTAGGTTCAGGCCTAGAGTTTCTTCCCTCTAATCCCATGAATTGTGTGAAAGTCATGGCTCTTCTAATGTCTTCGGAAAATGACATATATTCAGCGAACTTTGCCGAATGTCACTGCTACTTTGAGGCTCAACATTGGGTATGGCTTCTTTTTGTATGAAAGTGGGCATCCATCTTGATCCTCGGGATGAAGTAGAGGATTGTTTGGCATGGCTTCTTTCATTCGAACTTCCTCCTTCATTATGAACTCTTGGTTCTGCAATCTTCTGGAGAGAAAGTGCTAAAAAGCCCAATGTATCAACGAGCTTTTCTTGCCCGACAATTAATTGGTCCATTTTCGCTTCTGCTGAATCCATATGTTCTTCTTTGGTGGCTTTTTCTTCGTTTCCCTAGATGTATTCCTTGTTGCCACTTTCCATAAACGATCAGGCCTTAAGAGGATAAAGCTCTGATACCACTGTAATGTCCCATTTTAAGGAATTAATGAATTTTCCAGAAATCTAGAAAATAATTGAAGCAGACTGATAATTAATGGAAGTGAAGGGAATTTACGGAAATTAGTGCCAAAAGCCTTCAACAAATATCTGAGAACACTTAGCAATAATTATCAAACACTTATAAATTGAATTTAGACCAAATCGAACTGTTTTTATGCACAATTGAACTGCTGCTAACAAACAGTGAAATCTGGAAATCGCAGTCCTTGAAAAATGGTTCGATTCACCTATGAAAGTGCCTTGATTACCATGCAAACTTAGATTTGTGCTTGAAAATATGGGGCGACTTGATTTGGATGATTTATTTGGAGTTATTTGCTCACAACAATTAAATATTTAATCATTTCCAAGTCGAATTGGCAAAATACACAGTAAAATCAGATTTGGCACCAAAAGAGCTTCAATAAAATATTATTCTTTAAATCTGAAATGTTTAAAGACAAAGGTGAGAGGTTTTCGTCCCTCACTTTGGTCCTCAATTGGGGTTTTCGTCCCAAATGGAAGATATGAGAATTTATCTCAAAATCTGGAAATTACAAGTCAAGTCGATATGCCAAAATGAATCCCAAAACCGCTTTATAGCTTGGCGCCAAAACCCAAAAGACACGTCTTTTCATATACCTTGGCCGACCCCTTTAATATCATTTTTGTTTTATTATGGCCGACACATACTTATATAATTATTTATATAAAAAATACATGTAAATGGATGAACATTAATTGCTGCTCTTCTCCTTGACTCTTCTTTTTTCTAACCATGTAGAAGGAATGGATAGAAAATTCGAATTGGGTCTTTACGTTGGAAAAAGGGACATGACAGTTTACTTTTATGCATCCTAAACCTATGCAGTATCATCTTTTCTTTGATTTAACCACAATTTTCTGTTTATACAATCTCTTTTATTTCCATGCCCAAAATGAATTTTGTAGCACCTACATCCTTTATAACAAATCGAGATGATAACTGAGACTTAACCTGATTGATCATTTCCTTGTTACCGATTAGCAACTTCTCATCCACACACAACATTGATAACAAAGCTATAACCTTTCTGTTTGAAATACACGTAGGATTAGCTTTACTTCTTATGAGCCCAGGTCCCAACATATACCTGTTGAATTTATGATCCCATCTCCTTGGTGATTATGTAAAGAGATTTCTTCTACCTGCACACCAAATCCTCCTTTCCTTTCACCTTAAAACTTCTTGGTTCTGCCATATAAATTTCTTCCTTGAGCTCTGACGGAGAAATGTTGTTTTTATGTCCATCAAAAGGAATCTAATTGAAGTCAGCTTAGCAATAGGAGAAAAAATCTTATCAACATCAATTCCCTCTCCTTGATAGAATCCCTTTGCTACCCAACAAGCTTTGTACTTTTGCACTGTACTTCTTCTTGAGTATCCATTCGCAACCAACAAGTTTTCTAGCCGGAGGCAATTTCACCAAGTCTCATGTCCGATTATTATCCAAGGACTCCATTTCTTCCTCCATTGTATTTTTCCAAAATATATTTTTATTTGAGCCAAGTTCCTCCTTCAAAATCTTTGGGTCTTCATCAATAATTGATAAAACTGATAAAAGAAATGCAGAAGAAATCAGGTGGACTATACGTTTCTAGTATTCTTCGTATTCAATCTGATTTTCTTAAGAACAGAGTCTCTGGTTCTTCCTCTTGTAACTCACGTTTTTGGCTCATTTTCTTCAGTTGCTTCAATTTAGACACATATTCTCCCTCTTCTAGTTCAACATGCGGCTTTCAAGTTCTTCCTTTGGTTGTCAATATTTGGAACTCACTTAACCTCTCCGAAGATTACATTACGACTACAAACTAGTTTTATGTAGGGATGCGTACCACCTCTTCTCCAAGCCGTGTCGGACATCCGTGATGTTTTGGGAACTTGGGGATGGGGATGAAACTTCCACCCTATGCATCCGTCAGGTTGAAAAGAATGGAACCTTGCCTACCTACAGGACATAGAACTACTAGCCAATATGCTATTGTTGCATCATTACCAACATTGTTAGGAAGTGGTTGGTCACCTAGAAACAACAAATAGTTTTAACGAGTGTGTCTTTAATAGCACTATAATGTGGCTTATAGCATTTACATGGAAATTGGATAATTTATGCACCATATGAAACATTTAATCTCAGTTGACAGACATTCCAATTCATCAAAGCATGAAGTTGAACAAAAATATATGTAAGAATATTGCTTGTTATGATACTTTCATGAGGTCAATCAACCCTTTGGATTCATTGCTTCATATGTTGAAGGATTATGTAATGTATAATGTATCTGTAATTTGACATTCGACCAAAAAAATGATGTTGACTGTTAGGAAATTAGTGTTAACATTGTATTTTATGATGTGGTAAAACAGTTGTTAGTACGGTAGAATATAATTTGTTATTATATTCTAACATAATACATTTATAGTTTGTAATGTATTATTATTGTTTGTAACTGGTATAACAACCACATGATTCTAGGAGAGAATCATGGGTTGTTGACTCCTTTATATAGGCTATGGTCTGCCTATATATATGTATATACCTACGGGTATTTGATATAGTGTAAATAAGATATATAGTATTGTGTGATGTTTCTTTGCGTTTTATCTCTGTGTATTCTGCTCCATTGTTCATTGTTGTAGTTGCATCTCTGCATAGGCTCTACCAAATTTAAGATTTGGTATCAGAGCGATTGGAGTCTTGTGGAGTATTGAATCTTTGTTCAATGTATTTGCTTTGTATATAATAGTCTTGTGGGGTATTTGATATAGTGTAAATAAGATATATAGTATTGTGTCATGTTTCTTTGCGTTTTATCTCTGTGTATTCTGCTCCATTGTTCATTGTTGTAGTTGCATCTCTGCATAGGCTCTACCAAATTTAAGATTTGGTATCAGAGCGATTGGAGTCTTGTGGAGTATTGTATCTTTGTTCAATGTATTTGCTTTGTATATAATAGTCTTGTGGGGTATTTGATATAGTGTAAATAAGATATATAGTATTGTGTGATGTTTCTTTGCGTTTTATCTCTGTGTATTCTGCTCCATTGTTCATTGTTGTAGTTGCATCTCTGCATAGGCTCTACCAAATTTAAGATTTGGTATCAGAGCGATTGGAGTCTTGTGGAGTATTGTATCTTTGTTCAATGTATTTGCTTTGTATATAATAGTCCAGGCGTGAATCTGTGTGGATAATTAAAAGTGTGCATTGGTTTCTTTTATGACTCGGCACATTGGATCTCTCTTTGCAGTCATATGTATATTTGATTTGGTAATGTTTAAAGAAAATTGCATCTGATCTATATTACATTCAAACAAAGTTGTATCGACTTCTAGGCGTAGCAGAGTGAGTTGTTTTGCATTATAATAGCTTGGAACGATCTGTTAGCTCCCATCGAGCTCACCCTGTCTTGATCCACAATCAGCTTCTGAGTCTTTCAATGTGACTCACCATAACATATTCGATCTGAGCTCTCCTCCGGTTCAACATTGTAATGGTAAATATCATGCATGGTAATTCTAGCTTGAGTTACTACCTTCAGTGAGATGTAATTTGTGCCTTTCATATGCTGCCGAGCCTGCTGTATTCCATGATTGGAAATCACATTCAAAGAAGTTGCAGTGCACAGTACAGGACTGTTGCATATAGGTATAGCCTTTGTTAGACTATGTTTCATAGGCCACGCATGTCGTTCAATCCTAACACATGTACAACTACAAAAACAGACAATATCTCTGCCCAATACTCGATGTGACAATCTTCTTTCGCTGCTGCTGATTCTTTTTGGCCTGCTTGCTTGGTGTTTGATCTTCCGTGACTCGGCACTAAACACGACAACATAGGATTCCAAACAGTCCATGATCTGGTTTTGTTAAGGCGTTGAAGACCTACATTTGTTTATACAGTGATATGTTTGCAGTCCGGCTGATTTATTAAGTGCGTTCAAGCTTCATGTACAGTTGTCCATCTGTCCTGTTGATGACTACGCGTTGAGTGGGTGGCTAATCACAGCAGAAACTATCTCTCTCACAGCCATGTATCTCAATGATCGTGTGCCCGGTCTTCGTAGTTGGAAGCATTTGGAACTCACGTTCCATCCCAAGCTCGAATTCGCCAACTCCTCAACAGAGTGGTGTTCTAGGTTAGGTCTTTAGTATTTATTTAGAATGTAGTTTTAAACTATTTAATAGTTTTTATTTTTAGTTGATCTATAGTTTGTAAGAGTTTAGTATTTATTAATTAAGAGTCTAAAGCAAAGAAAGTCGATACTCAAAAATAGGGTTATTTTTGTCTTATTCATTTGCATTTAATATTAGTGTCACAATCACTTAGTTCTAATTTGTAGTCAAGTATTAAAATGTCTAGTATAGTCTTGCATTGTTATAAAAAGTAATCTTTAATTGCTTTATATTTTTAGTCTTGTGTCATCATTATAATCTTGTCAATTTCAAATGAGTCATAGTACAATTAGTCATCCAAATCGTTAAGTGTCGAGTGATTTTAGTCCAAGTAGTAGTTTCAGTATTAGTGTCTTTTTATTGTCAAAATGTCGAATCTATTGTCATTGTTAAAGTTAAGTGTTATCATTGTGTTTCATCTTGTCATCATTGTAAAAGTCCAAAAATATATTTTTTCTTGCATTTCAACCGGATGCATTTTGGCTTGTATGCGACATCCGATTGAGCTACAAACTCAATTTTGCTTTGAGTAACTAGGCAACCATAGATTGGAGGATGGATGCACAAGAGGATGGAGGTTGATCAATGACCTCTTGCCATCCGCATGAAGTGACGGGCCGCACAATGAGGTTGTGGCATGTTTTTCAGTTTAGTATTTGATTTCCAGTGTGTAGTTTGTTTCAGTTGTGTGTAGTGTGCTTCATTTCAGTGTTCCTATTTTGTGTGGATTGTTGAATAAATGGAAATTTCACATTGTGGGTGGGAATATGAACCAATATTCCATTTCCATTCTGTTGAAGTCAATGAGATGAAAAATGATTCCTATGTAATCCCCTTAAGGAAAAATATAGTGGACAAATAAAAGCACAAAGAAAAGCAACATCATGATATTTGGGTTGTTGGTTGTCTGTAAAACCATTTGTATGTGCAGGTTGTTGGCTGTCCTTGGAAAACCACTTGTTGAGGTTATTGGCTGTCCTGAAAAACTAACCTCATTGGTTGGTGGTTATCCAGTAAAACTATCCTCGAAGGTTGTTGGCTGTCCTAAAAACCCATCTAGATCATGAGAACACAAAGGCGGCAAGTCAGAAAGGAAGTGTGATTGTTTTTCTACCATGTGCACTCTAGGGGGGAATGTTAGGAAATTAGTGTGAACATTGTATTTTACGATGTGGTAAAACAATTGTTAGTATGGTAGAATATAATTTGTTATTATATTCTAACATAATACATTTATAGTTTGTAATGTATTATTATTGTTTGTAATTGGTCTAACAACCGTGCGATTCTAGGAGAGAATCATGGGTTGTTGACTCTCTTTATATAGGCTATGGTTTGCATATATATATGTGTGTGTGTGTATACCTACGGGTAATTGATATAGTGTGAAATAAGATATATAGTATCGTGTGATGTTTCTTTGTGTGTTATCTCTATGTATTCCACTCAACTGTTCAATGTTGTAGTTGCATCTCCGCATAGGCTCTACCAAATTTAAGATTGACCACCACCTCCTTCATCTTCGTTCCTTGATCTGTTTTGGACTCCCCCATTCATTCCACTCTTGTATCATAGTTATTAGTTACGAGGGCTCCTCAAACTTAAGCATCCCCTCTAATAAAATTGAAACAGGTCTCAACTGATTTGAGAAATTTCTACCTTGAAATAACCAAAACAATGGCAATGAGGTGTGGCGATTGCATATGAACATCTCCACCTCCCTTTCACTTTCCACAACCCCTTTGATCCAATCAATTTCCCCAATATCCTTGAGTGTATTGTTCATCGCAATCACACATGGGGTCCAATAGATGTGCCTATACAAAGCTTCAAGAAGTTGCCTTGTTGGCGTGCTCACAAATGTTGCATCTCAGTAACCACCAACATTATTGGAAGGGAAAACCTTTGCAGTAACATCCTTAAAAATGTGGAACTGAAATTTGGTGTCATTGCACTTTCCGTAACAATCAATAGCCCTAAGGAAATAAAGCCCTTCATCGCATGCGACTACATGTAATGTTTGTCCACCCATCCATGATCTTGCGCACACAAGGTGTGGGGGAACAAGGTGGTGATCCAAGGGGGGTCGAACACATTGTAGGAGTGTGTGCCTTTGGGGACTTCAAGGCCGGTGAGGTCAAGAGTTTTTTTGGCTAGATTTTATGCACAACATAAAGCCTAGGAAGTCATGAGATAAATTTCCCTCATTTAATGGTGAGGCTCTCGTGTAAGATGTTTACTTATTTTGTAGGGGTGAATCCTAATAACTACTTTTAGGAGTTTTACTTTAATTCCCTAAGCTCGTGAACTACAGCTGGGCAACTTTGCAACAAGTAGGCAACTATGATGGGATTATTTGCAGAAGGGGGAAAAATAGAAGTAAGGAAAGAAGAAAGGAAGATGTGTTGATTTAACCAATAGTTATCAAAGTTGGTCTCATCCACACAAATTAAATAAACAGAGAAAAATCACAACATTCAGTAGTAAGGGAAAGAAACAACTTCTAACCTAGATCTAAGATAACACAAAGTTTATCTAAAACCTTAAATAGAAGTGATGAGCAAAGCACCGTAGACACAAAGTTCTCTGAAATCCACCTTTTATTCAATCCCCACTTTCACAGAAATCACACCAAGGGTTTCAACGCACAAAGTCTGAAAACTCAAGAATGCTCTGCTAAACAAATTCTGATAAACAAATTGTGATCCTTTAACCCATAGGCTCTTCCTCTATTTATAGTGCATAGAGGGCAATTACAAATAGGAAGCTTCTATGAATTCCCGCATGTGGAAGCCGTAAAGGAAACAATTGGCAATCTTCCTCCTAGAATTCCTCTTCGCATGACATGCATGATTTACAACTGAAAATAGAACCTTCTATTCTGCATGTTTGCCACCTATTTCCAAGTAATTGACTTCTTCTAATAACTTGAAGTAATGAATTTTAAACCAATCACTTAAGTTTTACAATTCAATTGATTACTCAATTACTTTGTCGGAGAAAATAAGAGAAAGAAGAAGAAAGAGGAGAAGAAATTAGAAGAAAGTTGCAACACTCTCAGTCTGATTTTTCTCCCATATGCCTCATGAATAGTATGAATGATATCTCTGTCCTGAACCTGAGAAGCGTTTTCTCCCACATGCTTTGTTGACTCTTTTCCTTTGATTCTCACCAAACCGGATTTGGAAGCAGCTGACCGTAATTTCCTTGTGGGTGTTACCTTTGACCTGTCTTCCCCGCTTGAATCTTTTGCAGTTCTTCTCAAGTATGTGCACTGTGAAATGTTTGCCGTAAACAATTCAGAAAAACTCATCACCCTTTTATTTTTAATTGCATATGAGCAATTTTGAATTCTGGAAAGCACTTTGGGTGCAAGCAAATATAAGTAGGCTCAATGTGGGCTTAATTGGAAGATTGGGAAGCACATGCACATGCTTTTAGAGGGATTTTGTATGCAATTTATAATTAACTTCCACATGGGCTGTGTTGAAACAAGAGGATGAAGTTGGCTTAACATACATGCAAACACTTAATGATTTTGCTTCTCTTTTTAATAATAATTGCCCCAAAAGTTGCGTGGACCATAAGGAAGGAGAAGGCTGCCAATTTCAGCGACTTGTATTTAAATGTTTTTACCTTGGCTCTTAAAAATTGCGTTGAAACTCATGAAGGAAAGCAACGTGGAAATGGAAGGAGGAAGGCAGCTGGAAGAATTGGAAATCCACGATTTCATTAAGTGACTTCTCTTTTAAAAATTTCGTGAAATTTGGAAAAGATAGGCAGCTTGAAATCAACGACTTGCACAAAAAGAATAAACTTTAAAGTTTCGTGGATTTTGGAAAAGACAGGAAGCTAATATTCACGCTTCAACTTTTGCAAACTCCTAATATTGGCGTGGAAATCCATAAGTCAAGGCAGCGTTAAAAACAGAGATGGAAGGCAACTTGCTTAAGTGAACTTGCTTTAAAATTGCGTGGAAATCTAAGGTGGAAGGCAACTTCTATTTCCATGATTTGCACTTGATCTTTTTGCTTTAAATTTATGTGGAAAATCAAGTGGAAGGAGAGTTCATATTCAATGACTTGCAATGCAAATATATTTTAAGAATTGCGTGAAAACTCATCACTTAAGGCAGCGTGGAAATTGGGAAAGACAGGCAGCTCATATTCAACGACTTGCACAAAAGAATTATTTTAAAGTTGTGTGAATTTCGAAGGGTGTAGGCAGCTTTAAAAATCCACGACTTGCACTTGTATTTTTGCATTAAACTTTGGTGTGGAATTTGAAGGGTGTCGGCAGCTACAAATTTTCATGATTTGCACAAGTGAAACTTCTTTTAATATTTGCGTGAAAATTCATAAGTCATGGCAGCTTGCAATGAGAAGACTCCACCATGGAAAACCACGATTTGCACTTAAGCAATTGCCCCTTGGAAAATTGCGCTGATTTTTGGAAGAATTGGCTGCCGAAACCACGACTTGCTCTAGAGGATTTTGTTTTGATCATTGACGCAATTTCCTGAGTGATTTTGCCCGTTAAATGATCCTCCAGAATGCTGCTTTTTCTTCCTTGGCCATGACTGCTCTGCAAATGGAAGACAAAATTCTCCAGGTCTATGATCTGCTCGATCATTTAACTTGGATTTAACCTCAGACAAGGCAAAAATCCTGAGCTCTGGTCACCTTCAAAAACAAGCTTTGGCAGACAAATTAATTAGCAATTAAAAACACTAGATAGCTTTTCAAAACCCTAGGCCCGGGAAAAGGTCTCAAGCAGAAGAAAGAATAGGCTACGGGGATTGCTTCGACAAAAAATGGAGAAAGACCAAAACACAGACAAAAAGAAATAAAATAAAAACAACACCCGAAAGAAGCTATGGGCAATTGCTCGGAAAATTTCTCCAATTGGCTATTCTACAAAAACTCTTCCCCGGGTGAATGTTCTGCGGTAATAATGATGGGGTGAAGTGCTTTATATAACCTAAATTCTCCAATTTTAGCTCAATCTATTTTTAAAAGAACTTTATTTATTTAATATAAAAATAAATAAAACGCTTTCAAACAAAGTCTGGTGAAGGAATTGAGTGAGCTTTTGCATGTGGGTATTTGACGAACTTGGCTTAATAACTCCTTGGGGATACCTTTGAGCAACGCGAGCAACCGCAGGCAAAACAAAACACAAAAACGACCGTTACTTAAAAAGAACGATTTTTTTAAAGGGTAGTCCCAGATTTCAAGGTGAAATCTTGGGGACACCAAGTTTGAGTTGGAGAAGGCATTGTTTGGGTCTTTGATTGTCCGGACCTCTTAGGTGGGCGAGTTAGGGTTCATAGTGCTATGCGAGGCTGGCCAAACTCTAGCCCCTCGACACATGATGATAGAGCACCTATGTTTCACCAATGTAGTCTTCATCTCCTCCATCAACAAATTAAACTTGAAATAATTTGTTTTTGAGGATAGTGGTTCCCAAAATTTAATCTCTAGGAGGCACATGAGATGGACTTTCTTTGTATGCTTCGTAATAAGGAGATCAAACAATATGAAATTGAATACCATTGGTAAAGAAAATTCGCTAATGGCATCATCTATCTCTTCTTGCACTTGCACATCAATATATATGTAATCGGGTTCAAAGCTAAACATGCGGCATTTGTTTTCCCCTTGATTCCACTACACCCCAAAAGTCGGAACTGCATGCATCAGTAGTAGTAGTACATGTAATGCTCCTCTTGTTGAACAACTATCCCCTTGTTGATCCTATCCTTTTTGTCACCTTCAATGTGTTTTCTGCTTGCCTTGTGCGTGTGCCTTGGGTGCGACAAGAAAGAGTTGGACATCATAGGGCAGTTTCTTCATTTCCATCTTGCTTGATGAAGGTGTAATCACACTATCTTGGGTGTGTGACGAAGTGTCGAGCCCTACACAATGGTGCAACTTGATTAATGCCAATTGTCTCTAGTTCCCGTGATGTTGTGGGACAAAACTCAATCAATTTCTTAATCAAGGTGTGGTATGTGACAAATCCAAGATAGGTGCTTAGAGACTAGTATCTCTCGGTGTTTTCCAGTTGATACATTTAAGCAATTTCTATGAGTTATGTATCTTAAAATTATAGATGTATTTATATTAATAAAACAAATGCAAATATAAATAAGTAAAGTAAATAAATATAAAAATAAAAGAAAAAAGTGCAAAACAAAAAGTAATTCATGAAGTTTTTTAAAAACATTAAGGAAAATAAAAATTACATATAATATAAATGGAGAAGATCTTTGCATGTTAAAAAGGGGAAATTGGCTGTTTTTGAGAAGGACAAGAAGCCAAGGAGCTTGGATGGCGTGTTTTAAATTTTTAAGAGAGGACAATGGATGCATTAAGAGGAAAATGGGGCCCATACCCCGGGAGGTTGGAGTTTGGCGGAGGGGTAACGTGGGTTGGAGGGAGGTGTTGGCAGCCGGGCGTGAGGAGGTTGTGCCATGGAAAACCGTATTATGGGGTGGCTGTTCCAAGTGTAGGGGAGGACATAAGTCTAGAAGGCCTTTTCAAAATGCTCATTTTCATAGGCAAATCAGGGATCTCTAGATCGACGAGACTACAATTCTTTTAGGAATTTCACGAAGATTCAGTACCTTGTTTTGCTTCCACATGTTGTGTACATGTCTGCTAGGGCGATGGTAGATTCGTAACTCCCAAACATGTTCCATGTGGACCCTCTAACCGAATGGAGGTCGAGATAGGCATTGGAAGTGAAGGAAGTTTGTTGGGGACTCTTCACTATTTTAGTTGATCAATGGCAAAGAAAAGACACGTAAAGCCCACCGAGACGTAGATTGAGAGAGATATGATAACAATGGAGTTTGAGAAAGAAGACCACGATAAAAGGTGCAGAGGATTGGCTTTATAATAGTAATAATCATAATAAAACGGGTTCCGGGAAGGAGAGAGGCCGAGGTCGATTGGGTGAAAAGACATGATGGTGGATTGAAGAGAGTACAGTTTTGGAGAGCTTAAATTTGGGGATATTGGAGGTTGAGATTTCTGATTTAAAAGAAATGACCTACACATGTATAAGCATGTTGGTTTGAAGATTTGAGGACAGTTTGGGGTGAGCACTTTTTGGAAGGAACAAGAAAATTGTGTTAATAAAGTAGGAAAGAAAACATAATAACTTTCCTTTTGAGAGACCACTTCTTGGGCTTCGCATGGAATAATGGGAATCTTTCTTTCCTTCCTATCACCGTAGTTCCAATAAATTTGCCTCCAATGAGCTGCTGCTTTGGAAATTCCAGCAAGCTCATTATCTTCATTCTCACCTGAAATTGGTCCTCCATTGCCAACTTCACTTCACCCATATGCAAATCTGATTTTTCCTCTTTTTTTGGCTCATGCTCCATGGTTTTCTCCTCAAAAACATGCTCTTTTGTACTACTGTTCTGAATATCAGTCAATGACTCGTCTTTGGCAAGAGTGATAGAAGCCTCTATTGCTTCCAAGGGCTGCTCCCTAACCATACCCAATAATTTTGGGTTTTCTTCAACACTTTGCCACATACAATCATTAGAAACCAAAGGAATATCATCAAACACCAATGAACTTTTACCTTGGGATTCATCCTTGCGAGTTTGCACATCGAACCTTCCTATGATCTTTTGATTGAAATCATCAAAGAAGCAAACCAATTCTTCTCCTTGGGTTTCTATCACATGGTACCACCAATCTCTTGCTATCCCTTCCAAATGACAAGGGATGAATTCGAGGGCATCCTCCACACACATAGGGTTTGTTTGTAAGTATGCCTCCAATTTTGACAACCATGATCTCACTGAAAGTTTATTAGTACGATTAAAAATAGAGATCTTACCCTCCCATGCACCGTTGTTGCTTCCTCTTGGTGTGATATGGTTCAGCCATGCCATTAATTCTTCAAACTTGAAATCTTCCATTAAAACCCTAGGTCCTTTGAAGATCCGAGCTCTGATACCACTGTAATGACCCTTTCGGGAACAAAACTGAAAATTAAGGTAATTAGCTCAAAACCAAAGATCTCCAAATCTGATTTTAGAAACCAGCCAATTGAAAGTAATATGATTTCTGCAATATTCTAGGGCAGCGAACTGTTTGTGGAATTCAACTTCACTTTTGAGCCTTCAAAACCCTTCAATTAACCCCACTTGAATTTCTAAAATTATGTTATAACCTCAACAATCATGTAATGCAAGAAATCTGATTTTTAATGCCCTAGATATGAAGATATGAATTTCATAAAACCCTTGTCTCATAGTGTATCTTTAAAAATTCATAACTCAACATAGAAAGCATTAAAAATCATGAAACTTGAGATATTGGCCTTATAAAATATAGAGAATATGATGATAATTCCAGATTTTCCAAAATGTCACCGCTCATACCAAAACATCACTCCAATATTGGTCGCCCCTCCAAAAATTAAATATAATTTGCATCAACAATTGATAAAATGGAAGATTTCACCTTTATAAATCATAGGAGCTCAACCATGCAAGAAATCACATAGAAATCAACAATATCCTTGAAACATACCTCTAAGCAAGTCACTTAGGGCAAGACCCTCAACCCATTCTCTCTTCTCATGGGTTTGAGGATTGAGCGTGAAGATGGTCCTAAGATGTTTGTTGTCTATTTTGTAACCCCTTGGCATGCCTTGCGCTACAAGGAGGGCTCTCTAAGTTAGTTTAAATGTGCACATAGGATAGTTGCTTTTATTATTTAATTAAAAATAATAAAGTGCACATAGTCTTAGTTTATTAGAGACTTTATTATAATGAGAGTTTATGTTTTCCCTCCAAAAGGGAAAGGTCGGTCTTTTTGAATGTTGCACCCCTTAACTCTATAAAAGGAGGTCACATTTCCTTTAGTGGGTTATGTTGATTGAACTTTTGAATTTACTCCATGCTTGGAGAAAAGGGATGTATGCCCTATGTTGCTAATTGCTCTCTCTCTCCTTGTTGAAAATCTTATTTGCAAATTCATTGCTGCTGGTTTTGAATATATTTGTGCATGATTAAACCCTCTTAAGCTTGGCGACTTGATATAGAGTGTGGTGCATTTATTTGTGGGAGAAATCTGCATGTTTGTTCATTTTTAAGTGATCTTGGAAGGGTTTTGGTTCTTTTTATACTGCTGTTCACTGCTGGTTATTTTGTATTGAAGAATATTTTGACATGTTTTGAAGGCAAAATGAGCTAGATCTGAAATCTGATTCATATTATCATTTATTTCAAGCAAGGGGCAGATATTTTGGTGTGATTGGAAGCTAGTAAAGTGCTGGAAATATTTTATATATTTTTCTCTAACCCTAGTGACTTGTTTTGAGATTTCTGGGTCTGTTTTGGTGAGGTTTTACTACTCAGAAAATTCAGATTTATAGTGCATTGGAAAACTCTTAATTTCTAGTTTATTATGCACTTTATTTCATGCAAAAATATGGAGTATTGAATGAGTTATGAATTTTAGAAGATTTCAGCTGTCTGGTTATTAATTAATATTTATTTCAGATCTGCAGTTTGGGATCAGTTTAATATTGGATTTGGTTGTAGAAATTAGGAGGAATAAGGAGAAAGTAATTTCATAATTTTTGGAGTTGATTTGATGCCCTAAATGTGTTGGGCGACCTACTTTTTAGGGAAAAATTAGGGTTTTGTGTTGGTTGTGTGAAATCTGATTTTGGAATGTTATTCTTCATATTTTTGTGGCCCAAGATCCAAAGTTTCAGCTCATTTGGACTTCTCTAGCCAAAGATATGAATTTTTGAAAATTGCAGTAGTTTAGGGTTTGAATATTAATTAATTTCCAGCTGTGTAAAATCTGGTTTTGAATGTGTTTGAATTCCAATTGTTTTCTTCCAATCTATCCCACCACCTTGGCTAGTTCCAACCCCATTTGGGTTCAAAATAGCTGACATTGGGATATTTTAGGTTGACGCAAAAGGGTTTATCCATTCTTTACCCGATCTGTGACAAGTATTTCTGCATTTTCTAACTTGTCCTACGAGGGGACATTACAACACAAATGAGATAATGTGGCTTTTCGTCCACACCGCCCTCTCTTGAGGGTTTTCGTCCTGGGAAGTACTTGATTCAAGGGTTTTCGTCCTGGGAAGTACTCGATTCAAGGGTTTTGGGCCTTGGGAAGTACTCGATTCAAGGGTTTTCGTCCTTGAATGAGGTGGAGAGAGGGCTTCAATAAGCAACCTTCACCAATAAGATAGATTCCCAAAAACATGCATACAAATGACTAAGTCGACCTCCTTATATAGACATAAGGGGTGCTTATTACAATGCAATCTAGAAAGGCTAACTCCTTAAGGATATTCTAAAAGTTCATTAAGCATTGCCCTATATGCCACAAATACTTATTTTATTTCCTAATTACATAGCCATCTATTGGAGCGCTAATCGCCCAATAGAAATACATAACTATATATGAAATAACTATCAGAATAATGATGCAACTATGAAGCTCAGATCTTCCCCTTGCTTTCTCCTTAAACCCACGGGAGAAAATGGGTTAAGGTCTTCAATTGGAGTTATCTCGAAAAGGGACATGACATCGCTGACAAGCGGTTTCGCTATGGTTGACCAAAAACTCAACTAAAATGAAAAAGGATAGAACCGGGTTTTAAACTAATGTGAGTGTTGGGGACCTTGCGAAAGAAAAGTGGAAGGGATTTGGACTCGGTTCTTGTTGAATGAAACTTTATCATCACTAGAGATTTGTTTTCTCGCATATTGCATCATGTGAATGTTGGGCACGTATATGTTGCCCCAAAAGAGTAAAGATGTCTTCCATTAATGGGCGAGAACGTGATTTTTGAGTATGGCGTATCTCGAAATGGGAGAGTTAGAAAAGTTATTGTTGGTTGCTCGACGTGCACCCGCATATCGGATCTCGAAAGGGCCGAGGTGTCTGAGACCACAATGGAACCGTCCCCAAGTTGTGGGACCTTGCGCGTTTGGGATGGATCTCCGGAGAAGGTCGGTTCCTCTACTTACCTCTAACGCTACTGCTACTCCTTATCCTAAAAGAAAATCCTAGACGAAACATGCCAAGGGACTAGGGATAGAAGGATGTGCGGAAAGGGGAAATCCTAAGCTAAGGAAGGCGATAGCGCCAGAAGGAAAGGGTCGATCTCTCTCCACGAGCGGCAAAGGAAACAGAGCGGGCGCGGGAGAAGAGGGCGGATGGCACGCACCACAGATTAACACACGGGCTCGGCCTTCCAAATACAAGCAACACATGAACGTGGGACTGCAGTAGAGGAGTACGCACATGCCAGAAAACGCAAACAGAGAGGCGAGATGCAATGAAAATGAGAGAGGGAAGACAAGAGTTCCACAAAACATGATTTTATTTCTCAAGGGACGCACAATCATTTACATTCACAATAGGAGGTGAAAAACATTGCAGAGACCACGCCAAGGTCTGAGACCCGTGGGAAGTCGGCCACCATTTTGGCATGGTGCCGTTACAACAAGGAGGGATGTTTTTTACAAAGCAGAACTCTACTATTTATAGAAGGAGAGAATAGAAGGAGAAAGGGAGGGAAACTCGGATTCAAATCTTCAACCACCAACGTCATTGCCTCCAGCAAATCCGCTCCAAATCTGTCTTATGCTCGCATCAATTACTTGTTCGGCACCTCGAAGGAGGAGGAACGACGGATCAGATCAAATCCGATCTAGTTGTTGGGGGCAAATAGATCCTGTATTAATGGAACGAAGACGTTTCTTCATTTTTTCCCCACCTAACCTCTCCAAAATTAAAGTTTCAGATCTCCATGGCATATACGAGGTCGAGATCTTTCCAACGGTGCCAGATTTGTCGATTTCAAGCACTGAGTCAAAAGATATGCTCATTTGAAATTTGAATCGGGTCCGTACAAAATGGCGGGAACTAGCTACTAAAACGGGCCCCCTTTTGAAACCGGACACGTGGAGGGTGGCGCATGTCTGAGGGCAACCTTTGTATTTCACTTTTGAAGTTAAGCGTCGGCCGACACGTGGCTTTTTCCGCGGCTCGCTCAGTTTCTTCATGTTTTGGCTAAGTCTTTTGCTCAGCATGGTCATATATCTGACCGGGGACACGCGGCAGCTTGGTGCTTGTTTGGAAACCCTCCCCTAATTTTTTTCTTGAATTAGCGCTGTGCTAACACTTGGCACCCTCCGCTGGCCTGTCTCAATACTTTGACTATTTAACCCCGACCCTGTCCTTTTATGAAATCGGACGCGTGGAGGCTCCGTGCTCATTTGGGCCTCCGCTTTTGGATTTACCTTTGGAGATGCGCCGAGCTGACTAGAAAGAAGGTGAACGCGCGGAATGTGGGTGCAAGGGAGAAGTGGAAGAAATAGGCGAAGAGGGGTGCGCGCTGCGCGCGGGGAGATGAGGAGCAAGTGCGTGAAAGGGAAACAAAGGGGAGGCGTAGAGGAGCGCGCGAGAGGAAGGCATACTTGTAGAAGGCAAGTATGAAAACAAGACACGAGCATTCAACTAAGGTGTGTGGAGGAAGAAAGAAAAGAGGACGCATGAAAGAACTGAGTCTGGGTAAGCGCACAAGAGGAATGCTAGGGACTTAGCTGATTGGAAGGTAAGTCTACAGAGGTGCGCGCAAGGAGTGCACGACGGGATAGGAGAGAAAGCGGCGCATAAGAGGAAGACGTGCGAGGGAAAATGGAAGGAGATAGAAGAATGCAAAAAGGAGCAGGAAGGCGTGCGTAAGGGCGCGCAGAGGAACTGCATCTGTGCCAAGGTGTCAAAAGAACAATCTTGAGTGCGCGCAACCTGAAATGTGAAACACCAGAGTTAGGATGAAAATATAAGTTATCCAGATAACTAGGAGAGTTATTTGGATAACGATTTACTGACTCACTTTTGTGGTGAAGCGATGCCAACTGGGACGTTTTGTCGCATGTGACCAAATGGGGATCAAGTGTAGCAATATAGCAAATTCGAAAATACTTGAAACTAAAAGACAAAATGATTTACTATCCGAATAGGGAAGAAAAATGCCACTTGAACCACTTCACCATCAAGACAAGTGTCAAAGTAGCAAAACATAAAATTTGAATTAAAACACCATATATATATTGAAGTTATTTCTTATTCTAGAAATCATTTGTCATTCAGTAAGTTTGCTATTTTTTGAGATTGTGATTTCTAATGAATGTTTGACACACAAAGATAACCGATTAAGAGAGTGTTCAACAAGGATGGCAACAAACCTAGTGGGAGCCGTGGTGGACCATTGGGAAAGGTGAGTTATAAGCTTTTTTTCGTGCCCTTTGTTTTAGGTTTTTGTTTAGAAAATGCCCTAGGGGGATGGATTTGCACTAAAATATAGTTAAAATGTTTGTATGGGGATGGGAAATAGGAATGTAGGTTTTGTTTTTGAAGTATTTTTTTTGAGTTTATGTATGTAGGATTCTGGAAGGAGCTTCCGTTATCGAAATGATGACTGGGGACTCCAAATCTGCGAGATAATTTGGTTCAGATGAAATTTCCTATAACTAAGCCGGTGACTTTGGTTAGAGGCATTTCCTCTACCCATTTCGTGAAATACTCGGTTGTAGTGATGATAAAATTGTGCGCGTCTGTAGAGGCAAGAGTCAATTTGTTGGTTAGATCTAGACCCCACATAAAAAAGGGGCCATGGCATAACAATGGGTTGAAGTTCCCGTGCAAAATGTGCATAACGTGTGCAAATTCTTGACACTTCCGGATGTATTCAATCGCGTCGTTCTCGAGATTGGGCCAAAAGTAGCCCATCCTACGGATTTTGCGGGCAGTTGTATGGATGCTGAAGTGATCGCCACAAACCCCGTTGTGACATTGGAATAAGACATGTTTAGATTCTTCTTCATCTACACAACGAAGGAGCATGCTTTGTCAAAGGTTCTCCTATACAAGGTTGTGTTTAAGATCATATACTTTGTGGTAAGAACATGAAGATGCTGCCTCTGTTGGGAATCAACATCTTCTAGATAGGTGTGCTCGATGAGGTAGGTAACTATATCCTTATACCAAGGTGAAGAGGCGATGTCGGGCTTGTTAATGTATCGAAATAACTTGTTAGGAAGCTCAATGTCCACTAAATCCCCGAATCCAAGGGGTTACCTGGTTAGCCAATCAACGACTATCCGACCCTTATCTAGTTTTTGGTTAACATATCTCAACTCAAACTTGTCGAGGAGCGTGATTAGACGAATGACCTTTTAAGAGAGGGCCGGTTGCGTTAAGAATGTGCGAAGTCCTTGGGATTTGACAATCGCTCTAGTTTCTTATTTTAACATGTAATGTCGTAAACGCTTGGTGGTGAACACTATGACGAGGCATTCCTTTTCAGCCTTAGAATTTTGTGTTTCATAGTCCAAGAGAACACGATTGATAAAATACACAACTCGTTCTCTACCGTCATTGTCTTCTCGACAAGCATGCAAACTAGAGAAATGTCACCGCACATATGTAAAGGATAAGCGGTTTATTGGGTCGACATGAGAGTAGGAGGGGATAAAAAGAAGCGCTTGATGGATTCGTGGCACTCTCAAGTCCACTTAATGCCACTCTTTCTTTGACAAATTATTAATTGGGTTGATTGCATAGGTAAGATCCGGAACGAATCTGCATATAGCTCCTAACTTTCAAGAAATGATCAAATTCTTGATTCACTAGTTAGTGGGACCATTTCTAGGATAGAGAAAATTAGCAGGAGTTCAACATCGATACCCCTTTTGAATATGAAATATCCTAGGAGTTTTCCACCAGCAACTTTGAACACTCATTTTTACAGTTTAGGGTGACGCCGTACTCATGAGTCGTGTGTGAATGTTGCGTAAAATTCCTACACAATCTTTTTTTTTTTGCCTTAGTCGAGATCATCAACACGGGGCTCGGCAATTTGTGGATTAGATCATGAAATATATGAGTCATCGCTCGTCGATAGGTTGCCCCTGCCTTCCCGAGCTAGAAATGCATGACTACATAATAGAAGGTTCCCAAGGGGGTTGTAAATGAGGTTTTGTTCTAATCTTCTTTAGAAATATAGATCTAATTGTAAGTGGAGAAGACGTCCATGAGTGAAAGGAGCTTGTAATGGCCGTCTCATCAACAATCACGTTAATAGAAAACAATGGGAAATCATCTTTGGGACATGCCTTATTAATATCGCGGAAGTCGATGCAAATTCGAATCTTGCCATTCTTTTTCAAGACTAGCGCAATGTAGGATAACCAGTTTGTGTAATCTATTGGTCTAATGAAACCGACTTTGAGGAGTTCAATGACCTCCTCGTTTACCATTAGTGCCATTTTGGGTTTCATTGGTTGTAGTTTTTGTTTGATAGGCTTGGTTTCAGGTTTTGTGACTAGATTGTGCACCTACGACATTTGTCCGGATGCTAGTCATATCAGAATAGGAGAAGGCAATAACCTTAGATCGTTTGGTGAGAAAGCCCTTATGGTCTTCAACTTCTTTGGGCGATAGTGAAGATAGGAGTTATAAGATCCTTGGATCATCCTCTGTCCCTATGTTTATGTTGATGGTATCCTCGATAAGAGAGGCGTTATCTTCTTCAAATTCTGGTGGCGCCAGAAAGGTCCAAAACCTCCTCTTCATTTTGCAAATGTCAAGGGCTTCCATAGTAGAATCCTAGTCTTTGATCTTGCAATAAAAATTTTAGTATTCATTTCCGAAGAGGGAGGAAGGATGTAAAGTCATGGAAAATCCCTTCTTATGGTGCGAGGGAGGAAGGCATTCGTAGGCGTGTATGTACTCTAAAATGCCTTTGTCATTCTCAGCGATGTCAAGATTCATTAACCCGAGGTCATCTATCTCGATGGTACCTTCTTTGAATTGGTATCCCTTATTGACAAGAGGACCGCCTCTCGGTGATACAACAAATTCAACCTCGGAAGCCCGCAAATAGGATAGTATCGTGGAACCGTGGCAATAGAATCGGCTAGTTGGTTTTGGTTTCTAGGAATAGACTCAATAGATGAAATTGAAACCCTGAACTAATCTCTTGGCAGCGTTCTTATATAACTGCAAGTGTTCAACTTTTGTCTGATAGATGTTTGCCAATTGATTGGCAATGAGTTGCGAATCGCCAAGGATCTGGAGTCTTCGAATTCCGAGTCTACGAGATAAGAGAAGACCGGTTAATAAGGCTTTGTACTTGGTTGTATTATTGGTGCATTCGAAATCGAAAAGGAATCCGAAGGGCAAGATTCTCTTCCCATGATAGATCAAGACCACACCTGCCCCTCCTCCTACGGCACACTTTGCGCCATCATAGTGCATGGTCCATAAGTTGCCTTCATGGAGGGGAACATAAGATAAAATGGACGAAGGGACATGGTTGTCACAAATCGTGACCATGTTCACATCTGCTACTGTAGCAAGAGAGGGTTGGTCTTTGTTGTTCTCAGGTAGGCAGAAACGATACATGGAAGGCCCCTTTGGGTCAATTGGAAGTATGAGAGGTGAATCCTTTTCTAGGATGTCAATAATCTTCATGGCAGTCTTCAAGGATACAGTTTCAATTTGCAGTTTAGGTCTTTCAGTTGGTGAGGAAGTTTCCTTTCCCACTTAAAGATCCTCTTTTATAGTCGTCTTACATGGGAGAGGATCAAGAGCTAGAAGAGCGGGTTTAGGCTCAACATTAGCCTTTGCAATTTGATTCTTGCTCATTTCTAAGAACATGGGCGTCCATAGGTCATTTGTAGGCAACTCATGTTGAACATGAGTTCCAGGTTATTTTCTAATGTTGGCTTGGACAGCATTAAATGGGCTCGGGTCTCCTTTAGCGACGAAGACCTTTCCCAAATGCAAAAACTGGATTTCCTGAAAGAGTGTCAAAGGAACATCCTTTATCCGGTGGATCCAAGGTCATCCTAAGATCATGTTACAATTGGTTTCCCAGTCTATGACATGAAATTCAGTGGCTGTGACTTATGGAAGGATAATTGTACTGATTGATGTGGCTCTGAGACTGTCATACCCACGAAGGATGTTTTGAGTTGCTGAGCAGTTGGTTTCACCGTATCCAAGCTTCTGCAAAAAGGAAAAGGAGACGATGTTGACTGCTGCCCCATCATCCAACATACCTTGTTTTACCAAATTGTTATATATCCAAATTTGCAAATGGCGACTGGGATCTCCTCTTCTAGCAACTTCTGCGTCTGCAGGAAGTTGACACAAGTCGAAGAAATAGACTGCATCTCTCATCATGGCACCCAGAGGCAACATATCCATATCAATACGGTTAACATGTACCTCCGGTGGGGGTGTGACGTAAGCTAGATGTACAAGTCCCATGGTGTCTAACAATGCAAGTCGATGGGCTGGAGAATTCTTTATTCTAATGTTGGCAATGCAACTTTCTGCGACCACTGGCCAGTACACCTGGAAATTTGGCCTGTGAATTGTCCAGAAAAGAATCCTTCAAAATTGAGAGTATATGACTGACATGCCCACCCATCAGGGACTATATAATACAGTGCTGGGAGTAAGGAGACAGTATTCAAGGTCATACCTCGTATAAATTTACAACCAAACAGCAACTGATCAAAGCCAGGCTAAAAGAATGGAAATAAAAACTTTTTGGAAATATTGTTGATAATTCTTCCACAGAAATGACACTATGTTAATAATCAAAACTCAATGGGTCCTGTGAGGACAAAGCTCATCACCAAACGATGTCCAAAATGGGCATACCTTGAGATTCATTGCTGATAAGCGTCACTAATTCTAGACTCCAACAAACTCTTCTCCACTCTTGTGACCTGAAACAAATATACACAACAATGCTTCATAAATAAGTAATCATAAAATTATCTAAGTTATTCCAAGACCACATTATCCTCTATGAACAGCTTACAATTGTTTTCACTGGGATGTTTAATTAAGATATCTCCACAAGAAAATTCATCAGAATTCACGCAAACAGCGAATATCATAGACATCCTTTATTAGCTCTCTATATCCACAATATCCCCACAAGACTATTTAGGCATCTTGACTGGAATCAACCAGTTAACTTCCCCATGTAATGACTCTGGAGTTTCGCCTGGGACCAAATGAGTGAATATCCCCATGGGATGACTTACAGGCATCTTGCACTGAGGGTGGCAGGGAACTATGAGTATATTCTGTCAATCTCAGTACAAAAAGCATGCTAGCAGTCAAAGTGCTTTTAGTCCTTGATTAAATCAGGTACACCAATTAGAGAAACATTTGGTACTCAGACACAAACAATGTATAGCACTCAACCTAACAGCACTAATTCCTCGGTCAACTGTGGTAAAATAGTTAATGGCACATGACTTTTCAGGCAAAACCATGTCAATGCATGGCAAATATCACTCTAAAACATCTATACAGTTATAAAACTATGATGCTTTTCAATGTTATCTAACCTCTTTATTTCTGATATGAGACTTAGGCCATGTAGACATTTCAGACAACTTTTATGTAATTGTGTTTATGATTAGATAATCTCTAATGCAGGCATTTTTGATATATGTTTGAATGTCTACATTTTTACATTAAAATTTTGTTTTGCAAGTTTCTTACCAACCTCATTTTTGCACAAGTTTGGATTCATTCATAGTTTTTCTGTTGTGTAACAAATAACTTGGAACACATGTTTTGAGGGGTGCTTGTGATTCAATCGTACATGTGCACATATAGTTGATTTATATTTATACATCTGCAGTATACTTTTTGTTAAAAATCTCACACATAGGTTTCCCATTTTTTAAAGTTCATGGTTTACCTTTAATTTGCGAGTTTCATATGGAGCTCATATTTTTCATTTGGTAGGGTGCTGTAAAAGTAATGGCAAAGGATCTCATCCGAACGAGGCATCAAATAACAAAATTTTATGCGCTGAAGTCACAGCTGCAGGGGGTCTCTACGAATTCAGGTGTGTTTGTATTTTTATGAGATATTTATTTGCAAAATGTTTAGAGATTTTTGTTGATATGCATGGAGATACATAATCTAATAGGACCATTTCTTGTTCATGCACTGTTATTGGTGGGGTTTTCCAAGTTAGACCATCAAAATACCATAGAACAATTGATATGCATGCCAGTTACCATAGATGCTATTTTAATGAATTTGGGTGTGCTTGGTTTAGAATTATATATTTTCTTTTAAATCAACACCTTGCCTCCATGAAAGCACAAACATCCATGGCTTAGTTTTTTATTTTGATCACTTAGTTGGATTTGTATGTTCATTAGGCTACATGCCTTTTGTTTATGGGTGCTTGCAATTAATTTAAAAGCAATTTTGTTTAAGATTCTTGTAATGATCCTAGAAGATAACATCAACTCTAGTTTCCTCATTTCTTAGATAGATTTCTTCATCTTATGCGCATCCAACATGATATCCGCTTGCAAACTTCACAACTTCTACATATTTTGAGTGAGTTTGCCCTGATTTATGAAGCTTAGCATCTCCACCATCATTTCAATCCAAGTTGTCAAGAGATGCCTTAAAAATGATGCTTGTAATTTGTGATCACCCTAAATCTGTCTTTAGTGGCTTGTGTCTGATGTATCAAGTGTTTGCAATGCTTGTGTGACCATTCTTTTGAATGAGCATTGCATTTTGTGGTTGCATTTGATTTTAGATTGAGATTCTAACAAGTTTGAGGGTTTGAAACATAATATCTCCCTCCCCTTTCAAGCCACCTCTTAGGTTCTTTCACCTTGGTTTAGGCAGAGCCATAAAGTAGCAGGGGAATAACCACACCCTTAGTCAAGTGTGTCCTGGTCATCTCCACAAACTAGGACATGAGAGGATTATGGATCCATCCCTGGCTGCAAATGACAAATTAACAGATCCATCATTCTTCCTTGTACCCTTTTTTCATGCTCATTCAAGTCTATGCGAGGTGTTAGATTGGGAACCAACACCAAAGCTTTGCAAAGGCATCTAACTAAGAGTAAAAATGACATTGCTATATGAAGAGGGAAAACTGTTTAACAAAATGGCTTTAGAGTCGTTGTCATCTACTAAAGTTTTAACCTATGCTAACTATCTAAGAAGAGAACTCATATTGTTTATATGACTGGACATAGTAACATCATCGGACGTCTTGAATCGATACAATTGAAGCTTTAAAGAAAATTTGGTGTTCATTGCTTTTGCCCCAAACAACCTATTCAAGTTATCCCAGATTTCTTTGGACGATTTATCTAAATCTATATGATGGAGTTCAAAGTCAGAAAGAGCAAGCCCGATTATAGCTTTTGCTTTATCATCACGGCTTTCCCACTCTAACAATTTAGCAACATTAATGGGTTGTTTTTTTCTTTTCCATTAACTATACCCCACAATTTTTTGTTCATTAATTGCATCTAGAATTTTAACTTTCCAGGTGTGGAAATTGAAACCAAAATATTTGTCTATTGGTAAGGAAAACTCCATTTTTAAAATAAAATAAAAACTAGGGTTTTGCTTTTGCTTGCAGAAAAATTCAAAGAAATAAGAGAGTTTAATTTACTTGAAATTTGTGCCCTAGCTTGCAAATTTATGACTAGAATATTGGTTTTGAATTTTGTGCCCTTCAAAATCCAAAAAAACAACAATAAATTATTCTTTTATTTTGCCCTTGATTTCGCGACTTCCATCCCCGTAATGTCCCTTTTTAG
The DNA here is from genome assembly GCA_018340775.1 of Taxus wallichiana var. yunnanensis. NCBI lineage: Eukaryota > Viridiplantae > Streptophyta > Pinopsida > Cupressales > Taxaceae > Taxus > Taxus wallichiana. The sequence goes on along the minus strand of CM031242.1, from coordinate 60,616,849 downwards.
GGCTGAAACTGAAAATCAAGGAAATAGCACAAACCCCAAGTGAAGTAAATTCTGATTTTTATAACAGCAGATCTAATATTCCTTGAAACCCTAACAACGAACTGTATAGGGACTTCAACTTGCCATACAACCATACAACTAAAAATGCTTCTAAATAATTATATCAAGTACGGCAACATTTATCCATCCAAATTACATCAAAGAAATGGAGAAAACAAGAGATTATACCCAACTGTAATTAATTTTATGACAACAAGGCAGCCACAAACAAGGGCTGAAAATGATAGATAAACTCCAAAAATTACCAAATTGTAGATTCCAACCTTAAAAATATGATAAATCCGAATATCAAAGAATAATAAAGTTTTTGCCTTAGAAGGTACCCAAATCCTCTTCTACCCTAATCGCTCCCTAGGAGAGGGGCTCCAAACAATATCAAAAACCTTTGTATGATTCCTCCTTTATGCCCTCGATGCAAACCAACAAAATGGTCTTCAATGAGAGTCTTCAACACCATCAAATTGAACGGTTTCCATCCTCCAATCTCCCACAAAGAAGGGTTTCTTCCTCATTAGATCCCACACTAAGGGATTGTCGCGCCAATAGTGGAGTGGACTAAGAGCAATAAACTCTAGAGACCAAGTATAAAGTGTATATGCCAAAAGACGATGTGCAAATGAGCCCCTAAGACTCCTCTTGTACCCTTTGATTGGCGCCAAGAGTCATAAGGTGTAGACCGACCTCTTAAACTTGCTTTATCTTCTATTTCCATGTTGGAAACTCTCCAACTTTGCCGACCTCTTAATGAGCTTTACTTTATCTTTTAATTTCATGTTGGGACTCTGGAGCATTATAGTCCTAGCCGACTTGCCTTAGGGAGTGAAAGCCCAACGAAAAACATTAATAATAATAAAAGAAAATAAAAACGAAACCTAGGGACTTCCCTTGTGCAATTCCTTCTTGGCCACGGGAAGAGGAATGGCAAGAAGTCTTCAATTGGTGCTAGTTTGAAAAGGGGACATTACAATCCTCCCTTCCCAAAATTGCTTGTCCTCAAGCAATTGCAAACTTGGTTGCTCCAATAATCTAGATTTTGCCAAATACCATCATACCAAAACAACTAAACCCCATAGTTGTCAAGGGAAACAACTTCCGCCCACAATGATCATGGTGTCCACTCCTTCCATCACCCATATCTATATGCTCTCCCTCAATGAAGCCTTCTATCCAAAACATGAGGACATCTTTCAACACAACTTGCATGTAGGCTGAAAATAAGTCATAACAGCCATAAATCACTTGGGATTCCATCCAATTCAGCACTAGGATGGCTAGGAGGAGTGTCTTCACTAGTGGAGCTTCGCCACTATCATTACCATGCAAGGAAACCTTCTTAAATTGCCCATGGATACAACTGTTCATGACTGAAAATATTGTGACCAACAGTATAGAAATGATACAAATATGACAAACCCATGTAAGCTTCAGTAATATGATTGATGTAGAGGTGTTAGGCACCCATACAAGGACTGTAAACTTTCTGTTTTCAGCTGCAATCCCATATGCTCCCCCATGTGATTGGGTGAGAAACAAACTCAGTTGCTCTTCTCTTTTAATACTTGTACCTGCACATGGAACAAACTTATTAATGAAAACAAGAGTTACCCTCATCGTTGCTTCTTCATGCCTCATGGATATGATGGCAAGTTCTCTTTCAATGCTTGCAATCATCTCATATTCTCCCCTCAAGTGATGGATGTTCAAAAGTTCATTCAGGTTGTCCCAAACACAGTTGTAACCATGTATTTTGTTCCCCAAAATCAAAAGGATAGTGGCTGGGATCCTTCTTATAACAGCTGAAAACACATCAACAATGATAGTAGATTGCAAACCCTCAACCTCATGGCTGGATACTCATCTCTAGTTGTCAAAAGAATGGATAGGGAGCTGAAATTGTTGCGGACAGCGAATGAAACAAAAATACAACTGTCATAATGATTACCTTGGCCTCCAAAAGATGCTTCCAAGCTGCCCCAAACTAATCTCTTCAAAATTTGGCTTGGATCAGAACTTATGAGTGTTGGTATGTAAGTATAACTACCATACTTTTCCCGAAATTTCATCCCAAACAATACCAAATATGTTGGAACATTGGCCTTAATTGTTCTCAATGAGTGAACCCTCTTACACACCCTTTCAAATAAAAATAATGTCTTTAAATCTGCCCCTCTATTGCTGTCCCAAAAAGATATGCACGACCCAACAAATGAGATTGGGAAAAACATCTCATCTTGGTTGTAGCATTGCATTTTATTACTCAAATTCAGAATTGTAGTAGCCAACAAACATCTTGTGAGAGTTACCCTTACCTTGTCAATGTCACTATAAGAAGAGCACCCCTTCCTTATGATCGAAATCCACTTGGTGGCTGCAAATAGAATGTGGAACCAGCTGAACATGTTGGTCATAACAACCACAAGATTTGAGACAACTCCCACAATGATTTGGGGTTCATGATTCACATTTTCCAAGCTCCTCTCAATCATGTTACAAGGATGACTTACACCACAAAACTCCCATTGAATCCATGTCTCATTAGGCATTCTTGCTAGGCATGTTTTAGAGAACCAATCCCAAACAATGGCATGATACATTACTTCACCTTGGTTTATGAAAACTGAATTATTGCATACCTTGTAGCAAGTTGAATTTATATTCCATGAAGCTGAATTTGTATTTTCAGTGGATGAATTATCCATAACCTTCACATATATCCAAAAGTGGCAATCTTGAAAGTAACTTGAGTCCCATAAAACCATAGCAAGCTGATTCATACAATCTTGATTATAAAAATAACACCTAGCTTGCTTACCATTCATCTTCCCATCAATTTCAACACGCTGCTCAAGATAAGAAATATATTGCAGCGACATAGGAGGAATTAACAAATATGAAATACGATCATTACTATCATACCTTAGGCTGTCCTCAACATGTTCACCTTCCTTTGCCGGATGAGGAATGATTGAGATATCTTCTACACTTCCGACCTTGTGACTCAAAATTTCTGAATTAGGATCAACCTTCTCCTTCACCTTAGATTCAACAAGTGAAGCTCTTTCCGCCTTGGCTTCAACAATATTTTGTTGACACTCGCATGGAACATCTTCATGGTTCTTGCCAAAGTCATGTACACCATCAACTTGCCTCTTATTGACTGCTGTTCTGAAAATTCCAGCAAGTTGTTCACTATCATAACTATGCAAATCAAATTCTTCTTTCCTTGATCCAATCTTTGGAATGCTCGGAAGATGGATAGGGGCTTCTTGGAAAAGATTATTTTTCCCTATAGTACCCTTCATCCTCTCATCTTTGTTAGAAATTTTCTCATGATGATCAAACCCTTGCAAATACATAGTGTGAAGGTGATGCAATAAATTAAATTGCTTACCATTTGTTGTTGATATGAAAATTCCAATAGATTGAAAATCAACATGAGTATTAAGTGAGGCCTCCTTTCGAAGGGCATACCTCTAAAGGGTCATCCCAAATCTCAATCCTCATGAATCTCTTGTAGATCTGATTTTCCTTCACTATCTTGCCGCCACATGCAATCATTGGAAATTAATAAAACATCATTTGTTGAAGAATCTTTACCTTCACGCTACATATTGGTCTTCTCTTGTTCTTGTTTTTTGATTCGTTTTCTTGCTCCGCCATTGCAATTTGCAAGCTCTTCTCCTCTTCCTTTCTCCTGACATGTTGAAGATCCTTCTGTGATGTCTGAGATCTGGGTCCATGCCTTGCTCTTCCTTTGTTCACTCCTATGAACTCGGCAAGTGTAACGGCCTCCCATATCTCCTCAGAGGTGTCATATACTCTTCATAGTTTGTGGCAATACTTTGCCCCATGGAGGGCCTTGCTCCCGCCTCCGAATGGCTTCTTCCCTTGGAAGGAAAGTAGGCCTAGTGGTTGATCCGTGAGCTGATCCAAAGGGTCACCGTGAAGTATTTGCTCCGGATGAGCTGCCTTCTCCATTATGAACCCTAGGTTCATGAAATCTCTGAAGGGTTAGGGCTAGGAGGTCCATGGTGTCCGCCAATCTTACTTGCCCTTCAATTAGCTTGTCAATCTTGGCTTCTTGGGCATCCTGATGAGCCATATTGTCCTCCTCTCTTGGCTGGTTTGATTTCTTCTCTCCTTTGATAGCAAATGAAACCCTTGTTTCCTTCTTGCATCAAACCCTCAGGTGGGAAGATCGATGCTCTGATACCATTGTAATGTCCCTTTCTAGGGCTGAAACTGTAAATCAAGGAAATCACACAAACCCCAAGTGAAGTAAATTCTGATTTTTATAACTTTAATATTCCTTGAAACCCTAGCAACGAATTGTATAGGGACTTTAATTCACCATATAACCATGCACAACAACTGAAAATACTTCTAAATAATTATTTCAAGTACGACAACAATTATCCATCCAATTTGCATCAAAGAAATGGAGAAAACAAGAGATGATACCCAACTGTAATTAAATTTATGACAACAACAAGGAAGCCACAAACAAGGGCTGAAAACGATAGATAAACTCCTCCAAAAAAACCAAATTATAGATTCCAACCTTATAAAATATGATAAATCAAAATATCAAAGAATAAATGAGTTATGTGCCCTAGAAGGCACCAAATCACACTCAAACCCTAGTCGCTCCCTAGGAGAGGGGCTCCAAAATATGTCAAAGCTCTTGTAGGTTTTGTTAATGACCTAGATCCAAATCAACAAGAGAGGCTTCAATAGATGTCTTGAATTCACCAATATGGAGCGTTTTTGTTCTTCATTAAGCCACAAGGAAGGATTTCATCCTCCTTGGATGCCACACAAGAGGGTTTTCGTCCTCGAGTGGAAAGGTATTGAGCAAACGGCCCAAAATACCAAGTATAAGCGTATATGCGCCAAAGATGATGTGCAAACGAGGCCAAATGACCTCCTTTTTATATCCTTTGGTCAAGGCCAAGACCTCTTTAAGCTTCACTTTATCTTCTAATCTCTTGTTGGGGTCTTATAACCCTAGCCGACTGCCTTAAGGAGTGAAACACCAAATAAAAACATTAAAAATAATAAAAGAAAACTGAAATAAAGTTCAATTACTTCCCTTGTTCACTTATTCTTCTTGGCCATGAGAAGAGAGTGGCAATAAGTCTCCATTTTGCATTAATTCGAAAAGGGGACATTACAAAAGTTCACTTAATTCACATTTTTCATATAGTCGTGTGTTATTAGTTGGTAAGTGGTTAGGGAATGTCATTTGAAAGCAAATTAGGTGGTTAGTCCAACCATCGAACCAATAATTGTTGTGTACAACATATGGGAGGCGCTAAAGGTAAGGGAGACCATCCTCAATTTGTTCAATCCCATCGTATATAACTTTCTTTGTGCAATCTAATCTCTTTTATTTTTCTCACTTCTAGAATATTATATTTTTCTCTCATCCGAGTAATTAAGCTAAAATGCAATTTATTAGCCTAATCAATGCAAGATCACAAAGAAAATGAATAACAATGAAATACATAAATTACACCCAAACAACTAAGCAATAAATAATGAAAGCCTAATTGCAAAGAGAGAGTGGAAAGCCTCAATCGATTCACAATAAAGTCTCGAATCGATCAAGCTCGACTCGACCAACAAAGAGGAAGCGCGCACGAAGCCCTCTGAAATGCGTAACTGGAGGAACAAGCTGGACCGGGCGCCTGTAGAGGGGCAGGGGGTGCTCGTGGGCGCCGAGACCTGTTTCTAGCGCTTGGGTCTACGGAAAAGCTTAGAAAACCTCCTTTGAGATGTCGTAAGGTGTTCACCTTTTGTTGCCTTTGATCGCTTCAAGGTCGCACAAAGATCGCTGGAAACTTGCAATGAAGAATGAACTTGCAAAACACTCAAATAGACATCAATTCCCAAAAAAGAAAGATGCAAAATGAGGGATTGGACTGTCCTCAGTTGTCACAATCGTGAACTTACAACCGAGCACTGCACTACATCTCAGACCCAATGTAGTTCTCTGTGTGTGTGGGGAATTGTGCCCTAGGTTGCTCTTGTGCGTGTCGCACTTGGATAATGAGCAAGTAGCTAGATGTAAAATGTAATAAATGTGTGCATGGAATAAAATGAACTTCTCTCCTATGAAATGTTATTTAGAAAACCAGCCCTTGTGTCCCATGTGATGGAGCTAGATGGATGCAATGTAACTTTTAGATGCCTCGATGGGTCCAATCTTAGGTGGTGATAGATAATGCTTAGTACTTAATCCTTCATTATGATCACATAACTTTATATTTATATGATTCCTTTGCTTGAATTTTGTAATTAACCCCAAAAGACCGACTACCAAAAAGATAAGATGCTCAAATGGCTAGAAAGGACCCAAAAAGTGTGAGTAAAGTACAAAGAGGACAAAGGCGCCCAGAGGGGACGATGGGCGCTGCTCCGCGTCCCGGCCGGGTGCTTTGGTGTCCAGGATGACAAATGCCGAAGAATAAAAAGGCAGACTGAGCAAGTAAGGGTGTAAGACCAAAAGCAACAATAAAAGTAAAGCAAGGTGGCCAAAGACATGGGTTAATTAGTATTTTTCTTACTTAGGAATCACATGAATAATAGTATGTAATTAGGACTAGATAATTACCCAAAGTGTGTGATTTTGTGTCTACATTTGCCCCCACTTTATGTTGGTGAGTGAAAAGCTTGGTAACATAAAGTAGATAGAGATGTGTACCTAATAACCATGTAGATCGATGATGAAAGGCATGCCGAGGGACTAGACAAAGCGTGGAATGATAAAAATGTGAAACGTGGATGCTAAGGAGGAGAAAGTGCAAAAGTAATGAAAATGAACCTAGGGCGGAAACGCATGTGTAGATGTTGTGATGTACTTGTTGATGTTGATGTCGTTGGTGTGTGTGATGTTGTCATTGTTGATGTTGACTACCGCTTCCCATATGGACGGACCTGCAAAAGAGAAGTCGACAAGTAGTCAAATACGCATGTATATGATCAAAATATGTAAAAAGTGTGTAAGGAAAGTATGTAAAAAAGTGAAAGTGTGAAAAAGGAACATGTGCACCTAATCCGTGATGAGGAAAGTGTAGAAAAGGATCTTGTAGATGATGTCGACGCGTGAGTTTTTCGGGCGATCTCACGCCAATGAAATGGAAGAAGTGTAGGGAGAATAGTCTGGTGTCATCCTCCAACCTTTAATTGCTTCGCGTCACAATGTAGAACACCACTGCAGATGGTGTGTATAAACGCATGTGCTAAGGATTGTTTTCCCTGTAAAAGCCATTGTGTGTGGAGTTCTGTAGACTGCCGCGCCAACTACCAATCGCATCGAAAATCGTGTAATTGCCCCCTGGTTTCAGGCATCCAAGAAAGGCCGTTGTGTTAGGACCCAAGTTTGATTTTGAGCCTTGTCCAAAACTGAAAATTGTGTTGTATGCATGTATCATGTTGTCATGTATATATGTTGTATATGGGGTGACTGATTCACCCAAATGATGCCCCCGTTTGGGGTGCATGCGATGTCGTTGAAGGAGTATGTGACCCAAAAGAGGATCGATCGCTGTGCTAAATTTATGCCCTAGGGGGGGAATGTGCTTGGTAGAAACCAAGGCACACACAAACAAGTGGCTAGGAGACAAATGTTAGTACAAAAAAAGACAAACATGCATGTATAAGATGAAATGTAAGCTAAGCAGACAATGTGTAAGCTAAGACGCAAGTAAACAAGACAATGTAGATCGCAAAAAAGTGGGTTACAAACATGGGACATCACTCACGATGTCGCAAGACAATCAAGGCCGTAGTGGCCGTAAGTAGACAAGTGTGCACACAAGACAAAGAGCAAAAACCCACAAACAATGGTAGAAGAAACAATGTAACAGACAACCATGGAAGCAAAATAGTCTTGCATAACAAATGTTGCACATGAAGCACCCGTTAGCATGTTAGAAAGATAAAAAGTATGTCAAAGCATGTATAATCTGATAAAGTAATGTGCTATGAAACAAAATGAAACAATAACACTTGTAGTGTACAAAAGTGGATGCCCCAGAGCCATGTGGGACTCGGTACATAGGTACTGTGCACCAAGCATCCATGCCGCGTGTAATGGATCTGTAAAATTTGTGATCACAACTAGAAATGCAAGTGAACACACGTGTGTATGATAAAGATAATGACATACAAGATATCTATCTAGCATGTATAATAAGATGAACATGTAACAAGTAAATGTAAGCAAAGAGTAAATACAACCAAGATATGCAGTATGTTGTGGATGAGACGGAATGGAATGTAGAGTGAATGATAGGAGCAACGTGCCCCCCGAGTGGATGTGTATGTATGCAATGAGGTTCATTTATTTATGCCCCCTCAATAGTCAAGAATGAACCGTAAACGGGAGTGCGTCATTGGGAAATGGTTCGAAACGATGTGTTGTCATGAATATGATGCCAGAAAAGTGTTGATTGCTGGATTGTAAGATGATGTTGAATGTGACTTCTATAATGGGTGATGATTTAGCCTAAAGCGTATATCACTAGATGGGTGAGTAGGATGCTAGCAAGCGTGATGATTTAGCATAAAGCGTATATCACAAAATGTATGAATAGGATGCTAGAAAGCATGATGATTTAGCATACAACGTATAGCACGGGATGTGTGAATAAGGCGATGGCTAAGAATATGTGATGAAGTAGCATAAAGCGTATATCACGAAATGAGTAAATAATGTACTAGCTAGGAATGTCGCATGATAAGAAGATTGAATGATGTGAGTGTGATGAAGTCCATTTGAGATGTAGACCCTCAAAATTCGAGTATGGATTGTGGAACTAAAGTGCGCCATGTAGGGTAGTGTATTTTGTTGGTCAGTGTGAGAGATGTGCGATGTTTTGTGAAGTGTGATAGTGATGAAAACGTGTGAAAAGTATGTCATGTGTAGTGCAACATGTAATGTGTGATGGGTATGTTGAGAGTGTGTCGGATGTGTAAGATGTTGTGTTGAATGTCTGTGAAAATGATTGATTGTAAAAACATTGGTGTATTTTTTTAAGATCATGCGCACGAAAGATATGTTTGTATGATGTATGTAAATGTGTTATGTTGTAGTATGTGGTAGAGATGTCGAGCGTGTTTGATGTGTGTGGTATGAAGAATTTGTCGTAAGTGTGTTGATTGTAAAGTGATGAGTATGAGTGCGAAATAGGATGATGTGTATTGTGTAGTGTGTGAGGTTCATGTGTATAGGATGCCCTCAACAGTCAAGTGTGAACCAAAGCACAAAAGTGTCTCATAGGGAGAATGAGGTGAGAAAATTCACCTCCCGGAGATTAAGGGTCAGTGGAGCAAAGGGATAGACCATGAGATAGTGGCAAAGTTTGAAATGTGTCTTGCTATCAATAGAGAGTAGTTGCTTTTACAAAATGAATTGAAACGGAAGTCGAGTAAGATGGGAAAGAATCTTGAATGATGGTAACTTAGGTGGGATTGATGACGCTACAGAGGACTTGATAGGAGAAGGTGGACAGATTTTTGAGAGCACTGTTGCATAGTTTGACTTGGTAATGCCGTAGATGACTTGAGAGGGAGGTTATATTATTTTGAGAGGCGGAGTTAAAGTGGTTCTTGACTCTCCATAGAAAGAACCTTAGAAATGATGACATGATGCTCATTAGATATAGATGAATCAGTTTTAGGAACCCATTGAGATGTAACAATTGTAGATGGGCATGTAACAAAATGTTGTGCAGCGAATGAGATAAAGCCTTGATGCTCAAGATGCTTGATTCTTCTGTCATAAAGCATAAATCATTGTCATTATGTCCATTGATTCGATGATAATTACAATATAGACGACCCTGATATTTTGCAGTCGATAAGGAGGATAACCATGAGTAGATGGTAAAGTGATCAATTGATGACTAAGGAGCTCAATAAGAATATCATTTTGCTTAGCATTGTGATTAAATGTGAGAGGCTCCGGTAATGGCAAGACTTGAGGCTCACTGATATAAGCACATGTAGAAGACATAGAATGAAGATGGGATGTAGAAGGAGAACAAACATGAGCTTGAGAAGCATCCTTAAGATGTTGGATTTCAGATTTGAGAGATGTAATCGTGGATTCCATAGCTTGAAATTTGTCTTGAAATAAAGAATGTAAAGCTTGAATTGAGTCCAACATGGATTGATTAGATGGAGGATCACGAAGACTAGGGTCATCAGATAGATGATCTAAATAACACTCACTTGATGCGGCGACGTATCTCTAGGGAGATACATGGTGTCTTAAGGCTTTTTTAGAACAACTTGGCAATTAGGATGCATTTGAATTAAATCATACAAAGAAATTTGAGGAATTTTAGGAGCCATGATAGAGAAGATGATATGCCAAAGAAGGATCCGAAAGACCGATCACGAGTGGGGTTCACCAAAATGATTAAGCTAAAATGTAATTTATGAGCCTAATCTAAATGCAAGATTGCAATAAAATGAATAACAATGAAATATAGGAATTACACTCAAGCAACTAAGCAATAAATAATGAAACCCTAATTGCAAAGAGAGGGTGGAAAGCCTTAGCTGATTCGCAGTAAAGTATGGACTGGATCAAAGCTCGATCGTCTCGAACAAAGAGGAAGAAGCATCGCATGAAAAAATGCCTTGGAAAATGTAGAAGTGGAGGAGGGAAGTGGACTGGGGGCGCTGGAGAGGGACCTATTTCTGGGTGCACTGGGTTTGTGGAAAAGCTCTAGAAAACCTCCTTTGAGGTGTCACAAGGTGTTCGCCTTGTGTCGCCTTTGATCGCTCTGAGGTCGCACCAAGATCGCAAGAGACCTGTAATGAAGAATGAACCGTAAAACCCTCAAATAGACATCAAATCCAAAAAAAAGATGCAAAATGAGGGGTCGGACTATCCTCAGCTGTCACAATGGTGAACTTACAACTAAGCACTACACTACATCTTAGACCCAATGTAGTTCTGTGTGTGTGAATTGTGCCCTAGGTTGCTCTTGTGCATGTCGCACTTAGATAACGAGCAAGTAGCTAGATGTAGAATGTAATAAATGTGTGCATGGAATAGAATGAACTTCCCTCCTATGAAGTGTGATGCGAAAACCAACCCTTGTGTCCCTTGTGATGGAGCTAGATGGATGCAATGGAGCTCTTAGATGCCTTGATGGATGCAACCTTAGGTGGTGATAGATAGTGCTTAGTGCTTTGTCCTTATTATGATCACATAACTTTATATTTATATGATTCCTTTGCTTGAATTTTGTAATTAACCCTGAAAAGATTGACTACCAAAAAGAAAAGATGCTCAAACAAATAGAAAGGACCCAAAAAGTGCGAGTAAAGTACAAAGAGGACAGGGCGCCAAAGGTCGACGTCCTGGTCAAGGCGCTAGTGTCCAAGATGACAAATGCCAAAGAGTAAAAAGGCAGATTGAGCAAGTAAGGGTGTAAGACCAAAAACAACAATAGAAAGTAAAGCAAGGTGGCCAAGACATGGGTTAATCAGTAGTTTTTTTACTTAGGAATCACATGAATAGTAGTATGTAATCAGGACTAGATAATTACCCAAAGTGTGTGATTTTGTGTCTACACCGGGGAATCACGGCATCTAGTGGCGATGTAATTCAAGATGATGTCCACCTTATATTCTTTGAGTTTTATAAAGGTGGTAGGGTCATCATCAAGTCATTTTAATGCCGACACAAATTTTAGCTATAATAGGGTTCTCAGTATGATAGTTAGTCAAATTAAAACAGCTTGTTCAGCTAGGTGTGATTGTGTTTTCCACCCCCTTGATTTTTGTGGAACATTTGTTAAGAAAAGATGAACCTCAAAAGAATGGTTGTTTAGGTTAAGTGGATAAAAATCTAGTTTTCCCACTCACTTTGGATGGCATAAAGGTTTCATGCCCTGGATTTTATGAAACCTTTGGGATGGTTATCGATCGATGAGGTTGTGGTGATTTCGGAGCCATTGGTTCAAATATTGAGGATGGTTGTAATGTACCCTTTTCGAAATAATATAAATCAAGGCTTGAGGGAATAACTTGAGTTATATTTCAGCTTTCTTTATTCACATTAATGTTTTTATTTTGTGTTTTGTCTTTCAAGGCAAATCGGCTGGGTTCTAGTGCTCGCAACATGAAATTAAAAGATAAAGTAAGCTCCTTATGAGTTCGGCAAGGTTGAGAGTTTTCGACATGGAAATGGAAGATAAAGCAAGCTTAAGAGGTTGGTCATTACTCCTTATGACTCTTGGCGCAAGCAACTATAGGGTATAAGAGGTGTCTCATAGGCTCATTTGCACATCACTTTTTGGCATATATACTTATCAATTTGGACTCTAGGGCTGATTGCTCTATTTCCAACTCCACTAAGGGCGAAAATCCATAGTGTGGCATCCAAGGAGGACGGCAACCTTGTGGCATATTGGAGAACGAAAACTCTCCAAATTTGGTGGTGTGAAGGAAAATACTGATTTCTATCTAGGGCATCAAGAAGAAGACCTATCAAGAGCTTTTGCATGGTTTGGAGCCCCTCTCCTAGGGAGCGACTAGGGTTGGAGTTAATTTAAGTGCCTTCTAAGGCACGAAACTCAATTATTATTTGATATTCAGATTTGACATAATTTATAAGGCTGAAATCTTTCATATTTGGTCATTGTTGGGGTTTGGAGACCTCCATTTTGATTATTTCTCTTAGTTGTACTTCTGTTGATAAATTAATTGCTAGTTGTGTTTGAGATTGGTTTTCATGGTGAAAATTGTCCTAAAGTGTTTCTAAAAGGTTTATAAATATTGTGGATGAGTTTTAGGGTGATATTTGGGTGAAATCTTGTTGTTTACAAGCTGCTGTTCCAAAAATCAGACTGTTGTACTGTACTGATCTAAAATTTCAGTTTGCTGGTCTAAAATCAGATTTAATTCAGTTTGGGGTTTGTGCTATTTCCTTGTTTTTCAGTTTCAGCCCTAGAAAGGGATATTATAGTGGTACCAGAACATCGATCTTTCCATCCTGAGGGTATTCGTGCAAGACTGTGGCAAAGAATACAAAAAATGGATTGGCAACCTAGGTTTTTACCAAAGAAATAAGTCATTCCGAAGGTGGAAACACAACATTCAGTGGGTCACAACATTGTGGCTAGCTATGCAAAATATAAGGCTCTTCCGAATGAGATTCGTGATGCTATTTCGCTTGCCAAATTCATAGGGGTAAGCAAGGGAAGGTCAAGGTCGAAGCCTAGACCTCATGCGCCACAGAGAAATTTTCAAAATGGTTTGGGGAAGGTGGCATTCTCCACATTTGATGGTTTCAACAAAGGGACAATCGAAACATGGATGAAGATGCTAGGGTTAAACCCTAGACCACAAGAATACGCCAAGGAGCCAAACCCAAAGGGGTTTCTCTTGAAAGAAGAAAAGGAAAATCAGATGTGCAAGAGGGTTTTGATGTGGAGTCCTAAGAAGACCACATTGAAAGACATGGAAAGTTGTTGCTAGATGAAGAACCAAAGACGGTTTTGATGCTACAAAATCTCCAAAGAAAGAGGAAGAAGTCATGGAACACGAGCCAAGGAAAAAAGAAAAAATAGATTTGCAAAATTGTGGAGAGAATTTGGTGGTTGAAGCCAATTTTTTTGATAATGATAATCAGCTCGTTGGAATTTTCCGAACAACAATCAATAAGAGGCAAATTGACGGTGTTCTTGACTTCAATAGGAACCATGATGATGTTCCATACATGTGTCAAGAAAATATGGAAGGAGTCAAGGTGGAAAGATCTTTAGTTGTTGAAGGAGCGAAGACAAAGGAGGGTGAGCTCCTTGTGGGCAGCCCAAGGTATGACCATGATGACCATATTTCTGATTTGTTGATTCCTATCTTGCCATTTCAGATTTACACCCATAGGCTATTTGGTGAAAAAGAGGACCTTGGGGAAAATTTGATGCTCCATAGCAAATCACAGCAAATGGGTAGTCTTCATGATGCTAAGAATGGAGACAAATCAGAATTGCATAGGGTCAATGGGCCAAGACTTTTGGGTGACCTTGTTGGAGGCCATATATATGAAGAGAGTGCTTTTCCGGGTGCCTATAATCACTTTTAGTTCGCTGGAAATTTCAGGACAACAACCTATGGTAAGCAATTTCATCATCTTCTTAAGGAATTGCTACATCACCTTCATGCTATGTCTTTGCAATATTTTGGTCATCATAAAGAATACTCTAACCACATTGTGAAGATGAAGGGTACCAAGTGGGAAGAGAGAGAGCTTGGGTTACAAAAATTGGGAGTTGATAATTTTCAGCTGGCTGGACTGTTCCAAACAGCAGTCAAAAGGAGGTCAATGAATGGAATTCCCAACCTTAATAAGAAGCCTAAGGTGACCCAAGACAAGCACCAACAAATTTGGGAAGAATGCAAGAAGGAAAGGATTCCATTTGGTGAAGAAATCATGCAAATGAAGAGTGCTGATTCAAACTCAAAGATTCTGAAGCATAAAGACATCACAAGCAGCCCATGGTATGTGAATATTCCATTTCTCTTGCTGGCCAATTTGTCATTTCAAGTATGTTGTCATCACACACCATTGGTTAGGAAGGGTGACCATGTCTCATGCTTGATGTATCTTCCTATGGCACCACTAGTGAGACATCACCATGATAAAGGTATGGGTGTTGTTATAAGGCTTGAGAAAGGGAGAATCATCCACTTCAAAATCAGTACTTGGGGAAAATTCATCTTGGTATGTGCTGGTGTAAGGAAAATGTCAAAAATCACTCTTGGGAAAGGTAAGCCTAGTGGTTCTATTCCCAATAGATACTCCTTGCAGCCCTCTTTTGCTAAGTCTTTGTTACATTGGGATCATCTAGAGAAGGATCACAATTATGATTTTCTTATTGATGAGGGGCTGACCCATAGTTCCATGTTTGAGAAAAAGGTTAGGAGAATAAGGGGAAAGGGCAGCATACTTGTTTGGGTGCATGACATACATACTTATCAACCATTCCGGGAGAAGGGTCTTCTTCATAACCAAGGGGTCACTATGCTTGTTGGGAGTGGCACCCTCATACCTTGTGCAAGAAAAATAGTACAACCGTCACTTCTCTTGGGAGATCATGAGGTATGTGGTGAATTTTTGATTATTGAACTAGCTAATGTTGAAATTGTTCCTAGGGTTCAGTGGTTGCAAACATTGGGGAAGTCCACCCTCAACTTTCATAATGAAGCACTAAAATTTAGTGACAAAGCTGAAGAAATCAGAATTCATGGCCATAAGAAACAACATAGGAGAGCTGTTTTGGGGCAGCGAGTAAGGCACTTGCAATTCAAAAAATTTCCACAACGAAGGTTGTTCACACTTGGTAAGAATACTTATTATCATAAAGTGAATTTCGAAGAGTCTAATGGGATGAAAAACACCACTTTCATTCATAGATATAGAGCTGGTTTGAGTCAAGTTCAAGATGGCTATGACATGGAGAATCCGGATGGTCTTTGGAAATGCAAGGTGAATCACTTCTTGGAACCAAGCTTTACACTTGAAAATAGAAGTATAAAGGTGGTCACCATTGCTGGGGCAGCAAGATGTTGGATGTGGAAAGTGGGTAAGCAATATAATCGCTTTTATATTTGTTGTCATACAAGCAGTTTCAACCATTGGAGTTAGTAAATGGCTGTTCTTGGGCATTGTTGTGGCATATTCCATCAAAGTTGGGGTGTTTCCAACCCCGATGTCATTGATAGTATGGAAAGTTTTGGAGATAATTCATGATTACAGCTGTTGTACCTTCTTTTCAATTGCTATTCACAACTTTTCCAGATGTTGTGAATAGCAATGATTGAAACTGCTTGTATGATTACAAATGTTGGATGTGGAAAGTGGTTAAGCAATATGATTGTTTTATATTTGTTGTCATACAAGCAATTTCAATCATTGGAGTTAGTAAATGGCTGTTCTTGGGCATTGTTGTGGCATATTCCATCAAAGTTGGGGTGTCTCCATCGCCCATGTCATTGATAGCATGGAAAGTTGGAGAGAATTCATGATTACAGCTGTTGTACCTTCTTTTCAATTGCTATTCACAACTTTTCTAGCCACTTTCCTACTTACAAGACAAAAAAATAGCCTCCAATTATAAGGTTGAAGAAATTCCAAACTACTAACCTTGGCATAGTTGTGGCTGATTTAAGGTGGTTTCCAACCACTAACATTCTGATTTTTGAGAGAAAAATGCAAGGTTACAATTGTTTTTGGGACAACATTACCGAAGTTTGGGAATCCATCAATTGAATGGAAATTATGAGATGATGGCAAGCAAAGGGAGCTAGCTAGCATGTGCCTGTGGCATGATGAAGAGGTTGTAAAAGTGTTGTTAAACACTCATGTTTTCTTTGATATGTTTGCTTCATGTGCATGTACATCAAAGAAGGAGCCACATATAATTATTTGGGATCTAGGAGCTTGCATTTTGCTTGAGGGAAAACAAATTTGGGAAGGGAGGACTATAATCTCCCCTTTTTCGAAATAATATAGATTGAAAGTTTCTTGCTCATCTTCCTTTCAAAGTGGGCAAGTAGAAGTTGAACGAGGAAGAACTTTGAGTTATATTTCAGTTTCTTTATTCATATTTATGTTTTTATGTTGTGTTTTGCCTTTCAAGGCAAGTCGGCTAGGTTCTAGTGCTCCCAACATGAAATTAAAAGATAAAGTAAGCTCCTTATGAGGTCAGCAAGGTTGGAGAGTTTCCAACATGGAAATAGTAGATAAAACAAGCTTAAGAGGTCAGTCCTTACCCATTATGTTGTCAAGGCGCCAACTAAAAGGTATAAGAGGAGTCGCATAGGCTCATTTGCACATCACTTTTGGCATATATACTTTATCAATTTGGACTCCATGGCTGATTGCTCTATTTCCAACTCCACTAAGGGTGAAAATCCATAGTGTGGCATCCAAGAACAGAAACCTTGTGGCATATCAAGAACGAAAACTCTCCAAATTTGGTGGTGTGAAGGAAAATACTGAAGATCCTCTTGCTGGTTTCTATCTAGGGCATCAAAAAACCTATCAAGAGCTTTTGCATGGTTTAGAGCCCCTCTCCTAGGAAGCGACTAAGGTTGGAGTTGATTTAAGTGCCTTATAGGGCATGAAACTCAATTATTATTTGATATGCAAATTTGACATAATTTATAAGGCCGAAAGCTTTCATATTTGGTCATTGTTGGGGTTTGGCGACCTCCATTTTGATTATTTCTCTTAGATGTACATCTGTTGATAAATTAATTGCCAGTTGTGTTTGAGATTGATTTTCATGGTGAAAATTGTCCTAAAGTGTTTCTAAAAGGTTTATAAATATTATGGATGAGTTTTAGGGTGATATTTAGGCAAAATCTTGTTGTTTACAAGCTGTTGTTTCAAAATCAGACTGCTATACTGTGCTATTCTAAAATTTCAGTTTGCTGGTCTAAAATCCGGTTGCATTCAGTTTGGGGTTTGTGCTAATTTCCTTGTTTTTCAGTTTCAGCCTTAGAAAGGGATATTACAATGGTTGATCGAGTAAAACCCCCTATGGGTTTTCTTTATGAGGCCATGGCTAATAGAAAGATTCAAGGTCGGTGAAAAACTTGAAGTCGGAGAAAAACTTGACATTAGAGCAGGACTTAAGGTTGGAGAAAGATTTAAATCTGTTGATCAGGTGGAGATGGAGGTGAAATTTTGAGAAGAGGAACATGAGAAATCGTTCCATCTCAAGCTTCAAATCAAAATGACCAAAGTAATTGTTATATTTGATTTGGGTTCGTAGAACACCAAATAGGATTGAAGATGAGTTAGCAATCCATATGGATTTAGTTGGTTGCACAAGGCATGGAGCTAAAAATCACGTGGTAGTGTAAATTCTGTTTTGAATTATTGGAAGATGGATGAGATAGAAAATGAAGTGGTTGCGTATTGATGTCTTTGGAGTCATATCCGCAGTCCCTATATGTGTAATAGAGATGCCATATTTCTTAGGCAACAAATAACGTACTAGTTGATCAAACACGAAAACCTAACTTCAACAATCCGTATATAGGTAAGAAAAAAATTCTTTGGTCATCATGATCAAGGAAAAAGATTAACAAATGCCAATAAGAAATTTATCTTTTTGATGATAAAGTCAAGGATATCGAGTAAAACTCAAGCATGATTCTATCATGAGTTGCACATAAGAGAAGGGAAAATAGTTGGATTTGTTGTTGGGTAAGTTTGGTTCAACATTCAGAAAACCACGGGTTACCTCCAAAGGGTAAAGTGGAGCATCATATCTAGTTGTTTCCGACTCAGCTTTCCCAACATTAGGCTTCATAGGAAATCGCTTTTGGAATTTGATGAGATCAAGAAATAAGTGCATGCACTCTTGGACCAAATTGTGATTGGAATGAATACACCACCATACTCGGTTCCAAAGAAAGATGGAACTTGGAGAATGTGCATCAATACAAGGCCCCAAGAAAATTACCATCATGGATAGTTTTTTTGTTTCCTCACATTGGAAAAATGCTAGATTAGTCAGAACATGGAAAATATTTTTCCAAGTTGGACCTCAATTTAGGATAAGATCAAGTGCAAATGAAAGACATTTGAAAGACAACATTCAAAACAAAGCAAGGTCTTTATGAATGGCTTGTATTTCATTTTCCCTATTCGAGCCTTCACGAGACCGATGAACAAAGTCTTCCATCACGTTAATGTATTAACACTTTTCTAATTGTCTATTCGGACGACATACTCATCTTCGTCGAATCGGGAGGAGGAATGCTTGACCACATATCCCAAGTGATGGAAATGCTACGAAGGCCGAGTTACTTCTCAACTTGATGAAGTGGGAATTTGGACGATGTTCTTTGATTTACCTTGGGTTTGTCATCGGAAAAGGAGAGTTGATAATTGGCATAGCTAGATAGAAGCTATATTCAAGCGACCAAGACTCGATTTGTACCAACATGAGGATTTTCATTACCACTACATGTTGTTCATGGAAATTCGTAGTGTACTTTCCAAGATCTCACTTCTCCATGCATTAACATTGGGAAACAAGGTGTTTGATAAGGAAAGACTTACCAAGAAGCTTTCAAGGAGTTGAAAAGGAATATTTGCAATGCCTTACTACGAGCATTTCCCAACTCAGCTACTATTTGAGATAGAAACCAAACATTGGGATATGTAGTGGCGCAATATTGATTCAAGGAAGCTGATGTGTTCTCACTCTTGAGTTGTTCTTGAGGTTGTTATTGTCGCGCCTCACTCAACGCGAGTTCCAAAAAATGGGAAAAGACAACCAAACATCCCGATCAAGATGGAAAAAGTAATAAAGGTGGTAAATTTTTTTTTAACTTGTTCTATACGAAGGATATAGCTACTCGTAGACACAAGCAATACGACTAAGTCACAATGAAGGGTGAGACGACACCAAACCGCACTTGCGAATGACAAGGGGGACAACGAAGAAATTTCAACCAAGGGGTGGAGGGTTAGCGTAACGCCATCCACAAGTTAAACGATTTACGATTATTTTATAAATGTCGACGATAATGAACTTGTGACAATGGCAAGGGTTGAGATAATCTGATAGCGATAAAGCTTATCGCATCTAGGAGGGTAAAGACAAGTTTTTAAAAATCGATTTACGACAAGGTTAATAATCGCTCGAGAACGATTAATATAATCTTATTTATTAAATATATATTTAAAGTTTGCAGGAAGCAACAATTATATAAAAAATGTCATGGGTCCCATTTCATCTCCGAAATGGACCCATGTTTTTGAGTTTATTCTACAATTAATATTATTGGATTCAAAGAAAAAATACATTCCTTTAATAAATTTTAACCATTTAACCCAAGCCTTTTCCCCAAGATAAAACATTTAATTAAACCCCTTTATAATTTGCAACCAAATATACCTAAGTCACTAACCAAGTAAATCATATTAATTTAATTTATTTAAAAGTGCACCCATATGACTTAAGTCATTGTGCACATCAAATCTGGGCCCTAGGATCTAAGAGATCTCCACCCTTAGATTAACTAAACCTAAAAACTCAAAAAGAGGATATATTTTCTCACCCTAAAGTTATTATTCATTTCCTCTCCCAATTTCATTCGGTCTCTCTGTATTTTCTTCTTTTTGTTGTTTTTGCAGGAATGATAGCTCAAGGGTTTAAGGATTAAGTTTCTCCTCCATGCTTCTATGGCAGATCACCAAGATCTACACTTGTTTATTTGCAGGATAAAGTTTTCTCTGTTTATTGTTTTCTTTTGGTTTAGAGCCCACAAAGAGGGCAAAAATTCTGAGATGTCTTTATTTATTTGTTTATAAAGAGAGTTGGAAATTTATTTTTATAGAAGAATCTGCCTGATACACACATATATGCTGGCTGCGTAGATCAAAATCTCCGGAAGGGCGATTACAGGTTTTAAAGGCCGAATTGCCCGAGTATGATGTGGACGGCTCCCCTTTGGCAGTGGAAGGGAATGTGGAAAGGTTAGGGTGATGGCCTATGCCACAACCCTCATAAAGGGTGAGACAAGTGTGGGGGCGGGTGGGATAGCCGTCCCCCCTCCACCCACACACCCGCATACATATTTTTTTTGTATAAACAAAGACTCTTCCTTTTTTTTGGCCATACGGCCTTACCAAAATCAAATCTT
The DNA here is from genome assembly GCA_018340775.1 of Taxus wallichiana var. yunnanensis. NCBI lineage: Eukaryota > Viridiplantae > Streptophyta > Pinopsida > Cupressales > Taxaceae > Taxus > Taxus wallichiana. The sequence goes on along the minus strand of CM031242.1, from coordinate 60,596,095 downwards.
TTTATATATATATTACTTGTTTTAAATGTGTGTGTGTGTGTGTGTGTGTGCGCCAACAAGAACAAGTCAAAATAACACATTTGGTAATAACCAGATTTATACAATTTCAATATTTGGTTTGTTTCAAATACAATTATATTTGCATTAGATCCAAGATACATTTTACTAACTTATTTCGTAGTAAGCATTTATTCTAAAACAGAGATATACTCAATTTCCAAACATAGTCAAGCTGCATAATGAGCAGCAGAAATACAACAAAGAGGATTTTTTTTTAAAGTATAATTCCTGCACAAATATTTACCCAAAGAGGATTTATTTCCAAGTTTTTAAGCAAGGGTATCATGTAGGTTTTTAAACCAGATTTACAGTAAAATCCCAAAATAAACTTTGAACAATAAGGAATATTTAAACATGAAATAACAGTTTGACATATAACAACAATCCCTTTTCTCCTTTTTTTCTACATATCATAATTATAATAGTAAACTAAATACATAATAATCCCATTCTTTAATTAAATTTTTTTCATTTCAAAATGAAGATACACAAACAGATATTTCAAGGAGACATTTTACAACTTGAAATTTAAGTAAACATCACAATTACAAAACAGTTTTCAACCATGTTTCCAACCATTCCAAATTACATAATTTAATCTCTTATAACAGATTAATGTGTCCATGAAAAAATATAGTAAAATGAAAGTATACAAGCCCTCCTCACAAGAGGAGACAACATGCCAAAATTTTGGCTCAAAACATAGTGAAGAAATGCAACTCCAAAATCTGCAACTCTGCAACTTCTGAACCACTCCACTTAGCTCCCAAAATAGCATGCAAGTTTCTTCAAATCACAAGAAAGGTGCCTAGTTGACCACCCAACCAATTGACATCATTACATGCCACCAAGGAGTCCAAGGTGGCATGCTAGCCTCCCCCAAGCCCATGGGAAAGAGGCAACTCACTTCACTTAACACATAGGGAAGGTTTGAATGCACACAACAAATTTTAACACCATTTGAAAACCATTTAAAAACATAATGCAACCAAGAAAAACATGCTAAGAAGCTCCATGCTTCTAGCTTTGGGAAGAGGGGATGGGAATCCCAAATTTCATGTTCCATATAACCATGCCAAAACAGCCATAAAATCCCTTATCTCTCCATATTTTTACCAACTCCTTATCACTCCAAAACTCCCCTTATCTCTCCAAAACTCCCCCAAGAAGGCTTTTCAAACATATATGTTTTCCTTTTTTAGGGTAGGGATGAATTTCCAACCCAAATGGAAATCCATCCCTACCTACAAACCAAATGTAGGAGGGTTCCCAAATAGAGTGGAGGAAAATTCCTCCCTCTTCCCATACAAACTCCCAAAACCCACACCCCTCAAGGGTGGGTGGAGCAAAATGAAGCAACACATAATACATTTTCCACAATTGATCACACACAAACATGCAAGGAAAAATTGAGTAAAAACATAAGTATACAAGGTCCTACCTTGTATTCCACAAGCCAAATTCCAAGGATGCTTTCCCAAATAGCTCAAATCTCCACCAAGCTTCCAAGATTTTTCCAAAATTCTCCAAGCAAAAGAACCCCATCTCCATGGAAGTGAGGGTTTAAAAAGAAAAGAAGCAACCCAAGACAAGCAATGGGAAGGTGACAAACCCCAAAACCCAAACCAATGGAGAATCCAAAAATTGCACCCAAAAAGGAATAAGGGAAAATTCAAATTTAGCCCAAGCAATCATGAGAGAATTTCCCAAATCCCATACATTCCCAAAATCAAAGTTCCCATAAATATGAAGTGTGTGGGGAGGGGCAAAATGAGCCAATGGGCCTCATTTGCATTGAAAAGAGCCCACCCACCCATAGGGATGGGGGTTAGGGCCTCTTTTCCATGCAAATGAGGTCCCTTGCTTGCCATTTACCCTTCCTAAATGACACATTTTTCCAAATCCGAGTTTGGGAAAAATGTGGCATTTAGGAGGGGTAATTAGGCTCACCTAATCCATGATTAGGTGGCCTAATCCACCTAACCTCAACACATCATCCTAAAACCAAAAGAAGATGTTAGAACCACATGGAAAGGGTAACATTTAACATTAGCAAGCAATAAACCAAGGAACATAACAATTTAGCAAGTAGATAAGCAACATGCAATTTCATCACCATGATGAAGGAAAAGATTAGGTTCACAATTCCAAAGCAAAGCAAACAACATGACAAGCCACAACATGAGAAAGGGGTGTCGTAATCGATAAGAAGAAGAAGAGGTTTGGCCATTAGGCCTTTTTGTGCTAAGCGGCATGTGTTCCTTGAATCCCACGTTTTCCCTCATGATTCATTTCTTGTCACCTGCACAACTCAATGCAAACCTCATATTTGCCCAATATGATAACAAAATACGATACGATCATATGCATCGAAATCAACATCCATACAAGCCATGCTAAGCTACAAGAATCATCCACTGAATGAAACGATATAATCATCATCATACATCAAATATGGATCCAATATCAATACAAAACATGTCTATAATAACTCATGATATCATCGTCATAACATAATATCTGATAATGAATAGTGGCATCATGTGCCTCATAGTCAACCTGTGAACAAGAGTTAGCATCCTAATGCTAGCAATACAATATCATGAATAATGTCATATCAAAATAGTGTACTAAAGCAGTAATATCCCTGTCAAACAACAATGTCATGTGATAATGTCTCATCAAAACAACAAAATAAGCAATAATGTCCCTGTCATCAAGATAATATAGATAAAACGAGTCACATACACGACCAAAAAGAGAGCACTAAAAAAGGTGGGCACTACATCTATTGAATTATTGGACCTATGTCAAAGCTTTGCACATTTCAAACTCTTACCTCAAGAAACACTAACCAACACATAGATTTCATTTCTAAGAGGAAAATATCATGTCCACATAATTTTTGTTGGGGTCATCATCCCCTAAACATCTATATGGCAAGAAATGCCCTCGTCTACTAGACTATAGATAGGCCCCAACCGGACGTATTTGGTTTACGTATCTGCCAATCCGATACAAGACCGAATGATCAAGGATTCAAAGTCAATGACAATGGCTTCAACCCCACACACACCCACACACCCACACACACACATATATGTAATACACGCCTCTAAGGTCTCTAAGGTTGGTTGGTTATATTACTTGATTCAACATAGATTATCTAGCTAGGAGTAGGATTGAGGTTAGGATGGGGCTGAAATAGGCATATTTGGAGGGGGGAGAGGGAGGTGGAGGTGCTCGCTCAATTCATATGACGAGTTTTGCCCCCCTGGGCCATCGACAAGTGTTAAAGCATTATATGATAATGGGCCATCTTGATAGGAATTCCTTCAAAATCGGGAACCTATGGGTTTTCGAGCAAGATTGATGTGATTCAAAATGTTGGTCTAGGTAGTTCAAGAAAGGGGTCAGTAAGTAGCATCAAATCTATTCCTAGCTCATAAGTCCTTTCTACAAGATGATTCTTATATCTAAATGATAAGTTAGATCATTGGTTAAGAGATGCTTCAAACCTTTCTTCATGGATGAGAAAGCACTTAGAAGGGTAACAACAAAATTAAGGATGGTAGTCATCATGGATAGCCAACGAGATTATTCAGCCAACTTATTTGAAAGCATAAGTGATATTGATACAATCTTGCAACAGAGCTCACAAAAGGCCTACCAAACTCCTTCCCGTAGAGGTAAGCTCTCACACAATCATCATCTCGGAGGATGGACTAGGTTTAAGCTCGCCATATCATTAGAGATGAATCCTACGAGCCTTATGATGAGCTTGGGTGTGAGAATGTATGGAGCCCGTAGTGGCTTCCCTATGCGACACAAACTATCACACATAATGACTTAAACGTTAGTTGTTAGAGCCCCATTCTTGCATGACCCCACACCACAAAGTTTTAAATAGAATGTATTCAAAGCATCGAAATCCATGTTTTATATAGGTGTTCTTTGGTTGAGCATGGTGATTGGTGTCGTGCCTCGCTCAATGCGAGTTCCAAAACGGTAAAAAGACAACTAAACATTTCGATCAAAGATGATGAAAATAATAAAGGTGGTAATAATTTTTTTAAAGGTAAATAATTACACGGTGGTTAAGATTACTCATTATGAAAGTAACGCAACTAAGTCGCAACATACGGTGAAGTGACACCAAACCGCAATCACGAACAACATGGAGGATTATAACAATTTTCGCGCCGCTATTACAGCGTTGCATTAACGACCATGTGGGACAAGAAGTCGACTTAACGCCATTTCCGCAAGTTATACAAATTACGATTATTTTTATAAGCGTCAACGATAAATATATCATGACGGTGATAAAGTCAAGATGATCAATTAGCGATAAAGCTTATCGCACTGGGAGGGTAAATACAAGTTTAAAAATCAATTTACGACAAGGTTAATAATCGTTTCAAGAACGATTAATATATATATATATATATATATTTTTAAGGTTTGCGGAAGCCAAAAATATATAAAATGGTCATGGGTCCCATTTCGTCTCTGAAATGGACCCATGCCTTCGAATTTATTCCACAAATAATACTATTAGATTTAATTAAATAATACATTCCTTTATTAAATTTTAACCATTTAACCAAGGTCTTTTCCCAAAATAAAACATGTAAATAAACCCCATTATAATTTGCACCCAAATAACTTAAGTCAATTAGCAATTAAATAGGAGCCCTAGGATTAAATAGATCTCCACCGTGAGATCATAAACCCTAAAATTTAATAACTTATAAGGAGATACTATCAAACCTAAAATCGATTATTCATTTTTATTCAGCTCCTTCACCCGGATGCTCTAGTTTTCTTTTGCTTTGTATTTTCCTTTTGTGTGCAAGGAAGGAGAACTCATGGAGAGATCAAGGAAGAAGAGATTTAAGGGAGGATTTCCCACTCCATTATTATTTGTATATTCAGATCTGGTATACACACAGCTGTTTGATCTTCCAGGGTTTTCAAAATTATTGTTCTCCGTCATTCTTTTGTGTTGGATCCAAATGGATCTGCATGTTTATTTGTTTGAATTTGTTATTGTTTTCTATAATGGCTCATATTTTTGAGCAACAATATGAGAAATCTTTTATTATAAGATTCTGTATATACATTCTTTCAGATGTATATATATATATATATTTCTTTATATATAATATATATTTGTTTGAATAAACCCAATGCATTGTAAGAGAGCCAAAAATGGCGACAACGTTTAATGAAGGCCGAATGGCCTGTGTGAGCGAGTGGTGTGGCCATTGGCCGTGGTGACAAGGAAAGAGAGGGCTGTGGCATGCACCACTACCCTCATGGTTTAAATTTTAGACAATGGAGTGTGGGGATGGTTGGGACAACTGTTCCCCCCCGCCCACACTTTTTTTTTTTTTAATAAACAAACACCTACTTAGCAAAAGTACGGCCTCTCCAAAGTTATTTCATGGCTAAAACAATTTCGTTCTTTTAAAAATACGCACACACACACATATATCAGATATATAAGTGCTTTTAAACTAAATAAGTCAGATTTACTTATTTAGTTTAAAGCACTTATGTAAGTGTGTGTGTGTATATATATATATATATATATATATATATATATATATATATGTAAGTATATATATATAAGTGTAAGTGTAAGTGTGTGTGTGTGTGTGTGTGTGTGTGTGTGTGTGTGTGTGTGTGTGTAAGTGTATATATATATGAGATTTATAAGTGCTTTAAACTACATATGTTAAAGAACTTACTTATTTAGTTTAAAGTACTTATAAATATGTGTATATAAGTGCTTTAAACTAAATAAGTAAGTTCTTTAACTTATTTAGTTTAAAGCACTTATACATCTTATATATATATATTTGCAAGTTTATTACACTCTATTATCATCAAAATATATAGGCAGAAATCAGATAGAAAAGATATAATTTTCCTAATAGAGATATTTTTATTCACAATTGTTCTAGTATGAGATTTTTGTGATATTTGATAAAGTGTAAAGATATGTAAACTCAACCAAATTTATGCTATTAAGATGAAAATAACAAGAAAACTACATCTTTGCAAATAGTACTTCATTTTTTACTATTCGAACAACAAGATATGGCTTTGAGTGCAACAGTTTCATTACAGGTAAAAGTAACTATTTGATATTATATAATAACCAATCAACCATTGTATAATTTCCATAAGGAGGGATTTAATTACAACAATTATTAGATTCCAGATTTTGCCAACTCATTCCAATTTTATTCTACCCAAATAGCTGATTTCTTTCACTTTAAATAAGACATTCCAAGAAGGAGAATTAGAAGTATATACAACAATCATACTTGTGAAATAAGATGAGCAATTTTAGTTTATAGCATGCAATAAGATGCAGTTTTAAAACAACTAGTAATCCTTAATTAAGAATTTTCCAACAACAAATAATTATTAAAACAACCTTTTCCTTGGAAATGTCCAATTTTGTCAAAAATGCTAACTCTTTCACAATCAAAACCTGCTACATGCAATTGTAACTCCAAAAAAGCTCCATCCAACTCGAAACCAGAAAGGTGAAACCTCCAAAATCACAAGAGAATGAGCTTGGTTGACCACCCAACCAATTGGCATCATTACATGCCACCAAGAAGATCAAGATGACATGTTAGCCTCCCCCCAAGCCCATGGGAAAGAGACAACACATCCAATAGCACATAAGAAGAATTCAGATGCAAAAATCAACATTCAAGACTTGGTTTATCACATCAAAACACATAATCACCCAAGTAATTTGGCTAAGAAGCACCATGCTTCTAATTTGGGAAGAGGGGGATGAAAATTCCATTTTTGAGTAGTCAAAAGCTCCATGCAAACAACAAATTATTCCACCTTATCTCTCCATAGATTCAACACCCCTTATCACTCCACAATCACTCCCCTTATCTCTCCATTATCTCCCCCAAGAAGGCTTTTCAAACACATGGTTTCCTTCATTGAGGGTAGGGATGGATTTCCAAACCAAATGGAAATGCATCCCTACCTACAAGCCAAATGTAGGAGTAAAAATTAAAAGAAAGAAACTCTTTCAAGCTTGTTAAGCAAGCATATCAAATGTAAAGGAGGAAATTCCTCCCTCTTCCCATCCATCTCCAAAACCCACACCCTCAAGGGTGGGTGGAGTAACAAAAAGAAGATAAACAAAACATTCCTTTCTCATTCATTTGCATAATTCAACTTATAACACAATTTCAAATAAGAATAAAAAGGGTGCAAGATCCTACCTTGCACTCAAGCACAATCCAACCAAGAAGTTCACCAAGAAATCCAAATGCTTGTTCCAAGCTCCAAGCTCTTCCACCACCCAAAATTTTTCAAAAAAAAAGAACCCCTTCACTAAGGACATGAGGGGTTAAGAAGGAAAGAATGCCACATATGTCAAGCAATGGGAGGGTGACAATTGTCACCCTCCACCAAAACCACATCCAATCCACATGATACAAAATTGCACCAAAAATTAAAATTGGGGAAAACAAATTTGGCTCCAAGCAATCATGAGAAGATTCAAATTTCAATAAACATTCCCAAAATAAAAAATCCATAAATTTGGAGTGTGTGGGAGGGGAAAAAATGGGCCAATGGGCCTCATTTTCATTGAAAAGAGCCCACCCCCATAGGGATGGGGGCTAGGGCCCTTTTCAATGCAAATCAAGTCCTTTGCTTGCCATTTACCCTTCCTAAATGACACATTTTTCCCAAATCTGAGTTTGGGAAAAATGTGACATTTAGGAGGGGCAATTAGGCTCACCTAATCCATGATTAGGTGGCCTAATCCCTCCTAACCAAGACACATCATCACATACCACAAAAGATGCCAAGGACCACCAAAGATGACATAAAACACCAAGTTAGCATTAAACCAAAGGAGGTTAGAAATAAACACATAGTACAATACCACATGAGTATACATCACAAGGGTAAGAGGTAAGCCAATAACCACATAGCCAACATAATACAATACATGAACAATGCACAACATGATGAGAAGGTGTCGTAAATTGATAGAGAAGGAATGGTTTGGCCTCACGGGACTTTTGTGCTAATTGGAATGCATTCCCTGAATCCCACGTTCTCCCATGATCAAATACTTGTCACTTGCACACTCAAGGCAAACCTCATATCTGCCCAATACGATAATCAAAATATGACAATATCATATGCATAAAATCAATCATCCATAAATAGTCATGCCTACTACACAATATAACATAGAATGAGTCATTTGCATAGAAAAAGGATTAACGACCATGAATCCCATATGAATACCATAACAATACACGATCGAGATCAAAACCAACCATGATATCATCTAAATCAATATAATCGATCAATGAAAAGTAGCACTGAGTGCCCCATAAACAACCTGTCCACAAGAGTTAGCATCCTAGTGCTAGCAAATAATGATATCATGTAGTAATGTCGCATCAAAATAGGAGAATATATCAGTAATGTCCCTGTCAAAATAAGTAATCCAGATACAATGAGTCCAAGTAGCTCAAAATGGGAATACAAAAGAGGTGGGCACTACAATTGTTGTGGGCATCAATTACAATTTTTTCAATGGAAACACCAAAGAGAGGTCTCCAAGCACCAGTTAGAAGATTTAATGACATAAGAAATAACTCAAATTTCTCAAGGGAGGAGTAAAAATAAAGGGATGCTCAAAAGGCAAAGATCCTAATAGGCTTGATCTTACCCCTTCCCAACCTACAAGGACGAAGCCTAAATGCCAACTAGGAGCGACAATCCCAACAAAGCAAGAATCAAGAGTCGTTCCAACGAAGGCCATAAAATGAGTACATGACCTTTTCCAGTGTCAGATTGAAGTGTCTTACCAAGCCAATAGCCAAGAGTGGATATGCCAGTCTGAATGCCTTGTGGCTATGATAAAAAAAAGAAAGTTAGGATGATGTGTGATGGAAAACAAATCGCAGGCAATTGCACAGGTAAATGGAAACCAAGTTCACTGGTTTAGTTGAAAAGCTCATAACCATTCTATCATTATAATGTGAAGGAATTAAAGGATTTTAATGATCCTAGTTGGATAATATTGAAATACAAAGGTTTGAATGGTTTTAGTTGGATATTGTCGAAGGAAATAGATGTTATAAACTACTGGCACTGAATGGGGTGGACAATGCAACCAGACCAGAAAAAGAAGAGGAAGATATTGTGGTTAGCAGACCAGAGGAGTATGAGTTTGAGATCTCCACCATTTGTGATATGGAGATTTTAGGTGGGATGGAAAAGCATCGAATCCATTAACTGGTCAAGAGTTGAGATGCGGTATAGATCAAGTAATATAGATCTTTGTCCGGTAGTTCCTTCTGTATAGTCACAAATTGTTCTTGTAATTGCTCCGGCACTTGTTCAGTGATCCTAAAATTTTGGATATTTTAGCCAAAGAAATCAAAATGAATCTAGGCCAGCTGTACTATATCTAAAGGTGCTTGGAGAACATGTGCCTGCACAGTTGTGTGATACCTGACATTACTTATATTCTTTATAGGTAAGTTCTACAAGTATTTAGCTTTGAATCCGAACAGAGATATAATGTCCGGCATCATAAACTTTCCTGCTGACAGGGAGGATAAATTTTATTTGAAAATAATTCTTTTGTTGTGAACCTTGATGATCACTAGCTATTTTGACATCGAATTTGTTTTATTTTGAATTTCTAATCTGTTTAATTGCAACAGCATCTTGATTGAATTTTCTGTTTACCAATAAGACCATTGAAAACCCCCTTATAGTTGAATACAATACCAATGTTTGATGAAAGAAACCAAATAAACCAAGATTTTTAATGAACTTCTAGGTTGGATACTATGGACAAGAGTTAATTCTCTATGATGTGAATATCAATATTTGTTGCAGACATTGAAATCAACACAAGCAATGGGAGATGCTATGAAAGGTGTTACAAAAGCAATGGGACAGATGAACAGGCAGATGAATTTACCAGCTTTACAGAAAATAATGCAAGAATTTGAAAGGCAAAATGAAAAGATGGAAATGACAACAGAAGTGATGGAAGATGCCATAGATGATGCCTTGGAGGGAGATGAAGAAGAAGAAGAAACTGAAGAACTTGTCAATCAAGTTTTGGATGAGATTGGGATTGATATTGATTCTCAGGTGATTGATTTCTTCTTCATTTGTATTACTATATCATTATAATTTATGGGTTTAGGTATGCGACTGATTTCTAACTAAAATTTGGCATAATGTAGCTCTTGAATGCTCCAACATCATCAGTAGCTGCACCTGAAGCTCCTACGAAGGTTTCCCAACCTACTGTAGTTGGTAGTGATGACTCTGGGATTGACAGTGATCTACAGGCAAGGCTTGATAATCTGAGGAAAATGTAACTATGCATCAATTTGAATGAAGCCATCGAAAGCATTACCTCACACCTGACATCTTTATTCTATTATTAAGTCAAGTGAATGTAACTTCTTTCCAGGTTTATATTTCATATATATGCAATAAATTTGCCTCGCTAGTGGGAAAAGCTGTAAAAGATAAATCTTTATGCTTCAAAAGAGCATTTTGACATTTATTGTGACATCTAGTTCATGATCATGTAGAAAAATTCCAAAAGTTGAGCAATCATGGGATGAGCTGATACTTTCTATTTGGTCTGAAATCAGTCAACAAAACAAAGTTCTTAGGAAGAACTGAAACATCATGGTACTTGATAGTTGTGTTTCATTCAGTCAAATTTGTATGTAAGCCTGTTTTGGCTGGAAAATATAATTAATCTTCGTAGTTAAATTTAAAAATAAGTATCCAGCACGTGGGAGGGAAGATCAGATGGTAGTTGGTGAAGATGCTGACAAATTAATATGCAACAATTTTCCACCAACAGGCTGGATAATTTCTTCTATTGATTTCGGAATTATAAAGGCTATTATTATTTTTTGATTGGTAAAAGAAGGGTTGGGGTCCCTCACCCATATAAACAATCTGGCCAGAACAAATATCAGAGAGTGCCATCTAGACTTGGCCAAAAACTAACCAGAACTGGGTCCAGTCTAAAAAAATCCACCCGCTATAGGACAAAGTGGGGAATACATGGAGCACCATGCCAATTATAATTTGCTGACCTGTCACTATAAGTCTATAACTATTTAAACCGACTGCTTCAGCCCATTTACAGTTTATGACAACTTAAAAAGAAGAAACAGACTTATCCGTAGCAAATGAGGAAGAAAAAGATTTTGCAGAAAAGGGCAAAGGAAGAACACACCTTCCGCATCAAGAAAAAAATCAAAGCAGCTTCAGCAGCATCCTTCTGTAGCTACACAAAAGGAGCATTGCTCTGCTAAAAACTAACTTGACAGTCCCATGGATCAGGAAAAGGATCGCACATAGCCAAATAAAAGCCACGAGAAGCCTCAACCTCTTTCCACGACTTAACTTGAGCATCGATATCAATGGGGATCCTTCCTCTCCAATTAGAAATAGAATACGAGAAAAGAGGAAAATGGAAGAGTAATCCAGTTCAGTGGTGGCCTCAACTTTTCAAAGGAGCCAAGTATCGTCTAACCTTGGTTAATGTCGCTTTGAAATAATGAGGAGAAAAAGGCTCCCTTGTTTTCAAAGCATCCGTGAGTTCAATCTTTTTCAACCTACAATTTCTGAAAACCTCATTACTGCAAACCCTAGACAATGTTTCAATTTGGAAAATGACAACAATTTTTAACTCCCGAATGCTCATTGAGATTCTAGGATGTGAGGTGTATTTGCTTAAGCTAAAAATCACTTTCGAGGGCCAAGGATGCTCAGAACACGGAAGAGTCTGAATTCATTTTCCCAATTAGCTTTGTTTAGACAAAAGGAGATGAAAACCCCACAAAGCCATGCCCCCATCAAAAGGGTTGGGACTCCAATCTGTGTGCTGCACCAATGCAAAGTTGTGAATGTAAAACACAGCAAGTTTTTCCCTTAAGGTGTGCTGGAAAAAATGATTCGACAGAACATCCTGGGTCTGCTAACATCAAAAGACAAGTCTGAAGCAATCCATTCAATTTGGAATTTAAACCATTGCTCCTTGAGATAAAGGCTGCTATTTACTTAAACCAATTTTGCAATACAAAGTTAGCATCACTTTGTGAAATGCTAAAATAAATCATAGACTTGTACAAAATAGAGTACTCTGTGATAAGGAAAAATAAAGTACAAAGTTAAAAGTACTTTAATACAGTTTTTAACAAATAAAGCACCTTTAAGGATTTTCCTTCTACTTTTTCTCCCCACTTTATTCAAGGCCTTTAATGATTCAGCATCTTTTGTAGGACATTAAGGGTTATTTGCTACTTGTAGAGAATTTACAGAAGCTAGAAGAATATGATTGTTGCAAGGGATTTTTTTCTTTCTTTTAATTTCCATGTATCGATTCAAGAATTATACATATTAAGCATGACTAATAGCCAAGGGCATATACAGTGAACAGCCAGGTGGTCAAGAATAGAGTTATAACTCCATTACATTACTGCCCAGACAATCAACAAACATTGACAAGACACTACACCTCTACAATTTGATTATTAGCTTCTTCATTGCCATCTCGGGGAGCATTATCCTAAATAATACAGATCCCATGACAATTAAACTTAGAGAATACAGATCCCAGGACAACTAAACTATGTATCTGGTGGCAAAGACCATTAATGCCATTTCACGTATTCAGCAACAAATACAATATTGGTTCAAGATCATCACAGATTTGGTCCATATCCTCCAATATAGTAGGACAGGCTTGCATCTCATTGCAATAGGCTATTAAGGATCAAATTTTAGGCCTGAAAGGCTTGCTGACTTCAAGAGTTCTTCACAAATTTCATCCATAGTTCTATTGAGCTCCACTATTATATTAAGTAGGCTATCATGCACAATGCAAGATATACCTATGGCCCACAGGTTAATTGCTGGGCATGCTGGTACTGCTGGCTTCATTTAACTGCTAATTAAACCAATTTGAATTCTCTATGCTTGAAAGTACTCTTCCGAGGTTCGTCTTGATCATCCTCATTGTTGGAGATTCATCCATGGCAGGGTTTACAGTTCATATCATTGACCAAATTTCATGTCGGACTGAGGTTGGGCCTGTTAGCCATGGTATCCTCAGTAGCATCTAATAGCTGTTGTATTTTTTTGAATGGGAGAGAATATTCTTTTGGTCACCTTCTTGTCTATCATATTACTGACTCTCATTGTTGCTCATGTCTTTTTCTATTTCTTCAATGCTTTGCATTAGAGTGAGAATAATTTTGGCCGACTGCATATTCTCAAAGGAGATTTCTTTTTTCGAGATAATTTTTCTTACAATGACTTTGTGAAGAAAGAACCGCCTCCTATCCATGTCATTATTTTGGCTCGTGGCTCTCAGGTTCATCATGCTCTTGTATTCTCTCTTATTGGATTGACAGTTAGGTCACTTCCTTCAGTATTTCCTTCAGTATGGACCTTCTCCTCATTGAAACAGTCTATGTAGCACAACCTTGAAGGAAATGGGCTTCTTGTTCTAGTAGACACAATTTGCTCCTGATTTTTATTTTCTCTCCATTCTATGGTATTTAAGTATGAATATAGCACCCTCATATCCATTCAAAAATGGTGGCTTATACGATGTCTATTTTGTCTTCTATCACCATCATCACATTAACCAAAATTAATCGCCTATCTTCTTTCATTCAAGCATTCTCTCAGTGAAACCAATTCACTAGAAAAGAGGAAATCCACACTGAGATCAATTCACTAGAAAGCGGAAATCCATAAGAGCCTCAACTCTAATCTTGCTGTTCAACCGGAAGATATTTTGTTGAAAAAACACCTTAATGTGAGAGTTATGTGGGTCTTTACCGTATAGATAATGACAGCAATAGGGAGTGACTGCAAAGCAAAACTAGAGTATGAAAGAAAGACCACTAAACAGAGTTTTAGTTCCAACTGTACTCATTTTCCTTCAGTCCTTAACTATCATTTTGATCTGGCTGGAAGTGAATTGTGAGTTGAAAAAGAAAAGATTTTTGAGCCTCAAAAAAACTTTCCAAAAGAAAACCTTTATACCATGGAAAGCTTATAAAAACTAATCTGGAGTTTATGGTGTACTTGATATTTCCTCATATCCACATAAAAGCAATAATCACGTCTATTAGGTAGTCTTTGTAATGAATTACAATGTTTTATGCGCTGGATTGTAGAAGAGGACATGAAAAAAATCAGAAAGGAAAGGGATGTTGGGTGACTTGAAAGCAACACAACAACCTGGTTTTTTGAGCACTAGGTGTTTCCTCAGATCCACAATAAAACATTATTCACTTCTATTGGGAAGTCTTTGTAGTGAATCACAATTTTTATGTGCTGGATTGGAGAGGACATGCAAAAATCATAAAGCAAGGGGAATTAGGGGACATGAAAGCAACACAACTACAAATAATTTATGTTTCTCATTTAGGTAAAATGTGCGTCCATTCAAGGGAGCTCACAACATGAGTGAAAGAAGCAGGAGTTGGAAACACTGTAAACAAGCAGCCTCATTGAAAGGGAAAGCAAACGACCACGCATGCATAAGCGGGAAAAATTCCATAAATATAGAGAGCCACGTGGAAGGGATTGATATAGAGATATGCAAAATCGAAGCAAGGGTTGGAGAGAGTGTTTGGAAAATAAGAAATGAAATTAAATGAAATGGTATTAATTATGTCGTCTAGGAGATTGAAGGTCTATGGGACCACTGAAAACTCCAATTGCTTAAAGATTTGTGATCTTAGTGGTATCTTTTAGAAGGCTATTCCACTTTCTGAATTGAGTTAGCATCTCTCCCAAACCTTTTATTTTGCTTTCCTCGAATAGCTCTATGATAGAATCAACTCTCAAAATTGCCTCATATTTGGCTCACGATGTCTCATGTACCTTGGGCCTTCAATGTAATGTCCCATTTTTGAACATTTTTGAAAATGAAGAACTGAAGACCCTCAACCCATTTTCTCTCCCTGTGGGTTCGAGGATAAAGCTTGGGGATTGTTCTGAGGTGTTTGTTGTCTGCATTGTAGCCCCTTGGCATGCCTTGCGCTACAAGGGGGAGTCTCTAGTTAGTTTAAAAATGTGCACATAGGTTAGTTACTTTTTATTATTTAATTAGAAAATAATAAAGTGCACATAAAGTTAGTCTTTTAATATTTTAATTAAGTTTTATTAGTTTTCCCTCCAAAAGGGAAAAGGTCGGCCATTTGAATGTTGCACCCCTTATCTTATAAAAGGAGGTTGCATGGCCATCTTTTGGTATGTTGGATTAAATCATTTATGTCTCTCCATGCTTGGAGAAATGGGATGTATGCCCAAGGGATGTATGCCCTAGTTGTTGCTCTCTCTTTGACAATCAAGTTGGAGCTATTGAAGATCTGATTGAAGACTTATATTTGCATTATTGTGGTGGATTATCATTATTGTTTATGCCCTAAGTGTGGCGAATTTCCTTGGTGGAATATTTTAGTGCAAATCCTATTTTTCTAACCCTAGCGACTAGGGTTTGGGGCTCTTTTCCACATTTCGTGCCCAAAATAATTTGCAAAAATGCTAATTGGATCCCTCATAATTTTGTGAACATTTTGATGTCATTTGCATGATTTGGTTGGGTATTTTGTGAGATATTGAATTTACAAATTTTGACTGACTTTAGGGCAGCGACTTGTTTTGGGTTTTGTGATAGCTTTTTAGGGGTCTTCCCACCCTTGGAATTTGGCGATTTTGGGCTTGTTGGAAAGATAAAAATTCAAGGATTCTTTTGGTCTTTGTTTCATGTGAAAATATTAAGTTTTGAGGAAGTTATGCCATTTTCAAGTTTTGTTGTGTTTTCCTTTCGAATAAAAATCAGATCTAAGGTTTTTGGAGAATTTCTGAGGTTATTTGGGCTTCATAAATTAGTGGCAGCTTTGAGGATTAATTTCATCATTGTTGGGCAAGTTTGGATGCCCTAATCAACCCTAAATGTGTGGGGCGAAATAGTAGGACGACCAGATCTGCATGTTTGGTAGTTGCTGTTATAAATTGGTTTATATCATCTTGTTACTTGTATTTTTCCGAGTTCGGACATATGTCATTTGCATAGATCGGAGTTGTGTAAAGAAAGTTATGTTATTTTGAAGATTGCATTTGTTAGGGTTTGACTTAAATTATGTTTCAGCTTATTGTAAAATCTGATTTGAATGTGTTTAAAATTCCGATTATTTTATTCCAATCTATTCAACCACCTTGGCTAGTTCCAACCCCATTTGAGTTCGAAATAGTGACATTGAGATATGTTAGGTTGATGTAAAAGGGTTTATCCATTCTTTGTTTGATTTTGACAAGTATTTCCTAACTTGTCTAAAAAGGGGACATTACAGTGGTATCAGAGCAACTTTCCTCTACTCTTGTGGGTGTTGTTTGCAGAGTCTTTTGAATCATGGAACTAACAAGTGATGGGGAATTGAGGACCAAGCTCTACAAGACTTGGGAGATGGCTCGAGTATCCTCCACATGTGAAGAGTGTGTTGCTCAACACTCTAGAAGAAGCGACAAGTTGTTTGTCTATGATAGAACAATCGATTATGGCTCCATGTTTTCAGCGATGTACTCTTTGGTGACCCATTTGGCTAGATCTCGAACTGTTGAGGCATGATGAGGTGGATGTGAGGCTCATGGTCATCACTTGCATTAGCGAGGTTACAAGGATAACAACCCCAAGTTTTCCATACAATGACACCACCATGGAAGAGGTCTTTGAGCTCATGATAGGAAGTTTTCAAAAGCTTTGGGACACCACAAACCCTTACTTTGATAAGAGGGTTAAGATCTTGGAGAATATGGAAAAGGTAAGATCTTTGTATACCAATGTTAGATCTTGATTGTGATGATCTCATTCTCCACATGTTTGAAGTATTCTTTGTTGTCCTACATGATGATCACTCCCAAAAAATAATGGTTGCAATGCAAACCATCTTGTCCCTAGTGTTGAATGAATATGAGGATCCCCCACAACCATTGTTATCCATGCTTGAGGAAGGTTTGAGACAAGAGGAGTCATGTATTGCTCATACTTTAGCCAAAGGTGTTTTGGATCAATGTTCAAGCAAGGTGAAGGCATATATGTTAGCAAGGTCTCCTATGAAGCAAGAAGGATCAACTCTCCAAGGTATGAGTCACTTGGTGTTTGGTGATAAATTATTGATATCTAATGCTTGCATCCAACTTGGTGATTGCACAGAAAAATCAGATTTGATTCAAGAGGAAGTGAAGGAAGAAGAGCCACCGGATGAAAATAAGCAAGGTAAAGATTCTTTGTTGATTGAAGAGGTTTCTTTGCCTTTTGATGATTGCATGCATGATGATAAAGTGATCATGGGAGATGAGTCAAAGAGGAAAGAGAAACTTGATTTGCAAGTTTGCATGGACAAGCAAAATGAGGGCAGCCAAGAGGTAATCAATGATCATTATTTGGTTGTTACTAATGCTACTTGGGTTGGTAATGAATGCAAGGATGTAGGGATGTGTGCTAAGCAAGAAGAGGAAGAAGAAAGGGTGATCAAAGTCCCTTACTCAAATAAAAACAAGGACAGTCCGCTTGCTGGTCTGTTTATGACAACAGACATTAGTGAGCAAAAGAAGGGCCCTTTCTACTATGAAGAGGAGTCCAAGGTTGTTTCATGCATGGGTGGGTATTACACGGTCATGGCAAGCAGGCCAAGGCATGGATATTATCATGATGAGCTCGTTGTCCATTCCGGAACAACCAAGGTAGTGAAGCAAACAAATGACATTCAAGGCCTTGAAGAGGATCATGAGGATATCTCATACATGCATCCTCCAAGTATGAAGTTTAGTCATCATTATGAGAGATCTACAAGCAAAATAAATGAAGTTTTTGAGCAAGGAAACTTCCCGGTTCAAAACCACCATGTTGGGCACTCTAAGGTATGGGAACCAAGTGTTTTTCCAAAGGATATCAGTTCTGATTTTTGATTTTTACATCTGATTTCATGGGGTTAAGTGAAATTTCAGAATTGTATATGGCTAACACAAGTATTGGCAAGCATGACTTGACCTTAGGAGATCTGGAAATGTGTGGGAAATATGTTTTTCTGAGTGCTAATGATGACTTTCAGATTAAAAGACTTGTTATGGTAGCCACTAAGGATCTTGTCATTCAATGGACAAGAGAGTCTTTTACATGCTTTGATGATGAGGGCAATAAAGGTACACTTGGCATGGACAAGGGCAAGATGTGTTTCAGATTGATTACTCCTCATTGCATGATTCACACTCACCAAGATGCAATTTTTTCTATCCATTTGGCCATGCATTTGAGTATTTTTCAGTTTGCTAAAGTTGGGGGTGAAGTTTCAGTCATGTTGAGGTCATTTTCCTCCCCTAGATTGTTGTTCTTTCATGATTGGGTGAAATTTCTAAAGTATGACAGCTGTTGTCCTATCATTTTCATTGTTGTCATAAATATTTCCAGCCCCCTTATTACTTCTACAGATGTGTTTTTAACCATGCAGTTGAAGAGTTTGTTGTTGATGATTGTTGTTGGCTTATGCATGGTTACTTTGGGGTGGATCCCAGCCACTTTGATCCTGATTTTTGAGAGGAAAATGCATGACTATGTTATCGGTGAAATTTTGATTTTGCAAAATTACAACGTGAATTTTTTAAATTTTTTCGAAAGTGTCCTTTCTCATGATTTATCACCTTCATCGTGATCGTTTTATTCTCCCGATCGTTTTGGCCTTCGTTTTGTCCATTTCGAATAAGTACTTCTCCTGCTATGTCGTAAACCGTGTTTTAATTAATTAATTAATATCTTACCTTTTTATTTAATAAAATTAATTTTATTAAATTTTAGGGTGTTTAATTAATAAATATTAATTTAATCCTCATAAAGTTGTTCGACAAATTTGGAAGAACTTTTCGTATTTTCCCCATTGCCGTGGGCAAATAAATTTTGCCTCCAATTGCACGGGGATGCCAAATTAGTTCTCCGCTCCCGTTTTTCTCTTTCCCGACAAAGTTTTCATTTTCCCCGCTTGTGGGAAATTCCCTCATTGTTTGCCAACCTAACCGGATGTCAAACGACAAAATATCTCCCATTTTCCCATGTGGGGAAATGGGGGAATTGCCAGCCGGCTTTGCCACTTTCATGGGCAAACTATTAAATTCCCTCGTTATTCTTCCTGGCAATTAATGCCCACTACCCGAAGGAATTGGGAATTGTTAAGAAATTTGGAACCAGTTATTCAATAGGAAGAAAGAAGAAACGGTTACAAATCGAGAAAGCTTATTGGATCCTCATAACTTTCCTCCGTGAAACTCTATGGCAAAAGACATGCGAAAGTAATATTGATAATGAAGAAGCTTTGAAGCTTTTTCCAACTCTCTATTATTTATCTGTGACTAAACCAGTCCAAGAACCAAGCAAAGATTCCACGTAGGATAAAGAGGAGGTCGTCCATGCATTACTAAAGAAACTCAACTGCTCGTGCAAAAGGGAACGCACCAGTTAAAGCATTTCCACGCATGTTTGCAAAAGAAAAAGCGATACACATTTACCTGTCAGGCCATTGTCCACGCATTGGTCAAATAGAGGCAGCACATTATCACACATAGTACAAGCAAAACTAGGCTCACGCAAAGCAATAGAAAACACATGCCATTAACCAGACTTTCCACGAATTGGTAAATATAAGCACAACTGTCCAAAGCAAAACCAGACTCACAAGAGACAAATAAACCAGATTAGAGCCCACTCGTAGAACGAATGAAGGCCACACCAGTTAACACATTCACAAAAGCAAAACCCACACATTTGCACATGTAAAACTTTCCACGTCAAAGCTCAAATTAAGCCACGCAAGAGGTAAAAAACAGGCCAAAAGACCACACAGAGGTGGAAAGAAATAGTCCATGCATTCCAAAAGAGACCACACAGAGGTAGAGGAATACAACATTGCCATGCAGTTATCTTGGCAGGGAGCTCATAGCTGCATAAGACAAATAAAAAGGAGAATTAAAAAAACATACATTGGCCAAGGCATGCCACACATAGTCAACGTGAAGGGAAGAATTCTGTTCAAAACTCATTCACTAGGCAGGTTAAAGAAAATATTTTCCACGCCAAGGGAGTAGAGACCAACCACGCACCAGTCTGAGTGTGATTACCACACATCCAAGGAATAAGAGCGGATAAATTCCCACACATGCAAAAATAAAAGATCATTTTCCACATAGGCCATAGAGAAACAACTGTTTCTATGCCAAAATCCATGTAGGGAGAGTGAAGATATAATTCCCACACAATCCAAAATAGCTCACAACTGTCAAAGAATAAAACACAACATCTCCACGCAGAGCCAAAAGCAAGAACACTCGGTCCACATAGGAGGAAGGTTAAACGATTATTAAAAACGTATAACCGCGAATAATACAAAATTGTCCAAATTCATAGTATTTTAACCCGATTTGAGATTCGAGCTTAGTCTCAATATTTTGTTTGTATTACCGTTTAAAAAAAATTGTAACCCGGAATTGCTCATTTTTTATTTAAAAATAATAATAAAGAAAAAAGAGTTGTATTTTTCTTGCGGTTACGGTGTTCCGAGACTAAGACCCGATACCGTTTTGCGTGCTTCCTTTATTCCTCCTTTAAAATTCATAATGGCCGAAAAACCTAACAAATCTACGGGAAAGTCAAAGAAGCCCATAGAAAGGTCAAACAAGTCCGCACTCAAATATGAATTCCAAGGGATCATTCCTCCCACTTCCATCAAATATGTGTATGACAATATCACCGACACTGATCTTGGCCACATCAACGTAACACAATTTTGTGATTGGGTGAAAGCCGAGGGGAAAACCATCTTCTCGAATAGACTCTATCATAGTGGTCTACCTCAATCAACAACTTTTCTGTTTCAGTGCAATGCCCCGAGTTAGTAATGTCCTGTGTGGAACATTATGATCCTGAAAGGTGAGGGATCTTCAAGAATAATCGTGAACCTTTCCTTTTGATCACACCAGCACATCCAAGAAGTGCACAACATCTCTGATTTCCTTGAGAATGTTGACATCACTCCAAAGTTGGCAAGAAGAGTTTTGGGATGAAGAACCCCTCGGGTTGACCAAGATGGTAAACAACAATTAACTAGTGACCAAAAGGACTCGTGTTGACTGGTTTCCCAAGGAATTGTACCACATTGAATTTGTGGAGGAAATCGGTGATATGCTCACTCTTCCGAGCCGAGTCTTCGGTCTCCCCACTGTCAGTGGTGTCACTTAGATTTCACCACGAAATCAAGACTACCCTATCCGAAAATTTTTCGTACTTTTAAAATAATGGGCCGTTTTGTTGTTTTTATTGCTTGAAAGTTCTTGTATTGCGTCAAAGATAATCCCAAAGAGCCATATTAGCCCTTTTTCGCCAAATACCCAAATGCCCAAAATTGTTTTATTCAGTCATCGGGATTTGTCTGCGGGAAATTTGTATTTAATTATTTTGAGTCCGTATGAGACTATTTGCGCTCCGTTTCAACTCTGTTATGAGCGAATATGTTATTATTCCTATGTGCCAGAAGGATTTTAACTTATTTTAAGTTTTGGGTTTTATTTGTAACTTTTGGCATTTTTTTGTGTTTTTGTGGTGTCTCGTTTTGTTTTCTGTGAAATTTCTCTGGAGCAATTCCTTGATTGGGTAAGCTGATTTTTGGCCTGGAGCGGCTAGAAAACATACACGCACATTTTGCCGGAGGAAGTCGCCATCGGAGGTTTGGATCACTGGGAAAAAGTGAAGTCGTGCACATGAAAAAGCCCCTCATGGAGATGGGTGCATTTTTGGAAAACAAAGGATTTAAGTTGCGATAGGAAAAATAGAAGCCGTAGGCGGGGTGGAAATTTTATACCCGCTTTGGCAGGTACTTTTTCTCGTGTTATAAAATTCACTTAAGGCTGCAATGGGAAAAATAGAAGGCTGAGGCGAGTAGGCGGGAATTTATTGCCTGCCTTGTAGGGTAAAAATTCCCATGGTGAAATAAAAGAAAAGTGACTTAAGTGAAATCATGGGATTTTATTGCCTACCTTGCAGGGTAAATAATCCCATTGTCAAAAGTCAAATTACTTAAGTGAATCATGGGATTTCCGGGCTGCCTCGCAGGTGAAAAATCCCATTGTCGAAATTCTTAAAAATAGAATTCTATTATGCAAAAAGTCGACCCACCTTGGGTGAATAATAATGCATTAAATAAATATTTGTTAATATTTATTCACCCAATTTTCACCCAGGCTTGTGGAAAAGTCAACAAAAGCAAAGGGAATAAATCAATTGGAAATAGAATTCTAAAATTAAATAAATTTAATTTATTTAATGCAACCCCTTTGAGAAGGAATTAATACTTTTAAAGTATTAAATGATTATATTAATTCTATTTTCGGTGGCTATGGTCAAAGCACACTTTGTGAAGCTTGAGTGAAGTGAAGTGATGTGTGAAGGATTAAATTGGATTAATTTAATTTATTGGATGACTCTCCTTAAATATGCTATTTTTAAAAGAGAAGAGCATGATTTTTAATTAATTAATTGCCTTTAATTGTTAGGGCAATTATTAATTATAGAATTGTGAAGGTTATATAAGCATGAGCAGCCATATGGGTGAATTATTTAATTCACAGGTAAAGAAATGCAGCCAAGAGGAAAAGTGCGCCCCCATTAAAGGAAGGATTTTGTTCAGACAAGGTGGAAACAAGGCTAAAAGCTTCCAGATTTGGCGCATGCTTTGAAGGAGGTTGATCTTTGTCTGCATAATTGTTTGCACAGGTGTTACAGGAGCTGAAGTGTTGTTGAAAGGATTCATGTTCTCTTTATGTGCAAATTAAACACCATTTTTAGGCAACAGGCTTGAAAAGTGCAGATTTTTACAATTAAAATTTACTATTCATGCTCCGGTGGCCATTTTTGTCTGAATAAATTGCGGAATTCATTACGGTGTTTTGACAAAGGAAAATGAGCTTTTATCAATGTCCAATACATTGAATATTTCCTCCGAATTTGAAGGATTATCCGGATCTCTTTTGATTTTGAAGAATTCCAGTCAAATAAGAAGAAAAAGACATATTCAGACAAAGATAGACAAAGCTATGGCGAAGAAAGATGAAAAAGAAAGCACAACGAAGTCATGCATCACTTCTAAATTTGCAGATATTGGAAACACGGATCTTGGCTCGGAACCTCTTGCTAAATTGATAGACGAGATCCGTGAGCAAGAAAGACTTCACTCATGCGTGCGGGAAAAACTTCACTCATGCATGCAGATTAAAAGCAAGGGGAATTATTCGAGTGCAGTTTTTCCATCCATAGCCCAGTTGCCATAATTTGTTATGCAGGTGCAGATCCATATCTAGATGCAGATGCGGATGCAAATCCATATGCAGATCCAGATCCAGATCTTATAGTTGCAAAAGCTTCTGGCACAAAGGCTTCATCCTCTTGTTTCAAATGCAGCCCATGAAGAAGACAGTGCGTGGGAAATTCCTTCCAAGACCTTGTGCATGTGCTCTCATCTTCCAGTTGAAGCCTTCATTGAATTTTCATTCACCCTGAGTGCTTTCTAGAATTTTTAATTGCTCATATGCAATTAAAAATAAGGATGATGAGTTATCTACGACCAACCTTGCACTGATGCATGTACAACAGAAGAACTGCAAAAGCTTCAAGGATAAAAGAGAAGACAATGCGAAGGCAAAATTCCAGCTTGCTTCCAATTCCAACTGCTTGCAATTCCAGCTTGTTTCCAGATCCAGCCGCTTCAAGATCCAACTAATTCCAGCTTGTTTCCAGATCCAGTTTGAATCAGCTGCATGCAGACATGAAAAAAGACAAAGTTAGCTTTCCTCTTCCTTCTTCTTTCCTCCGACAAAGTCAGCTTTCCTCTTCCTTCTTCTTTCCTTCGACAAAGTAATTGAGCGATCAATTCAATTATACAACTTAAGTGATTGGTTTAAAAGCCATTACTTGAAGAAGTCAACTACTTGGAGATAGGTGGCGGACGTGTAAAATAGAAGGTTCTATTTTCAGATTCTGAATAATACATGTCATGCAAAGAGGAATTCCAGGAAGGAGATTGCCAGCTGTTTCTTTTTCGACTTCCACATGTGCCAGTTCAACTAAAGCTTCCAGCTTGTAATTGCCCCTCTACATTCTATAAGTAGAGGAAGAACCTTCGGGTTAATCATCGATCAGAATTTGTAAGAAGCAATCTTGTGTTCTAGACTTTGTGCTGAACCCCTGAGAGCCACTTGTTGCAGAGGAATACAAAGAAGCAGGTTTCCGGAGAACTTTGTGTCACGGCGTACTGTGTTTCTTGCTTTTAAATCTTAGATCTTTAAAGTAAACTTTGTGTTATTTTAGATCTGGATCTAGAACTGCCTTTGCTTTATAATTCTGTGTGTTCAAATCTATTAAGTTTCTTCTATGTGCATGCAATTAGCTCTGCTATCTACTAATTGGGATGCACATCTTCCTTACTTCTTCTCTGTAATACCTTGACTTTCTTCTTCTATAATTTTTCCTTTCTTAAACAGCTGCTTACTTGCTGCAGAACTTCTTAGTTATGGTTCATGAACTAAGTGGTTAAAGTAAAACCCCTGATAGATAAAAACACATTTATATTGACAAATCTGACACGGGAGCCTCACCGGTTAAATGAGGGAGATTTATCTCATGACTGCCTAGGTTTGATGCTATGCAGAAAATCTAGCCAACACGAGCTTTTTCACCCATGGTTGTATCGGTTCATCTGCATCATCCATGCAAAGAGAGAATTCTGATTGGGCCACCATCATCGGTGACACTTTTCACAAATAGTTGATCGAAGTGAAGATGATTGGGCATTTCTACATGACATCATACCTAACCTATGCGGTGGCTAGAGGAAGCTGCTTTTTCGGGGTTAGAGATGAAAGACATGATTGGTCCATCAAATAGTGTTTTCCACTATTATCTACAATTGAGTTTCAAGAATAACTCTCATCACTTAAGGAGAGTTAAAGACACTTTCACCTTTCGTGTGATTAGCAACTTGAATAGGAATGCATGGCGGTCATTTTTTAGTGGGGAACATGGTTCATTCAGTTCCCATCATTTCTTACATCCGCGTGAGTGGATTTGTAGGCACTCCATGGAAGCTTCCCAAGTATGTTAGTGATAAGTGGGCATTAATGGAGCTTGCGCGACAACTTTTCCAAGTTAATTGTCTTCTCAGCGACAAACATCGTTCAGGCATACATTTCCCAATCCAAATTGGGGAATACCAATGTTCGAATCTCTTCAGATAAGCCCGCACAACTCATGGAGAAGGAATTTGCTCTCATTACCATACAATCATTTGTGAAGAGATCCCAATTTGACATTAATGGATGCATGCAAAAGGCTCTTGGAGTAAAGTACCAACACAATCCCACTATGGAAGATTTACGGGCTGCTGCTCGGATAAACGCAAAGTAAGAAGGCGAGAATTCTCCCACCCGACCCTTGCTCAAATTAAGGCCTTACGCATAAGAGATCTTCCAGATTCATTAGTACATGATGGTGATGGTTTGATTGATTCCTCATATGATGTTGTTGCCTTCACTCCATTGCTCGGAATTGATTGGACCAAGAGAGATGAATTCTCTTTTGATGGCAAGAATCAACCGATTCTAGAAAGGAGCATACCCTAGTATGAACGAGAACTTGTAAAGTTACCATCCATCTAAGTTCATACCCTAGGATCACATAAAGTACCGACATGAGGAGGTCTCCAGCTAACCAAAAAAATTTCTCGATCCAACCTTCGCCATCAACTAATACAAATCAAGCAAGGAGAGAATGGTTTCCCAACTCCACTTCTCTAAAGCAGATGTCGTGAGGAGAAACATCCAAGGTTTCTGGCCCTATTGAAAGAAGAGAACGTGTCTCGGGTTTTCCACTTCAAGTAGAGACTCATCTACTCACGTTACTAATAGTTTGAGGAAGCTCATTATAAATACTACTCAACCATGTCATGCACAAGAGTCTACTCAAGTGCAAGAGGTCCATGTTGGTGCTCAATTGTAATCTCGCCCCTTTTCGTTTAAAATTTTCAGCCCGCCTAGTTTGATGCACTTTCTGTCTTCTTGTGTGGATGCGTAATTCTTTGCCTTTACTAGGGTGTCGTTGTCAAGTCCTTTCCTTGGGTCATGGATCACATTGAGTCTTGGTATTATTTATAGTCTTCTCTCCGTGGGAATTTTTTTGTTGTTGTTGGGCATCTTCCACGATTGTGTCTCCTTTGTAAATCTTGTCCCAACATCCGTGGATACGTGGTCTTTTCTAATTAGATGCGGTGTGGTGGGTCTATTTGATATTTTGATGCATTATGGTGAAGGGCGTGAAAGTATAAGGTAAATGCCTAAGACCCGCAAAAGGACACATGGAGGGACTGCACTCATTCGAGGATCTGCCTTTGGTTTTGACCTTTGGAGTTGCGTTGAAGAGACACATGGAGGTTTCTGCTGGATCTACCCATGTTCAAACTTTTCAACGGCCGATGCAACTCTCTCGGGTTTTGACCACGTGGAGGGCCCGCACTTGTTTGGGGACCTACCCCTAAATTTTACTTTTGAAAGAGCGCCGAGGAGACACATGGAGGCTTTCGTTGGCTCTGCCATGCTCGGACTTTTCAACGGCTGATGCAACTCTCTTGGGTTACGACCACGTGGAGGGCTGCACTCATTTGAGGATCCGCCTTTGGTTTTGACCTTTGGAGTTGCGCCGAAGAGACTCGTGGAGGTTTTCGCTGGATCTTCCCATGCTCAGAATTTTCAACGGCTGATGCAACTCTTTCAGGTTCTGACCACATGGAGGGCCCGCGCTTGTTTGAGGATCCGCCTCTGGACCTCACCTTTGAAGTTGCTCCAAAGAAACACGTGGAGGCTTCTGCTGGCTCCTCTTTATACTTGGCCGACTCAGACTCGCAGTGCAGATAAATAAAGGGGAAGCCCAAAACGCCATAGTCGGAGGACGGGAGACCATATTGTTGGTGAGTTAGAATTGCTTTGGCGCTTGCAGAAAATCGACATATGATCTGCCGCCAGGCCCCGACATCCTCGTGTCCGTCAAAGTTTCCAACGTCATCCTAAGGTGACCCATACTCTCCTCAAGCTCAATTCTCTTTTGGTCGGATGATACCCAATCCAGGAGGCCTAGACCACTTGAAAAGAACGTTGTTTTCCCTTTCTCCTTGTCAAGGATCGATTTGCCAGGGAATGCTTTGAGGAGGGATGTTTGGAGTGATAAGGGGATGTTTGGAATGACAGGAGGGACATATATTACATGTTGGTGACTGGATGAAACGTGAGGCGTGGAACTAATCCCTGTTTGCCATGTCCTGGAGAAAGGTGGGTTTTCCCTGAGAGAAGGAATGAGCTGAGGTCCTTGAAATTCCCACTCAAAACAAGGGGCACATAGCCTCAAGCGTGTAGATAGGCTGAGTTGCAAACCTCCCTCTGCTATCCCGAGCTAAAGGTATTTGATTGATGTGACATAATCCATGTGAGTACACTCATTTCTAAGAGGCACGAATGCAGGTATATATTCCTCAAGGTGTATTCTCAAAGGTGAAAGTGATTGCTTATCGATTAAGCCATATGGAGCCACCTGAGAATTATTAAAAAAGGGATTTCTTACATGACAAGATAAAAGAATGATTAAAAAGGTTGTCAAAAGTTATGACATGGCATCCCTATCATAGTTGAGGAACTGAAAAATGTGATCAGTTCATAATTTATCCACCTAAAGCAACATAAAATAAGATATTTTCAAGGAAATAAACATCATTAAACAATATGTTGTAAAGAGGAATATTTTCTCGAAGATTTAGACTTTTTGATGGAAATTTTAGGATGAGTGAGCGAGTGAAATTGTATAAATGCAATGAGAATACTCTTGCATAAGGGGGTTAATTTTTATGAGAAAGTTTGAGAAAACCATTTTTCCGAGAGACCGTTTGAGAAACCTGTTTATTTTCTGTGTTTATAGATTTAATCATGATAAGATGGTTGCAAGTGTACAACCATTGACAAGCTTTGAGATTGTTGAAGAAACTTTCCCTTCTTTGATGAATCAAATGAACCTTGAATTAATTTGTGTTGATCATGAGCATAATTGTGTTTGCTTTTATTTCAAAATGTTTTCAAATTGTTATATATGTGCTTGTTGCAGTCTTACACTAGAAATCCTTTGAAATCACACAAAATCTCGTCCTCATTACAAGTATTGTGGCATTTGCAATTACGTTATGAAGAGAGCTTTCATTTCATAACGAAATAAGCGATTTAAATTCACTTTACTTGCATTTCAGTGATATAGATTGTTTGTCAGTTCATGAGTGTATCATGAGCGTGATATAACAGGGGTCTTCTAAAGTTTAATTGAGTCTTTGACACGAGCCTTTGTGTTGAATCTTTGAAGAGTGTATGAAATCGTGCATCTCTAGGCCTCCATTGATACACACCTTCTGGTTGAAGGAATATTTTGGCTATTTCGAAGCATTTTGTTTGTGAGTGTTCCAATATTTGTAAAGGTTCTCAAATATCTTGTATAATCAACTTTATTTTGCTTAACTTCCCACCAAAAACTTCTCAAATGATAAATCTTACATGAACTACCCCTGTTTGGTTTGTGTATCCAAAAAGATTTAACAAATTCCACTACCAAAATATATAGAAACAATCAAGTTTCAATTATTGTCTTTAGTAACCCGAACCTTGTCCAGAAACATCTCCACTCTCTAGTGTGACAACTCATGAGAGTTAGATTGTGTTGTATTGATCATATTTTCTCAAGGTTTTCATGAAGATTGTGTAAAGAAGGATCTCTTGATATCCTTCACCAATATGGGTTACAAAATGGGTCCTCTCACCCTGGTTGAAGGCACAACCTAAAGTAGTCAGGGTAGGTCAAACCCTGTTCACGGTGCTATCCATTTCTTCCATGCCTGAGTGAATGAAGAGTCAGCTAAATCCGTCCCCGGCTACAAAACGACTCACACTTTGATTTATCTGCCTCCAAGCATCTTGTTTGAACTACGGTGCTACTTAGTCGCAAAGGGAGAATCAATTTGGGTACCAACACTGATTTGGCGCCGTTGACAGGGACTATTTTTACAAATACATACACATGCTTTGACCACAGTAATGTTTCTTACATGATTTAAGTACAAGTGCATTGCTTAAACATCATCCTTTGTTTAGATTTGTAAAATTTGTGCAAGATCACAAGTTCATTGTGCATTATTTGTAGTTTCTAGCAATTATTGTACGAAATTTGCATCAATAGTGCTAAATGTGGGTAAAGGAAGGTCGGATCTGCTAAGCTTTGCAGAAATTAAGTATTGATAGACATTTGACAAACTACTTAATAGTGCATTTGCACATTTAAGGTGAGAATCCTTGGTGGTGACTCCGAATTGGTTTAAATTTTTTGATGATTACCAGTGTCTTAACTTGTGTGAAGTGAAATTTGTCATTAATATTTGCAAAGCTAGAGGGAAGAAGGTCTTTCTTAACTATGGATCCTACTAGAAAGTTATTTCCCGAAGCTGGGAAAAGCAAATTCAGAAGGAAAACAAGTTTGGAAAGTGATTGGAAATCAAGAATCAAGAAAGGAGATATCAGTTCTAAAAGGTGATCAATCTGTGGTTGAAGATTACCATATGTCTTCAAGTGATTCTGAACCAAGTAGTCCTCGTGTGAATTTAAATTCCCCTCTTTGGAGAGGGCCATCATTTGTGTCTGAAAAGCATGTCCCTCAGCTTTTCTTTGCTTCTTCCAAGGTTGATAGAGTTTTCCAAGAAACTGAGTCATTAGAGGATATTTACTTTGAGAGTTATACTCATGTGCTCCAAAGACCCCTCGTCCCTTATCATTTTGATTCTCTTACAAGATCACCTCCTTAAGGTAATATGGCTCAGCCTCCACCTAGACCTCCTTTTGTTGTCAGTACTTTTGGACCAATAAATTTCATAGGTATGGTTGGATATCCTAATATGGTGCCACAAGATGTCAGAAATAGGTTGCCAAAATTTCAAGGGAATAACGCCATCACTGATGACCAACATTTAAGACTATTTGTCAATATGATGGAAGATTTTGAAATTGAGTTTGAAGACGTGTATATAAAGTTGTTCATTCATACTCTTGAAGAGGATGCACGTGATTGGTACAAGTCTTTACCAGATAATTCAATAGACTCATGGATCGAGATGAAAAATGCCTTCAGACTATGCAATATGGGGATAAGACTGATCCCAAGTTCCTTCTATTTGAGTTTGAAAATATAAAGAAGAACCCAAATGAATCATCCAAGATTTTAATACTAGGTTCAACAAGACCTTGAATAGGTTACCTATAATCCTAAGGCCAAGTGGTGAGTCTTGTTTGATAAAATATTCTGACGCCTTTGATAAAAATGATGCTTATTACTTAAGAGATAAGAACCCGAGAACATTAAGACGGCGTTCACATTGACCTTACAAATAGAAAATAACATCAAAGCGGTTGGAAAGCCTCCTAGGGAGAGGGTGTCAAGTTGATAAATCCCGATAGGCCTCACTCAAACAAAGCTGTGGATCTGGAAGAGGTTGTGAAGACTTTGGCCAGAGCGGTTAAAGAGATATCCTCAGGTGGCGGAGCGAAAAAAGGGATAATACAAAGTTCCTAGGGTCACACAAATCACACGGTCATGAGAGATTTGGAAATCATCCCAGAGGTGATCACATACCGGATGACGAGAGGAAGGGGCCTATGGGATTATGAAATAAACAACCGTAACCCGGGGATAATAGATTGGTTCTGATCCTTTGACTGCTAGGATTGCTACTATTGAAGAGGCCAATATTATTGAGTGGTGTGATAGGTGTTTCTTACCACATTCCCCATGTGAGGTAGATAAGGAAGTTGAGGAGACAAATGATGACGAGGCATGTGAAGATGTGTGTATGATGGAGTGCCCTAGGAACTAACATCAAGGGGCAACATTAACTGAATTGATAAGTGTGAAAATTGTTAAAAGTTTACGGGATTGTGTTCACGGTATTATCTCTTCTTCCTGTTGATACTTTTGAAATTGATATGGTACAAGCTTTTGATTTACCTAATCATGATTTTGAATACTTAAGGGCCTTGATGATTAAAAAGTATGATGGAGGGATCCCTTCCGAAGAGGACATGTAACTATTGATGAATGTAGTAGTTGCTCAAGAGAAAGAATATAACACTAGAAGTAAGGTTGTCAAAGGGGGAGGGCCGCAAACTAAGCCAAAAGATCCAGTTCTTACCAATATCCCGAAGGAAACCCCTAAGAAAGATACATATGGCAAAAGCCTAACTACCCCAAATAAAACTTGTACTCTTGCCCATGCCCAGACTCTGAAAACTCCTATATTATCAGATGAAATTGTGAATCTTCCTCCTAATTATGTGTAGACACAAAATTCAGTATCACCTCGTGTTTTGATCTCCTTGACACGCTTGCTCAAATCTCGTTTCCTATCGACAATTCATATTCAATTAATTAATCTTATAACTATGTTAATTTCTTATCACATTCTCACCTAAAAATAAATTCCCACATAAAAATTCAATCCCTTCAATTATTAAATTACTAACCCCACACATGAAGTCAATAATTCAAAAATCTCTCTATCCGACAACAAATACAAAAATCAATAGTGTAGAGTGAGCACATGATTTCACTATTACACCTAACCGTGTCCCTACTCCACATCACATCTTTTCTTTTTCTCACATCATGAACCCCACTATCAAATCCACTCTTCATCATGTCCTCTTAATCAAGATTGATTTTACAAATTATAGTTATTCATTAATCCTTTATTTAAATCCACATTCGATTATAAATAGGACTCTTTCTTCCCCTCGAAGGGGAGGCGGAAAATTCTTGAAATTCTCAAGCTTAAATTCATAATATTTGTTTGTGAAACTTTGAATCATATTGTGGAGTATTTGAAGGCAAAGCTCTATCGAGTCTCATATTGTCGACAACGATCAATTTGTTGTTATATCGTAATCTGGTTTGGTATCATAATTATATTGTTTATTCAACATATTATAGATCTCTGTAGTTTTGGCATGTCATCTTATCGTTGGATATTCATTATTTTCTTGTGAACATAGGGGTTGACAACCACCGAGGAAGTTAACGCTTCGGATTTGCTTTGTCAGGAAACCCCCATATATCGTTATCTAATCTTATCTGTTTCCATCTTGCAGATCTATTTTCTTTCTCACAGATCTATTTTCTCTGTGCCCGTATCCAGAATCCATATTTGCATATGAGGTCCTAAGCCCTCTATCATTCGGAGTTGTTGGTGGCTTGCAGTCTCGGTGTTCACCGTGTGAGAATGAGTTTTCCAGATCAACATTTGGCACACTCGATGGTACCGGATCCAAGTTCTGGTCATGTTTTTGCTTGCTCACTTTGTATGGATGTCGTATGAATAATATTTATTGTATTTTAAATTATTGTAATTATGACATTGCGTCAATCTAGATATATGTTATGCAGTTTTCATTTGTAGATTCACCCGCTTACAGGATCATTGGTACTATTTCCATCGTGTGTTGTGGTTCGTACATGTAGTTATTTGTGTCGTCGTTGGGGTAAGTGGATTTTTCGTTTGAAAGGATCGAGTTATTGACTTTTTTATAATAGGTGTAAAATTTTATTGTTATTTCTATAAAAAAGGAAAATATCGTCGTTTTGTTCTTGTTTTACAAGTAGTATAGAGTTCATTTTTAAAATTTTAATAAATAAGAGAGAGAAAATTAATTAAAAATAAATAAAAATAAAACAATAATAACAACATATCCCACCCTTTCACCCACGAGCCGGTCGGATCACCCGCTCCATCCACCACCTCTCCCCACTCTATCTCCATTCCTCTCGGCCACCTCACATCCCAACTCCCAATCCACACGACCTCCCACCTTCCCTCCTCTCCAACCCAACATCCCACATCCCTCTCCACGCGACACCTAGCCAACTCCACCATCCAACCATTCCTCTCCCAACGCCACCTCTGCCTGAGTTACATTCCCACTCGAGCCACATCTTCTCCCCTCGCCACATAACCCCCATCTCCACCTATCTCTTCTCGCTTCCTCTTTCACGGGCTCTCCCTCGACCCGGATTCCAATGCCCTCACCTTCTTCCACTCCTCACACGGCTTCCACACAGTAGCCCAACATCTTCCCTGAGCTATTCCTCTACCCACACTCCCATCCAACGCATCCACCGACCCTTCACCCCTCAAACATTGACTCACCCACTGTCACATCTCCCTCTCCTGCATCTTTCCATCCCTTTGAACTCTACTTCACTCCACTTGGCCATTCAACTCAACAAACCGCTTCTCTCCCTCACTCCACGTAGATCAAATCACTCGGCTCGACCCTATACCAGTTGGTTTTTGATATTAATCGGAGTTAATTAATTACGATATTAGTGGCTTAGTTAAGATTTAATAAGGTTAATTGTTTTATTGTTAGTTAATGAATCCCAATTTATTCATTATAAGTCATAGGATAATTGTTTTACTTATTTATCTAATTAGTTATTATTTGTCACATCAAATTTATACGATATTTATTTTATCTACTTGTTAATCGATTATTTATTTTAATTAAACTTTGACACTACCTTCTTAATCATAAAACCTATATTGTTACTAACTTTCAACCCCTCAAAGTGATGCATTCTAAGCCATATTACAATGATCGCATCCCCGATGGCTCCTTCTCATGGTGAGCCCGACACAAATTCATTCCTCAAAAGGCAATTAAGGGTCAAGCTATTGCAGATAAATTAGCTGAGGCCCTTCTTTCCAATACACATACTCCTAATCATTTCCTAGATGAATCAATTAATCAATTTTATCATGATCCCCTTAAAATGATTCTTTTCTTCGATGGTTCTAAATGCCAACAAGGCGAAGGGCGGGAGTTGTTCTCATTCCTCCCGGGAATTCCCCAATCCCCTTATCTTTCAAATTAGATTTTGAATGTACAAACAATATGGCGTAATCGAAGCCCTTATACTAGGACTAGAAAGCTGCTATATTTCTAGGCATTCGTATCCTTGACATTTTTGGTGATTCTGAACTAATAATAAAGCAGGTCATTGGTGAATATCAGTGTAAAAATAATATTTTACAACAATATCGCGATATTTCTCATCATCTTCTTAGATCCTTCGATTCTTACACTATTTAATCATCCGCGTTCGACCAATCATTTTGTTGATACAATGGAATCCCTTGCAGAGCCCTTATCCCATGGACACCGCAAGAATCCAAGCTTTCGGTTATTATACATCATCGTAAACAACCATTCTATGACATATCCCAGATTCATATGCTCGAATCTAATTCGTGAGACCTCTGCTAATCACAAATTTTTGATTATTTATCCAAATCCATTACTCCCTTGATCTTTCTAAAAATGCTAAGAGATCTTTTATCCAACGTGCTACTCGTTATGTAATCCTTGGCGGTATTCTTTACAAACACGAGGTTTGATGGTATCCTTCTCCGATGCCTCCAATCCCATGAAGCCTCTACAACTATCTAAGAAGTTCATGACGGTATTTGTGGTGGGCATTTCAATGGATTATCTGTTGCCAAATGTGTTCTTCATCTTGGCTATTATTGGCCTTCTCTAAATCATGATTGTTGTGAATATGTCAAGAAATGTCTAAGATGTCAACAACACTCTAACCTTATCTCGTATTCCTAGCCAGGCTTTACACCTGCCCAAGATTTATGGCCCTTTTCACAGTGGGGCCTTGATCTTATTGGTCTAATAAATCCTCGTTCATCACAACAACATCATTCTATCATCACTGCTACTGAGTATTTCACTAAATGGGTGGAGGCAATCCCACTCACCTCTACTAAATCTGCCCAATCATTAATTTTATATATCAACATATCATTTGCCGCTTTGGTGTTCCTCATAAACTTATTATGGACAATGGAAAGTCCTTTAAAAACAAAGACCTTAAAAAGATTGACGATACATTTAAGATCCAACTTAGCTTTTCTTCCTCGTATTATCCTCAAGCTAACGGTCAAGTTGAGGCTACTAATAAAACTCTTTGAAATATCTTGGCTAAAACTATTGATCGAGTAGGATGAAATTGGCATCTCCAACTTCCCTTTGCTCTGTGGGCCTATCGCACTAGCATTCGCACTTCCACAGGAGCTACTCCATTTTCTCCGGTATACGGCTCCGAGGCCATTCTTCCCCTTGAAGTTCAAATTCCATCTTTACGTGTGTCTCTTCGCAACTTCATTTCTGATGAAGATTATCGTCAAGAACGGCTAATGTAACTTGAGTTATTAGACAAGCGTCATCTTCTTACTCTTTAGCACCATCATGTCTATCAATATCATATCCAACGTGCTTATAATAAACACATCAACGAGCACGATTTTAAAATAGGTGACCTGGTTCTAAAAGAAAATCAAAATGTCACTACCTTAGAAAGAAGTCAATGGGGAAAATTTTCTCCTAACTGGATCGGACCATATATTATCACACATAAGTATGGGTCTGGGGCTTATCATTTAGCCTCTCCTGATGGTAAACTAGAGATTGAACCTCTTAATGCATTGCACTTATGGCCATTCTATTGTTAGTACATACACTTATGAGTATAGTCTTATCTTTAGACTTTTCCTCCATCGATCCCCTTCCATCTATCATCGTAATGATTTTGAATCATGTGGTCTATCGTCACTACTCTTCACAACCTTAAATATAAGTACTACAGCTCTACTCGTAGCATATTCACTATGGATAAGTTCTCCCATTTTGTGAGAACCCCATGATCATTACATCCATCACCATCTCATTTTTCTATTGTACTCATGTAGAGGGTCTAGAGGTGTCTCTTGTATATTCATTCTCCCCTCCTAGGTGGTCTGCCTTGCTATCCCTAGCTCTTTCCTATGGAAAGATACAATTTGTCTATGCGAAAAGCAAGATCAAGGTTATCAAAACAGACTGATCCCTCGACGGACAACTATGCAAATAAAAAAATGCAAATCAAATTCAAAGGTAAATCAAGCGAAATAGACCGATTCCTTGAAGGACGAATATCATAATATTCTTTTCATCTATGTTATGTATTAAAATATACCAATCCCTCGTAGGACGGCTATCATCCTTGCCATTTGTGTTGTATATATAGTAGACCATACCCTCGAAGGATGGCTACCTGTTGTTATGACATCTAGAAAGCTTCCCACATTGATCAACTTTCTTC
Source organism: Taxus wallichiana var. yunnanensis (assembly GCA_018340775.1). Classification (NCBI taxonomy): domain Eukaryota; kingdom Viridiplantae; phylum Streptophyta; class Pinopsida; order Cupressales; family Taxaceae; genus Taxus; species Taxus wallichiana. Next base: position 60,559,590 of record CM031242.1, on the reverse strand, counting down.
TATTATTGTTCTTTCCCTTTCCCAGAGCTGGGGCATAGATTTAAGGAACACTACCCTTAGAGAACCTTCTTCCCGCATACAAGTTACATCTCGAATCCCTCGTCATGTCAACATTAAGATTATGAGAATATTTCATCCATATCTTCTTCTTGGTCTTGTGATATAGTCAAATCTCATTAGTTATGTACTAACACCTGCTATCGGCTGCAAGTGCAATGCTTTGAGTAGTATCTTTCTTGTTTACTTCTTATCAGGTTAAAAGCATAACTTTCTTACTTGACCCTTGCTATGGTTATGTGACATTCATTTCATCAAGGTCATCTTTTATCACAATTATATTCTTAGAGATAAAATTTCATATCATAAAATCTGCATCCATATGTTTACTCTTAAAGATGTCTCCTATTAACATCATCCATAAATCCATGGAATCAATTATTATCTTCAAGCAATATTTTTAATGCATCATTCGGTTTGAGAATTCTACTTGACCTTCATTGCATTTCCTGAATTCTACTTGAGGATAATTCATTATTGGGAAGCTCCTCATCCCCCACCATTGTTCATTATCCTCTTCTTCACCATCTCGGACATTTCATCCCTAGCTTGGCCCATTTACATAATTCCTGCGCAAAGCACAAAACCCTACTTGAAGTAGACCTAATATTCAAGACAAGGTCTCATTCGTGATCATGTCTGTTGACCATTCCTTCCTCCTAGTCCCCTTTATCAACCTAATTTTCTCCTAAAATTTGCCTCATCTCATTCTCCACTTGCTCTTCTCACCCACTTCGTCCTTCTCCGTTGTTTGTTTGATACTTCACGTGTCATCCACCTGGGCCATTATTTTTTGTGCTTTTCTCTTAATATCCTTTTACTGCCATCTATTTTATCGTTCCATTTCCCTTTCATTCTTCTTTCGGCTTGACGATCCTACTTAATCATCCATTCCACATAGGTTTCTTAATCACAATGCATCTCTTTCTTAAGATCCTACCGCTGTAGAAACTCCTTCATTATTTTCCATTCCCTTCAACATCTTTACTCGTAAAACTTATGCTTAACACTCTGACATCATCACTCATACAACATAGGCATCCTAATTAAGAATTCCCCTTACACTCTTTATCCTACACTAGCATATATTCCTCCATCCACTCATGTCACACTCCTTTGTTTCCTTGTTATTACCTCCTTTCACTTCCTGTTCCATCTTGGTATACATTGCTCGGTCTTTTCATCATTCTTCTTCTTTTGTTTGGCGATCCTACTTAACCATTCCTACGACATGACGATCTTACTTAAGAGTCTCTCTTAAGAATGATATGTCTCCTTGCCTTTCCTCTTTCCTTCATATTCCCATCATCCGTATTTTTTCTTCATTCCCCACAAACACATCCTCTTCCTTTCTCTTTTTCCTCACACAAAATATCTCAAACTTCCTCAAATATCATCTCCATCATCCCTCATTTTAAAATCCAGCTTGACTACTTCATACCCTTTCTTACTATGCCTTGTTCCTTCATATTTACTCGTCATCTTCATCCACATCCTCATCCATTACATTCTCTCCTTGCCTTTATCTTCTTACATATCATTAGCCCCCTTTCTTTACTCTTTCTGGTCCATTTTATAGAATACTTCCCCATATCTATCACCATATTTACTCGTCATTATCATAGTTCATCTAACATTATGTCATCTTCCATTCTCGCGCTAAGAACTATCGGTGGACTTCTCCTAAGACTTGTTTCTCCCCATTCTACTAATACTAGTTCACTCGTTTTTACCTCCTTCATTTTCCCTTCCTCCCTTTTTCCTTTTGTGCCCTCTAATCATTATAAGAGGATTTCTCCTAACATCCCTCCGCTGGTATTGCCTTTTCATCTTCCCTTCACCTTTTTCAGTATCTCTATTGTCTTCATCACATGCTGCCTTTGCATCATTTTCTTTGTTGTCCTCTCCTCCTTTCTACCTCTGGTTTTCTTTCATATCATTTGTATCATCTTCATCTCCTCTTCTCCTCACACTTTCATCGTACTTCCCCATTGATAACCTGACTCACTAGTGTTGTCCCATCTTCTTAACCATCTCACCATCCACATGCATTTCCATACGTTTGGTTTCATATTCAATTTCTTTCCTATTTTGGCTCTATCATCCCTTCTTTCCCTCTTATTTTCATTTCCCCCATTACTGAGCTTCTTTCTCTACCACCCCTATCTTCTTAGCTCCTTATGGTGCCTTTCTTTCTCTTTTCCATTCTACCTCCTCCCCCATCTTCTTTAACTTCTTCATCTCCTTCATCTTTCCATCCTACTATACATATTCATCTCTCCAATCGTCCTTCTCTCATATTCTTCACAACTTTTCTTTCTCGCTTTTGTCATTTCTTTTCGTGATTAGTTCTTTCTCTCCCTATGTTTTGATCTCTATCTCCCTTTTATCCCTTCTTCTCATTTTCTTTTCTTCTTCTTTGTCCTTCATCATTTCTTTTTGCCACCATTTCTCCTCTTTATTATCTCTCGCTTGCTTCTTTACTATGATATATCTCTATACATTCAACTTCCCTTCTAATCTCTTTTTCCTCCTCAACTCGTCTTCTTCTTGTTTAAACTTCCTCCCTCTTTTCTTCTCCTGCTCACTTTCTCTATTTTTTTATCTGGGTCCCTCGTACCTTACCTATTTATTTCCCCCTTATCTTTTTCCACTACCCTATTGATATTATTCTCTCTCTTTTGTGCTTTCATCTATCTTCTCACCTCTCTTATCGTCCTTTCTACTTCAACCATGTCCATTTTCTCTTATCTATATCATCTATCATCCACAATTTTCATCCCATCCTCTTGGGACATTTTTGTCTTGGAGGATACCATAATGGCCAACACCTATATGATCTTGTACTCTTCCATGCATATTTTTTCTGCTTTTGTTTTGTTGCAAAATATCTTGACTTCTTGTCCTACTTATCGAACAAGATTGCTTTTACCTTGTACTTTACTAACACTTATACATCTTTCTTATGAAACATGATTGCCATCATATTTTTCACACCTTTAGGGCATTCTATCTCACCCTTTTATCCTATCTTCTCATCATATGCACATTTATGGTTATTCCCATTGGGGCATTTTATTTACATATCCATCTCCCATTATGTCATCTTCGTGCCCTATCATGGGGCACCTTTTTCATTCTTGTACTTGTCGGCGTATATAACTCACTTTGTGTCTTTCTCGTGCCCTGTGCTAGGCATCATTGTCTTCATCCACGTACCTTTTGTGGACGCATGATTTTTTCGCACGATTCCTCGCAAACAAAGGATTACACACTTTTTTTGCATCCAATTGCATAGATTTTGATGTTTTTGCTGACTATGACTACCATCGGTTATTTTTGTTTACATCAACACTACGGTGGTCTTCACCCACTCACTGGTTTGTAGAACATTGTCATCTGTCTCCATTGAGACTGCAATTGTCCTCTACCGATGTGATATTGGAGTCACCGCCATACCTTTTTTATCGTTATTGCGATTCTTTTTGTCCTGGGGCATCTTGCCTTCATCCATCATCGGACACATCTTTCATCTAACCCTTTTTGTTTTTGTCTCGTGGTTTGGTATCGCAAACCACTCAACAAAAAGGGGCAAATGTAGACACCAAATTCTGGTATCACCTCGTGTTTTGATCTCCTTCAGCACGCTTACTCAAATCTCGTTTCCTACCGACAATTCATATTTAGTTAATTAATCTTATAACTATGTTAATCTCTTATCACATGCCAAAACTATATTATGCTAAATAATTCATTCTTTCAAATAAGTCATATTATTCTATTTAATAATTAAATAATTCACAAATATATATATAAATCAACAACCCCACATGTTCCCCACTTAAGTCAAAATCAATTCTCACCTAAAAATCAATTCCCACCTAAAAATTCAATCCCTTCAAATTATTAAATTATTAACCCCACCCATGAAGTCAATAATTCAAAAATCTCCCTATCCGACAACAAATACAAAAATCAATAGTGTAAAGTGAGCACATGACTTCACTATTACACCTAACCGTGTCCCCACTCCACATCACATCTTTTCCTTTTCTCACATCATGAACCCCACCATCAAATCCACTCTTCATCATGTCCTCTTAATCAAGATTGATTTTATAAATTATAGTTATTCGTTAATCCTTTATTTTAATCCACATTCAAATTATAAATAGGACTCTTTCTCCCCCTCTGAAGGGGAGGTAGAAAATTCTTGAAATTCTCAAGCTTAAATTCATAATATTTGTTTGTGAAACTTTGAATCATATTGTGGAGTATTTAGAGGTGAAGCTCTATCAGTCTCATATCGTCAGCCTAACGATCAATTTGTTGTTCTATCGGAATACTGGTTTGGTATCATAATTATATTGTTTATTCAACATATTGCAGATCTCTGTAGTTTTGGCATGTCATCTTATCATTGGATATTCATTATTTTCTTGTGAACATGGGGGTTGACAACCATCGAGGAAGTTAACGCTTCCCGATCTGCTTTGTCAGGCAACTCCGTATATCGTTATCTAATCTTATCTGTTTCCATCTTGCAGATCTATTTTCTTTCTCATAGATCTATTTTCTTTGTGCTCGTATCTAGAATCTATATCTGCATCTGAGGTCCTAAGCCCTCTATCATTCATAGTTGTTGGTGGCTTGCAGTCTCGGTGATCACCCAGGCGAGAACGAGTTTTTCAGATCAACACCAACCTCCCAAGAACAAGGAGAAACCAACAAAATCGGCCGCCAAGGACTAGACGAACCAAAACAAAAAAATGCAGAAACGAAAAAAGAACAAAAATACTCAGTACATCCGTACAATGATGTGTACATTGATTCTGAGAAATCAATCAAGGAAATGTTTTAAGTGCTTGCCATTAACAAGAAACTCAAGCAATTCCCCATCTAGATCTTTTAGGAAGAAGGTGTTCTTGCGATCCTAATATCAATAGAATAAGGGCCCATCCATAATGCGTTAAACTTTCCATGTTTTCCCTTATCCTCATGTCTGCTATCCCATAGTAGCACCAGATCTCCTACACTTGAAAACTCTTGGGGTAACCTTTTTGTCAAACAGTTTCTTCATTTTCTCCCTAAACTTCACATGTCTTTGATGGGATTCTCTTCTCTCTTCATCTAGTTCAACAATTTGATTGATCCGTGCATCATAGGGACTAACCTCCTGGTCCTCCAACTGTCGGATGAATTGATATGAAGATAATTGCATATGCAGGGGAAGTAGAGCTTGAGTTCCATACACCAATTCAAATGGGATCTTTCCAGTAGCTCTTTTAACAGTAATTCTGTCAACCCAAAGAGCAACTTTCAATTGCTCACCCCACTTTCTTTTATTTATCTCCAAAGTTCTTCTGATTATTTTCAATAAATTTTTGTTGCTTGACTCAGCCTGTCCATTACCTTGGGGATTATAATTGGATGCATATGCTAAGTTTATCCCATACTCCTGACACATGGCTACCAAAGGTTTAGCTTGAAAACTCATAGCATTGTTAGTAATTATTTTGGTAGGTACTCCAACCCTGCAAATGATATGATTCAGAATGAAATCCATGACAATTTGGTGGGTTGCCTTCTTAGTGGGGATTGCCTCTACCCATTTGGTGAAGTAGTCAGTGGCCACTAATATCCACTTGTGGCTTGCACTTGAAGAATCTGAAATTTCCCCAACAAAGTCCATTCCCCACTTTGCTTAAAAGGGGCTTCACCGCCACCGCCGCAAAGCGAGGAGCTTGAAGCTTTCAATTGAAAACGTTGACATCTCTCACACTTTCTTACCAATAAAGTTGTATCCTTACAAAATTGTATCCTTAAAAAGTGTTGGCCACAAGTAACTAGCCCTTAAGATCTTATGGGTTGTTACTCTCCCAACAAAATGCCCCCCACAAACTCCTCCATGGAAATCAGCAATTATTTTCGGGGTTCATCCTCAGTGATACACCTTAAGAGAACTCCTTCAGGTTTTTCCAAGCCAACCCATAATCAATGATGACATATTTTTGGGAAGCTAACCTAAGTGCTCTCTTTTGATTCTTGGTTAAGTACTCAGGACATTGTAGATGTCTGAGATAAAAAATAATATCCCTGTACCAGTCGGAATTTATAAATTTCTCAAGAATATTCATCCTTTCTTCATCAACCTCATTTATCTCAACTGTCTGCAAATTGCTTTCTGTCATTAGCTTTTCCAGGCCCAAACCTCTGACCAATTTTGTAGTTTGGATGTCCATATCATATTCCTGTAACTTATTTTCCCATCAACATCTCTTACTAGAAATTTCCATTTCTGACAGGATATCTTTGACCATAGTATGAGGGACATAAGCTATGACTTTAGAACTTAAAATATATGGCCTAAAGATTTTTGTGGCTCTCATTAAAGCAAAGGCATGTTTCTCCATGATAGTAAACTTTAGCTCGCCCCTTGTAATGTTTTACTAAAGAAAGCAATTTGCCTTTCACTCCTTCATCATCCTTTTGTAACATGACATATTTAATGGTTTTCTCGAAGCAAAGGAAAACATTTGGAAAGAGTCCTATTTGGGAATTTTTGCCTCCTCTTCGTAGGGGGAGAAAGAGTCCTATTTATAATTTGAATATGGATTAAAATGAAGGATTAACGAATAACTATAATTTGCAAAATCAATCTTGATTAAGGGGACATGATGAAGAGTGGATTTGATGGTGGGGTTCATGATGTGAGAAAATGAAAATATGTGATGTGGAGTGGGGACACGGTTAGGTGTAATAGTGAAGTCATGTGCTCACTTCACACTTGATTTTTGGATTTGTTGTCGGATAGGGAGATTTTTGAATTATTGACTTTATGGGTGGGGTTCATATTTTAATAATTTGAAGAGATTGAATTTTTAGGTGGGAATTGATTTTTAGGTGAGAATTGATTTTGACTTAAGTGGGGAACATGTGGGGTTGTTGATTTATATATATATATTTGAATCATTTAATATTTAAATAGAGTGATATGACTTATTTGAAAGAATGAATTATTTAGCATAATATAGTTTTGGCATGTGATAAGATATTAATATAGTTATAAGATTAATTAACTGAATATGAATTGTCGGTAGGAAACAAGATTTGAGTAAGCGTGCTGAAGGAGATCAAAACACAAGATGATACCAAAATTTGGTGTTTTACTACCGAGAGAAGGACGATTGGAGAGATGAATATGTATAGTAGGATGGAAAGATGAAGGAGACGAAGAAGATGAAGAAGTTAAAGAAGATGGTGGAGGAGGTAGAATGAAAAAGAGAAAGAAAGGTACCATAAGGAGCTAAGAAAATAGGGGTGGTAGAGAAAGAAGCTCAAGATGGAGGGAAATGAAAATAAGAGGGAAATAAGGGATGATAGAGCCAAAACATAAAAGGAATTGAATATGAAACCGAACGCATGGAAATGCCGTGGATGGTGAGATGGTTAAGAAGATGGGACAACGTTGGTGAGTCGTGGTTATCAATGGGGAAGTACAACGAAAGTGTGAGGAGAAGAGGAGATGAAGATGATACAAATGATATGAAAGAAAACCAGAGGTAGAAAGGAGGAGAGGACAACAAAGAAAATGATGCAAAGGCAGTATGTGATGAAGACAGTAGAGATATTGAGAAAGGGGAAGGGAAGATGAAAAGGCAATACCAGTGGAGGAATGCTAGGAGAAATCCTCCGATAATGATTAGAGGGCATAAAAGGAAAAAGGGAGGAAGAGAAAATGGAGGAGGTAAAAAATAGTGAATCAATATTAGTAGAATGGGGAGAAATAAGTTTTAGGAGAAGTCCACCGATAATTCTTAGTGCGAGAATGGGAGTTAATGATGATATAATGTTAGATGAACAATGATAATGACGAGTAAATATGGTGATAGACATGGGGAAGTATTCTAAAAAAATGGACCAGAAAGAGTAAGGAAAGGAGGGCTAACGATATGTAAGAAGATAAAGGCGAGGAGAGAATGCAATGGATGAGGATGTGGATGAAGATGACGGAAGTAAAGATGAAGGAACAAGGCATAGTAAGAGAGGGTATGAAGTAGTCAAGCTGGATTTTAAAATGAGGGACGATGGAGATGATATTTGAGGAAGTTTGAGATATTTTGTGTGAGGAAAAAGAGAAGGGAAGAGGATGTGTTTGTGGGGAATGAAGAAAAAATATGGATGATGGGAATATGAAGGAAAGAGGAAAGGCAAGAAGACAGATCATTCTTAAGAGAGACTCTTAAGTAAGATCGCCATGCTGTAGGAATGGTTAAGTAGGATTGCCAAAGTGAAGAAGAAGAATGATTAAAAACCGAGCAATGTATACCAAGACGGAACAGGAAGTGAAAGGAGGTAATAAAAGGAAACAAAGGAGTGTGACATGAGTGGATGGAGGAATATATGCAGTGTAGGATAAAGAGTGTAAGGGGAATTCTTAATTAGGATGCCTATGTTGTACAGTGATGATGTCAAGGGGAATTCTTAATTAGGATGCCTATGTTGTATGAGTGATGATGTCAGAGTGTTAAGCATAAGTTTTATGAGTAAAGATGTTGAAGGGAATGGAAAACAATGAAGGAATTTCTACAGTGGCAGGATCTTAAGAAAGAGATGCATTGTGATTAAGAAACCTATGTGGAATGGATGATTAAGTAGGATCGTCAAGCCAAAAGAAGAATGAAAGGGAAATGGAACGATAAAATAGATGGCAGTAAAAGGATATTAAGAGAAAAACACAAAAATAATGGCCCAAGTGGATGACATGTGAAGTATTGAACAAACAACGGAGAAGGACGAAGTGGGTGAGAAGAGCAAACGAGAGAATGAGATGAGGCAAATTTTAGGAGAAAATTGGGTTGATAAAGGGGACTAGGAGGAAGGAATGGTCAACAGACACAATCACGAATGAGACCTTGTCCTGAATGATAGGTCTACTTCAAGTAGGGTTTTTGTGTTGCGCGGGAATTATGTAGATGTGCCAAGTTGGGGATGAAAGGTCTAAGATGGTGAAGAAGAGGATAATGAACAATGGTGGGGGATGAGGAGCTGCCAAATAATGAATGCTACTTGACAGTTATCCTCAAGTAGAATTCACAAAATGCAATAGAGGTCAAGTAGAATTCCCAAACCGAATGATGCATTAAAAATATCACTTGAAGATAATAATTGATTTCATGGATTTATGGATGATGTTGATAGGAGACATCTTTAAGAGTAAACATATGGATGCAGATTTTATGATATGAAATTTTATTTCTAAGGAGATGATTGTGATAAAAGATGGCTTTGATGAAATGAATGTCGTATAACCATAGTAAGGGTCAAGTAAGAAAGCTATTATTTTAACTCGATAAGAAGTAAACAAGAAAGATACTACTCAAAGCATTGCACTTGTAGCCGATAACATGTATTAGTGCATAACTAATGAGATTTGATTATATCTCAAGACTAAGAAGAAGATATGGATGAAATATTCTCATAATCTTAATGTCGACAAGATGAGGGATATGAGATATAACCTATATGCTAGAAGAAGGTTCTCCAAGGGTAGTGTTCCTTAAATCTATGCCCCAGCTCTGGAAAGGGAAAGAACAATAATAGAAGAAAGCTGATCAATGCGGGAAGCTTTTTGGATGTCATAACAACAGGTAGCCATCCTTCGAGGGTATGGTCTACTATATATACAACACAAATGGTGAGGATGATAGCCGTCCTTCGAGGGATCGGTATATTTTAATACATAACATAGATGAAAAGAATAATATGATAGCCGTCCTTCAAGGGATCAGTCTATTTTGCTTGATTTGCTTTTGAATTTGATTTGCATTTTTTTATATGCACAGTTGTCCTTCAAGGGATCAGTCTGTTTTGATAACCTTGATCTTGATTTTCACATAGACAAATTGTATCTTTTCATAGGGAAGAGTTGGGGATAGCAAGGCAGACCACCTAGGAGGGGAGAATGAATGTACAAGAGACACCTCTAGACCCTCTACATGAGTACAATAGGAAAACAAGATGGTGATGGATGTAATGATCATGGGGTTCTCACAAAATGGGAGAACTTATCCATAGTGAATATGCTACGAGTAGAGCCATGGTACTCATATTTAAGGTTGTGAAGAGTAGTGACGGTAGACCACATGATTCAAAATCATTACGATGATAGATGGAAGGGGATACTGATGGAGGAATGGTCTAAAGATAAGACTATACTCATAAGTGTATGTACTAACAATAGAATGGCCGTAAGTGCAATACATTAAGAGGTTCAATCTCTGGTTTACCTTCGTGGAGGCTAAACGATAGGCCCTGGACCCATACTTATGAGTGATAATATATGGTCTCGATCCAATTAGGAGCAATTTTTCTTGTTGACTTTTTCTAAGGTAGTGACATTTTGATTTACTTTTAGAACCAGTCACCTATTTTAAAATCGCGCTCGTTGATGTGTTTATTATAAGCAAGTTAGATACGATCTTTATAGACATGATGGTGCTCAAGAGCGAGAAGACGACACTCGCTTAATAACTCAAGTTGCAATAGCCATTCTTGACGATAATCTCCATCGAAATGAAGTTGCAAGAGACACACGTAAAGATGGAATTTGAACTTCAAGGGGAAGAATGGCCTCGGAGCCGTATACCAGAGAAAATGGAGTAGCTCCTATGGAAGTGTGAATGCTAGTGCGATAGGCCCACAGGGAAAAGTGAAGTTGGAGATGCCAATTTCGTCCTGCTCCATCAATAGTTTTAGCCAAGATATTTCTAAGAGTTTTATTAGTAGCCTCAGCTTGACTGCTAGCATGAGGATAATACGGGGAAGAAAAGCTAAGTTGGATTTTGAATGTATCACCGGTATTTTTAAGGTCTTTGTTTTTAAAAGATTTTCCATTGTCCATAATAAGTTTATTAGGAATGCCAAAGCGAAAATGATATGTTGATATATAAAATTAATGATTGGGCCTAATTTAGTAGAGGTGAGTGGGATTGCCTCCACCCATTTAGTGAAATACTCAAAGAGTGATGATAGAATGATGTAGTTGTTATGAACGAGGATTTATTAGACCATAAGATCAAGGCCCCACCGTGAAAAGGGCCATAAATTTTTTTGCAGTCAGAAAGCCTGGATAGGAGTACAGAGATAAAGGTTAGAGTGTTGTTGACATCTTAGACACTTCTTGACATATTCACAACAATCATGATTTAGAGAAGGCCAATAATAGCCAAGACAAAGAATACGTTTGGCAACAGATAATCCACCGAAATGCCCACCACAAATACCATCGTGAAATTCTTGGATAGTTGTAAAGGCTTCATGGATTGAGGCATCGAGAAGGATACCATCAAACCCGCGCTTGTAAAGAATACCGCCAAGGATTACATAACGAGTAGCACGTTGGATAAAAGATCTCTTAGCATTTTTAGAAAGATCAAGGGGAGTAATGGATTTGGATAAATAATAAAAAAATGTGAATACCAGAGGTCTGAAATTAGATTCGACCAGATGAATTTGGGATATGTCATAGAATGGTTGTTTACGATGATGTATAATAACCAAAAGCTTGGATTCTTGCGTTGTCCATGGGATAAGGGCTACAAGGGATGCCATTGTATCAACAAAATGATTGGTCGAATGCGGGACAAATTGAATAGTGTAAGAATTGAAGGATTTAAGAAGATGATGAGAAATATCACGATATTGTTGTAAAATATCATTTTACACTGATATTCACCAGTGACCTACTTTATTATTAGTTCAGAATCACCAAAAATGTCAAGGATATGAATGCCTAGAAATATAGCAGTTTCTAGTCCTAGTATAAGGGCTTCGTATTCTGCCATATTGTTTGTACATTCAAAATCTAATTTGAAAGATAAGGGGATTGGGGAATCCCGAGAGGAATGAGAACAACTCCTACCCCTCCGCCTTGTTGGCATTTAGAACCATTGAAGAAAAGAATCATTTTAAGGGGATCATGATAAAATTGATTGATTGATTCATCTGGGAAATGATTAGAAGGAGTCTGTGTATTGGAAAGAGGGGCCTCGGCTAATTGATCCGCAATAGCTTGACCCTTAATTGCCTTTTGAGGAATGAATTCCAGTTGAGCTCGGCCATGAGAAGGAGCCATCGAGTGATGCGATCGTTGTGATATGGCTTAGAATGCATCACTTTGAAGGGTTAAAAGTTAGTAACAATATAAGTTTTATGATTAAGAAGGTAGTGTCGAAGTTTTGATGCAATAGCGCAACACAATTTCTTTGCTTCAGAGTATCGTGTTTCACAATCATGGAGAGTACGACTGATATAATAAACGCCATGTTTGCGTCCTTGATTATCACGGTGTGCTAATATATCTTCTAGAGCATGATCAGTTACAGAAACATATAAATAGAAGGGTTCTCCTTTGCATGGAGGTGTGAGTACTGGTGGAGATAACAAATATTGCTTAAAGTCTTTAAAAGCCTTTTGATAGTTTTTATCCCAATCAAAGGTTATGTCTTTTTGAAGAAGGTGATGAAAGGGCTGATAATGATCAGAAAGTTGCGATATGAAATGATGAACATATTGGATTCGACCTTAAAGACTGTGAAGTTTCTTGAGATTGGAAGGAGGAGGCATTTCGAGAATTGCTTTGATTTTTTTGGGGTCAACCTCAATGCCTCTGATAGAGATAATGAAGCCAAGGAGTTTTCCAGTAAGAAATCCAAAAACACACTTCACCGGATTGAGGCGAAGGGAGAAATGAATGAGACACTCAAAAGTATCTCAAGAACTGAAAGATGGTCACATCTATGTTTAGATTTTGCTAAGAGGTCATCAACATAGTCCTCTATGGTTTGATGTAAGAGGTCATGAAAGATATATGTCATGGCTCGTTGATATGTAGCCCCAACATTTTTAAACCAAAGGGCATGACACGATAACAAAAGGTACCCCATGGGGTGATAAAAGATGTCTTGTGCTGATCTTCAGGTGCAATCAGAATCTGATTATAACCAAAAAAACCATCCATTAAAGAGATCATTTCATGTCCTGCTTGTAAGATCTACAAGTTGGTCAATACTTGGAAGAGGGAAATCATCTTTAGGACATACGAGGTTAAGATCTCGAAAATCGGTGCATATATAAAGCTTTCTAGATGCTTTTGCGATGGGTACAATGTTAGAAACCCATTGGGGATAATCAATGGGGATAATGAAATTGGCAGATAGGAGATGTTGCAATTCTTCTTTCACAAGAAGAGCAACTCGAGGATGCATTTGACGAAGCTTCTATCTAACTGGTTTCACATTAGGGATAACAACGATGTTGTGGACAACGATGGAGGGGTCAAGACTTGGCATGTCCAAATATGACCATGCAAATGCTTGGCTATGTTTAGATAAGAATGAAGTGAAGGCTTTGAGCTCTTGAGGTGTTAAAGACTGACCTATTTTAAGGATGTGGTGCTCCTGAGGCGCTCCAATAGTAATGTCGATAGTGGATTCATTCAAGAGATTGGATTTTTCTAGCGGATGAGTTTTTTGATCTTAAGAACCTTCGGCTCCCATGTAAGAGAGAATGGAAGTGTCATCATCACATTGAAGAATGTCAATGATAGGGGAATATTCCTCTACCATTTCTGGATATTTAAGGGGAAAGTATTGGGTTTCATTTTTGGCTTGATAAGTCACTAGTTCGAGAAAGATGGACGAAATCAAAAAAAAAAAAGTTAGGGGAATAGGAACCGTATCATCTTGATCTGGATCTATGAGGTAATTGGATGGAGAAAAATCATTATCTGAGCTGGAAGGATAGTTGGAAGGAGATGAGACATTATTTGAATCTGTAGGATAGTTGGAAGGAGATGAAATATGTTCTGAATCGGTAGTATATTCGGATGGAGAAGAAATGGATGAATCAATATGAATGGGAGAAGATGCAGATGTGTCGGGAGGGTGTATAGTAGGATCGTCATATCCCAAACCAAATTTTTGACATGATTCATGGGCTCGAGCAAAGATATTACCGTGAGGGCCTTATTCATAGCATCCCAAACCAAACCCCTTCCATGCACAATGATAGAGGTATGTGTGAGCGAAAGATGGTTTACTAAGAAATCCAAATCGCATGTATATCGTTTGGCATGAAAAAAATTTTCAATGTGAGAAGAAGGTTGATCAAGGCCGCCATATACTAAATTGGTTTTGAGGGAAGAAGGGCCAAACGAGACAATTTCCCCAACATTTGATTGATACATAGGGGCTTTATTAGGGCAGCCGAGGCGATTAGGAGAAGGAAGGGTATTGAGAGTGAGGAGTTGATATTCCCCTAAAGCAAGATTTTGTGCTTATAGGATCAGAAGAATCTATATGAGGTAGGGTAGATGGAAGTACAAAAGAACTGGTGGATGCATCAGGAGAAAAATTGGTTTTAGGAACAAGGACATCTTTAGGTCTGTAGATCATGCGACATGTCTTGGAAGGGGGGATCTCAACTGGAAGAGCATAAGTATTTCCTTCATGTTCATATTTGATACAACGATGAAGAGTAGATGGAACACAATGCATAGTGTGGATCTAAGGATGTCTTAGTAAAATATTATATTGGAATTCTCCTTCAATGATGTAGAAAAGTTTGTGGAGGAGTTTATGGCTGACATGGATAGGAAGAACAACCGTTCCTAATGGGGGAGTGACAACATTGTTAAAGCTGCGAAGAACGGTAGGAGACTTGGCAACAATGGTATTGGGAAATTTAAGTTGATTGAAGGTATGAGAAGAAATGATATTAATACTGACACCATTGTCAATCATAGTTCGATGGATGCAAGTGTCATCGATATAGACTATGATGAATAATGGTAGATCATGTTCTTCTTGTGGTATCCTAGGGATTTCTGAACTTTCAAATGATACGGTAGAAGATGTTGCGAAGGCATGAGCCAAAGCCGTGAAAGGTTGGGGCTCATCAGAGGATACCGGGATCTATTGCAAGACCTCCATAAGAGCTTGTTTATGATGTGGAGAGCTTTGAATGAGCTCGTAGAGTGACATTTTGACAGGGCCTGGTGAAGTTGTTTAATAATGGTATGTTCAATGGAGAAAGATTCGAGGCGGTCAGAATAGATACCTTGGCTTTAGAAGAAGATGAAGGCGTTGTTGCGGGATGATTGGTAGGAGCAGCGATGACAACCTTTGGTCATGATGGAGGTGCGAGAGGAAGCGAGCTCCTTAGGAGGAGGGATAGTGACATAAATCTTAGGGGTGGACGGTGAGGCGGAGTCAAAGTTATATGGCTTTGAATGGGTGGTTATCTGAACAACGTTGATTACAAGAGGAGGACGATCCTTAGGATCATCCTCTTTTGATAATATGTTGGTGGCATTGGTGGTTATATCTCTATTTGGTAGTGGAGTACTGATAGGATTTCTTAATGAAAAAGGTGGTTGAGATGTTTGAACAGACGCATGTTGGGATGTGGAAGTTGATGGAGGAGATGGTAGAATTGCTCTTTTATCGTTACTATTTTTATTGAAAAAATGGTGCACGATGGATTGGAGAGCTTTGCAATGTTCAGTGTCATGTCCAAGGGCATGGTGAAATGTGCAAACAAGATTGGAATTAAACTAGGAAGGTCTTGGCGCATTTGGATCGAAAAATTTAATTGGTGGTAAAGTGATGGTGAGGCTTGGAGTAGTTGGTGAAACATAGTGGTATAATAACCTGGTGTTATTGACGGAGAAATTTGGAAGGATGCATGGGAAGGTGGTGATGTAATGATGGCTTTAGACATTGTTTTGGATTTGGAAAGGGCAGATGAATGTGCTTGATGCGGGATAGTAGTGGAAGACACAAACGCCTTTGAATTTTCTTTAAGATATTGGTTGGAAAAGGGTGGTTGCATTGTTCTAGTGGTAGTATGTGTTGTTGGTGAAGGGAAGGTTCCTAAAATGGAAGAGGAAGATGAGGGGTGTGGTCCTAAAATAGAAGGAGACGATGTGGTTTCCGAGGAGCTTCTATCGGGAATAGTGAGGTCTACTTTTGGACGAGGATGTGAAAGAGAACGCTTGGGAAATGGGGGTCTAGGTCTTGTATATGAATGTGGATTGTTAGAGGGAATGACCATAATCTCTACAGGAGGAACCGGAGAGATTTGAAGTGGATATTTGTGGGGACTGTGCCGATGTGTGAGTGTCTAATGGTATAGAAGAAATGGGACGATAATTTGAAATTAAGGAATGTTGGAATGTTTTCCAAAAATCATCGAGTAATGACATGGCCATGGAAGAGGGAGATGAGATAGGTGATTGTAAAATAGAAGATGTTGTAGGTGTTGGTAGAAGTGCAGAAAGAGGGATTGGAAGAGAAGCTAAGGATGAGATAATAGGTAGAGGTGGGATAATTTCTGACAAGGTGATTGGGTTTAATGGAGTAGATGTAAGGGGTAATGATACAAAAGTGATATTTGCATTGGAGAGAGAGGCGGTAGGTGTTGAGAAAGATGTGAGTATAGGAAAGGGTACTAACATGGGCACGGATGTAACCGATGTTGATGTGGAGATGAATGTTGATGTGTTTGGGGATGTAAATAATGTATCAAAGGGGACTAATGTAATGGTTGATGAAGAAGGTAAACTTGTGGGGAAACTAGAATTTTATCGTCGAAATGGATAGTGTTTATGGTGTGGGTACTAGGGGTTTGAGATACAAAAGTAGGAGTAGTCTGGTTTATGGATGTGGGTGTATGATTTGGAAATGGTTGTTTAAAAATATCTAAAGGTTGATTGGATGAGGCATTCGGGTTATCCACTTGAAGTTCTCCCTGATCAATAAGCCTTTGGACAGAATCCTTGAACGTTCGACATTTTTCTATGTCATGTCCTTAGACTTGATGATACTTGCAATAGTGATCCTCTCGATACCACATAGGTCATGGCCTAGATTCGTTAATAGGTTGGATAGGTGGTAGTGTGATCAAGTGTGTTGTTATCAACTTGTCAAAGATGGCATTGTATGATTCTCCTAAGGGAGTATAATTGGGCATTGGCCGTGTGAATCGTTGTTGAGTCACTGTAGATGTCGGGGTAGGAGATGATCTAACAACGACAACATTGGCAGTTGTCTTTGATTTATCATTTGATATGGATGGTCTGACAAATTTGGTTTTTGGCTTATTGGTCTTTAATTTTAAATGCCCCTATTCTAAGGCACGTGTCTCAAGCTTGCGGGCCATGGTAAAAGCCTCTTCAAAAGTGTGAAATGATTGGATTTGTAAGATAGAGGAAATATGCTTCACGTAAGAACGCATGCGAAGAGCTCGATGAGGCCGGTTTGAGGTAGTGGAAAAGATAATTGGTTTATCATATTGCGCCATCGTGTGACGAAATCCGTGATGGATTCATCTTCAAATTGGCGGATAGTATACAGGTCATTGATGGTTATTTTATGTGCGATATTAATGGAGAAATGCTCAAGAAATAATTGTGCAAGCTGGAAAAAGAAAATATGGAGTATTGGGAATATTATTATACCACTCTAAGGTGGGACCAACCAAAGACATGGGGAAAGTATGAAGCATCAAGTCTTGGTCGTGTGCAATGAGATAACATGTATGTTTAAATGCTCTGAGATGTTGTTGAGGGTCCTCCTTGTTAAACTTGGCGAACTTTGGCAATTCCCAGTGTGGAGGATATGGTTTCATGGGCACGAGATGGATGGATGGGTTCATTACATATTTGTTCATAAGACAATGTGACTTTGGACCCTAACGTAGCAACCTCTAGGTTGGCTAACCGACCTATCAAGATTTGCATGGGGTCATTAGGAAGTGTCTGTTGAGCAGTGAAAGGTGGTGGTTGGACTTGTGTATGTGTGGGTATCGAGGAATTTGGTATGGGTGAGTGTAAGCTATGTGTGATAGTTGAGGTGGTTGCTGATAGAATGTGTGTTGGTGAGAAACAAGGGCATGGTGTGATTGTTGAGATTGTGGAGGTTGTGGAAGTAACTGTTGAGTGGGGATGTGAGTATATGCGGGTTGATAGATTGGAAATGACACTGTGTGTTGCAAAGGTATGGTTGGAGGAAGTTGAGAAGTAAGGGTATAGACTTGTGATGTAGAAGGAATTTTTGTTTGGATAAGGGATTTGACACATGGGATGGTTGAATGGAGGTACCAGTGACCATTAGAGTTGTTGTAGTGGTAGGGATGGCAGTCACGATAGTCGTGTTGATGTGAGGAAGATTGGGCGGAATGGGCGTGACTACCTGGGTGGTCTGGTGTGCCGATGGGTTGGTGGAGGATGATGTAAAATCATGTAAGGCCATAGATTGAGGAACTTCAGAACCAATATTATAAGGATAGACCTGTTGAAGCGGTGGCCCATCCAGAGGGAGGTGTATGTATCTTCTTAAAAGATAGTCTTGAAGGGCCACAGGGTTGGCGTTAAGAATCTATCTAAATTCTGGGTCTCCAAGAGGGAAGACTGAAGTACCAATAGGCTCTGATCGACAAGGGGCAAAGTGGCTGGCCTAGATGGGATGGAATGTTGGTCTAATGTTGTAGTGTGGGCGAAAGGTATTGAATGAGGAATATTAGTGAGAGAATGGGTGCCTGTGAGTGAGATAGGAAGAAATACGGATGATGAAGTTGTTGATGTAGTGATTGATTGGGATGAAGCACTATGTGTGGCGAGGTTGTGTTCCATCTTTTTAGTAGTGGATTGAGTTATTATGGGCATAAAAAGGAAATCGTTGTTATATTAACAAACAAGCCAGACAAACAATTTTTTTTTGTTTTTAATCAAGAATGTGTGTAAAATAAAATGGCTGAAAGAGGACCTAGAAGAAGGTAAACTATGTTTGGTTTCAAGTAATTAATGCACAGGAAGTGTCTTAAACAATTGTGTTGGGTGATCAAATCCCAATCAAGGAACCGGTGCAAGAATGTCTCGATGTGTTGATTAATTTGTGAAATTTTAGGCAGTGTGTGATGATAGGTGTGATGCAAATACTTAAACCTCTAGTTACACATGTGAGAAAAAAATGCACAGAGTTCGTTTACTCCAAAATCAAAATATGAAATTTGATGTTGACAATCAACCAGGAATGGGAAAGTACAATGCAGAAAAGAGAAAATAGGGAAAACTGAAGAATACATGTATATCGCTTTTCCTTTTTATCTGACAACAAGTTGAGGAAAACAAGGAGTATGCTTCAAACAATCAGGTGACAGTCAGTAAAGAGAGGAAACACCAACGATTCTTAATGAATCCTTGGAGAAACGTGTTCCCCACTATTGGATTGTGCTTGATAACAAAATATCTAAAACCGATAAGTGAGTATCGGGAATGTTTGAGTAATCCGGAATTGCACCATACATAAGTACAGGAAGAGTCTGGTGAAAGAGAACTTAGGCATATTTTTGTTTCAACGATTATCTTTGGTAACGTAATGTTGTGGTTGTAATGTTGTGGAATTCACCTGCAAATGTAGAGAAGACAATTAGTGGAGGTGTTTGATCAAATAAGAAAGGTAATTTTGGAGTTCTGACGTTGTTAGATATTAACCAAAAGGTCTAATTATGGATTTAATAACAAAAGTAATTATTTGAATCAATAAAAGGTAAAATAATAACACAATAATTATCCTAATATAATGATCTTACTTAAGAGTGTTAATTAACTAAGTAACTAACAACAAAATAATTATCCTCAAATAATTATCATAGGAATTCTAGTCAACAAATCGTAGCTAATTAACTAGTAACAACAATTTCCTTATGAATCCTAATTAATTAAAAAAATCGTAACTGATTAACAAGTAGATAAAATAAATATCGTATAAATTTGACGTGACAAATAATAACTAATTAGATAGCAAGTAAAACAATTATCCTATGACTTATAATGAACAAATCATGATTCATTAACTAACAATAAAACAATTAACCTAATTAAAGCCTAACTAAGCCACTAATATTGCAATTAATTAACTTTGATTAATATCGAAAATCAATCGGTGTGGGGTCGATTCGAGTGATTTGATCTACGTGGAGTGAGGTGAGGGAAGCGGTTTGTTGGGTTGAATGGCCGAGTGGAGTGAAGCAGAGTTCAGAGGGGTGGAAAGACATGGGAGAGGAAGGTGTGACAATGGGTGAGTCGATGTGTGAGGGGTGAAGGGTCGATGGATGCGTTGGATGGGAGTGTGGACGGAGGAGTGAAGTTTGAGCTCGGGTCAAATGGAGAATCTCGAGGATGATCAAAGGAAGAGCTCGGGGATGTGCGTAGGATGTCTTCGTGTTGGATATAGACGGGGAAGATGTTGGGCTACTATGTAGACAATGTTGGGAGAATCAAAGCAACTAGAAAAGATAACATAGGCCACGGGGTCATGGACAAATCAAGGCGAGTATAGAGTGTAATGCGGACCACAAACTCAAAATCAACACTGTGCAAGTGATTCAATGTATCACCATGAGCGAGAGGGCTAGAAATGAGCACTAAGCGGAGAGAGACTCAAACTATGTGGAAGGCATGTGAGGAGTGAAAGAAGGTGCAGTGAAGGGAGTTATGGGAGGAAAATTGGGTTGTGGAAAGGGTGTGGGTTGAGAGCTCAGGCGAGGGAAGGAGATAACTCGGTGGAAGGGAGCTCGGTGCGTGGTAGGTGGATGATCCGGAGCTAGGCGTAAGGATGGCTCGAGACAGGGAAAACGTTGAATGGGTAGGTAGGGAGCTCAATGGGGAGCGATTGGAGTTGAAGGAATCGAGTAGAGGAGACGGGTCGAGTGGGAGATGTGGCGATTTGGTAGAAAGTTGATGAGGGGTGTTGAGGATAGAGCTCGGTGGGGAGAGATGTGGGAGGCGCGTGAGGTGGGAAGGAGATGGGATTAGATTATGAAGTGAGGAGTAGTATATAGGTGACGTTGGTAGAGGTCAAAGGGAGCTATATGGGGTAAAAACGACTTGGTGTGGGTATGAATACAAAGTTGGATGTGGGTAATAGCTCGGTGGTGAGGGAAATGAAATGGGTAGGTAAGGTAGGGTAGTTTAGGATAATAAAACTCCTCTTTTTTTGTTTAATATTTATTTATTTATTTAATGTTAATATTATTATTATGATTAATAATATGAATACACTCAATACTCTATCAATGGCCAAATAACAAGTCGATTCAAAACCAAGAACACTTACCTCCAAGATGACTAAAACCTTCTGAATGTAAAGACAAAACCACACGGAGGGAGATAATACCAAACCCTGCAAACAGATGGGTCGAGAAAACAAAATATATGCAATATATATCTAAATGAGCGACAACAATGAAACATGGTAATTGTGATACTCATGAAACATGTACAAAACAAGTAAAGTAACAAAAAATGACCAGATCTAGAGTCTGGTCCCACCGGGCATGCCAAATGTTGATATGAAATACTCATTCTTGTGCGGGTGATCACCGAGGCTATGACCACCATTAACTCCGAATGATAGAGGGCTTAGGACCTCAGATGTAGATATGGATTCTGGATACGAGCGCAGAGAAAATAGATCTGTGAGAAAGAAAATAGATTTGTAAGATGGAAACAGATAAGATTAGATAATGATAAACAAGCGCTGATTGACAAAGTAGATCTAGGAAACGTTAACTTCCTCGGTGGTTGTCAACCCCCGTGTTCACAAGAAAATAATGAATATGCAACGATAAGATGACATGCCAAAACTACAGAGATATACAATATGTTGAATAAACAATATAATTATAATACCAAACCATTATTCCAATAGAACAACAAATTAATTGTTAGGTGACGATATGAGACCGATAGAGCTTCGGCTCCAAATACTCCACAATATGATTCAAAGTTTCACAAACAAATATTATGAATTTAAGCTTGAGAATTTCAAGAATTTTTTACCTCCAAATACTCCACGATATGATTCAAAGTTTCACAAACAAATATTATGAATTTAAGCTTGATAATTTCAAGAATTTTCTACCTCCAAATACTCCACAATATGATTCAAAGTTTCACAAACAAATATTATGAATTTAAGCTTGAGAATTTCAATAATTTTTTCCTCCTCTTTAGAGGGGGAGAAAAAGTCCTATTTATAATTTGAATGTGGATTAAAATAAAGGATTAACGAATAACTATAATTTGCAAAATCAATCTTGATTAAGAGGACATGATAAAGAGTGGATTTGATGGTGGGGTTCATGATGTGAGAAAAGGAAAAGATGTGATGTGGAGTGGGAACATGGTTAGGTATAATAGTGAAGTCATGTGCTCACTTCACACTATTGATTTTTAGATTTGTTGTCGGATAGGAAGATTTTTGAATTATTGACTTTATAGGTGGGGTTCATATTTTAATAATTTGAAGAGATTGAATTTTCGGTGGGAATTGATTTTTAGGTGATAATTGATTTTGACTTAAGTGGGGAACATTTGGGGTTGTTGATTTATATATATATATTTTGAATCATTTAATATTTAAATAGAGTGATATGACTTATTTGAAAGAATGAATTATTTAACATAATATAGTTTTGGCATGTGATAAGATATTAATATAGTTATAAGATTAATTAACCGAACATGAATTGTTGGTAAGAAACGAGATTTGAGTAAGCATCTTTGAAGGAGATCAAAACATGAGGTGATACCAAAATTTCTTTGTCTACAATTGAAAATTGTTTTTCTCGCTTTACAAGCTTGTTCTTGACTTCGTTGCTCGGTGGATTTTTTTAAACATGGTCATTTATGTTGTTCTTGCGGCACTCACCGGAGTGCCCATCCCAGTCGGAGCAGTGTTGGTTCTCAATTGTAATCTCACCCCTTTTTCATTTAAAATTTGAGCCCACCTGGTTTGATGCACTTTCTATCTTCCTATGTGGATGTGTAATAATTTGCCTTTACCAGGGTGTCATTGTCAAGTCCTTTCCTTGGGTCATGGATCACATTGAGTCATGGTATTATTTATAGTCTTCTCTCCACGAGATTTTTTTGTTGGGCAACTTCTACGATTGTGTCTCCTTTGTAAATCCTGTCCCAACATCCATGGATACGTGGTCTTTTCTAATTGGAGGGTAAGTGCAACAAGTTGGGGGACAATTAAGTGGACATCAAATCCTGAATTTTACATCAAAAACAACAAAACATCAAATTTAGTCTTCCGTGGACTTGAACCATGCCAAAAAGTCAAAAATATGTCATAAAAATGGTACCATCGCGTAGGGGAGACTGTTAGCTTTGTAGAAATATTGATTTTAAAGTGAATAGAATAGGATAAATATCATTTTATATTTTTTTACTAATAGTAGGTCTTTAAGACACTTTTTCCGTGAATGTTTATGTCTACGTTTAAGGCTACAAATTTTGTTTCACTAGTCGAATGTGATAAACTTATACCATCCCAACCATGGTGAAATTATATACATGTTAAATTTTTTTATTTGATTTCAATATTTTTGATGAAGTTATGGCAGGCAAATAGAAAGTGCTCTGTTTTCTTTATGTTTTGGACCACTTTCACGAAAAAATCATAAAAATAAAATATTGCGCAAAAAAATACAAAATAAATTCTATCCCAAGATAAATATCGGCATCTAACTTCTCACCAAAGGCAAAAAAATTAAAAAAAAAAATAAAATTATATATATATATATATATATATATATATATATATATATATATATATATATATATATATATATATATATATATATATATATATATATATATATATATATATATAAATTTTTGGTCATCCAAATCATACATACTAATCTTATAGGCATTTAAAAAAAAAAAACCAAGTCATTGAATTTTGAGTGCTTAATATATCTAAACTTGTCTATTTTTAAAAAAAACTAGTAGTTTGGAAACTAGATTCCAGATGCTACGATTCCTATTAATATAATTTTGAGTGTATGCATTTCTAATAATCCCTATAAGTTGATATTATGTTGTTATTTGCAATATGATGTCTATTTATGACCCCTTTTTGTCCCCCTTTGCTGCACTTACCCCGGATGTGGCATGGTGGGTCTATTTGATATTTTGATGCATTATAGTGAAGGGCGTGAAAGTATAAGGTAAATGCCTAAGACCCACAAAAGGACACATGGAGGGCCTGCGCTCATTTGAGGATCTGCCTCTGGTTTTGATCTTTGGAGTTGCGCCAAAGAGACACGTGGAGGTTTCCTCTGGATCTTCACATGCTCAGAATTTTCAACGGCCGATGCAACTCTCTCGGGTTTTGACCACGTGGAGGGCCCGTGCTTGTTTGGGACCTACCCTTGAATTTTACTTTTGAAAGAGCGCCGAGGAGACACGTGGAGGTTTCCGCTAGCTCTACCCATGCTCAAAATTTTCAACGGCCGATGAAAATCTTTCAGTTATGACCACGTGGAGGGCCTGCACTCATTTGAGAATCCACCTTTGGTTTGGACCTTTGGAGTTACAATCAAGAGACATGTGGAGGTTTTATTTGCATCTTCCCATGCTCGAGACTTTTCAACGATCGATCAACTCTCTCGGATTTTGACCACGTGGAGGGCCCGTGCTTGTTTGAGATCCGCCTCTGGACCTCACCTTTGAAGTTGCACTGAAGAAACACATGGACGCTTCCACTAGCTCCTCTTTATACTTGGCCGACTCGGACTCGCAGCATAGATAAATAAAGGGGATGCCAAAAATGCCATAGTTGGAGGACGGGGAGACCATATTCTTTGAGTTGAGTCGAAATTTCTTGGCGCTTGCGAGAAAATTGACATACGACCTGCTTAGGCCCTTGGACATCCACTGTGCTCAAAGTTTCCAACGTCATCCTAAGGCATCACATACTCTCCTCAATATCAATTCTCTTTTGGTCAGATGATACCCAATCTAGGAGGCCTAAACCACCGAAAAGAAGGTCATTTTCCCCTTCCCCTTGTGAAGGGTCGACTTGCCAGAAATGCTTTGAGGAGGGATGTGTGGAGTGATAAGGGGGATGTTTGCAATGACAGGAGGGAAAAATATTACATGTTGGTGATCGTATAAAACGTGAGGCATGGAACTAATCCATGTTTCCCATGTCCTGGAGAAAGGTTGGTTTTCCCTAAGAGAAGGAATGAGCTGAGGTCCTCAAAATTTCTGCTCAAAATGAGGGGCACAATGCATCAAACATGCGGATAGCCGAGGTTGCAAAACCGCCTCTGTTATCCCGAGCTGAAGGTATTTGATTGATGTGACATAATCCATGCGAGGAAACTCATTTCTAAGAGGCACGAATGCGGTATATATTCCTTAAGGTGTATTCTCAAAGGTGAAAAGGATTGCTTATCGAGATCAAGCCATATGGAGCCGCTTTAAGAATTATTAAAAAAGGGATTTCTTGCACAACAAGATAAAAGAATGATTAAAAGGTTGTCAAAATTTATGACATGGCATCCTGTCATAGTTGAGGAACTAAAAACGTGATCGGTTCATAATTTATCCACCTGGCAATGAAAAAGATAAGATATTTTCAAGGAATAAACATGATTAAATGGTATGTTGTAAGGAGGAATATTCTCTAGAAGATTTAGACTTTTGGGGAAAAATTTAGGATGAGTGAGCAAGTGAAATTGTATAAATGCAATGAGAATACTCTTGCATAAGGGGGTTAATTTTTCTGAGAAAGTTTGAGAAAACCATTTTTCGAGAGACCGTATGAGAAATCAGTTTATTTTCGTGTTTGTAGATTTAATCATGTCAAGATGGTTGCAAGTGTACAACCATTGACAAGCTCTGAGATTGTTGAAGAAACTTTCCCCTGCTAATGAATCTAATGAACCTTGAATGAATTTGTGTTGATCATGAGCATAATTGTGTTTGCTTTTATTTCAAAATGTTTTCAAATCATTATATATGTGCATGTCGTATTGCGATCTTACATTAGAAATCCTTTGAAATCACACAAAATCTCATCCTCATGACAAGTATTGTGGCATTTGCAATTACATTATGAAGATACCTTTCATTTCATAATGAAATAAGTGATTTAAATTCACTTTAGTTGCATTTCAGTGATATAGATTGTTTTTTAGTTCATGAGTGTATCATGAGTGTGATTTAACAGGGGTCTTCTAAAGTTTAATTGAGTCTTTGACACGAGCCCTTGTGTTGAATCCTTGAAGAGTGTATGAAATCATGCACCTCTGGGCCTCCATTGATACACACCTTCTCAGTTGAAGGAATAATTTGTCTATTTCAAAGCATTTTGTTTGTGGATTTGTTCAATATTTGTAAAGGTTCTCAAATATCTGGTATAATCAACTTTATCTTGCTTAACTTCTTGCTAAAAATTTCTCAAATGATAAATCTTACATGAACTACCCTTGTTTATATCATGTATCCAAAAATATTTAACAAATTACACGCTAAAATATGCGAAACAATCATATTTCAATTATTGTCTTTAAGAACCCGAACCTTGTCCAGAAACATCTCCACTCTCTAGTGTGACAACTTGTGAGAATTAGATTGTGTTGTATTGATCATATTTTCTCAAGGTTTTCATGAAGATTGTGGAAAGAAGGGTCTCTTGATATCCTTCACCAATATGGGTTACAAAACGGGTCCTCTCACCTGGTTGAAGGCACTGACCTAAAGTAGTCGAGGTAGGTCAAACCACATTCTGATCTTATCCATTTCTTCCATGCACGAGTGAATGAAGAGTCACCTAAATCCATCCCGACTACCAAACGAATCACACTCTGATTTATCTACCTCCAAGCATCTTGTTCGAACTATGGTGCTTGCTTTCAGTGTGAAAGGAGAATCAATTTGGGTATCAACAATTTAAATATCAAACACTCTCGAACCCCTTGTTCACGAGGATGTTCCTTAAGGTCTCCTCGAGGTTCAAGAGGTCAATGTCTTAGTTATTTACACGAGGATTGTAGTCGTGGAAAGAACTCTTGTAGAATCTAATGATGTCGAAAACAATATGAAAAATGCTTGAGACTCCGAGGATTACTGTGTAGAATTGGTCGGCGAGACTCCTTCTTGGGTTGGACTGTGAAGTCAAGAAAAGAAAGAGGGTTGTTAAGGTGATCAATATTGACTTTGATTCCCTTTCCAATATTTCAAATGATGTCATCCCCAAGAATCCTAAAGTGTTCTCTAGAATAATGGTGGATGGAGATGGAAACAAATTTGTAGACCTTGTCATTCCCCAAGTCGAGAAAGAATGTAATGTCATGACGTCTGCTAACTATGAAGTATCCAAGCTTGGAATTGGGAAGTCTACATTGGAAAGTGACATAGTAATGGCCCGAGATTCCATGGATATTGTGTTAAGAAGGCTTGAGAAATATAAATCTTAGAATTCTCAACTCAAGGCCGAAAAGAATCACTAGGTGAATTATGTTCATTATCTAATAAATGCAATATCCTCCACTTTCCCGATTACCTAATGTAGTGGTTGTATATATAAATATCAGAATTCTCAACTTAAGGCCGAAAAGAATCACTTGGTGATGCGATTCGCCCCATCGAAGAAACACTCGAATCTATCGAAGGAGGTAAACACTTTGGGCCATGTCACTAAATCCTAGCTTTTGGAAGTTATCATCTTCGGGAGAGAGACAATCAAAGCGGTCGTAAAGCTCCATGAAGACATTAGTGCATACTTAGATCTAATGCTTTCTTTTAAGGAATCTTTTGCTTCTAGCATATCGGATCTAGATGAGATATTGTCTAGTCTGCATAGATGACGAGTATGGAATCTAGAATTCTTTCCATTGAAGGGATCCTTGAATTCAAACATCGAGGACACACTTTCTTTAGTGTTTGCATCTCAAGTCACAAAAGATGCTTTTTGAAGATTCAATGATTCATTACGAGAGCATATGTAGTGAAGCCTTCACTTCACTCGCCTCGAGTCATGAGTTCATAGCTGAAATCCCTTGTGATCTTGTGGATGAGAATAATCAGAGGCATTCATCATAACATGTTGAGATACAATTCTCATAATTGTTTAAGGACATGTACATTCCTGCCTCCAATTTCTCCTATACTTCAATGGAACGTTGTATCAAATTGAGGAACTTGTTTGAGAATTCTCAATAAAAAATGGTTAACCTAAATAATATGTCGATAGGATTTTGGAATTATAGGTATTTTGTGAGGTTGTGCTTCAACTGAGTGAACCTCCTAAAGAGGAAAAGATGTTCAAGACATTGGAAAGGTCCAAATCTTTTCAATTGGCAAAGGCGAAAAATCCTAATTTCACCCATGGGATGAGGAGATAGCATTCTGGTATCTAATGAAGTGGGAGATTCCAATTTCTCATACGGTTGAGATAGGTAGACCCCACTTTAATGGATAAGGCACTAGGTCTTGTTATATGTTTTAAAATGGTATTTCAAAGTTATGTTATTGTTAAACTCACTTTTGGAAGACTTTTGATCACTTAAAGTGATTTCTAATTTCAAGTTACTTTTTAAAAGTTAGTTGAAAAAGTCAAAGTCACTTAAGGTGCCCTAATTTAATGTTCATGTAAACCCTAACTACCTTGTAACCAACTTTTGGGTTATAAAAGGAAGTTAGGGGCTCATTTGTAAGGGTGACTTTGAGAGAGGAGAAGAAAATACTTTTGTGCAAATTTTTTTCAAGAAAGAAACTTTGTGTTCTTTTGTGAAGACATTTTGGAGAGTTAATGAAATATGAACTTTGTGTCCCATTCATTATCTCTTATAGCATTTGATGTTCTTATGTTCATTAGATGTTAGTGTTTAAATCTTGCATGCAAATACTATCTTTGATATCATTGTCAACATTATTAATATGTTGTTCTTGTTCACAATGATTAAGCTCTGATATTTACTTACTCATGTGTGTTCCTTTCATTTATTCTTGTTTAGCTGATTCAAACTCCGTTTTATTTGAGTTAGTTATTCATTGTTATTCTTCTTCTATATGCAATATTAGGTTTGTTTTTACCTAACTATTGTATGCTCCTTCCATCCATTCCTTTCCATTTCTTTCCTTCATTCCATTCCATTTCCCTCATTCACACTTCTTTCCATTTGATGTCCCAAAACACCCCCACATACAATTTTGAATGTATAGATGTAAATATAGTTTTGGTTTTCAATAAAGGCAACCTCACCTTCATTGAGGAGGGACTTTGTCCCTTGACTATTGCATGTCATTTGCATGCATGCAAATCCATTTGCTAACAATTTTTGGTGACTCTACTGGGGATTCAAGAATCGTTAACCCAAGTGCTTGGTTAAATATTTATGACTATCCCCTCTGCACAAGCTCCAGTTCTTCAACCGAATCTTGTGCCCAATGAATATTTTCAAGGATACATTGTTTCAACCTTCGGATAGTAGCTTGGGAAAACCACGAAAGCTTGCAAAATTTGTGGCTATGTTTATAGAGCCATTAACAGATAAATATACATTGAAGACCTTAGAAGAAGAACACCCGCACTTGTGGCCAGAAGACCTCCTGACACGTGTTGATCATTGTTCATCGACGTGGCCCTCTTCCACCAAGGCAATAATTTGTATGACTATTACAGGTAACTCACCTATCTTGCAACCAAATCTTCTTTTTACAAATACTCAAGAAGACATATCATCATATTTGAGGCAAGCTATTTGGGAAAAGCACACAAATGACTATCATTTTCATCTTGCCACATCAATATTAGATAACGAAGAAAATCAAGTTGCAAGAGTTTTCTAGAGTCATTCAAGCACAAAGAGATCAAGAAAGAGAGAAAATAGAAAAGGCTAGAGCTAATTAGAACATGTCAGTGATCCTTTCATAGTAAATATTTCAAACTGGCAGGAAGGAGGTTTACGAGGAGAAAAAGCAAAAGGTCAATCTAATCCAATTTTTGATTTTCAAGGAAAGTTTGGTTTCAATTTATCTCCTCCAAGGAGGAACACTCTTCATAAATCTGTAAGCCTTGCATCAAGTCCTAAAAAAGTAAGGGAGGAATCACTACAAGTCAAGCACTTGTTCTTTCTCACGTTGTTTTACCCTCGCATACAAATTTCCCAGGATGGTTTCTAACGTACCATGGGGAAATGCCATAGGCCCATTGGCCTTACCAGCTTGACATGACCTCCCACGAGGATCAATGAAGATCCTTCCCAAGTTCAATGGAGATGGGAAGACTTCACCTGATGACCACATTTCGCCTTCTTTGTTGCATGTGCAATTTTTCGGTAGAATATGAAGATGTTGTTGTTTGCCTCTTCATTGAAACATTTTAAAGACATTTCATGATTGGTTTCATCATCTCCCAATGGATGCATTACAAATTGGAATGATATGAAAACTAAGTTTGAAGACAGGTTCAAAAACAAAAGATGAACATGCCCTTTTAGCCCAACTATCTCAGGCGAAAGAAAGAGCCAACAAAACCCATGAGGAATTTCATGGCTAAGTTCAACAAAATGGTGAACAAAGTTCCTACTAGAATTCTCCTGAACCTTGACGAACAAAAATGTTTCTTTATTAATGCACAAAACCAAGTATGTTATCAACTGAGAAGGGCTAGAGTGGCTACTTTGGAACTTTCTCAATCCATGGCAATAGAAATTGAGGATGATCTAATCATGGCGGGAAAATTCAAGAAAACTTCCCCAAGGGAAAGAGTCAAGAAACCCCAATGCTTCAGAGGCCATACTCACTAAGTTGGCTAATGATATGTTAGCTTTGAAAAAGAAAGTTGCTCAAAGTAGTAAACCTCCTACTTACAAAGACATCCCAAGAAAAGGCTACATTCCCAACAAAGCTAGAATTGCAAGCACTCTAACGAGGCTTGCTATTGAAGCAGCTCCCACAACTAACTCAAAGTGTGATGTCATTGAGGAAAGTGACGATGATGTTTAGATCGTCGAGGCTGATGAAGAAGAGCCGGACTGCGACATCTAAACCTAAAGTCGAAGAGCCTAAGGAGAAAATAATAATCATTTCTTCAAGTACCGTTTAGAAGAAGAAGATGAATACAAAGAAATTGTAGAAGATATGAATAGTCAATCCTTCACGGTCTTCACACACTCTCGAAAAAGGAACAGAGTACCACTAAGGTGGAAGATAAAAAGAGCTCCAGGGAAGTTCCTAAAGAATCTAAAACTAAGGAAACTTCCAAAGAATCTAAAACAAATGAGATTCCTAAAGAGTCCAAGATGACTGAGGTTTCCAAGGTCAAATCTATCTCAAAGAAAGGAGAACCTTTTCCAAGTCAATCAGTTGATAAATCAGCTACGAAGAAAGTTTCTTCTTCCACATCAATATCAACTAAGCCTGAAGCAAAGGTCAAAAGTGAGCCATCATCAAGTTCAAAAGAACATGTATCTGAGACATCAAGTACGGTCATTTTTCCCAAATTTGATATTATTGATCATATCAATAAAACAAAAATTCCCATGTCACAAGTTGAGTACTTGAAGTCCAATAAGGATCAACTCGAGAAATTGGTCCAATTTATCAAAGGTGACTCTATTGTTCATTCCTCAAAAGGAATTCTAAAACTCCCAAAGATGGGAAGACTCAAAATATTGTGGCGGCCACTACACCTTCAAATGAAAAGGTTGAACCTTTCTTTGTGTCCTTTCTGATCAACGGATGCAAATTAAGTAATTGCATTATAGATTTTGGAGCTTTAGATAATGTGATGCCTGCAAAAGTAGCACATGCTCTTGGTTTGACTTGTATGAAAACACTCGATCTTGTTACTCCATGGAGACAAAACAAGTTCCTTTGATTGGGTAGATTAAAGACACTCAAATGGCTTTAGCTCAATTTCCTCAAAAGCGAGTTAAGGTAACCATTCTAGTTGTTGACATTCCCGCTTCATATGGTATGTTGTTAAGTAGGAAATTTTGTAGAGATCTAGGTGGTGAGATTCAAATGGATTGGTCTCATGCTATGATCCCTATCAAGGGAGAAATGAAGAAGCTAATACAGAGACTCAAGGGAAAAGTTCAGTAATAAAAACCGAAGATCCTCACGCACAAGTCCTATTTCAAAACTCCAATATGGGTAATTATATGATGACTATAGAGGTTCATGCGCTTGAGGTCACTTGCCAAGATCCCAATGAGATCTAGACTCTTGAGTTCGATGGAAGTTGTTTCTCAATAGGTTACTAGGCGCAGAAGTGGTGCTTATATCTCCAAATGGTAAAATATTTCCTTTTTCTTACAAACTCCAATTTTCAAATACTAACAACACTGAAATATGAGGCATTAATCCTTGGCCTCCAAGTTGCATAAAAAAAAAGGGATCAAAAATTTGAAAGCCTTGGGAGATGCAGAGTTGATCGTGAAGCAAGTAAAAATCAATTTCAAGTAAAAATGATCGCTTGAGACACTACAAAAATAAAGTGTGGGATGTGATTGAATCCTTCGACGCTTTTTCCATAAAATTTGTCCCTCGTGAAAATAATGACAAAGTAGATTCTCTAGCAGATCTCAACTTCATTGATGATCCTCATTTAGAGTTTGATCAAGACAAATACACCATTGAAATGATTTTTAGGCCAAGCATTCTCGACAATGCAAAAAATTGGCAAGTCTTTAATGATGATCAACAAATTATTGCCTTCTTAGAAAAAAGGGATAATTTTGAACAGTTGTACTTTGAAGGAAGTGATTTTGCATTTCATGAATCGACAACCTCACCCATTCAAGAAAGAGTTGAGAGCGAGGATCCTGGTGATGGCATCATTCAACTCAAAGGAAATAAAATTCCAAAAGGATTGGTTTCACTTGAAGAACTTTTTGATAAACATGACAGGTTTATCAAAGAGAAAGAACAAGCAGGACCTGCGAATTCTGCTAACTATGAGGAAGTTGACATTGGTACCAAGGACAAACCTCACCTGGTCAACATTGGTAAGTGTTGCTCTCTTGAGGAGCACAAGAAATTTGTAAGCCTCCTTACCAAATATTATGATGTCTTGGCTTACTCATATGAAGACTTGAAGTCTTTTCAACCTAGGGAAATGGAGCATGCCATACCTTTGAAACTTGGTGTAGCTCCATTCAAGAAAAGAAAGAAACATTATAACCCCAAGATAGTAGGGATGATACTCCACGAGGTTCAAAAGATGTTGACACATGAATAGTGTTTCCTATTCAACATTCAACTTGGATAGCTAATATTGTCCTGGTTCGCAAGAAAAATGGAGAAATTAGGATTTGTGTGGATTTCGCAATCTTAATCAAGCTTCCTTAAAGGATAACTATCCACTGTCGGTCATGGACCATATTCTGCAGTAATAACTAGATCGGAAATGCTATCCATGCTAGATGGTTTCTCTGGTTATAATCAGATTGAAGTGCCTAGGAAGATCAACATAAAACCACATTCACCACCCCTTGGGGTATGTTCACGTATAGAAGAATGTCCTTTTGGTTTGATCAATGTCCAAAGTAACCTTTCAAAGGGCTATGGACATGGCATTCACAGATTATAAAACAAAATCATCGTAATATACCTAGATGACTTGATGGTTTTCTCAAAGAAGCGAGAAGATCATCTAAGAGATTTGGAGAAAATATTGCAAAGATGCAGACTTCATAGAATCTCCTTGAATCCAAAGAAGTCTATGTTCGGAGTTATGGAAGGGAAACTCCTAGGTCATATTGTTTCTAAAGAAGGAACCAAGATCGATCCTAAATGTTAAGCTATCAAGAATCTTTCCTTACCTACAAGTAAGCTTGGAGTCCACTCATTCTTTGGGAAGGTGAAATTTTTGAGGAGGTTCGTGCCATATTTTTCCGAGCTAACCAAAGAAATTGCTTGACATGATGAAAGGAAAATAATCCTTTAAATGGTCAAAGGAAGGTAGGGGAATTTTGAACAAATCAAGGATGTTATTGCAAAAGCTCCTACATTGGTGTGTCCCGATTTTAAAAAGGATTTCATAGTCTATTGTATGCTTCCCACACACGATCTCTGCCATCCTAAATCAACATAATCAAGAGGGAATTGAATCTCCTATTGCATTCATGAGTTCCAGATTTAAGAAACATGAACTAAATTACACTCCCCTTGAGAAACATGTGTAACATGGTGGTTAGAGCCTTGAAACATTTAAGATATTATGTGTTGAATTCTCACACCAAAGTCCTAGTTCCGGACACCACAAGTTA
Source organism: Taxus wallichiana var. yunnanensis (assembly GCA_018340775.1). Classification (NCBI taxonomy): domain Eukaryota; kingdom Viridiplantae; phylum Streptophyta; class Pinopsida; order Cupressales; family Taxaceae; genus Taxus; species Taxus wallichiana. Next base: position 60,525,387 of record CM031242.1, on the reverse strand, counting down.
AATCAATGTTGACACAACATGAACTAGATCTAAAAGAGGTAATTGGGTCTCCAAGATCTAGGAATATGACTTGGACATCAAGCCTACCAAGTTAGTTCGAGGAAGAGGACTCTGCCAACTCATCACGAGAGAATGAGCCAAGAAATGACCTTGAGGAAGAACCAATTGAAGAAAGTTTACCATTAGTAGTTTTTGTCAGTACCACAGATGAGTGGTATTATGATATAGCTTACTTTCTCACATATGGAGAATGTCCTGAGAATCTGACAGCTAAATAAAAAGAGCTATCAAATTAAGAGTTTCGGTATGTCATTTGGGACAACACCTTGTTCAAGAAAGGTATTGATGGCATGTTCCTCAGATGTGTTGATAAGAACAACAACCCAAGTTGCTTGAAGCCTTTCATAATCATGCTTGTGGTGGTCATTTCTCTAGACCAATAACAACTCATAAGATTCTTGAGTGCATTATTATTGGCCCACTATGTTTTCTCGATGCTCAAAAATGGGTAGCCAAATGTGAATCTTGTCAACAATTTGTTGGAAGACCTAAATTGACTAGCTTTTCCTTTGAATTGATTGTCATTGAAGAACCCTTTCAACAATGGGGTTTAGATTTCATCGGGGTCTTGAACCCAAATTCCAGTGATGGTCATACACATGCTCACAAAAATTGACTATTTTATGAAGTGGGTAGAAGCTATTCCGATGAAACAAACATCTACTGCGGTAATTTGTGACTTCATCAAAGAGAACATTTTGGTTCATTACAAAATTCCACAAAAGATCGTGACGAACAATGCCACCATTTTTCTTCTACAGAGATGGTAGGTTTTTGTTATGGGTATGGGATATCTTTATCTCATTCATCATATTATTATCCTTAGGGAAATGGTCAAATCGAAAATCCAATAACAAAAATCATTACTATTGTGTGCAAGTTGTCGAAGAAAATCAAATAACTTGGCACAAAAAGTTATATGATGCATTATGGGCTGACCGCATAACTCCCAAAAGAGCAATTGGAATGTCTCCATTCCAACTCTTGTATGGAACCGATGCTCAAATTCCCATTACATTGGAGTTACCGACATTACGATTGGCTCAAGCAGTTGACGATGAATGCTTTGCCAATGCGTTGGATAAAAGGATCATGTTCCTAAGAAGCTTGAAGAACAAAGAAGTCAAGTAGTGAATAGGATCAAGGAACACCAATCCAAGGTAAAGAAATTGTTCGACAAAAAAATAAGGAGAGAAAATTTCAAATCAATGACCTAGTTCTTCTATGGGACAAGAGGTGTGAACCAAAAGGAAAGCATGGGAAGTTTGATTCATTGTGGCTAGGCCCTTTCAAAATCAGGAATTTATGTGGAGATAACACCTATTACTTGGCATATCCTGATGGAACTCATTTGCCTTTGCCCTACAACGTGGAAATATCTCAAGCATTCGAATTTGAAAACGGGTTGTCCCCGTATGTACATAGATAATTAGGGTTTTGTTCGTTTCCATTTCTTGTTTTTGGTTTCCTCTCTTTTGTCGTCTCGTTTTTGTGCATCATCATTTTTGGGATCATGTTCATTAAATTTTTGCTCTAGGTCCATTGTTTGCATCCATGAAGTCCTTGTCCCCAATAAGAGCCAATTGTTATCAACTAATTTTGACTTCACAAAATTATAAAAAAAATTTAATTTTTTGAAGTGTCCTTTCTCATGATTTATCACCTTCATCGTAATTGTTTTATTCTCCCGATCGTTTTGGCCTTTGTTTTGTCCATTTCGGATAAGTACTTCTCTTGTTATGTCACAAACCGTGTTTTAATTAATTAATTAATATTTACCTTTTTATTTAATAAAATTAATTTTATTAAATTTTAGGGTGTTTAATTAATAAATATTAATTTAATCCTCATAAAAGTTGTTCAAAAATTTGGAAGAATTGTTTGCATTTTCCCCATTGTGTGGGTCATTAAAATTTCACCTCGATTGTGAGGGATGCCAAATTGGCTCTCCGCTCCATTTTTCCCTTTCTCTAGAAAAGCTTTCATTTTCCCCCACTTGTGGGAAATTCCCTTGTTGTTTGCCAACCCAACCGGATGTCAAACGAAAAATATCTCCCATTTTCCCATGTGGGGAAATGGAGGGGAATTCCAACCAACTTTTTGCATTTCATGGGCAAATGGTTAAATTCTCCTCTCTATTCCTACGGCAATTAATGCCCACTACCCAAAGAATTGGGAATTGTTAAAAATTTGGAACCGGTTATTCAATGGGAAGAAAGAAGAAACGGTTACAAAATCAAGAAAACTTCTTGGATCTTCATAACTTCCCTCCATGAACTCTACATGGCAGGAGATTTGAAGCTTTTTATTTCCAATATTATTATTTCCATGTGAAAAAAGCTTTGAAGGATTTTATGATAAACAAATTAGGAAATGCCCAAACCATTCCAAGAACCAAGCATTTTCCATGTAGGGTAAAGACGCATTGTCCAAGGATCCATCACAAGGAAGGCAGCTGCCTACGCAAAAGGGAACACATCAGTTAAAGCACCCACAAATGTTTGCAAAAGAAAAAGCCATACGCATTTAAACAACTGTCAGGCCATGGTCCACGTAGAGTCAAATAGAGCCAAACATTATCACACATAACACAACAAGCAAAACCATGGCTCACACAAAGGGAAAAAAAAGCAAGCCATAAAATGTACTTTCCACACATTGGTAAATATAAGCACAATTCTGTCCAAAGCAATTTAGGCTCACGCAGACAAATAAACAGGTTAGAGCCCACTCAGAGTCAGAAGGAATCCAGGCCACACCAGCTGTTAAACGCATTCACAAAAGAAAAACCCACGCATTTGCACATGTAAAACTTTCCATGTCAAAGCTCAAATCAAGCCACACGAGAAGTAAAAGAACATGCCAGAATAAAGACCACTCAGAGGTACAAAGATAATAGTCCACGCATTCCAAAATAGAGAAAGCCATATCAGAGGTAGAGAAACAACATTGTCCACACATTTATCTTGAAGTGAGCTCATAACTGCATAATTCAAATACAAGGAAATAAATAACACGCATCGGTCTAAGGCAGCTCCACACATTCAAGGTGAAGGGAAGAAAAGGACCGTCCAAAATGCACTCACGAGGTTTGGTTAAAGAAAAGATTTTCCATGCCAAGGAGGAGATACCATTTGTACCACGCTTATCTAATATTTTGTGTGATTGCCACGCATATAACTAATAAGAAATTATAAATTCCCACGCATTTGCAAAAGTAAAAGATCTTTTTCCATGCAATAAATAGAGAAGCAACTTTTCTACGCCAAAATCCACGCAGGGAGAGTGAAGAGATAATTCCCATACGGTCCAAAATAACTCACAGCTGTCAAAGTGTAAAACACAACATCTCCATGTAGAGTCAAAAGCAAGAACACTAAGTAGGAGGAAGGTTAAATGAATTCAAAAAGCCCATACCAAGGTTAAAAAAAACTTGCCCAAATTCATTCCAGTCATTTTCCTACTTCCATGAGATTTGAACTTAGTCATTACCATTTTTAAAAGTCTTGTAACCCGGAATCGCTCATTTTTTAATTTAAAAATAATAATAAAGAAAAAATAGTCTGTATTTTCTTTTTCATAGTGGTCTACCTAAGACCCGACAACTTTTGTGTGCATTTGTCCTTTATTCCTCCTTTAAAATTTGTAATAGCGTAAAATTATGATCCTAAGGCAAATCTTCAAAAGTAAAGAAGCCTTTCATAGAAACACGGTCAAATCAAGTCCGCACTCAACATCCTCGATTTCTCTTAGAATGTTGATCATTCCTCCCATTTCCATCAAATTTGCATGAAGAACCCCTCAACGACACCAAGATCTTCAACAACAATATGCATCAACATAACGAAACTTTGTGATCCGGGTGAAAGCGGGAAAACCATCTTCTCAGATAGACTCTATCGTAGTGGTCTACCTCTAGCGTCTACCAAGCTTTTGACTAAGACCCGACCCGAGCTAGTCATTTTGAGTGCTTCCTTTATTCCTCCTTTAAAATTTATAATGGCCCAAACCTAACAAATCTACGGGAAAGTCAAAGAATAATCATGAAAGGTTAAACAAGTTCACATCAAATATGAATTCCAAGAATCATTCTCCTACTTCCATCAAATTTCCATATGATTATCACTAATACATCTTGGCCACATCAAAGTTAGCACAATTTTGGGATGAAGAAAGCTCAAGGGAAAACCATCTTCTCAATTGGCTATAGACTCTATCATCGTGTCTTTCCTCAAGGAATTATCTTTTCCCATTTCGGTCTGATGACCCCGAGCTAGTCATTACGTGTGTGAAACATTATGATCCCGAAAGGCGAGGAATCTTCAAGGATAATCGTGAGCCTTTCCTTTTGATCACACTAGAGCACATCAAAGAATTTCTCAACATCCCGATTTCCTTGAGAATGTTGACATCACTTGAAAGTCAAGCACAAGAGTTTTGGGATGAAGAACCCCTCAGGTGGACCAAGATGGTCAACAACAATTGGCTAGTGACCAAGAGGACTCGTGTTGACCGGTTTCCCAAGGAATTGTACCACATTGAATTTGTGGAGGAAATCGGTGATATGATCACTCTTCTGAGCCGAGTCTTCGGTCTCCCCTCTGCCAGGATTTTTCACCCATGGATGTATCAATTCATCTGCATCATCCTTGCAAAGAGAGAATTTATAGATTGGGCCACCATCATCAGTGACACTCTCCAAAAATAGTTGATCGAGGTGAAGATGATTAGGCATTTCTACATGACATCATACCTAACCTATGCGGTGGCCAGAAGGAAGTTGTTTTCGGGGTTAGAGACAAAAGGCATCATGGGTCCATCAAATAGTGTTTTCCACTATTATCCGCAATTGAGTTTCAAGAATAGATCTCATCACTTCAGGAGAGTTAATGATGCTTTCACCTTCCATGTGATTAGAAACTTGAATAGGAATCCAAAAGAAAGATTCTCCAAGGATGCCATGGCGGTCATTTCTCAATGGGAACATGGTTCATTCAGTTCCCATCCTTTTCCTACATTTGCGTGAGCAGATTTGTAGGCACTCCATGGAAGCTTCCCAAGTATGTCAATGATAAGTGGGCATTAATGGAGCTTGCGTGACAACTTTTCCAAGTTCATTGTCTTCTTAATGACAAACATCATTCAGGCATTCACTTCCCAATCCAAATTAGGGAATACCAATGCCCGAATCTCTTCAGTGCACAACTCATGGAGAAGGAGTTTTCTCTCATTACCATACATCCATTTGTGAAGAGATCCCAATTTGACATCAATGGATTCATGCAAAAGGCTCTTGAGTGAAGTACCAACACAATCCCACCATGGAAGACTTCTGGGCTGCCTGCTCAGATGAACATGAAGTAAGAAGGTGAGAATTCTCCCACCTGACCCTTACTCAAATCAAGGCCTTTCGCATCAGAGATCCTCCGATTCATTAGTAGATGATGGTGATAATTTGATTGATCCCTCATATGATGTTGTTGCCTTCACTCCATTTCCTTGAATTGATTAGACCAAGAGAGATGAATTTCTCTTGATGGCAAGAATCAACCGATTCTAGAAAGGAGCATAGCTTGGTATGAATGAGAACTTGTAAAGTTACCATCCATCCAAGTTCATACCCCAGACCACGAAATTTCCCAACGAGGAGGTCTCCAGTTGACTAAAACCTCTTCTCAGTCAACCTTTGTGCCATTAACCATACACATCAAGCAAGGAGAGAATGGTTTCCCAAATCCACTTCTCCAAAGTAGATGTCGAGGAGAAACATCCAAGGTTCTATCCTATTGAAGGAAGAGAACGTGTCTCGGGTTTTCCACTTTGAGTAGAGACTCATCTACTCACGTTACTGATAGTTCAAGGAAGCTCATCATAAACACTACTCAACCATGTCATGCACAAGAGTCTACTCAAGTGCAAGTGGTCCAAATATCAAACGCTCCTAAACCCCTAGTTCATGAAGATGTTTCTCAAGGTCTCCCTGAGGTTCAAGAGGTCAATTTCAAGTTATTTCCCGAGGATTGAAGTTGTGGAAAGAAATCTTGTAGAATCTAATGATGTTGAGAATGATGTGAATGTTGCTTGAACTCCAGGCTTCTGTGTGCATAATTGGTCAAGGAGACCCCTTCTTGGGTTGACTGTGAAGTCAAGAAAAGAAAGAGGGTTGTCAAGGCGATCAATATTGACTTTGATGCCCTTTCCAAGCTTTCAAATGATGTCATCCCCAAGAATCCTAAAGTGTTCTCGAGAATAATGGTGGATGGAGATGGAAACAAATTTGCAGATCTTGCCATTCCCAAGTCGAGAAGGAACATAATGCCATGACGTTTGCTATTGACTATGAAGTATCCAGGCTTGGACTTGGGAAGTCTACATCGAAAATGGCATGGCAATGCCCGAGATTCCATGGATATTGTGTTAAGAAGGCTTGAGAAATATAAATCTCAAAATTCTCAACTCAAGGCCGAAAAGAATCAGTTGGTGAATTATGTTCAACATCTGATAAATCCAATATCCTCCACTTTCCCAATACCTAATGCAGTGGCTACCCCCGACAAAGAAACACTCAATCTGTCGAAGGAGGTAAACACTTTGGGCCATGTCACTAAATCTTGGCTTTCAAAATTCTCATCTTTGGAGAGAGACAATCAAAGCGGTCGTAAAGCTCCATGAAGACATTAGTGCATACCTAGATCCAATCCTTTCTTTTAAGGAATCTTTTGTTTCTAGCATATCAAATTTGGATGAGATATTTCCTAGTCTACAAGAGATGACGAGTATGGAATCTACAATTCTAGCCATTGAAGGGATCCTTGAATTCAAATTCAAGGACACACTTTCTTTGGTGTTTACATCTCAAGTCACGAAAGACGCTTCTCAAAGATTCCATGATTCATTATGAGAGCATATGTAGTGAAGCCTTCACTTCACTCGCCTCGATTCATGAGTTCATAGCTAAAATCCCTTGTGATTTCGTGGACGAGCATAATCAAAGGCATTCATCAGAACATGTTGAGGAACAATTCTCACAATTGTTTAAGGACATGTACATTCTTGCCATCAACTTCTCCTCTACTTCAATGGAATGTTGTATCAAATTGAGGAACCTATTTGAGAGATGCTCAATCGAAAATGGTCAACCTAAATAATATGCCAGGTAGGATTTTGGATCAAGGTGTTCTTGCAAGGTTGTGCTTTAACTCAAGTGAACCTCTTGAAGAAGAGAAGATGTTCGAGACATTGGAAAGGTTCAAATCTTTTCAATTAGCAAAGGCGGCAGATCCTAATTTCACCAATGGGATGAGGAGATAACATTCTGGTATCTAATGAAGTGGGAGAGTCCATTTCTCATACGATTGAGATAGGCGGACCCCACTTTAATGGATAAGGCATTGGGTCTTGTTATATGTTTTAAAATGGTATTTCAAAGTGATGTTATTGTTAAACTCACTTTTGGAAGACTTTTGATAACTTAAGTGATTTCTAATTTTAAGTTACTTTTTAATAGTTAGTTGAAAAAGTCAAAGTCACTTAAAGTGCCCTAATTTAATGTTCATGTAAACCCTAACTACCTTGTAACCAAATTTTTGGGTTATAAAAGGAAGTTAGGGGCTCATTTGTAAGGGTGACTTTGAGAGAGGAGAAAAATACTTTTGTGTGCAAGCTTTGTTTGAAGAAAGAAACTTTGTGTTCTTTTGTGAAGACATTTTGAAGAGTTAATGAAATATGAACTTTGTGTCCCATTCATTATCTCTTGTAGCATTTGATGTTCTTATGTTCATTAGATGTTAGTGTTTAAATCTTGCATGCGAATACTATCTTTGATCTCATTGTCAACATTATTAATTTGTTGTTCTTGTTCACAATGATTAAGCTTTGATATCTACTTACTCATGTGTGTTCCCTTTCATTTATTCTTGTTTAGCTGATTCAAACTTCGTTTTATTTGAGTTAGTTATTCATTGTTCTTCTTCTTCTCTATGCAATATTAGGCTCTGTTTTTACCTAACTATTGTATGCTCCTTCCATCCATTCCTTTCCATTTCTTTCCTTCATTCCATTCCATTTCCCTCATTCACAGTGTTTGAATCTTGCATGTAAATACTATCTTTGATCTTATTGTCAACATTATTAATCTGTTGTTCTTGTTCATAGTGGTTAAGCTCTAATATTTACTTTCTCATGTGTGTTCCCTTTCATTTATTCTTGTTTAGATTATTCAAACTCCATTTTATTTGCGTTAGTTATTAATTGTTTTGCTTCTTCTATATGTAATATTAGACTTTGTTTTACCTAACTATTGTATGCTTGGGAGAATAATACTTTTGTGCAAGCTTTGTTTCAAGAAAGAAACTTTGCATTCTTTTGTGAAGATATTTTGGATAGTTAATGAAATATGAACTTTTGTCCCATTCATTATCTCTTGTAGCATTTGATGTTTTTATGTTCATTAGATGTTAGTGTTTAAATCTTGCATTTAAATACTATCTTTGAGACATTTGTATGCATGCAAATCCATTTGCTAATAGACTACATCAATGTTTGGGGCAACATAACAACATTTGGGAACAACCCATGTATGGGGAAGAGTTGTGATCTATTCATGCCTTGGAGACATGGAGAAGAAGCTGAAAAAGTGTTTCTCAACACTTATGATTTTTCTAATGTGTTTGCTTCATGTGCAGGATTGAAGACATGTGAAGAAAGACTGTTGTCCTATTCACTTCATGAGGGCATTATTGAGTGGGCAACCTTGGAACTTAGCAAGGCTCATCTAGTTGATGACTCTCGGTCCTATGATGAAGACACCATTACTTGGAGCGCATATTACGAAGTTGATGACCCACCTACTTGGATTGACATGAGGGAAGGAAACATGTTCTTCCCAACTCTTCACCACCTGACAGATATTGAATCGAGATTATGGATGCACCACCCCACATCTTCTCTTTGGGGCATGATACATGGATCTATGAGCTTGTTATTGCTTGAGGGCAAGCAATCTTGGGAAGAGAGGATTGTAATGTCCCCTTTTCTGGACATTTTTGAAAATGAAGAATTGAAGACCCTCAACCCATTTTCTCTCCCCGTGGGTTCGAGTATAAATCTTGGAGATTATTGTGAGGTGGTTGTTTTACGTATTGTAGTCCTTGGCGTGCCTTGTGCTCAGGCTACAAGGAGGTTCTTTAGTTAGTTTAAAAATGTGCACATATGTTAGTTATTTTTATTATTTAATTGGAAAATAATAAAGTGCACATAAAGTTAGTCTTTTAATATTTTAATTAAGTTTTATTAGTTTTCCCTCCAAAAGGGAAAATGTTGGCCATTTGAATGTTGCACACCTTATCTTATAAAAGGAGGTTGCATGGCCATCTTTTGGGGATGTTGGATTAAATCATTTATGCCTCTCCATGCTTGGAGAAATGGGATGTATGCCCTAGTTGTTTCTCTCTCTCTTTGACAATCAAGTTGGAGCTATTGAAGATTTGATTGAAGAATTATATTTGCATGATTGTTTATGCCCTAAGCGTGGCGAATTTCCTTGTGGAATATTTTAGTGCAAATCGTATTTTTTCTAACCCTAACGACTAGGGTTTGGGGTTGTTTTCCACATTTCGTGCCTAGAAAAATCTACAAAAGTACTCATTGAATTCCCCATAATTTTTGTGAACATTTTGATTTGTCATTTGCGTGATTTGGTTGGGTATTTTGTGAGATATTGAATTTACAAATTTTGACTGACTTTAGGGCGTGAAACTGCGTTTCAGTTTTGTGACAATTTTTTGGGGTCTTTCCACCCTTAGAATTTGGCGATTTTGGGCTTGTTGGAAAGATAAAAATTCAAGGATTCTTTTGGTCTTTGTTTCATGCGAAAATACTAAGTTTTGAGGAAGTTATGCCCTTTTCAAGTTCTATTGTGTTTTCCTTTAGAATAAAAATCAGATCTAAGGTTTTTGGAGAATTTATGAGGTTATTTGGGCTTCATAAATTAGTGGCAACTTTGAGGATTAATTTCATCATTGTTGGGCAAGTTTGGATGCCCTAATCAACTCTAAACATTTGGGGCGAAATAGGAGGGCCATATCTACATGTTTGGTAGTTGTTATAAATTGGTATACATCATCTCGTTCCTTGTATTTTTTTGAGTTTGGGCATATGTCATTTTCCTAGATTGGAGTTGTGTAGAGAAAGTTATGCTATTTTGAAAATTGCAAGTAGTTAGGGTTTGATTTAAATTATTTTTCAGTTCTTGTAAAATATGATTTGAATGTGTTTAAATTCGATTGTTTTCTTCCAATCTATTCCACCAACTTGGCTATTTCCAACCCCATTTGGGTTTGAAATAGATGACATTGGGATATTTTAGGTTGATATAAAGGGTTTATCCATTCTTTACTTGATTTTGACAAGTATTTCCTAACTTGTCTAAAAGGAGACATTACATAATGTTCCTCTGTTTCCATTGCCCATGTATTTGATAGAACACAAGTCCTCTCTTCCCACAATTCCCGAGTGTTTTCCATCTTCCCCCGTCTCACATATGATCCTGTGGGAGATAGTCCTTAGCTAAGGAATGACGATCTTTTCCCTTCATTTAATTTCAGTCCCTATATAAGCTTTCTTACAATGTTCATACATTGAGTTGAACTCTATACTATAGCGCTAATGCATCCTACTTGTTTTCTTCTTCCACACGCCCATCCTAAAATCTTCTTTCACAATTTTTTTATCTTTGTTAAGATATGTGCATTTATCCGAGTTAATATCCCATGTGTTTATCCATTTGTGGTTATGCTTCATCCATGTGTTCTTTCATATGTGTAACTCTTATCCCTTTTGCAACCTTATGCCACCTATAATCCTTCATGTTTTATGTTTTTTTAGTAACATATAACCTTGGTCATAGTGGTCACCGCTTATTGTAAGATGCTTTTGGGTGGGCCATAATCCCTATTTTATTTAAGTTTGTCTAATTGTGATATATGCTTTCCCATTATTTAGGCGATTCCCATCTCCCTTCACTCCTTGTTGCCTTCACCTATTTCCACCCCTTGTTTCTCTCTTCCAGCTGCTAAAAGTTAAGTCTTCATCTAGATAAAAGCACAAACCTCTCAGATGCCTTTATTTATTACCACTCTTGTTTTATCCTCATAATTTACCATTATGACCCTAATATACCTATTCCTTCCCCTCAATCCCGTCTTACCAATTCTACACGCGTGTTTGATTTTCCCGTCTCATTGTAACTAGTTTGCAAGGAAGTCCCTTGTAAGGTTGCTTGTATCCTCTCCTTCTCTATAATCTTTCATCCCTTTGATACTTATGTTTTATGATTTAGTCTATCATTCTTTGTCTTCTATCATTTGACTATTGACTTGCCTCTTTGTCAACTCCTTATGTTTGCCTAGTGGTTCTTTTACCACTTGTGCCCAAGACTTAGCCTCTTCTTCATAGCTCATTTTCACTTTTTTCGATTTATGGAGTGCTTCTTACACCTCTTTTATTTGCATTGTACTAGCCTTTTCCCCCACATATTTAGGCATTTGTTGAAGAGTGTATGGATTACTTGAGGCGTGCCATTCATGCTGCCCAACATTTGTGAGATTTTGTAGATTTGTCACCCTTTATTTATTACCACTCTTGCTTTATCCTCATAATTTACCATTATGGACCGAATATACCTATCCCTTCCCCCGAATCTCATCTTACCAATTCTACATGCTTGTTTGATTTTCCCGTTTCATTGTAACTAGTTTCCAAGGAAGTCCTTGCGCAAGTTGCTTGTATCCTCTCCTTCTCTATAATCTTTTAGACGTTTGATACTTATGTTTGATGATTTAGTCTATCATTCTCTATCTCTTCTATCACTTGACTCTTGACTTTCCTCTTTGTCAACTCCTTATGTTTTCCTAGTGGTTCTTTTACCACGTGCCCAAGACTTAGCCTCTTCTTCATAGCTCATTTTCTCTCTTTTTGATTTATGGAGTGCTTTTTACACTTCTTTTATTTTCATTTTACTAGCCTCCCCCTTCTAGGTATTTGTTGAAGAGTGGATGGATTGCTTGAGGGCATGCCATTCATGCTGCCCAACATTTGTGAGATTTGTCACTTGTGCTTTAAGCTTGATGTTTTCTTCTTGTAGTCTTCGTGTGACATTTTCCATCTCTTCCATTTCAACATCTTTTATTTTCTCCCTCGTTTCCATGTTTTCTAGTATTTCTTTCAAGCTCATTAGTTTTAGCACATAAATCTTTGATGACCAAATGAGAGGAGTCATTATGGGCTTGTACACTTATTCACCATCATGAATTTCTACTTGGTGGCCTCTTACTTCCATGTTATATGATCTTCCGCCTCTTTCCATGACTCTTTTTACCTTGTGCGGTGTTGCACTTATTTTCTTTGTTCTACAGGGTTATCTTGATTCCCTTTTAATTATTTCGCTTGACCCTTTTATGGTATTGATTAAGCTTTTTGGTCTAAAATACACAATGTCGCTCAATGTACTTTCTTATCAATGGCTTTTGTTCATTCAATTTTAACCATATTGTCGTTAATCATTGTTTGTGTATCTTCATATGCATTGCTCTCACCTTAGCTTGTTATTGCCTTATATTCCCTAATATTGCTTGACATTGATGTAAATTGGTTTTGAAATCTTTTGTGATGTTACATTTTTGCAATGATGTGTTGACATTTTGTGGAAGCCCTATTCTTTGGTGATGTATGAATGTTTGCACTCTACTAGACCCATATGTGCCATTGTTCCCTTCGGTGATAGGATTTGAGTGCACATATGCATGGAAATCGACTTGGGTTTTGTAATTCCCTTTGGTGCTCTAAATATTATTGGCTCAACTATGTTTTCGGAAGGTAAGATTGGTTATTCTTCTTGTCCTTTGATCCTCAATTACAATGGTTGTTTCCCCAATGAGAGAGCTTTCTCTGTTGTTCCCCTACCAACACTAGTAATCACTACTCTAAAACCTTATTCTCTAGGCCCCAACACTACTTTGAAACCTTGAATGAAACCACAATGAAACCACACTTGGGATGTGCTAGCCTAAGTGGCACGCACATCACCTACAAGCCCAAAAAGCTCATAAAGAAAAATCCAAAAATTAAATTTAAAAAAAGGAAGAGAAAACAAATAAAAAAAAAAAAGAGAAAAGGAAAAGTTATAGGGAGGTTGAAAAGTCCATGAGAGATAATAATAATAATAATAATAATAATGGTTTTTATAGTCCACAATGCCAAAGCGACTGCTTTTGGGTCTTCAAAGTGGGCTTTTAATAGCATATGGGACTACCCCGTACTCCCAGTACGTAGGAGGCACCTAACTATGCTTCAATTACAAGGCGTACATCCCTACCCCCTCCAGGATTTGAACTTGTGACCTATCTTTCAAGAGTACAAGTTCCTCACCATTAGGCCAACTCAGGTGTACAAGAAAAGAAGTGGATATTTGGAGAAAGTTGCAAGCGAGGCCCAAAAGTCTATGCACTAAAGAAGGGCAGAACCGTTGGGGTTTAAAGAAAAATGTAATTTGTATATCTGTGGGAAAAATTTGATGTTCCACAAGAAGAGGACTTTGAGGATCACTAGGACTATGAATCCTCATGGGCTAGGAAATTTTTAATGGAGCCGAGCTATTGTAGGTCATATGAGGCGACAAGGAGCGAGGTCATCAAACTTTGTAGAGAGCCATTTTTGTGGGTGAAGCCAAATCGAGCATTGAGATGATATAGGGGAGTAGCTCGTCATGTTATGACCACAAGAAGGTTAGGTATGCAACCTACGTGCTCGTGATAAACATTTGCATTGGTTTCATCAAAATTTTGACTTGATTGAATCTTTACATTTCTCAACATCGCCTCCACTTCAAGTCCTTCAAGCTCGACCCCAAATATTTGATCGACTTAAAGATCTCGAAGAACTCTCATGATAGACCCTCATTAATAATAATTTAATTTCATTTAAAACACCCATGGTGGTTGTAGGGTAGAGCTTAAATCCATGATAGAACAATCCTTATATCAAGAAAAAAACCAACTCTCTGAAAAAAATGAAAAGAAAGCAATGCATACCTATATTATACTTAGAGGAAAAGTATTGAAATTGATTTAAATCTTGCTTTATATATTACAATGAGCTTACATATATATAGATTTAAGAACAAGAATGGTTTTCGATTTAGGATGAGAATTCAAACTTGTCTTCTCATCAATTTTTACACAAAATGAACCTCAACAAATGGGGAGGCCCATGTCTTAGTAGATTACACAAGATTTGCTTAAAAATTGGGCTAAAAATAACTAGAATAACAAAAATATCTTTGTTGCACTTTTCTGGTTGATGCAAAATACACCAAGTTGTCCGAGGCTAATTAATAAACATTGTTTAGTGGCAATTTTCACTCGAATATTTTGGTGAGAGATTATTTTTCTTTTTACACACTTTGCATTAAAAAACACATTCTTTTTAGTTTATTTTTAGTTTTTTTGGAATTTTGAGGCGGAAATGTGTTCACCATTCGCATAAGCATTTGAGTTTTCTAAAAATCATGTCATTCGGGGGCATGGTCCCATGGAGTGGGGGCTCCATAAATATCTCAGTGGGTGCTACTTGAGAGAATTTAGGAGCATTTTAGTTGTTTTAGGGTCCCATGAATTTGATTATTTTCCTCAACAATTCCTGCTGAGAAATAATGACAATTTGCAGGTATATAATGATTATTTTCCACCCAAATTGACCTAACAATAACGGTGGAAACACATATTTGTTGCTAGATGGAAACATAACAACCTAAACTATAGGGGAAATTATTAGCCCCCACCAACCACCTCTTAAGTTTAAGGGGCAAAAATGTGGAGCTCTTATTTTTCAGGCTTAGATTATGTTTTTTCCTGTAGCTGGTTGCAAAAATAATTAGGGGACCTCATGCAACAGAAAATAGGAGTTGTAGCCCCTCCATGGGACCATGCCCTTAAGATGTCTATCTTACGTCATTTGCCCCCAAAAATAACTAATTATCTAATAGTATTTAATCTTTTAATTAATTTTTGGCCATTGATACTATTTGCAAATTACACATCGGTTGTTTATTGAACAATTAAAAATCAAGTTAATCAATTTTTAATCACAATTCATAAACACCATCAACAATTAATATACTACAAAATAGATTAGAAAATATATTTTTGTTTAGACAACTTAATAAAAATAAAAAATGAAAATTTGTCATAAAATTTAAACAATAGTATATAGTCTAATAATGTAAATCTTGTAAAAGAAATTTATATGTCTATCTAATAATAATAATAGCAATCATCATCATCATGACCCACCATAGTGACAACACCAAAAACACCACCACCACGATAACCACAACATCAACACTACCACCAACATCATTAATAACACTTGCACACCAATAATAACTATCAAGATGATTTGTATATGAAAAAGCCGCACCTCCACCCCTTCTTTCCCATAAAATTGACGTGATAATTACAAAGCGGACATCGGGTTCTCTTTAAAATGCGTCATAATTAATTAAAACAAATTATACACTTGTATAACACACAAAATGACTCAATTTTTGACAATAACATTGTTTAACAACATACAACTCCTTATTTAATAGACTATGACACAAAATGACAATCTATGCAAATATATTTTTGACATAAACTTAACTATTGATAGTGATAATGATCTCAAATACTACACTACTTAACATTGTGGAATACCACTTATATTAATCGACAAAATCTTTTAAACCGTAAAAAATGTTAAAAAGAAACACATAGTAATCTAAAACTATTATATAAGAATACATGAAATCCTTACAAAAATATCTAACACTACTAAACCAAAGATCGACAATTTATATACCACATCATTGACATGGACATTAATTGAAATGCACATGGATTGACTTATGGTGTTGGTTGGCAATTTGAAACACTTATAAATCTAGACAAATTCGATGTTGAGTCGTTGTCAAGCTCAACACTTGGGGTCTCAAATCCGATGACTAACCACTCATAAGTATGAGCCCCAAATAGACCGATGAATCTTGACCAAAATTCATAGGGAACCAGAAGAGATAAGTATGGTGATTCTAATGCCAATAACTAGCAATCGAACGCTGGCCGCACGATGGATACATCGAAAGGGATCCGAAGGGGAGTATAGAGAAGAGAATTGAAGGTGGAGGGGGAAAAATTGTGTTGGGTATAGGAAAGGGGCGGTGGCTACAATAAATGTTGGCGTGGGATTAAAGCAAGAGTAATGATGTAAGGAGTAGATAGGGGAGTGAAGACACACAATGTGGACTATTGGAAAGAGGAGGAATTGTAATTTGAGAATTAGGATAAGAAGTTAGACGAGGTGTGTAATTGGTCAAAACCAAAAAATGAATATAAATATGTTAAAGAATCACTTATTAACTCTATAAAAATTATGATTAACTCCACCGTGTCCTGTGTCCAAATAAATGTCGTGAAATGGATTGTATATAAAGAGTTCACTCCAACAAAAATTTCATAGGAATTGGATTGTGGAGTGGTAATTTGATAAAATTAGGGGTGAAATGTACAACTCTAGGCACAGGGCATTGTTTCCATTTGTCCTTAGCACTTTGTTTGTTTTATGCACAAGATTAAATAGTCTGAATAAGTGGCATAGATTCAGTATTTGATGGCATGTAGAAGTTAGATGTATCATTACTTTGGCCATATGTTTCAGCAACACATTGCATGAACTTTTTCCCTACATTGAAGGAAATAAAAGAACTTCTGGAAAGAATAAGAGGTAATTTTTGTAACATGTGAAATGTTTCCCAAGCACTCATCTCATGCTCAACAACACTCTCGGTAAACATTTTTCAAAGTGCAATATATGCAGGATGGTTAGGGTTTGAGATGGAAAAATCCTTGAGAGTAGTTGATGGTAGGTTTCAAAATGTTGCATTGCTTTTGAAGCATATTTTGAAATATATTTTAGAACTTTATGCCGAGAAAACACTGTTAATAGTCAACATTGGCTCTCTAGATGGATAACATGGTTTGGTTTTGGATGTTGAGTCTTTCATCATTCCTGACTAGTAGATGCTTGACCTTTTCACTATCCTCAATAAGAATAGATGATTGTGATTACATGTTCCACGGTGCTTTGCATCGACACTTTGCAGCCATGTTGTTTTTCAAAGGCATGTTTGTTCTAAGAACTTGGTGAATTATTAAACATGATTAAACAATTCTTCCAAGTATGCAATAGGATTGATAGCCATTATTTGTGATGTGTTTAATAGGCATGGATTATCTTCGATGAACTGTTGAATATATTTTGTTTGGTAGGCCAAGTGTTAAGGATTCCATGCAGAAATGAATGGGTCAACAAAGTTTTTGTTGTGTCGACAACAAATACGTCGTTCTAGTGTAATGTCTCTACATTTGGGGCATTTGGAAGCCACAAGAATCCATGCACATGTGCACAACCTCGATGTTTCCACTCGCACTTGAAAGAGGAAGGAAGACTCGTATATTTAGGTTTGCAATTGAGTAAACACAAAAGACAAGGGTGGGTATACAAAAAGAGAAGAGAACTAAGTCTTACTTGTATCAATACTCATGTGCCCTAAGGTGTTTTTCAAACATGATTCAAGGGTTGGAAATAATGTTATGGTTCCTCCATTGTTGCACCACACAGTCATCAGGGGTGGTACCAGACATAACACTATGTAGGTCTAGCCACTTGGTGTGAGTTGCACTTAGAGTAAAGAAAAATGTAGGGGGGCTAGTTGTTCAATCATTTCGAAACCTCACTTCTACTTTTAGAACAAAAAGAACTCTTGCCACGAAGAGTGTTTCCAAGCCACATCAAACTTTCTAGGAGGATATCACTCAGAGTTTCATGAATTTGTTGGTAGAGAGCCCCTATAGTTGCAGAATGGCGTGTTTGATATCTTGTTTCATGAAAACAATAGTTATAGCCTAGCTTTGGTGGCACATAATGAGGTTAAGCAAAAAATACTTGAATCTTGGGTGGCCCCCAAAGCGGCCATCATAGTAGCGAATCAAATGCATTGTGTGTTGATGAAGTTGGAATTCCCTAAGGTGTGGTTGTTTAAACATGGCTTTCTCTGTGGGAAACAATGTTGGAAACACCATCGAAAAAATGCTTCAGTGTTGTATTCATTTATAGGTGAAAGACCAAGTTCTGACCATGTAAAAGAGAAGGGAGAGCCATGGTATGAAACGTTGAATTTCCTATTGCTTGGTACCTATATTAGGAATTACATGCACACATGATGATGACAAGTTAGTTGTGTTTGGGGATGTAGCCAAAGACCACATTGATGTTTTTTAAATAATTAATTGAAAATTTCAAATCTTTTTGATATATAAGATCTTTCTTTGTAATAAGGTAAAAATTTAAGAAATTAAGAAGTTTAATATAACATTCTAATGTCATATTGAAAATATTGATCAATACAAAAGTAACACCATTTGTATAATTTTTAGGATGCCTATATGTCAATCATGGTACTTAATGTGTTGCATAATATAGCGGTAACCTTATTCATTTATCCTTTGTATCCTGGCTTGAAAACCATTATGAATATTTTGTAGAATTTGTGCAAGCACCTTCTACAATTTAAGAGGCACACAAAATTGCATTGTTGTTATGAAGTGATTGTGTTTTATCTCTAAATCTTTGGTATGTTTTCTGTCTCTTTATGTTCTTCTTTGTTTGGTTTGGTGACTCTGTAATGTTCTTCCACTTTTTTCTCTACGGTTGAGAGACATTTTTCTATGTTTCTCTCAATGTCATGGTTTTTGTCTTCATCATGAGGATTTACATAGTTGTAATCTATTTTAAAAATTTAATATACTTAATCTTTAACCCAAAAAGAGAAAAGATACACATAAAATGTAAACGAATTTGATTATAAAGCAAGCCTATATCAAACCTTGAACAGAGGCATGCTCCTCGGGAATAACATTGAATTCATCTTTGGCATTTTTAATTCATTCATTTCTAGTTGAATCATTATCATGCTTCTAAGTGTGGGATTCTAGTCTCGATATAACATCCATCCACTATAAACACAATCAATATAACACAATGGTGTAGGGGAATGATATGGTGGGTTTACATGTCAATTTGGTTTTGAGTCCAAAATAATAGGGTTCAAAATTTGAGCAGTAAATACAAGGAAAAGTGAAATAGTCCCCAAATAAAATGCATATATACACAAATACACAATACGAGTTGCAAATTTGACTACATGGATTCACACGAAACTTTCATTTGGTTGTGAAGAAGGGAGTTGAAGCTTTTGGTCACCAGCTTAGGCGGTTGTCCCACTCAGAATTTTAGGGATAGTTTGAGTTTGCATGTAGATGGTTTCATGGAAGATGAAAATCATATTTCTGCTCGTAAAATTTTAAGATTAAAATCACATTTCTACTGTAAAATTTTAAATATAGCAAACTATTAACTTTATAATGTAAGAGAAACTTAACAACGAAAACATTAAATGACAATAACTTGTTAATAAGCATGGTTTCTTGCAAAATAATATGCATTGAAATCTGTCTGTGGATGTGGCTTACATATTCACAGACCAAAATAAAAAAAGGGTGGAAAATGTAATGTGTTTGAAGTTCGAAACCCTACCGCACCAGAAAGGCAGAAGTAGCAGCGTTTTTTTTGTCATCTTTTTGGTGTTTTGCTGCCAAATTTGTTTGCACCTTGGGTCCCATAGACTGGACGTCACTAACAACTTTCATTCATTCCTCAGATATATGGTTGCTGCTCATGCCTTATGAATTGCTTGTGTGTGGCCGTGCACTTCCTTCTCTCATGGTGACTGCTACGCATTTATCTCAGCACGCGGGTATATTTTATTTGAAGGGAGCATCTACATTGGGAAATAATATATTAATCGCATAGTGTAGATTCTCCGATAGAATTTCAATGTTGCAGGATGAGTAATTGCTTTTTATTATGGAAATTGTTGCTCGGTGCTTCCATTATTGCCAGCAGCGCCTCTGGAATCCTCAACCATGTGATATGGAAGGTAACGCGATTCTGCGAGCTTTTTAACTTGCTCAGCAGATTTTTCCAGCATGTCTCTGGTCTGCATAAAAACTTTATTAGGATAAAGAGCAGAAATTACAACGGCTTCTTCGGCGATCACACCGTTTCCTCCCTTGAATGCAACGAGGGCAGAGCTTTTACGATTAGAAATTTCCCCATAAAATAATAATCTCAGGTTGCTGATGTTTAATCAGCAAAACCATAAAGCGTGAATTGTGACCTGATAAAATTCAGTCAATCGTTCTCCTCCACGCACGCATTATCTCTTATTTTATGCATGACACAACCTGCCATATTGATTAACTGTTTCCTTCCACACCATCTTTCCTTTATGACATGCCAATCTACCTAAAATACATACGTATTCCTCTTTTAATAAAACCATCTATTTTATTTCCGCGCTCACATAATCTTTCTTTTATAATTAATCACTGGTCCCATGGGCGATGCAATTTAAAGAGCTCTAAAATCTTTCTCCATATTCGATGCCCTCACAACTCTTTAATGTAAAATTTTACCCGCTCTGTGGCCCCTTCAATTTATTTGATTTCGATTCGAACTTTATTTTAATTTCATTTGGATTCGAAGGTTCGTTTGGCTTTTATTTCAGCACAATTTTGACGCATTTCGTGGCGTTCAATTTGTCATTTATATTTTCACAACCTTTTGTTTGTGTGTATGTAAATTTTATTGATTTTATGTGTTTAGGGTGTTGATTATGCTAGGTTACGAACACATGGCGACACTCGACCCCGGTGCTCCAAACATTTACTTTTTCGAGTCGAGGTCTTGTCTCTTGATACCCGCATTTTTTGGGCTTGCCATCTCGACACCACATTTCTAGAACTAACAAAAATGTTTAAGGCAATGATTGAGTGATCCCTCTAAAATCGCATCCTGTCTGCTACCACCGACCGAGCTACCCCTCCAAAACAATATCCCCGTCATTGTCTTGCCCTATGCCCCTTCATCGCAGCCTTCTTGAAAGTCACCACAAGAAATAACTTAATTTTGAGTTCCTTAGTCATGGGGTTAATTTCCTTTCAAAAACTAGTCTAGATGGAATTTCTTTCGACAAGAACTTATTTTTATTTGAATTTTTGGTTAAGTCGCTCTCTCCTACAATAGTTTGACGAGATTGGTTTCAATTATTGTCGTGGAATGATTTTTCTTCAAAAGAAAGGCTCTAGATTGAATTTTCTCTAGTGAAAACTGAATTTCACTTTGATATTTTGAGTTCGCAACTTTCTTCTCGCAAAACGCGAGATCATATCCACCCCTGAAAGATTCTCTCCTTATTTTCTCCTTGATATGGAATATATTTTAATAAGACCTATGTATATGTCAAACTATCTTCCCAAATTTGTCACCTCTCAAATTTTGTTTTTATTAAAAATAAATTGATCTATCAAATTTAGTATATTAAATTTGATATTAAAAAGTGTAGGTTTCGACCCTCAAACATATTGGATTTTTGGCATTTTTTATTTTGGCCACTTTAAGCGTAAATTGCACTCATGTGAATAATGTGAGCAAGATCAAGACGATACAATGGAGCACATATAGTAGATGTTCTTTAGTGGGAACAATCTGAGTTGTGGAATAGGTGAGGGACATGCAAGGCTTTCATTTCCACCTTTTTATTTTTGAATTTATGTTCATGTCTTCGCCTTATCTAGCAAATTAAATGTTGTGCAATCAAAAATTTGACGCCATAAAAAAGTAAAATAACAAAATAGCAAATCTCGATTAGCATATAAAATATTCCTTTTGGTCATATGTTCATTCTCTGACAGGTTACTTATCAATGCATTGCCTTCTTTTTTGTAATTACTCAATCTTAAAACTGAAAATCGTGCTTGCAAAGTACTAAAAGAAGCAAGTAGTGTGGTTGGGTTTTGAACTTGGCCCCATGAATTCTCACCAAATTTTATTTTGGGCCCTTTAAGCTCACATTGCACTTAGATGAATAATGTGCACAAGGTCGACACAATTAAGTGAAGCACATATAGTAGATATTGTTTGGGTAGGAATAACTCGCTCCATGAAATAAATGTGGCGATTGCGAGTATTTAATTCTCACCTTTATTTTCCAACATTCCATTAATGTTAATGCCTTACCTATCAAATTAAACACCGCCCAATCGAAAGCCTTCGTGTCATGAAATTAAAAATTAGCAAGCTTGCTTGAATAAAATCTACCTTTCATTGATATATCCGATCACTTGAGGGCCTCAATTATCGATGGTTATTTACACACAACCTATTTTCCTACAATTACTTGAGCGTACAACGTGTGAGGGAGGCTACAAATTGCTACAAGACGCAAGCATTCTGGTTGGGTTTCAAACACTACACCTTTTCGAGTTTCCCCATTTTTTATTTTTTCCTCTTTGTGAGATTGAAATGTTTAAATGAAGCACAAATAGCAAATATTATTTGGGTAGGAACAATCTGATCCATGGAAAGGACATGCAGGTATTTAATTCACACCTTTTAATTTCCAACATTCCATTCATGTTTGTGTCTTATCTATCAAAATAAAAATCATCCTATCAAAAATCTTTGCCATGAAATAAAAAATGGCAAAGCTTGATTGGGACATAAAATCTACATGTCGATTTCACTCACATGATTATTGTGAACGAGATCAAAACTATAAAGTGGTGCGAAGATAGAAAATATTCTTTGTGCTGAAATAAACCGAGATGTGGAAGATATGGGGCATGCTAGTATGTAATACCCATCATTTTATTTCCAACTTTCCATTCATGTCTTCATCTTATCTACCATATTAAATGTCATTCAATTGATGACCTTGAAGCTGAAAAAAATACAAAGTATGATCGAAAAATAATTTCTCTCATATGACCATTTTTTGGGTGGGCTCAATTATCAATGATCATTCATGCATCTCCTTCTTCCCCACAACTACCCGAGCTTAAAACTAAAAGGGGGCCCTACAAAGATCTATAATAAACAAGTCATGTGGTTGGTTTTGTACCTTTGATTTATTGGAGTTTCCTCCTTTCACTGTTCCCTTTAAGTGCCAATCGTACTCAAGTAAGTGATGCAAGTGAGATTGACACGATAAAGTGGACAAAAATAATGGATATTATTTGGGTAGGAACAATCTAAGCCATGGAGTAGGTGTGGGACATGCAGGTATTTAGTTCCCACCTTTTTATTTCCATAATTACATTCACGTCTTTGCCTTATCTAACAAATTAAACACCACCCAAGTGAAACCCTTGATGCCAAAAATAAAATATAGCGAATCCAATTTTATGACAATCACCGTGTTATTTCCGCTAAACAAGCCTTGACACATGCCTAAAAATCTTTATCAAATATTTTGTAAATCTTATTTGTCATCTCTTTGTTACGTGTTGGGAATGAACATATGGGGTTCAACTTTCCATTTAAAGTTATTTTACGTTGTTGCATTTCTTTATTGTTTTGAATCCACAAGTATCTACTTCCCACTTGTTTATTTCCAACTTTCAATTCATGTCCTTGTCAAGCATCTAACAAATTTAATGTCGTCTAATAAAAAACCTTAAATTTTCAACCTCAATCGACATATAGTTTCTACATGTCGCTCATATGACCAAGCTGGTGTATGAGCTCAATTATTGATAATTTATTGTGCAAAAACTATTTCGTGCAATTACTTGAGCTCACAAATAAAAGGGGTCCTATAAAGTGCGACAAAAACAAGCATCAGAGCCGGGTTTTGAACCTAAAACCTATTGGAATTCCCCATTTTTATATTTTGGACCCTTTAAGCTCACGTGAATAGTCGAGTGAGATCACAACTATAAAGTTGAGCACATATACTAGATATGTTTTATGGAGGAATAATCTAAGTAGTGGTATAGGTGTGGGGCATGCGGTGTGGTTTTTTTGCACTACCCAATCAGAATCCTCAATGACCCACAAAAAATAGAAATATCCCATCCTTTTTTTGTCGGTGATCATTGAATGAAAATGACATCATAGTTGTTGATGACGGAAACCCTAATCTAAAATGTGCATGAAATATCTACCATGGGATGCTAGGTCCACTCCACATCTTCCTATCTCTAACATGTCCCATGAAACATGCATTTGATTTTCCCTTACATTTACGTGTGTTCTAACTACCCAATAAATGTAAGGGGTGAAATTGCAAACAATTTTTCACTTCGGCAATATTGTTCTACCACTCCTTACATTCTGAGATATCTCCGTAAATAGTTCCCTCATCGTCTTACACAACACACCTTTTCTCCTTCAAATGATTGACAAAAATGTCATGAGGTTTTTTGAGGGTTGAGTTTTGTATTGTTTTCCCACTCTACTTTCCTCGCCCTTTTACTTCTCCACCATCAAACCCCTTCTTCATTATCAATCTTCCTCTCCCATTGTTTCTCTACTTCCAATTTGAACTCTTGAATAGACCCCCTTCGATGTTTCCATCATACATTTCACGTGCGATTGATAGTATGTAAGCATACTATCCACAATGCCCTCCATGCATCCGGATTCATTTTTCCCACGTTGATGGTGATTCATTCAAACACAATGAAAATGCAATGCCAATACAATGCCTCCAATATAGGATGATGACGCAGGGCTATCCTAGCACTCGAATGCATAACCATATATATTAGGTACCATAAAAACATACCATACCATTCCATACCATGAATGCTCGTGCGGGCCTTGCTTATTGACTTGGTGAATGAGTGTGTCAAAAGCTTGATTGTGTAGTAGTCTTAACGTTGCAAATAGTAACTAGCTTTGATGTGACATCCCAAAGTGCCAAACTATCATTAATTGTATATTTGAAAAGATAAATAAAAAACAACGAGAATTGATAATAACAATCCAAACCAACACTTCCATTTTGAAACCAACATGGTGGAAAAAAACCAAAATCCATTACAAAGAGGCTTAACAAGTATCCATGGCTCGTCGTCATTGCAAACTAGAGGTGGGAAAGGTGTGATGGAAAATGTGAACAAGGTGAACAGGCTAGCAATAACTTGAATTGAAGGTCACATGCATTGTTTTAGATGAAAATGAGAGATTACCAAGGACCCTAGCTAGGAAGGTGGAGCTCAAACTAGGTGTGGTATTTATTTATTTATCATGAACCATATAATTTCATTTTGTTCTTAAAATCCCCAATGTCTACAATTTACATCCGACATGCATATTCCCCTACCTCTACCATTTCCCTAGCTCCAACAAAAATCTTGCATGATTTAGTAGCTTGAAACCTATAAAACCCCAAACCTTACTGGAGTTTTCCACATTATGTTTACTGCAAAATACCCAAAACATTATGAAAAAAACTTATGTGAAATGCCATACATACGAGACTATGTAAGAAAAATAAAATACATCCTCATAAATCGTTGGCACTAGACTCGTGTCCCACCTGTAAAACCCAAAAGGGAAAAATAAAGAATGGAATGAACACTTTTAGTGAGTTTAACTCATTCAAAGTGGTCTCGAGTTTGACACCTTCCCACTTCCCACAAAAAAAATTATAATCCTTTTTGCTCAAATTCATCAACAATATCCTTCCATTTCCCATGTTTCTTTGCAGTTTATATGAGTAACAACTTAATTTTTTAATAACAATCCATTCATTGATATCTACAAATAAGGAGTAATTTGCAAGTAATTCTATTTACAATAACACCGCAATCCTTACTATGTAAGGTAGATCAAAACTCAAATGATCCCTCACCGGAAAGATCATTTTATCAATGGCGATAACTAACATGTTAGCATACAAATCACCCTAACATGATGGAGTATAAATGATCCTCTTAATTAATAAATATGAATTGCCTAAGTGTGACAATAAGCATGCATGCAATATAGTACTAAAATTAATGTCAAGTCAAAAGCACATGTAGAGAACTCATCTTTCATCAATATAATTAGTCTTTCTTAATCTAATGAAATCAATGACATTACATTTCATTATATTTATTATCTATCCACCTAGCTTATTTAAAGCTATCTAAATTTTGATGGAACAATCTACAATTGTGTTTCTAATAAATTCCTTATCTAATTGCTAACTGCAATGGTAATCAAACATCTAATCTAGTAACTCCAAATTCAAAAACACAAATTTATTGTTTATTCCCAACATCCCGATATCGAGTTTCTCCATCCACAATGAGCTCTAAGGAGGTAAGGAAAGACATACTTGTTGTTTCCATGATGTAACCCCTTCAAATCGATGAATGTGGCTTAAATTTATGGATATGTATGCCCAAAAAATTGTTTGGCAAATGGCCCAAAAATAGGTGTTGTAAAAGTGCAATAGATATGCTTTTGGAGAATGTTTAGGTTTTGGGCATATGGTGGAGCTCATAGTAGGTGCTAAACATCATGTTTACCACACACACATGACATCAAATGCATATTATGAATATATTGATACACATACATGTTAGTTGGAAGTTATGTAATTGTCGCTTTCCCAAGTGGACATAGGGGAAAAATGAGCGCCTCCCACTATCCCCCTCTCTGGTCCCCGATATGACCCTCTCTATTTCTGCAGGAGGCTTAACCGACTAAATTGATCTTCCCCACAATGCACTAGATTACGACACATGTCATGATCTTGATAACTTTTCCATTTTTCCAAGGGGAAAATGGGGACAAAAATTATCAACCCCCACTTTCCTCCTTTGTGGTTTTCAAGCGATCAACTTTCCAGCTCTTGTGTGCTTGTCGATTTCTCCATCATCCCCACAATCCACCGGATTATGACATATGGCATGATCTTGCTAAGAACCCATATTTTCACCTTTTTCTGCTTTTCCAATGGGAAAATGGGGAAAAAATGAGATCCCCACTAGCCATTGAAACCTAGTTTTAACCTCACTCAATTTTCACTTAACTATGGTCAAACTACAGCTTAGTAGGGAAAAGCAAAATAAACTAACTTATTTTTAAATGGATTTATTTGCACATGTCACATATTCCACCATTTTTGATACTATAGAACCTTAAAAAACATCATAGTATGGTAGATGTTCTTCCCAACACTTTCCATACCAGCCATGACTACAAAAATGAAGATTTTCTAATAACTTCCTAACCAAAAATCTGATTGCACTAAGGTTTTGATCAAGAATCTACTCTCGTGTGCCTTCGTGATCATTGAAGCTTAAAACCTCCATTAATGTTTGCCATCACACAATGAAAAACTTGAAACCCTATCTTCAAAAGTTTTTTTTTTTTTTCAAGAGTTCCAACGAACGGATCATTGTGAAAATTGGAGCACAGGATCACGGTGCAAAGTCGAATCCAACGAAGGTGTTTTCATTACAAACCAACACTAGTTTGACTAGTTACTAAAAATAGAACGTTAGCTATACATTAACCTACTTAAAATAGTAAGTATCTCAAAACATCAAGCTCCAATCACTCATAAAATTCACAAACAATGCAAACAACAAACAAGGTAAAACGGGTAAATTTCCCAAAATAGATTTTTTCAAAGAAACAACCTGTTAAAAATAGAAAATTCCTTAAATGGTAAAGCATCATCAATGGAGGTGAATTAAGTGTGCTAGGAGATTTAGAAGGAAAAAATTAGCAAAACGGGAAAATTTCCAAATTAGCGCTCTTGTTCCTACTTGCCAAAAATAGAAAGTTTCCGCTTTTCGGTGCCTGCACAAAGTTACTGATTGGCCCCATTGTCACTCATCTCACTTATTTTTCCATCCTCACATGGTTGTAAATTTTTCTCGCTGCTCAAACGAGAAAATTAACCTTCCACAAGGATCTTAAAGCATCGTTACGAGCGTATTTTTGTGAAAGAGCAAGAAAGAGTATGTCGGGCGCATCGGTGAAAATCGGGAACATCGTGAAGCCGAAAAATAATTTAACAAGATTCAAGAATCCGCATTGGAATTAGAAATTTATTGAATGATGTCATTGGTCACAGTGAAATGATAAGCTCATTGAGAAAGATGAGAAACATCATGCCTTGAATCCATCGTCTCTCGAGAAGCAAGTGAAAGTGAGCCTAGCCAAGCCATTAGAGTATTCAAGCCATCCTGTGAAAAGAATCAAAGGATCCTCCTTTCTCATTGGAAGCATATGAACATGAAGGTATGTAATAATCCCAAGTTTTATTTCATTCAAGTACTCTAGAGTAGTAAATAAGTGATTTTCATGCGTGGCATCATGAACACAAGAACAATAAATCATCCCAATTTCATTTGATGTCATATTGTCCTTAAACACTCAATCGAAACCTATTTGTGTGGTCGGTCCCAGGATAAATAATTGTAGTGTGAGCATATCTCAAGAAGGACAAATATTTTCATCATCTCATTCCATTCCAACTAGTGGCCACTTCTCAAGAATCTCATTTGGGAAGAAATCCTCTATTTGTAAAGTGAGGGCCTATTTCGATGAATGAAAGATAAACATCTCTAGATATTTGGACATTTGAAGGAAAATAAAGCAATAATATGAGAAATAATAATAATTACTCTATCTAATTCCAATGCTGCAAATACATAGCCAAATTTATAGGCCAATATTGCTCCTAAAATGTAGGAAGCAAGTATAACAATATACACGAGTTGTTCTAACAACTCGTAACAATATACTAGCTGCTAACAATACGAGATATATTGTTATAATAACAATATATCTATTTAAAACTAATTTACCATAATAAGCATACGGTGAATAGTAACAAGTAATTTACCCAATGTAAATACTAAATCCTAACATTCCCCCTTAGTGTTTACATGGGAAGAAAGCACATCTCAAGAACTGAAAATAGAATCGTATGCCTCCGCATACTTTTAGGTTTGCATACTTGTTGGTTTGGATCTTGTTGCACATGACCAATCTGCTTCACCACAGTGAATCCCATATTGGATGATCACACTTCCAACGATTCACCTACGTACGCGAACTCAACAGTTCCCGCTTTCACTTCCAGTGAACGCTATATTTCATCGGCCGATCGATGTTAGAAGTATGACAGTCAGAGGATCTCTGCAATCAAAGGATCACTCTAGTTCAGTTGCCCTCGTATACAACTATTCATAGATTCCAAAATGCACATCCTTCACATTTAAATCATAGCAAGGGAATGAAACCACACACCACTCAAGCAAACAACTGAAAATATTATAAAAATGTGCCACTGGTACTATACGCCACCCTGTCATTGGTGACCGACGAGAGGCACCGATCTCCCTCCATACTTCATTGCATCCGACCTCCAAGTAATGTTGTTACTAACTCGGCGGAAGGTATAGTCGAGGAAAATATGCGCCCTATCGCGATATAGGGTGGGGTTGAGGCGAGCCCCGAAGCCGAGCGGTTTTCATTTGCGTTTTCCCTTTAAAATTGAGTGTCAGATTACATCGAAAATGCACTCACTTTTCCCTTTTTTTTGTAAACAACTTTTCGAGAGACGACTATGGGGACAACACTTTTACTCTTTTTTTTAACAATGACATTATTGCAACTTAAACAACCAATTTGATCATTTATTGACTATTAATTAATAGTGATATTCACTATAGACACTTTACAAACTATGACGCCACAAAAATGAACAAAACAATACACAGACTTATTCAGATAAACACACTAGTCCGTAGAATCCGCCAATTTTGTGAAGAAATCAAGGCAGTTTGGAGATGATCTGATGGGTTATTGACACTTGATGTAAATTCCAATGCAATGTTGTACACTTACCACTGATTTCAAACCTGAGCTAATTCCAGTCTTGATGTTATTCTTGGAATAGGCCGATCTGGATATGAGCGTTGGAGTCGTTAGAGTTGCTTAAGAACCACACATGAGAATACATAATAGAATACAACATAGTCAGTAGGTATCTCTTTCCAAATGCATCCACGCTACCAAATAGTGGGAATCAAACTACAGACATATATGTAGTTGAAGATAACGCAGGCGTCAGAAAATGTTTCGATTAGAAGCCAAGATAAAGTCGATTTTCTAATTAATATGTCATCTCATTGACTTGAGGCTTGTATGAATGCTTTGAAACTCGCGATCATTGAATATTGCATTCATATGAAAATTTAAACACCGACTCCACTCGAAGCTCAATGCATGCAAATACACATGCTGTCAGAGTATAGAACAGAATCTTGTCAATCAAGAGCATGAATGACAGATCTATGTGTGGAAATGGCTTGAGAAGTCCCTGATAATGGCAGAGGTAGTCCTCCTTTTGATCTTGACAGCTGAGTATAAATACACGGCTGTGAAAATAAGAATGGTGATGATAGCTAAATAGCCAAAACATGCAGTCTCCAAACCAAATCAAATGAAACGGAAATGGTGATAATATAACGTGGCAGTGCCCAGATCTCAATATACAATGCTTCTAAACAATATTCCCTTTGCAAATCATTTATGCATTTCCTTATTGGGAATTGTGACTGTAGTGAACATGAAATGAGAAAGATATAGGAAATACGTAGAGCTCTGGAACAACCGGATCCATGAAAATTTTCCTCCTTTCTTTATCATGGTAGATCTTCCATCTCTCCCATCAACATGCACTGATACCAAATCTGGATATTTGGACAGCCGAAGGAAAATAAAGCAATAATATGAGCACAAATAATAATTACTCTATATAATTCCAATGCTGCAAATACATAGCCAAATTTATAGGCCAATATTGCTCCTAAAATGTAGGAAGTATAACAATATACACGAGTTGTTTGAACAACTCGTAACAATATACTAGCTGCTAACTATGTACAATATATATTGTTATAATAACAATATATCTATTTTAAAACTAATTTACCATAATAAGCATATGACGAATACTAACAAACATCAAGAGGTTTAACTATCACGGAGTTGTCTCTCATGACCATTAGAGCCATTTGTGAAAGCCTAATTAGTAAGAAAGTGACCCTCACTCTCATTGTGAGATCAAAAAGGAACCATCATAAGTGATGCATATAGTCATCTCAAGCTCACATTGTAATGCTTCACAATAGCGAGTCAAAGTGTCTTCAATTCCAACCCCTTTTGATGAAATCACCAAAATGATGGTGAGATACATCACCATGAAAGGTAGATATTGTTTCATCAAATGAGTTGTGCGATAAAACAGATAAGGTAAAAGGTCAAGGAGGAATACTTGTGATATGTAGGTTGGAGGTTGAATGCGTGCGTTCTTGAATTCATCCAAGTTGATCATAGAGAACTCCTTTTTATGCGGAAGGACTACCTGTAGATACAAAGCAAGACCACCAAATGATATTAAATAACAAGAGTCAGAAGATCGCCTAGCAAGGATAGATCCGGGAAGTGTGATGCTTCCTCGAATGACTGTCAATCCTCTGTTTTATGAAATCAATGAAAGTAAATACAAGAAATAAAGGTCCTATTGCTAATAATTTGATTTAGGTATCTCAAAACGTTATCAAAAACTAGATTCAACAAATTATTGAAATCTAAACTAATCTAGCATTAGGCAAGGTATGTTTCTGGTTGGGAAAGGTCACAATGGTGTTAGGTAAGGTCACAAAGGTATCTGGTAAGGTCTGGTGGAGTTTAGGTGATGTTATAGGCAATTTGGTGAAGTTTAACAAAAACACGGTGACCGATATCAGGTTTGGTGACCGATCCGGTAGAGGGGAGACGATGACGGTTAAGGTGGTGGCATCGGTAGGGGGAAATTCAATAGTAAATTATTAAACAAAGGTTTTTAGGATATCTATGATTGCAAAAAGAGAGAGGGTAGTATGGTTTGGTTTGTAATATGGCTGAGAATACTCAGGGATACCAAGGAGGAGGTTTGGAATGATGAAAAGGCTTGGGATGGTTGAATAGTGGGTTGGTGGGAAGAAGGTGATATACAGGCAATAGAGGAAATAAACTACTGAAAGGAGAAAAAGATCTACAAAAGGAATAAGCCAAATGATTAGAATCACAATACTTACTTGATGTCTTGCAGATCTTGGGAGTTGGAATGGTTGATGGTTGATCGGAGAAGAAGTGCTTGAGTCTAGTGCCACGACAATACGGCCTATGTGCTCCCATGAGTATTCCAATGCTCTGGAAGGAAAACAATTGCTTGTCTTGCACTGTGGTTGTGTGTGTTCATCGTCCCCGAATGTAGGAGGGCTTGAAGATTCACACCTAAATGTAATCGAGACTCCAATAACTAAATGAACAACCCTTGTAAATATTTGTGAAAGTGTATATAAGGTAACCGATGGTAGTTAGGTGACGCAGAAGTCTAGTTTCACCAAAAATAGGCGAGATCTTTACTTATTTTGACGTGATTTTGACCGAGTTTGCTTAGGAAGTGGAGTTCATGTGAGAGAAGGCAAGAAGGTCATAGAAGAAGTCCAATTAGGTTTAGGAGGAAGTCTTAGTTATTTAGGGTAAGTGGTGACTCAACATTGGGAGTGACGACTTTGTTATTTTGAGTTAAATGCCCGTGGAATGGGTCCAGGGTGAGGTGTAATGATGAGGTGGATGTGTGAGGGCAAAATTAACTTAATGAAAGTAATTAAATTAAGTAATAATGTGAGGATGAATATTAGTATAGGATGAAGGGGTTATGATTAATTAAATATATTACGCTAATTTATTTAAGGGGACGAGGGAGTGTGACCCAAATTTGGTGTCTACATATATATCACTGTTCCTTTGAAGCACCTTGTTTTTATCAACCATTTCAGGAGAAATTTCAAAGTTTGCATTCCAAATTTCATTTTGAAATACCTATAACAATAAATTTTAGAGGTGTAGAATCACTCGAGGCCCTTCCCCTTCACTAGGGATCATCTTTTGTTACATCAACATTGCCTCCTTCAAACCCCTTATGGTTAACATAACCCTATCCCTATTAACCCCACCCATCTCCCTAGATCTTCTATGCCTATACCTACCAATCCAATGGGGAAAAGGAAATTTCGGTCAAAGAATCCCTTCTACTCTCCCAATCCCCTTCCCCACCGAAGAGAGTTCTTCACAAAGATGGCAAGAGCAAAGATATGGAAATTACCCAAAACCGCTATTCATAAGGGTGCTTGTACATGATATGGAGAAAGATGGAGCTTGAGGGAAGAGAATTGAGAATTTGGAGAAGGAAATTGGGGATCGAAGGGAGAGGTGAGACAATTGTCCAAGAGAGAGGGAAAAAGGAAGTTGGAAGCAAGACACGGCCTTGAAGACAATCGAGTTGAGATATCTACAAGAAGCTTCATTCCATTGACAACAAGATCCGCAAATTTAGATACATACGAGATAATACTTCCTCAAATTTAAAAATAAACATAATTTTTTTGGAAACTCAAGTCCGGAATGTCTCGTATCTTTGAATAACATTTGTGAGAATATATTGAATGATGGGCCGATAGAGACCAAGCCCTTGATGCAGTGGACAAGACCGATTCTTCACGAGGTTATAGCATTGGGGTTGTTTACTTCCCTTCAGAGATGAAGAAGACAATTGAAAAGGAATTCAAGTGAAGGGGATGTTGTTAAGTTGTTGTATTATCGCTATTTGTTTGTATTCTTATACTATTTCTTTGTAGGATTTTATACTTTTCTTGGCAAATTGTTTATCTGCTTTGGGATTTCTTGTAAAATCCTGATTTTGATCACTTTTTGATTTGGTACAATTGTAAAATCTGGCTAGTGAGCCTTTTTGTACAAGGGTATAGTCCCTTTCAAAAAATTATTTACCAATAATAAAAAAAAATTCTTCACAATAGTGTTTCTAAACACCCATTCAATATTTTGGAGTGTTTGTGCATTTTGTAGAGGGATGAATTTGTGATTATCATGCTTCAAATTAGAAATTTCTCCATCATATAATAGTTCCATATTCATCATATATGTCAACCCATTCTCTTTCTCTCTTTTGTCTCTCTCTTAATATCCTAATTTTCAATTGAGAATGTACTTTTTCTATTTCATCCTATTCACTTATGTGACCCTTAGCTAAACATTGTAAGATTATGTTTTTCCAATGATATGTAAAAGACTCACTTCCTAGGAATATGTAAAGTCACAAGTGATGAGAATAGGCGAAGAGTCATGTGGGGGGTAGATGAGAGGAAAATTTTTAATGCTATAAATTGGAATGACTTCTCCATTTTAAAGGGTTAACAATTGTTCATTGAATGTATGTTGTTGATATTACCACTTCTACATCAAACAATAAAACCTACAATTCTTATATTTCTTGTTTTATGTTCCTTTACTCTTTCTTTGCAACTTTGCATATATGATAATCTTATAAAACCAATAAACGCATTTGCGCCTTTTATAAACGAATCAATGGAATTATGTGTCTATGATTTGTTACATCTTATCATGGTTTGCATTTTTGTGTTCTTATAATTAGATGTGAACGTACTCTGGTTATTATATGTGAATTATGTAAGCCTACTCACAACAATAACCATATCTCTCCTTATTTCCCAACTCCCCTTTACCTCTCTCTGTTGCAAATTCCTCCCTTGTACTATGTACAAGAATTTTCCACTGGTTCAATGGAGTGTTAATGTGTGATCCCCAACCTATTGGCCACCCACAACTTTTAGATAGATTAAATTAGTTTACATTCAATAATGGGAACCTCCCCTTACACAAGAAGGAGGGACTTAGCCCCGCACTGTTGGTGAAGACTCAATAATCCGCAACACGACAAATTATTTCGCCAACACCTAAGAAGATGGATATTCCAACTTATACTATGCAATCACATCAAAGGAGGTAGTTTCTAATGAAGAATATGAAATAGGGATTTGAATCTATAGATGAAGAAGTGGCTACACCAATAGTTGGTGTGCAATTTGATCAACAATCGTATGATATCTTGCTAAAAATGAATGTAGGAAGGTTATTGATGAAAATATTGTTATGTTCCTTGATTCAACAATAGAATTATATTTTTGCCTCTCTAAAGAGTCACCAAATTTTTTTCTCAGGATTCCATCAATTGTGGAATGAAGGTGAAAACTACCCTTGAGAAATTTGAAACAAGGCACTACGGAAAACAATTCAATGTTTTTGTTTATGCTGTACAATATGCAAGTGATGGGAGTTTTCAAATATACAACACTTTATATGACAATGTTTCAAAGTATGAAAGTACGAAGGCATGAGAAATGGTTTTAATATTCTCAATTTAAGGTGTATTGACCATATTGGTAGGCCAAATAAAACATTGATTGACATATACAAGAGTGTCAAAAATTTGTTTAAGGAAGCTAGGAAAATTTTCAATTATGTATTAGTTCTTAATGTAAAGAAAAATGCAATGGAGAAGGAGAAGGAGAAGAGTTAATTGGTGAATGAGAATGATGTATTGAAGATAAATCATAATGAATTGAAAAATGAAAACAAAAAATTGAGTAAAGAGATTGGAGAAAAGGATTATTTATTAATGGAAGTTTCGCCTATAAAAATCATATGAGAAATACAATAATAAGTTACAAGTTGGTTATAGTAAGGTGATTAAATCCATGGGATTGCAAGAAAAATTAAATTAGTGCGATTAAGTAAGAAATTAAACATTTGAAGGAAAATAAAAAATGATGATTCTAATTTTGATCTCATACTAACTTGGGATTTTATTTAGTACATATTCCCCTTCTATGACATATATGCAACTAAGCATTAATTACGAAGCGTTGAGTTCATCACAATCAAGATCCCAGATGAATTGTGAGTCGTCTACAAATGTGGTGGAAAATTATGAAGTTCATGAAGGAGAGCATCCCCATGTCCTATGGTAGAAGGAACTAGAGCAACCTCATGTTTAAAGTAGAAGAACATGATTTATGCAAGAATATGACACAATAATGTAAAGCTTCTATGTATTTCTCTATTCGGGAACATACAAATTTATAGGAAATATATTCCTATAATCAAGGAGATTGTTTAACCAACTAATCTCTTAACAAGGTGTAATTGTTACTCTCATAACAATACACTATCTAATAATATGAGTTATTTTAACAACTCATTTATAATAAAATATTGTTTACATGAGAATAATCACTTTCGTAATTATTCTAATATTTAATTACTAACACAATAAAGTATGCACTAATATATATTTCCTAACATTCCCCCTTAGTGCGAACATGGGGAAAACCTACCTTTGCACTTGCACTGCTCACGATCTGGTGATTTTCATAGGATGATCAAAAACCTTAAGGATGATTTTACGAACGGTTGACCAAAAACCGAAAATGGTGGTTTTGATTGGTTTACCACAAACTACAAAATGATGGTTTTGCGAATGGATTACCAACAACCAAGAATGATGGTTTTGCTATTGGTTTACCAAAACCACAAATGAAGGTTTTCAAGTGGTTTACCTACAACCACATCATGATATGCCAAATACTATTCTCAACCCACATCACATCTCACTCTTGCAGGAATAAAATAGGAAATTTTGTTGAAATCACTACTCGTACATACATAGAAAAAGATGACATAATGGAAATGGAACATTGGATCATGTTCCCCCCCTCAATGTGAAATTTCCACTTATTGAAAACATGAACAATGCAAATTGAAGCAAACACGCAACTAAAAAAATGCCACCAAATCATTTGTGCGGCCTCGTAGTTGGTGGTGACCGACGAGAGGTCGCCAATGACTTCCAACCTCGGTTTCCCTCTATCCTCTAGTGTAATGTTGCTAGCTTAACAAATTTGGCTTTTGAGGGTCAATGGTTACATACCTTATTCGAACGTCGAATTCCACCGAAAATGCATTGGTAAGGCAATTTTTTTAAATTTTTTTACGACACTTTTTGATGACTTAAAAATAACTAAACTGCAACACAATGACACCGATTATTTTGACTCTTTTGAAGAATAATGAAAATTTAGACCTAACCTTGACAGAAATATTTTATTTTTATTTTTTTAACATTAACACTCGACCGACTCGACTTGACCTTTTGACGCTATTATATTTAACTTGAGACTAAGGTTTACCACACACGAAAGACAATACTTAATGATAATTTTTATATGACCAATAATTTGTGACATAATACAATGAAGTATGAAAATGACTCACAGAGATTCATGCCGACTCTCTCTCTCTTTTTTTTAATACAATGACTTGTCAACGTGACTCAAATATGCATTCGACTCTAAATACAACTAAACATTAATATCCTATTCAGGTTACAAGGACAAAATACGAGGCAAATACAAATACAAATGCTTATGCGAATCAATGACATAAAAATTGACTCGTATACAATACAATGACTTTTTGTTTTGTTTTGTTTTGAGAATTGGAAGGCGACTTTGGGGGTACTTATTCAAAAAACCAATATACCTTTTATACTTGATTCCCGAGAAGACTGTCCTGGCAAACAGAATTATACAAAAACATGGGCGCTATATATTTCAACGCAGGATCAATGTAAGTGAAGTGTTCAATGCGTCCCATTGACCACAGGTGCATCAAACCCGTAGCAAAGAAGGGTTGTAGATAGACGTTTTCATAATCTTTGCTGGCAAATGATAGTTTTCTGAGCTGCGATTGGAGGAGTTTTGTCCATAGTGTTATGAATGGAGGAATCAATGTATGTTATAGCTGAAATAATGCAAAATTTCACCACACTTTCGCTGTGTAAACACCATTCCTGTTGTGTGAGTGGATTGTCACCACATTGGGTGGATCACCAAATAATATCGAGGCATGAAGAACACTTTCCAAAATAAAAAAATGACCCGTCCACTCAGAATTCCACGCTTCTTTTGGTACTCTCTAAATTGATTTTTAATGGTTCGACCGAAAGAAGAAGATGTCCGCGCAGCAAAAGTTAGCAAGTTGACGCCAAAGAGAAATGCGCCCAGGAGAAATATGAAGTTCAGATTTTGCTGCAGTCTATGCCCACTCTAAAAATTAAACTAAGAAGCTATATCTTATCTCCTACCAAGAAGGATAAAATAATTAAAATACTGCACATATAAACTCTCATAAGAGGGGCGACCATGAACAACAATGAATCTTCCCCAAACTATGCTTAGGACTCCATATTGCTTTGATACCAAATAAAGTAGAAAAACGAGTTTTATTGAAGAATATGACACAATAATGTGAAGCTTCTCTGTATTTCTCTATTTGGGAACATACAAATTTATAGGAAATATATTCCTATAATCATGGATATTTTTAACCAACTAATCTCTTAAGAAGGTGTAATTGTTACTCTCGTAACAATACACTATCTAATAATATGAGTTGTTTTAACAACTCATTTAGAATAAAATATTGTTTACACGAGAATAATCACTTTCGTAATTATTCTAATCTTTAATTACTAACACAATAAAGTACGCACTAATATATATTTCCTAACAATGTTGAGAAAATTAAGGAACCAAAGCATCCTGTCTCAAGAAACTTAATGAACCTGAAAAAAATTGTAGGTTGAGAGAGACAAGGAAGGGAGGGAAGAATTGACCATGGGACTGAATGAGTTATCATAACCGTTCATTGGATTTTCAATTGTGACTTATTATGGTGACCAAGTATAGTTGTTCATTGTCAATTGAACTTACTATGTCATACATTTGATTTGATGTTTAAGTCAGACTGGTTCTAATATGTTTCCCTTTTCCATGAAATGTTGAATTTAACAATTACACTATGAATTGCATCTTATACTATAGAAGCATTAACTATTTGAAAATATGTATTCCCTTAGTATTTGAGAAGATGTTTTATCACTTGCTCTATCTACTCATTAATTTACTTAAGAATTATGGAATGAACTATGTGAATGGTAAATCTTGCAGTCCTTTTCATGTTGAATCATTTCCTACAAGTGATCATGGTTGGATGGTGTAGTGTAATGATTTGTTCAAGGGTGATTTCATGTTATGTTTCATAAATATCAAATATGATGTGGTTGTGAGTTCATTTCAGTGATAAAGAAATTGTTGAGCTATAGGGTTATCGAATCTTGTTTTCATTTTCTTCATGGTATTATACAATTTCTAATAGAGACCCGGAAGTGACCATGATTATCGAGCCCGGGATGGTGAAAAAGTGTTAAGTTTTCATTGTATATATGTTGTAATTAAGTAAGCCATGGAAATTGGATTTTAAATGATAACTTTACTCCTAATTAGATTAGATTTTTCATTTATCTTTGTTTCCAAAGTTGCAAAATAGTGTTTTTAAGGGGCTGGTCTGGTACATAATGTATTATCTATTGAGATGTTTTTGATTTGTTATGAATCAATATAATCTTGTTTTTATATATTTTCTCCATACACCCTAAAGATGACCAACAAGATTTAGGATGACAAGGTACATTCACTTACATAGTGGTGAATTCACTTTATGTGGTTGAGAATGTTAGTGAACTTATGTATTGATTGTATTGCAAATGGTTGCTTCTTCAGGAGGTTATTTGATATTGTAGTTCAATTCTTGTACTCTATTTTCTTGTTGTCATTTCATATCTATTACACAAATAAACAAATTAAAGTAGGAAAACTATTAGGATGCATGAATTATATCTAATTCTTATTCACTTTTCATTCATAATTCATATGAAACCAACTAGCAAGTTGATTAACCTCCTCTGAGGAGGGTTGTAAGTTTGGGTTTATAGATGAGTGATTGTTAGGTAAAACTTGTTTACTATAGGTAATTTATGCATTTACCTTAGGTAAGTTTATTTTTACTTGTTTATTGTGGTAAATAGTTAGCTAGGTAAATAATTTTTATTTAATTGATATATGGTTTAATAATAATATTTGTCATATTATTATGTACATTGTATATTTGTTTTATGTATTATCATATGGATTATTGTTGCACATGTGTAAACTCCTATTTTTCATGTACATGGTTGTGCAATGTATGTAAATATTGCATCCCTTCCATCATTTTGTAATCTTCTGATTTCCATATCAATAAAATATACACAAGTTGCCTCCCTGTTTCCTCAAGTCCTTAGCATTTGGTATCAGAGCTGAGTTTTGGAGATTGTGTGTAAGTAGTAGATGTTGTAGGAGGTTGAAAAGTGTGAAAATGTTTTGGGAGAAGAAAAATTCTCCTCAAGATCCCGTACTATCTCCAATAGCTTCCCAAACCCACCCTATATCCCCACAACCTCCATTTAATTTTCCAAGAAAAATAAAAGTAAAATGTTTTAGCACTGGGCGAGGAGAAGCCACCCAGGTGCTACCTCCTACACCAAGCCTACTTGTAGGAAAATCAAAAATAAAAATTAAAAAACCTTTTTCCCTAAGTAGGGATTTTTCCTCTAAATCTATAGGTGCATAGAGTTAAAACTAAATCTCGCTGTTTTGATAAGTCTAGAGTCGGAACTCAAAAATTATAGTAATGTACATTGCTTTGTACCGAGTTATACACTGAGTTGGGCTATCAAACCGGTGAGTTCTAGATTGATTTGAGTGGGTTCAAGTGAGATCGATTTATTTATAGAGTTGTGTATCGAGTTTCATTTGTTTGGCGAGTTCAAAGCACATTGATCGATCCATATTTCATTTATTTGGTGAGTTCTAACTGGGATCCAAGCTTCAAAACAACATTGCCAATTTGATCACATTTATTGACTCCCTGTTTCAACATTGAAGCATTCACTGCATCTTTTAAGACCGAACCACATCGCCAAGCCGAGTTGTATCACCTAGTCCCTTTTGTAAACAATGGATATCAAAATTGAGCCCAAAGAAAACCCTGCACAATGAAAAAAGTAATAAAATGGAGGAGAATACAAAAAAATATAAAATGATAGCACCAAATGACAAAGATAAAAATCAATCCCTGTTTTGGAGAAAAACCGTGAAACCTCCCTCCTCCAATAGTTTGCCATGTGGACTCCTTGAAGGTGGCACACCACCATTTAATAGGTTAGTCCTTTTTAATTTGGTTTAAATAAAAGGTCCTTAAAATATTATTGTGTGTGCTATAAGCACTTTGTTGCTTAGAGGAAACGTCTTGGGGGTAAGAGGTCAGGAGGTCGACCCCTCCTCCCCTTGAACCATTTTTTTCAACTTTTAATTTGGAGGAATTTTAGCGGGGCCTACTAAAAATAGTGGTGCCAAACCTCAACTAACCCTCCTAGTCATAGCCAAACACATGGCTAATTTTAGTGGAGAAAATGCTATTGAAGGAATTTTTTTCTCCCACATAGCTTAGATTTTGATTATGAGAAAATTTTGTAAAGGG
Source organism: Taxus wallichiana var. yunnanensis (assembly GCA_018340775.1). NCBI lineage: Eukaryota > Viridiplantae > Streptophyta > Pinopsida > Cupressales > Taxaceae > Taxus > Taxus wallichiana. The sequence continues at coordinate 60,483,966 of CM031242.1, read as the reverse complement.
ATGGGTTATTGAAAGGGATGTTTAGCATTTTCAGCTATTTTTTTGCAATTTTTCACACTATGAGCCATTTTGAGCTTTAGAGGCTACCAGGGGCCTCACAAAACATTATTTTCTTGCCATTCAATTTTTTTCACACAGTGGCTGTAATAACATATTTTCAATGTATTTTTGCGTTATTTTTTGCTAACATGTCATCTAGTTGGGAACATTCTAACAACCCACTATGGAAAACAATGCTTTGAAATTCTTCTTTTTTTGACTCACAACTTCTCCACGATGACAATTATGTTGTGTGGAAGACCAAAATTCAAACTCAACTCAAATTTGAAGAGATTTGGATGATTGTGAATGGTTTTGTAACCATATCAACAGATGATGTATCCCAACAAAGTAAATTTGACAAGGCCAAGTTATAATCCTGTTCACAGTGTCCGATGACGTGCAACCCCACATTTGAGATGCCAAAATATCCAAATAAGTGTCGGATAAGTTGAGCACCGAGTACGAGTCACATAACAAGAATACCATTTTACATTTGTAGAGTCACTTTCTTACATTGAAATTCAATCCAAACGAGAAAGCAGAGGATTTCTTGTGGAGAGTTGCATCATTGAGGCCTTCACTTCTAGCCTTAAAAGAGAAGGTTTTTGATGATGCTTTTGTGCCCATTGTTATGAGAGAACTTCCTCCCTCTTACTGCATTTTTGTGACAACACTAAACTTGTTAGATCAGACCATCCAATTTGAAAAGTTGGTGAATTTTCTACAACAATAAGAAGCACTTTACAACAAATATGAAGAAGAAGAGCATACACTATCTTCTCATCAGAAAGGGAAGGGAAAAACATAATCTTCCAAAAAGTCCCAAAAACAACATTAGCAAGGGGATAAGAAAAAGAAGAAATTTCCTATCTACAAATGAGGACATGACTTGAAATATTGCTAGCATAACACATATAAGAAATTTTCATTAAGAAATTATGGACGCCAAAATCAAATATCAACGAGGACAATCACACTACAAGAAAGGGTAGAAGAAGGGGAACTGAAAAAGAAACCCCATTAACAAGGAAATTTTGTTGAGTAAGAAGACCATTCAGAGGATGAGGACTTCTTATACATTTCCCACTCCAGTGAACCATCCACGTCATCTAGTGCTTTATCGGGTACATTAATTTCGTACCCACATGACACATGACAATGCATAGATACTAGTTTACCACAATGAGGACACGCTTTTGAAAAATCATCATGTTTCATTAGGTGACAACTCCTCTTACATGGTACAAGGTATTGGTAACATTTCTCTACCTCTTGGTTCACAAAATTGTAGATTATTAGATGTATTATATGTCCTTGTATTAACAAAGAATTTACTATCAATTAGTCAACTTCTAGATCATAATCTAAAGATTGATTTTGATAGTCATTCTAGTGAGAAAGTATGTTTGATTCAAGAAAAATCCAAAGGCGCAAAAATTGTTGCAAAACCATCAAATATGAGACACATGTTCCAAATTTATTCTTTTCACACGGATGATCGGACATTAGTGGCCGGGAATTATTCCTCTACACAATTGTGGCATCAATGGCTTGGTCACATTAGTTTTAGATATCTCGATACACTTCGCCAGTATGATATGGTGAGATTTTTTCCATCTCTCAAGAAGGATACATACAAGTGTCCTAAATTCCTCACAGGAAAACAACACAGAGCTTCATTCTAGAAAATAAGTTATTAATTTGCAATCCGATGTAACCTAATCATTCTAGATTTTAGTATTTCATGCTATGTGTTGATTATTCAAGAAAAATGTGGATTTTTGTCTTCATAAAAGAGTGAAACTTTTGAGAACTTTAAAAAGTTTAAAGTGGATGTTGAGAAAGATATTGGTCATCATATTAGATCTCTCCAATTAGATCGAGGGGGAAGGAATTCAAAATTACGAGTTCAAATCCTACCTAAAGCTCACAGGATTCGTCAATAGATGCCTACTCCATACACACCATAACAGAATGGTGTTATTAAGAGAAGGAACCATACTATCATGGATATGGTGTGTTGTATGATCGATGATTCTGGATTAGTGAGGAAATTCTAGGCCAAAACATCAAAGATAACAATATATTTTTGAATAGAGCTCCCAAAATTTCTCTTAGTGGAGTAACACCACATAAGGCATAGTCAATTCGTAAGCCATCCATTAAACATCTCATAGTATTTGCATGCAAAGCCAACATGCACCTACCCAAGTAGAAAAGAAAGGAGTTGGATATGAAAGCATAGAAAGTCATCTTATTTAGATACGGTGAAGAGGCTCTTGGGTACAAATTGATGGATCCAAAGACAAGGAAAGTCTACACCAATAGAGATGTTGAATTATTTGAGAAGAAGGAAGCTAAGACTCCTCCAAACTCACCTGATTTAGATAGTACACTGTTATGAAAATAAAAGCATATGTTCCCAATGATGATGATAATGATGATGGGGATGATGGTGATGATCGAGATGGGACCATAACCCATGGTAACAATACAACATATTCCCAAGTGGTAAAAAATATGTTTTGAGATGCAAAGTTGTATGTTCCTCTGGATACATCCACCATTGGACCATGGACTCACATTAAAGCACGAGAAGAGGTAAATTTTATTTGATGAGTAGAGTTGTTAAAATTGTTAATCCCTCTATTGTCTAGGAATACCTATAGTCAAAATCTTGGAAAGATTCCATTGATGCTGAGTATCAGTTAGTGATGAAAAACAACACCTAACAATTTATCTATCTTCCACTAGGGAAGAATCCCATTGGTTGTAAATGGATATTTAAAACAAATTATAAAGAAGATGGGACTATTGAAAAGTACAAAGAGAGAATGGTATAAATGGGTATGCACAAAAAGAAGGCATAAACTATGTGGAGACATTTTATCTCACAACTAAGATCAAAATGATCAGGATGATCTTTGATCTAGGCTGCTCGATTTGGTTGAAAAGTCCATTAGATGGGCGTGTACTAGAGAGTTTTTTTCTTTCCAAATTTAACTTAATAAAATGAAATTAAAAAAACTAACCTTGGAAGACATTAGTGTTTATGATACCCATGATGATGGACATCGATCGATGTTGAATAAATATCCTTCTTCTCGTGGCTTGATGAAGAAACCTTCATCAATGACATCCGAACAAGATAGATTAGATAAATGGATAAACAAGCTACTCAGAAAAGGCCGATTCCAGGAATCCAAAGGGACTTCCTTGGAGGATGTCAACTCACTTTGATATAATTAAGTAGATTCATAATAGTAATAAAGATATGTAAATGAAAAAATGATGAATAATGGATGAGAAGATTTAGAACTCGTAGTTGAAGGGCAAGTCTTGTGAAGCTTCAAAGTAGCCCAAGTAAGGGTGAATGCAATCTGAACAAACTCAAAGTAATCATACGAAAATTCCACTTGTCTCTTGTTGAATGTAGTGAAGGAACTTGATTTTATCTTCAATGTATTCTATGTCGGTGAAAAATAATATTACACACAATTTCATCTTGTGAAGGATGTTGTATTGTTCTCAAAAGAAGGGTTGTTGAACTATAAGAAGGTTGTAAATACTTGTTATGGCATGAGACCGCCAGTAATCTTGCCATCTAAAGTAAAACCATACTTGCAGAGAACAAGTTAAATGCAAAAATATTGAAAAAATGATAATAAACTAATAAAATAGCAAAGAGATATGATTTGACAAGGATCACCGACAATACGGTAGAATCGTTGGTGATTGAGGTAATCACCGGCGATTACTATAAAATGATTTTTTTGAACAAAATGATAAACAAAGATTTTAAATGATAATTTTTGATTGTTTTTGATGTTTAGATGAAATATGAATAATGAGACATGATAAATAAATAACTTTTGATTATGAAAGGAAAAAAGATGCCTCAAAATGTCTAATAGAGTTGATTGAAGTCGTTGGATAGTCATTGGATTTCGTGAGAGATGATCAATGAAAAGGCTACCAAAATGATGTGTTTGGGATAGCTTGGAGTTGATGTATAACCTTGATGATCTCTAGAAATGGATTATATTTATTGTGGATTCGAAAAATGAAATGCAAAATGATAAAATGGTTTCGAAGATCCCTGAGAAAGGAGCAAAATTCCTATTTATAATCGTTAATGATCGGTTAGGATCGCCGATGATCCATTTTTTTAGGAAAAATGTTTAGAAAGTGATTAGAACCACTTCATAACGTGTATTTTGGGTAAATGACAACATGAAATGGTTAGGGGAGGTTATGGATGAGTTGTGGAGGTTAAGATGTAAGGATAAAATAGGTTTGAGTGGTTTTAAGATGGTTATGGTAAATTTAAAGTGGTTGGGTGGTTTAAGACATGTAAAATGGTAATTTATGAGGGTGTAAAATTGGTTTTATGAAGGTGTGGATAAAGTGACTTAGGATAATGATTTTTAGATAGATTTTATATTAAATAATGTATGTATAAGGTGAAGTAGGTGGTTTGACAAAAACTCTGGTGTCTACATTTTCCCCTTTTTGTCGAGTAGTTTGTGATGACCTAACTGCTTGACAAAAACAATGTGAGATGGTGTACTTTGTGTTTAAATGGGTGATCCCACCTCAAATGGGGTGATTGCAATGTAGTGCAAGGATCACTAGTTTGATTGAGTTGATTGGATAGGTTTGACATGTGTGTTTCATTTGAAGTTTCCCCAAGATGAGGTATCAAAACAAAATGGATATCACCATAGAACTAAATTATAGGGGAACCAAAGAGATCATGTCCTATAGATATATGATTCATAGGGATAGCTAAAGGAATCACGGAGCCAAGTGATAGGGGAACCAAAGGGTTCACAGCCTCATATAAATGTATTACATGGCTTACCGATGTGAGGTCATAAAATGAATCCTATGAAGGATGACCAATGTTGGGGTCCTAGAAATGAGGCACATTGTTGAAGGGTGTAGTAATGTGGTTGAAAATAATTGTTGTTTTTTAGAAATTATAGCTTTTGATCATAATTGATGGATTTCTAGTGATTCATGAATGGATCGTTGTTCGATGATTAGGGTAAATCATCATGATTACAAGAATCATGGTGATTCTTGTGTGAAACTTTTTTGGGCTATAAATAGCCTCTTTGCGTAAGGACCATTTTCATTTCCAAATTTGTGAGATTAGAGAAGATTAATTATATTTTTAGAAGTGATAATTTATGAATGGTGGTGGTAGTTCCATCTAGATGATAGAGGAGGCCCTCAGACAGAGGTATGTATCTTTGTTTTGTTGTTTTGTGTGTTTTTGGTTAATTTTTTAAGTTTTGTTTAAAATGTCGTATTTGAGGTACATTTTTTGAAAATCATCAAATCGTCGATAAGTTTTGGATGGATCACCAATACTTAGGATAAATCATTAATGATTTAGTAGTTTTGATGATATTGATAAGATTTTTATGGAGATGGAATCTATTCATGTTTTTGTGTTTTGTGGATGCAAGTGAAGGACAAGTTGACTATCGAGAGATTATTTCCAATTTTTAGCAGAGGTGAGGGAGGATATGTTTGATGATGATTGGGTACATTTAGAGGAGGTGGGTTTTGTGGGGATGCATCACTATAGACGTATCCATAAACACCAAGGATTATTGTTGATTTGATGGAGAGGTGGGATCTTGCTACCTACACTTTTTGGTTATCTACGGGTGAGATGACTATCACCTAGAGGATGTTTACAGGATTACTAGATTTTGATGTACATGGAGAGGGTATATATTGTATAGATGATACTGAGAGGGAGGAGTGTATGAGGAGTTTGTATGGAGATGATGCAGATGATGTGGGGTTTGTAGTAGGTGGATTTTACTATCAACCTTATATAGGGCAGATAGGCAAGGATGTGCTCGTATGACTATGATGATGATGGGTATCTCGTGTTTTTCTACCTAACTCAGGTAGTGGTTATTTTCCTAAGAAGATGAATGGTATTGTGGCGAAGATGCTAGAGCATAGGATAATATTTGTATGGGTCCCTACTTTTTATGAAGACCTAAAGTGAGCTATGCACTTAAAGGATTCATAGGAGATTCGGGATTAGTATTGATTTTTATTATACAATGTTGGCCTTGAGCATATTTTTATGGCTCATCCTCATGGTTTTCCATGGAGAGGTGTTGATCTGATTGTGGATACTCTTGGTTTTATGCAATAGAGTTCAAATGCAGGGAATTCTGGAAAAGTGAGAAGTGAGAAGTATTATCGATAACTCATTATAGGGTTATAGGTGGGTGATATAGTTTGGAGGCCCTATATTTATTTTCCAAGTGTAGGAGGGAGAGGAGGTGGCATTGAATCCACTCAGTTAGGATTTATGGGTTTAGGGAAGATGAGGAGGAGTGGGAGCTCGTGATATTCAATTATGTCGACATTAGTTTGGCTTGATACATGATGTGTATCAAATGCTCCAATTTTATATAAATGATGATGAGGGGGATTTGGATACCCATAAGGTAGTGGTGGGGCATCATTATATTATGCCTGAGGAGAAAAGAGTGATGGGTTTTTATGAGCATGGATGATAGGGTACCGATTGATGATTTGGGTGACCGTGACATATAGGGCATGATGGCGTAGTGTATTTTCTGTATGGGGTAGATATTATCCAACTCCAAGGAGATAAGTGGGTGTGCTCTGTGAAGAGAGGGAAGGGAGGTAATGGCGGTGAGGATTATGTTGAGGGTGAGGGTGATGTGTAGATAGAGTGTGACCCTAGAGGATACAATTAAATGTTTGTGTGAAAAAGGCTATAGTGGAGGAAGAGTGGAGATGACCGAGAGAGAGATATCTTGAGGAGGAGTGGGAAGTTTTGGTGATTGAGAGGGATGGGTTGAGGGCTGAGCATTATAACCTTAGTTAGCAGTTATCATAGGCTACCACTAATCGAGAGAGATAACGATAGCACAAGAGACCCTCAAAAGGGCTATTGGCATTACAGGGACATCAGTTTCTGGTGCCAAGTTGGTGGCTCGGGCTCAGGCTAGTAGTCAGATGGGACCACCTAGGATGGTGAGCTTAGCTCACTACCATCTATACATGATGAGTTATCATATTATGAGGACTTATGGTGTGGAACTTGCCTACCATACTTTGTTATGTAGAGCATTTGGCTCAGTCAAGGAGTCATGTCCTAGTATGAGTGCAGCGAGTGTGGGTTAGCCACCTCGAGGGACGATAGAGGACTTGATGGAGGAGATGGTGGTGGTAATGGAGCTGTAGGAGCTCATAGTGCCGATGGAGGGAGATGCTTAGGGAGCATTTTTGAAGGTAGTGATTTCTTCTTGGTGTCTATTTACTAGATAGATATGATATATATTGTATTTTGATGTATACTACTCTTTTTATGAAGCCTATATTCAATGTATAGATTTTGATATATGGAGTTTGGGGGACTCTAGATGATGTATAGAGATATGAATATATATATATATATATATATATATATATATATATATGTTGATTATATATATATATATAATGTGATTTATGGTTATGATGTGATTATTGTGTTTTTGGTTGTGATGTGGATTTGCTTTTATTGTTTTTTTTTATTGTGTGGATGTGTAGATATTGATTTTTGATATGTTAGGAACATTGTGACTTTAATGTGATCAAAGTGTATATCAAAATGTGTTTTAACTTTTGAATAAGAATAAAATGGAATGATTTATTTTATACTTGGATTTGATACATACGTGATGGGAATCAATATGGTGAAGGAACTTGCACTTTTGGCCTTTATAACAAAAGTTAACATATGAATAACAATAGGTAGTCACATGTAGGACCTTGGATATAGATGGAAGTGAAATGTGTATCTTCTTAGGACATGAGAAGGGTTGACATATGTAGGTTGCATGGGAGAATAGGTTCTCATTTCAATGGTTTCATATAGTGATGCCCTAGCTATACATTTTTATTTTTGATTCAAATTGATCGATGGGAGAAGTTTGTTTTAATGAGAATGTTGATCAATGTGGGAAGCTTTCCTAGAATGATTTTGATTTTTGAATTTTGGAAGGATGATCGATTCTTTCCTATTACATGGTATCCATCCTTCGAGGGATTGGTCTATGATTTTAACATTTTTATAGTGTCCTTCGAGGAACCATGATAGGAAGCTCTCTTTTCTTTTTTATTTTTAATATGTTTTTATATTTGAATAGTTGTCCTTTGAGGATCGGTTTATTATTTTTTGATAAGAATCATCCATAGATATTTTTATTTTATTTGAGACTGAGGGAAAACCTTAATAGACCATTTTGAGGAGGGGAAGAGATGTGTGCACAAACTACACATGTGTGCCCCATGACATGTCTTTGGTTGATAAACAAGGTGGATGGATGTAATGATCACTGGGTTCATGTTAAGGAGGAACTTTTCCATACAAAAGATGCGATGAATAGAGCTGTGGTGCTCATCATTTAAGGTTTTGAGGATAGTGATGAAAACCACATACTTTCAAATCATTAGGATGATAAATGGTTGGTTGATGATGGGATAAGATCTTTGATGTGACTATTATCATGATGGTAAAAATTTTAACAGTAGAAAGGCCTCTAAGTGCAAGGCATTCAGAGGTTCCTTTTTAGGTGTACCATCAAGGGAGGCTAGATGATAAGATCCCAACCCATACTTGTGAGTGATAATGTATGGACCGATCCAGTTAGGGGTAAAACTTTCCATGTTTACTCCTTTCCAGAGTAGTGAAATTTTTATTTTATTTGAGAACGAGATCACCTATGTTAAAGTCACGTTATTTTACATGTTTTTTATATGTGCGTTTGATGCACTCTTGATAGACATGATGATGTTTGAGAGTTGTTAGCATTTTTCATCTAACAATTCTAACTATGCTAGATGGTCTTGTCGATAATATTCATCGAGATGAAATATTTAAGCGATATCTGTAGTGATGGGATTTGAGCTTCAAGGGGTAAGACTCCTTCGGATCCATAGATGAGGAAAAGGGCATAGCACCTATAGGAGTATGAATGCTAGTTTGATAATCCCAGAGAGAAAATGAGATTTGGAGATGCCAATTCCTTCCTACTTTGTCAACAATTTTCATGAGGATTTTGTTAAGTGTTTTGTTATAGGCTTCATCTTTTCCATTTTTTTGAGGATAATATGGTGATGAAAACTTAGTTTGATGTTGAATGTGTCACATAATTTCTTAACATATTTATTCTTAAAATATTTTCCATTATCTGTGATGATTTGTGAGGGATACCAAAGTGACATATGATATGTTGATAAATGAAATCAATAATTTTGTTTTATTTCATAGAAGTTAAGGGAATGGATTCTACCCATTTAGTAAAGTATTCAGTGGTTATGATGATAGAATGATGTTGTTGTGATGAGTGAGGATTGATTGTGCTAATGAGGTCTAACCCCCATTATGAAAAGGCCATAGGTCCTAAAAGGTTGTAAAGCTTGACTAGGGATGTGAGTGAGATTGGAATGTTGTTGACATTTGACACACATTTTAACATACACACAAAAATCTTGATTGATATTAGTCAATTAAAATCCCAATCGAAGGATGCGCTTAGTGATAACTATACCATTGAAATGTCCACCACATATACCATCATGGACTTCCTGAATGGATTTATTAGACTCATGAGATTTAAGGCATCTTAACAAGAGGATGTTTAATCCACATTTATAAAGGATACCACTATGATGACATAAAGGGTGGCACATTCAAGAAAAGATGTTTTAGCATTTCTAGATAGATCGGGGAATTTTGGATTCTAAAATATAGTCAAATGTCTAAGTGTACCAAAGGTCAATTGGATTATTTTTTCGATGATGTTGATGGAGGGATTTCATTTTTTATGGGGTGGTTGATTGAATTTTAGAAAACACCAAACAATTTATAATTTTAGTTGATTCTTCATTAATAATGGGATGAGTGATGCTAAAGAAGCCATGGTATCCATGAATTTGTTAGAGGATCATAGAATAGTTTGGATAGTGTAATGATCAAGGCTTCTAGGAGGAATTCAACAATGGATTTATATTTTTGTAAGATTTCATTTTTACACTAATAAATTCCTTTGATTTGATTAATAACAAGTTGTGAGTCTCCATAGATGTATAATATTTGTACACCGAGCATGATGGTGGTTTGAAGACCCATGATTAAAGCTTCATATTCAACCATGTTATTAGTACATTTGAAGTTAATTTTGAATGATAAGGATAAGAGTCCCCTAGGAAGGTATAATGAATGATACAACATACCCCCCCTTCTAGCATTTAGATCCATCAAAGAAGAGGGTCATTTTGATAGGAGTGAATTCTTGATCGGTGATAGTGTTAATAGATTCGTTAGGGAATTTTTCATGAGGTGGTTGGTTTTCTAGAAGAGGGGCTTCAACAAGTTGGTCGGTGATAGCTTGTCCTTTGATAGATTTTTGTGAGATAAATTCAAGGTCAAACTCGGTCATAAGCATAAACCACCAGTACTTGTAGTCCATTGTGGTAAGGTTTAAAATGCATGGTTTTAAGTGATTTAAAGCTAGTAACAACATAAGTTTTGTGGTTGAGTAGATAATGGTGTAATTTGGAAGTTGTGAAGACAAGGCACAAAAAAACTTTTCAGATTTCAAGTAATGGGTTTCATATTCATGGAGAGTGTGGCTTATATAACAAATGACGTGTTCCCATGACCTTTCTCATCTCGATGAGTGAGCATAACACTTAAGGCATGATTTGTAGAGGATATGTAGAGGTATAAGGGCTCCCCTTCGTGTGGAGGTGTGAGACAAGTGACGATAGGAGATATTATTTGAGGTCATCGAAGGCCTTTTGAAAATTGTGATCCCATCTAAAGTTAACATATTTTCAAGAAGATGGTGGAAAGGTTGACAACTATTTAAAAGTTGTGATATAAAGAAGTGGATGGAATGAAGCTTACCTTAAAGGCTACATAATTGTTTGATATTTGACATAGGGGGAATTTTGATAATGGCCTTAATTTTAGTGGGGTCTACTTCAATTCCCTAGATATATATGATGAACCCCAAGAGATTACTAATGTGAGAACATAAACATGCACTTAGCGGGGTTGAGGAAAAGAAAATATTGAATGAGATGAATAAAGATAACGTCAAGTACGGTGATATGTTCTATGCATTGTTTTGATTTCCTAAGAGATCATCGACATAGTATTCTAAGGTTTGAGGATAAGATCATGGAAGATGTATGTCATGGTGCATTGGTAGGTGGCCCCCATGTTTTTGAGTCTAAAGGGAATAACATGGTAGAATAAAGTCCCCAAGGAGAAATGAAGGATTTTTGTGTTGATCATCTTTGGCGATGAGGATTTGATTGTAACCAAAGAATCCATCCATAAGGGAAAGCATCTCATGGCCATTGTTAAATCAAAAGTTGGTCAATGTTTGGAAGGGGAAGTCATCTTTAGGAAAGCGAGATTGAGATCTCGGAAGTTGGTGCGAGATACGTAACTTGCTAGAGGATTTGGTTATGGGTATGATATCGAGACCCACTGTGGATAGTTAATGGGTATGATGAAATTAACAGAGAATAATTGTTGTAACTCTTCTTTAATAAGAAGAGCTATGTGAGGGTGCATTCTATGTAAAAAAATTAAGGGGTTTAGCATTTGGGTAAATGATGATCTTGTGGACGATGATGTTAGGATCAATACCTAACATATCGTTATATGACCAAGAAAAGGCTTGACTATACTTGGACAGAAGGTGGTAAAGTCATTTAATTCTTGTGGATCTAAGGATTGACCCACTTTAACTATATGAGGATCCTGTGGAGTCCTTATGTTAACGTCGATAGTGGATTCGTTGAGAATGTCAAAGTTTCGGGTGGTAAGGATTTCTAAAGGAAATTGTCCTTCACACCATGTGGGATAAAATAGCTTGGTCATCTTGACATTGAAGAATATTGATAGTGGGTGAATCTTCTTCTATCATTTTAGGCTAGATGAGAGGAAGTGTTTTAGTGTCATGATTAGTTTGATAAGTCAATGGTCCTAATGTAATAATATTGACTAAAAAAAAAGTTAGGTGGAATGGATATGATGTCATCTATGTCCATAGGGTCATCGTGTGTAGGTGAAGAAGGATAGTTTTGGTTCTATAATGACTTTTGATGTGGTATATGTGGAGGATTCATAAACAAGATTCTCATAACCTAGCCCATATTTTTCATGTGGTTTATGAGAATGTTGGATGATTAAGTCGTGGATTCCTTCTCATAGTGTCTTGAATACAAATCCCTTCCAGGCATAATGGTGGAGGTACATCTGTGCGAAGACTTGATTATATAAGAATTTGAAGTCTGATATTAATGACATGGCACAACATTGATAAGTAGGGTGTGTGGAAGGTAAATCGATACCCCATAGATACGATTTAATTTTTAAATGTGGGGACCATAGGAGATAACATCTTCAACATTAGGTTCATACATGGGTTGTTTATCAGGTCTTCCATATGTTTTTGGTGTAGAAGTGAATTGAGCATGAGGAGGCGATACTCCCCAATGAAAGGCGTTGCATAACATCTTGAAGGAAGATTCATCTAGTAGTTTGGATGATGGGATGGATGAACTGGTAGAGGCTTCATTAGAGGATCTCGTGTGTGATTTGGGAACAAGTACATCATTTAGATGATACATCATGTTAAAAATCTTTGAAAGGGTTGGTATCTACGGAATGTAAAGGTTTTACCTTCATGTTCGTATTTAAGACATCGATGAAGTGTTGATGGGATATAATGCATAGTGCATATCCAAGGTCATCCTAACAATATGTTATATTGAAACTCCCCCTGCTACGATAGAAGAATTCGAGGAGGGTTTTGATGCCAAATTTAAGAGGTAAGATGATTATACCCAACGTGGGGGTGATCATGTCATTGAAGGCTTAGAGTATAACTGGTGTTTGGGAAATGATGGTGTTAGGTAGACAAATTTGATTAAAGGCATATGATGATATGATATTGATATTAGCATTGTTTTCAATCATAACCCTCTTAATGAGGATGTCATTAATTTGAGCAGTGATGAAGAGGGGAAGATCATGGTCTTCTGGTTGTAAAGATGGTATTTCTAAATCATGTCGAAGGATATAGCAGTGGATGTTTTGAGAGTTCCTACTAGATTTGTGAATATTTTTGGATCATCTGAGGGCACTGATATGGATTGAAGAGCTTAAATCATGGCTTGGTAGTGTGAAGATGAGGTCTGAACCAACTCGTAAAGGGACATCTTGACTGGAGCTTGGTGAAGTTGTTTGATGACTACATTTTGAATTATAGTGGTGGGTTGTGTATGAGGGTGGAAAAGGATGAAAACTTAGCCTTAGCGGGAGGTGTAGGAGCTGATGAATCAGGAGTGAGTGGGATGGAGACTTTATATTTATCTTGGTCAAGAGTGTTGGGTTCATGGGTATGTGCTCTAGTGGTAATGCGTACTACATCGATTTGGTGAGGAGGGACTTCGTTAGAAGACTCCTTGCTTTTAGTGGTTGTTGGTGTGGTGTTGATTTTGATGTAAGGGTTTGAGAAATATTGCAAGATGATTTGGATGTTTGTAAATCTATGGGGATAAGGCCCTTATTAGTAAGGTTTTTGACAACATCTTGAAGGGATTTATAGTATTCCATAGAGTGTCTTGTGTGTGAAATGATAATCACAAGAGGCTTCAAAGTTATACTAGGAGGGCTTCCATCCTCGAGATCTAGATGGATTAAGAGGGGGTAATGTTATAATGGATTGTTGAAGGATCCTTTCAAGGAGTAACGTATAATGTCATCTTGAGGTAGGTGGAGGGAAGTGATGATTTTTTGATGGTGGTAGGAGCATTTGAGGAATGGTTTCATGTATGGTATGATTGGATATTTGAGAGATGGTTTTGGATTTTGTGATATTGACTAGTAATTTAGATGATGGGTGTAGTCCTAAAATGGAAGGAAAAGGGCTTGGTTTTTGTGTTGAAGGGATGATAGGGTGATTGTTGTATTGTAGGATTTTTAGATACGAGGATGTTGTGGTTGTATGACTAGTTTTGAAGGGTGTGTAAGTAATATTGGGTGACATGATCATCATATGATATTTTCAAAATTTGTATGATAGGATTCTTTTGTAATTTGTGAAGAACTAGTGGATGAACTTGTCATGGAAGGGGTAGGTGTGGATGAGGTGTTTTTTTTCTATGGCAGGACTAGTGGATGTACCTGCTTCTATGGATGTTTGTTTTGTTGTTTCAGTGATAGAGGTACTAGTAGATGGTTAGGGTGTGGATTTTGTGACTTGTGTTGATAGTATGATGAGCTTGAATGTTATTGGACTATGGTTGGCTAGTGGATGGGGAGTGATTAGGGAATGGTTGTTTGAAAATGTCCAAATTTTGATTTTGAAGTGCATTAGGATTGTCTAGTTGTAAATCACCTTTGTCAATTAGATCTTGGAGGAAATTTCAGAATGAGTGACACATTTCGATGTCATGGCCCTTGACCCTATGGTATTTACAATAATCATTATCTTTGTACCAAGAGGGCTTTGAGAGGATGTTTCGATGGGGAAGATAGGAGGTAGGGTGATCATGTTGGTAGCTAGGAGTTTATCAAAGACCACATTGTAAGACTCACCAATAGGAGTATAATTATGAAGAGAGTGTTTTGAACATTATTTGGGTGTGGTTTTGATGAAAACTATGTTGGTTGATGATTTAGATTTATCTTGACTGGAAGAGGGTTTGGATGAAAAATCAGGTTTTAGTTTTTTTGACCTAAGTTTGACTCTACCATCTTCAAGGGCGTGAAGCTCAAGTTTGCGGGCCATGGTGAAGGCCTCATCAAATGTTTGGAAGGATTGAATTTTAGTGTGGATGAGATGTGTTTAGCACAAGAGTGAGAGAATAAATCAATTAGTTCAATCTATGGGAGAGAAAATGATAATTGGTTAATGATGCCTCTATAGCGGGTGATGAAGTTGGTAATGGACTCATCTTAAAATTTTTTGATTTTGTATAGATTGGTAATGGTGATTTTATGGGTGATATTTATTGAAAAATGTTTGAGGAAGAGTTGTGCAAGTTATGTGTGAATGAGAATATTGAATACCATGGGATGTTGTTATACTAGTCTAAATCAGGGCCAACTAAGGACATGGGAAATTTCTCAATATGAGGTCCTAGTCATGGGATATAAGATAACAAGCATGTCGGAAGGTCTTGATGTGTTGTTGAGGGTCTTCTTTACTATAGAATTTGAGGAACTTAGGAAGTTCCTAGTGAGGGGGATATGATTTATATGGTATGGATGGATGAATGGGTTCATTGCATATCTATTCGTATGATAATTTGTTTTTGGGACCCATGGAAGTGGCTTTAAGACTATATATTTTGTTCATTAAATCCTAGAGAAGATTAGTCTATGGTTATTGTTGTATACTTGATGTGGATGAACCTATTGATTATAAGAGAATTGATTTGGCTGCTAATATGGTTGATATTGTGAAGGGATATTATGTTGGAATGGGATGTTTTGTTGTTGAGGGGTACTCAAGGGAATTTTGTAAAGGGGTTATGAAACCAATGGTTGCGAAGATTGAATGTATCAATATTGAAAGTGTATAGAATTGTTAAAGAGTGGTTTTGATTATTGGGGTATATGTTGAAAGGGAATCGATGTGTGAATAAGGGGTTGTGATTTTTGTGGGACGTGTTGAAAAGGGGTGGAAGAATGGATAATTGGTTGAGACTATGAGGTATGTTTTGAAAGGGGATGGAAGTATGAATGAGAGGTTGAGATTGTTGAGGTATAGATTGAGAAGAAGTAGGGATATTGGATGATTGCTGTGAGGATAGGAAAATAATAGAAATAGAGCTAGTATTGATAAGTGGAGTCGATGTAGGGATGTACATAACTACATTTTGAATGGTAGAGGTAGAATTTTTAGATGGGGAGGTTGAGCTACACTTGATGGGATGGATACAAAACTCACATGAGGAGTTTGGATGGTAGAAGAGACTAAAGGAGTTTATGTGGATGAGGATATATTGATATTATTTTGGGATGATGTAGAGCCAGAGGAAAGGTCTGCTGAAGATGTGGATTGTTGGTTGGTCGTGTCTTGTGAGGAGACCACATTAAGATCAAAGGAAATAATAAGATCTAAAAGCACGATGACATTGGATGTTTCGACTTGCTACTTGGTGGGATAAGGATGTACCTATTGGATGAACAACTCATGATTATGATCAATAAGTCAGGAGAAAACACATGAGGGGTCAAGTACATGCGGGCATGGTCTATGTGTGAGTGGTTAGAGGTGCACACCATGGGAAACAAGATATACATTAAGAGAAATGGGGTTCAAATCTAATATTTTAGAAAATATAGGGTCCTGTGTCATTAAAGAAATGAGGACTATGTGGATCGGTATCTCTCGGATGAGGTAGATGGACTCACTAGGAAAGTGAGGGGGTTCTTGATCTTCGTGTCGGGGGTGATAGATTTACTTGTCATTGTTCTAGTAGACGAGAGGTGTCCTCAATGTGGGTTTGAATATTTTCAATGGATCGTTGGAAGTTTTCTATCATATTTTTGGAGGTTTGGATACAAGATTGTTGTCTTGTAAGAACCATGAAAGAAAAAATCACCTAACAATGAAAAAAGCTGAAACTAGGTTATTTTATTACAAACAACAGAAAAATCACACATAAAATTTTTAATATCTTTGATTATTTAAAAGAAAAGGTGAAATGTGAAAAATGGTTGATAGGGTCCTAGGAAATGGCCACACAAGGATGGTTTCAGTGATGTTTAAGGTTGGGTCCATATACCCGAAGGTACATGAGTCCCAAATATTTTTTGTGTTGGTACAGGGCTTGGTATTTGTGGCTACCCCTTCAATTTATGTTCCCACAATGATAAAGGATTCAGGTGCTTATCCAATATACCGAAAACCAATTATTTATACTTTGCTAGAACACCGAGTTGAATTCTCCTCTTGGTGATGAAATCAAAGTAGGTCCACCTGAGAAGGAATGTTTCAATGTAATTTATGTTTGATGTGATTTGGTTGTGTGTGGGGAATTAAGTGAATGCAATATATTAACCTCCTAATTAAATTATGTAATCAAGAAGGATGAGAGGTTTGTTTTAAGCCCAAAAGAAATATTTATTTTATGAGGACATCAAACAAGAATGCAATTATTTGAAAAAAAAGAGGAAAAAAGAGACGAACTAAAATGCTTCCTTTTAATTTTTTTTTTTTTTTATTTTTTAACATAATACGTAGTGTAAACAAGAAAAAAAAAGCTCCCAAAGCAGCAACCTGTAAGGGTTAGGTGAAAATAGAGAATAGAAAAGATAAATTAATGTTAGAGGTTATTGAATAGAAATAATAAAAACAATTTATAGATATCGTCATTGATTTACAGGAATCACCGACGATTCACCAAAATCACCGATGATTTCACTAGATCGTTGGCGATTATAGATTAAAAACAAAAAGGTGAAAATTAATTAATTTGAAATGAAATAAAAGGGACAAGGGTCCACCGGGCATGTTAGAATGTACCAAAGAGTTTTTTCTTTCCAACATTTAACTTAATAAAATAAAATAACAAAAAAAAATTGACCTAGGAAGATGATGGGGTTTATCGATACCCGCGATGATGGACGTCGATCGATGTTGATAAATCTCCTTCTTCTCGTGTCGACGAAGAAACCTACAAGATCTAAGAAAACTGAATAAGATAGATTAGATAAATGGATAAACGATATGCTCGAAAAGGTTGATTCCAAGAATCCAAATGGACTTCCTTGGAGGATTTCAACTCACTTTGATACAATTAAGTAGATTCACAATAGTGATAACATATGTAAATGAAAAAATAGATGAATAATGAATGAGAAGCTTTATAAATCAAGGTTGAAAGGAAAGTCCTGTGTAGATTCAAATGTAGCCCAAGTAAGGGTGGATGCAATCTAAATGGACTCAAAGTAATCGTACTAAAATTCCTTTATCTCTTATTGAATGTAGTGAAGGAACTCGATCTGATCTTCAATGTCATGTTACGGAAAATCATATTGCACATAATGTCAACTCGTGAAGGATATTGTATTGTTCCCAAAAAGAAGGGCTACTAAACTATAGGAAGGTCGTAAATACTTGTAATGGGGTGAGACCGGATATGGACTACCATCTAAAGCAAACCATGACTTGAAGAAAATAAGTTAAATGCAAAATATTGAAAAAATGATAATAACTTGATAAATTAGCAAAAGATATGATTTGATAGGATCACTACGATCTACTGAAATCACCGGTGATTATCATTGTAAAATGAAATTTTTAACAAAAATGATAAACAAATGTTTAAAATGATTATTTTTGGTTATTTTTGATGTTTATATGAAATATGAATAATGAAACAAGATAAATAAATACCTTTTGATGAAAAAGGGAACAAAAGGATTCTTAAAACATCTAATAGAGCTGATTGAAGTCGCTGATAATCATTGGATTTCATGAGAGATGATCAATGAAAAGGCCACCAAAATGATATGCTTGGGATAGCTTGGAGTTGATGTAGAACCTTGATGATCTATGGAAATGGATTAAATTAAATGTGGAGTCAAAAATGAAATGTATGCATGAGTAAATGGTTTTGAAGATCTATGAGAAAGGAGAAAATTTCCTATTTATAATTTCTAGTGATTAGTTAGGATCGTCGACCATATGATTTTTTTCAGGGGAAAACATTTAGAAAGTGGTTAAAACCACTTCTAAACAAGGATTTTGGGTAATTGATGGCGGGATGGTTAGGGGGAGGTTATGGATTATTTGTGGAGGTTGAGATGTAAGGCTAAAATAGGTTTGAGTGGTTTTAATATGGTTATGGTAAATTTAAAGTGGTCGAGTGGTTTAGGATGTGTAAACTGGCAATTTATGAGGGTGTAGATAAATGACTTAGGAAAATGATTTTTTACATAGATTTTATATTAAATATTGTATGTATAAGGTGAATTAGGTGAGTTGACGAAACTCGGCATCTATAGAACGTGAAAATTTTCTTTATGAATGAATATCTATAGGAGGAAGTCTACATGACTCAACCTGAGGGGTTTTTCATACCTGGATCAGAAACAAAGGTATGTAAACTCAAAAAATCATTTATGGCCTTAAACAGGCACCTCATGCTTGGTACATCAAGGTTGATGAGCATCTCATTAAGAATGGATTTGTGATAAATCCATATGATCCCAATCTCTACCTCAAGAGGAAAGGAAGAAATAGTGTGATAGTTATTGTATATGTCGATGATCTAGTCATCACTAGAAGCATAGTGAAGATGATCGATGCTACAAAGAAAGATCATAATCGATCATTCGACATGACAGATCTCAAGCTCATACACTACTACCTTGGATTTGAATTATGGTAGAAGAAGAATCGTGTCTTTGTTTCTCAGTTGAAATATACTAGGCCAAACCATGATAAATTTAGGATGATGGATTACATACCTATTGTTACACTAATGGAGACAAGAGTACATTTATCTTGTACTGAGATCCATCTCCTATCATAAATGCAACTATCTATCGATAGTTGATTGAGCATCTCAATTACCTCATGTATACTAGACGCAGATATCAGCTTTGTAGTTATCTATATTTCCAGGTTCATGCGAAAACCAAACAAAAAAATCATTGAAAACAACAAGGCAAATCTTGAGATATCTCAAGGGTACTATGGATCTTGGTCTAGAGAAAAGAAGAAAGATAATTTATTCTTGATTAGATATTCAAAATCAGATCATGAAGGTAATATTGATGACATGAAATCCACTTCTGTATTTGTATTATTTTTGGGATCTAGACCGATATCATGGGGAAGTAAGCAATATAAATGTATTTCTCGTTCTTCTACAAAAGTTGAATATTGTGCTGCAACTAGAGTTATCTATGAAGTGATATGGCTATGTTGCATACTTGAGGGTCTTGGAGTACCATAGGATAAATCCACTACCTTGTATGTTGACAATGAGAGTGCTCTCAAACTTTTTCACAATCCAATGTTTCATGAGAGAACTGGCCATATTGAGGTACAAGTTCATTTCATATGCGATCATGTCTTGAAACATAATAACTTCAGATTTTCCCAACAATTAAACAATGGGTGGATTTTTTTTCTTGAGTTACCTAGGGAGAGGGCCCTATCCCTTTTTGGCATCACCAGCCCACATCAAGGCCATGGAACCATCCAAGGATGGTATTTTAATCTCTCGGTGAGCCCACAGATTAAATCACATAATCGTGACGCACCATCACTAGGGTATCCAAACCTTCAATAGTAGGCCACCTTAACACGGAGCCGAGATTTTAACCTTGGACCTCCCAATTACAAGGAGACCTAAGAACCATTATACCACTACCCGTTGGATAACAAGCAGATATTTTCATGAAGTAACTTACATGTGAAAAATTTGAGTTGTTCGAGAGTTCCTCTCCTCATCCCTTGATGAAGTTCAAAATTAAGCGAGGGAATGTTAGGTAAATCTTGTTTACCATAGGTAATTTATGCGTTTACCTTAGGTAAGTTTGTTTTTACTATTTACTGTAGTAAATATTTAGTTGGGAAAATAATTGTTATTTAATTATTATATGGTTTAGTAACCATAATTTTCATATTATTATGTATGTTGTATATTTGTTTTATGTAGTCTCGTATGCATTATTGTTGCGTATGGCGGGCAAGAATGTGTCTCAATAATTATCACTATTAAGTCTTTCATTCTACAAGGGTTTTGAGGTAATGAGTAAGAGACACACATGAATAAGAATACAATGGATATATTTAAAGGGGTTACATCGAGTGCTAGGGTCATATATCCAGAGGGTAATAATCCCTACACTAGGTCAACCTAGGGTTTCCAAGGCCCGCAATCAAGATAGAGGAGAGTACCCTTCTTGGATATTAGTAAATGGATGAGAATAAGTATGGATTGATGATGGATAAGGCATGCACACACAATATGAATGAAATATAAATAAAGAGAAGCTAAGAGAGACAATTAATTAGAGCACTATGCTAACTAGCATCAATGTACATATAACACTAAACTAACATAGAGCAATGGGGAAGGTAAATGAACTAATCTATGTAAAATGAAAAAGAGAGTTAGAGAACTTACCTATGGGGTGGTCACTGATGCATATATCTCTCTAGAGAAGTAGCACACCGAGAGAGGATCCTATTAGGTGGATAATGGTAACACCATTCCTGTCCTAGACTCACTATAGATGACCCCATAGTGCAATAAATCCAACCAAGAATAAGAGTGTCCAATCCAAGCCAAGTGTAAGATGAACCAATATTTGAGAGAGTAGATGCAAAGTTGGTAAAGCAAGTGGAAGTTCCTAATATTTGGGATTCTTTCCTTCATAAATTTCAAGATGTGGTGTGAGTATATATAGTGTGTGTGTGTGTGTGTGTGTGTGTGTTGTGTGTGTAATTAAATGGAAAAAAAACTAACACCGACACCATCACCCATGAGTGATGGCATCAGGCCAAGGATGGTAATGTGAGGTAATGTGTCATACAAAGTGAAAAAGAGGTGTTGTAGATCAAGTAGATGGATGAAAAAGTGCTAAGTGGTGAAATGATAACAATATGTCGGGAGTGTAATGTGCATGAGACCTAAAGGGAGGGATAACTATGGTCGGGATCAAACTAAGGATACTATATAACGACACTCTTGTATACTATCTCTAACCCATAATGATTATGTGAATAATCATTCCCATTCTTAAAAGGCCCCTTAAGGAACCCACTCAAGAAATAGATGCATCAATGATCCTTATTTTCACAAAAGGAAATTGTTAGTAACATGTATGAAAGATGAAAAGTGAAAAATTAGGTGTATACATATGCCCTATACCATTGATCACCGCATGTCAATAGTGAAACATGGGGTGGTCAATAGAAAGAAATAGTCCATAACACTGAAATCAAAAGTAGATACTGAAATTAAGAACATAAAGGACTAGCTGAAATGAAATATACCCACCAATGTGTACCTGATAGTGTCACTCATCTTCCATGTGTGGGTGTAATCATTTATGAAGAACCCTAAAGAAGAAAAAAACTGAAAGGAAACACTAGAGGATCATCAGTAAAATAAGACATAAATCACCTAGCTAGGGGCCCATGGGATGGATGTCGTGTCATAGTGTTGAGATGTTATGATGGTATGGTGTCATAGTGTCATAGCCAAGTGGTGGGTAACAAAATTAAAAAAAAGGTAAAAAACATATGGTAGAAGCTACAAAGAGAAACTGTCATAAACCGAAGGTGTAAATAAAGAGAATATGGATGATTAGCCCAAAGGGATAACAACACTGAAAAGTGCAAAAAACCATGAGGTAGATGCTATAAAATAAGGTTGTCAGATAGGTACATAAATCCAAGAAAGCCATGAGCCTAAGAGGATGTTCATAATACCACATGATCCAATGGGAAATACTAGGGTGTACAAGCCAAAAATGTTGATAATGTTGTTTAGAGAAGGTTGATGAAGTAGTGAATTTGAGAAGAAAAGATGAGAGATGGTAGTTGAGTACCGAAACTCTTGAGTTCCTTCATGCATGAAACTTTTTGAGGAATTGAGCATTTTTGGTTCTTTGAAGATGTGGCCTTCATTGTTTGAAGATGATATGTGTTAGACCTATGATATATTTTAATGAGGTAGGGACCCCACCATTTCTGAGTGTATTTTCCTTCTTTTTCATGTGTATAATCAAGTTTAAGGACAAGGTCACCCATGTTAAAATATGGATGAACAAGTTTGTTATGTTGTTTGGCAAGGTGTTTTTTTATGTTTCTAATTATGAGTGTATGCTTTTTCATGTCATTCTTCTAATAGGTCAGATCATGGAGACATGCTTCACAAGTTCCTCATCTAGAATGATACCATGAAGGGAAATGCAGAGTGAAGGGAGTTCCACCTTGAGTGGAAGGACCACCTCAACTCCATAGGTAAGTGAAAATGGGGTTTCCCCAATGGCCATATGAACACTAGGTGTGGTATGCCCATAATGTAGGATATAACTTTGTGTGCCAATTTATGTGTGATTCATCATTTCATCTTTTCTAAGATATTATTGAGAATTTTATTCATAGATTCGGCTTTTCCATTGCATTGTGGATGATATGGTGTTGAGAATCAATGTTTGATTTTGAACTTAGCACAAATTTTCTTCATTTCTTTGCATTTGAAGCTCCCACCATTGTCAAATATGATGGTATGGGGAATTCCAAAGTGGAAAATGATTTGATTAAGGATGAATTTAGATGTAGTAAGGCCAGACATATTAGTGAGAGGCATGACTTCAACCCACTTAGTAAAGTATTTTGTGGTTGTAATGATGAAGACATGACCATCTTGAGATCGAGGTAATTTCTAATGTAATCCAATCCCCATATATGAAGGGCCAGGAGCCAGCAATAGATTGTAACTCATCTAGAGGGGAATGAATCAAGTCATCATGATATTGGCAAGGTCAACACTTTTTGGAAAAGGCATGAGCATTAGATTCTAGTGTAGGATAATAGTAACCCATACGTAGGAACTTACGTGTAGTAGTATGACCACTATAATGGCCACCGTAAGTGCCCCCATGTGCTTCCTCTAAGACAAGGGGAACCTCATCTTTGTTAATGCATCGGAGTAGGGTACCTTTGAAGTTATGATAATATAATATGTCATCCTTAAGTATGTATTTGAGATCCTTTTTACATATTTTCAATCATGTTCATGGGGGTCGGTACCTTTTGGGTAGGTCTAGTATTGTATGAATTGATGATATTCAACATACCAAGGGTCTTGTATAGTAGGGTATGTGGCTCGATCCGACAAATATCATCCTGAATGTTTGAGGAGGTGAAGTAGTTGGGTTTGATGGATTTTTATTATAAGAGTGTCATCATGAGAATCAAAATGTGACTAAAACTGAGTGGCAAATGTGGCCAAAGAATCATCCAAGGCATTTTGTTCACATGGGATTGATTCAATGGTAAATGAAGTGAAGTGTGGTGTTAATTCCTAACTAAGTCATAATAAGCTTTAAGGTTTTCACTTGTGACATTGATATGCACCACTAACATGTTGACACACTAACTAAGAATCCCCATGGCATGAAGATAGGAGACATTCTTAGCTAATGGGAAACATGTATGCCTAAGATAAGAGCCTCATATTCTTCCATGTTGTTGGTGATTTTTAAATTCAAGTCGATAGGAAAGAGGGAAATCCTGCCAAAGGGATCGGTGAGTACACAACTTTCCCTAGCTCCTTGGAGGAATTTTTCCCCATCAAGTGTGTAGCATCCATGTATCCTCATGGAGATCAATGGTGACCTCCTCCTCAATGATTTTGGCCATTGGTTTGGTTTTAGGTGAGGGAAGTGCTTCATTACTTTTGGTGTCATCGAGGACTACACCTCAAGACCGATGTGAAGCTATAGTAGTATTATTTTATGGAAATGGTTTTCTATTCCCTCAATGAGGAGGATGTCCTCATCGGGTAATGCATCATGAATAGGTTAAGGAGAATATATGGGAGTGATAACCAATTGGTCTGCTATGACTTGGCCTTTTACCACCTTTCATGTGATGATATAGAGGTCAAATTCCATAAGGAGGGCCATCCACTTCCCAATGTGATCCATTTGGGAGGATAACATGTGAGAAGAAGTTTCCGTAAGGGATCTGTATGGATAATGATGTAAGTGGTTTGATACAACATGTAGTGACGTAACTTCATAGTTGTGTAATATATGGACTAAAAATCCCATCTCAATGGATGTATATCATGCTTCATAGTCTAGTAAGGCTCAACTAACATAATAGATGGCATGCTCCTTTCCCTTTTCATCATCTTCCTATGCTAACATTTCCCCTAAAAAACACTAGAGTGGAAGAGGTATATAGTAGAAAAGGTCGATCTGGTGAAGGAGGTTGTAAGGTTGGTAATGAGGATAAAGAGTGTTTCATATTGTCAAATGCTTGTTGACAATATTTGGTCCACTTCTAGTTTGGTAGATTTTCAAGGAGATATTTATGGCATGAGTGTGATAGGTAAACTCGGGGACAAATCATCATATTTCCCCAAGTTTTCCAGGAAAGTGCATATGTCTATATGGAGGATGGTCATGGCATGTCGAGATAGATTTAATATTTTTTGGGTCACATCAATACCATGCTTTAGATACTAAGAATCCTAGGATTTTTCCTCATGTCACCCCGAATATGCATTTTTGAGATTGAGGTGAACCTTGTATTTGTGAAGGTGTCCTAAGGAAATTTCTAAGTCATGAGCATGATCATTAGTGCATCGAGATTTGATGAGTAGATCATCAATGTAGACTTTGACTATTTTATGTATGAGGTCATGAAAGATGTGTGTCATGGTGCATTGATATGTTACACTGAAATTTTTGAGTCCAAAGGGAATTTTTACATAAAATAGGTGCCCCATTTTAGTAAAGGTAGTCTTGTGTTGATCTTTGAGAAAATCTGAATTTGGTTATACCCTGAGAACCCATCCATAAGAGATAACATTTTGTACCCTATCATGGCATCATGATGGCATCGATGGAGGGTAAAGGAAAGTTATCCTTAGGAAAAGTGAGGTTAAGGTTTCAAATTCAATACAAATGTGATGGCCAAAAGGTAGCCTTCTTTGAACCGAGATGATATTGGACACCCATTTAAAATAATCCACCATACGAATGAATTTGCATCTAAGAGTTTGATGATTTATTTATGACATAAATCATTGATCTTGGGGGAACTTTCCTTATATTTTTTTGAATGAGAGTGGCATCGGGATAGGTAATGATGTTATGGGAGACAATTTTAGGATCAATGTCAGGAATATTGACATATCCCCATGTAAATACCTCTTTATGTTTTCGTAATACCTCTATGTGACACTCACATAAGTGAGGAAAAAAATCACCAAACATGACTATATGTGTGGGATCATCATCAAGTTGTACACTAATGGTTGATTCAGCCAACATAGCATTTCCATCTTAGAAATGATATGGGGCTTTAGGTAATTTGGCTACTTCATCCTGGCTAGGATCAATAGTAGCATAATAATCAAAAGTGCATAGGTGTCTTAGAGAAGTTTCCCAACTTATGATGATGTCGAGGGAGTTTATCTTCTCAGAATATAGAGTTCTAGAATATACTCATCATTTTCTAGGGTAGGGAGAGGCCCATGATATTCTACATCGATTTTAGGCCTATGTATCACCTACCATCTCTATGTTGCCTAGAGATCGGTTTTGTCATACATCTAATACCCTAGTGTCTAAGGTGACCTCTTTAAGGGTGCAAATCAACAAATGGTCATGCTAGAGAGCACCAGAAAGTGTTGAGTATAAGACTAGCTTAGAAACTAGTATGGGTGGTGGAGTTGTTTTGGGAGCATGACAAAAATAGTTAGATATTTTCTCTATGACCTAGGGAGTATCAAGGAGTGGTGGATTAGTGGGAGGAATGTAAGGAAGTGTCTCTTCTCATCCTCATTGTCACTAGTATCATAGATAGGGGGTTTCATAAGATGTGTCAATGGTATTAGTTTCAAGTCGAGAAGACCATATTTGGGCCAAGGAACATTGGTAGTGCAATACTTCCAAGTGTCTAGACTCATCTTGTGAAAAATGTAATCTTCATCAAAGGAAATCCCTTTTCCTTTAAGATCAACACCTCCTCCTTAGTCAAAACACCAATCTTGCTAAAATATCTGGTGAAAGGGGAGGGTGATCAAAAAAGAGTTGTGCAATTCCTAGTTCATTGCATTCTAAGTGGTTATAGAGGTTAAGGTGTCACTCATTGGATCCTCCATATCATTTTGAGGTGGAAATCGATCTCGAGGTAGAAGAACCGAGGTAATCGATGCACAATATCATTGGGTAACCTATTTTTGTTGAATATATTTTAAAGATCATTAGGTTCATCATCATCAATTTTCCTAATGTAATTAATTTGGATTTTGGACCTAAGATCAAAGAATTCTAGGTAGGAAAATACTTTGGATCTCGGGAGTAGTTGGCATTAGGAAAGGCTCATTAGGAAATGGTACTAGGATATCCCAAGGATTGGGATCAACATCATGCCTAAAGCATTGGTTGTTATGGATGAATTTAATATTGGTACTTGGAATGATGTGACTATGCACATGTGATGTGTCCATGGTTGGCCCAATAAGAGGTTATAAGAGAGAGGATGATCTAAAACCATGAGCTTGGTGTGACCATTTTAGGTCCAACTATGATGGGTAACTAGATGCATCCTATGGGTTTTTTTTTGGTTTTTCAAAGCCATGACAAGTCAAGTGGGTAGGCTTGAGGTCATCGATAGAATAACCAGGTTCTTGATGAGGAGAAAAAAGCTAAGTTAATTCTTGATCCTTCATCCATGAGGACCCTACAAACTTGTGCATCATGAATGATAACACTAATGAGTAGGGGTGGGTCATCTACATGAAATAATACCTCATCGATAATCATGTCATCCTCACAAACTCCAAGGATAAGAAACCTAGACATGAGTGTTTGTAAGGATGATCACATAGTCTCTATGTGATGGATTTATGGATTTGGGGATGTGGTAGGAATTTTGGGAGCCACACAAGAAGGATCCTCAAAGTTTTACAATTATTGGAGGAGAAACCTTCATGTGAAGCCAAGGTACGCATGAGTTATATAAAGGGATCTTACATGTAAGGGAGTTTAGCTCATCTAAAAAGTTCCAATGAGGCTTGGAATAGCTTCCATAGTGATACCATGGTGGTGGCACAATGGAAGACATATCCAGATGTGATGATGATTTAGTTAGAGCTATCTTTCGAAGAAGGTGGGATATGATATTTACTTGGTACTTCTTGACACCATGGGTGGAAGCTCGACTGTGGGAGCAGGTTCCGTCATTGGTGGGTCTTGGGAAGTATCAAGAAATGGTGGATTATCAAAGGATTTTTTTGACTTAATATTATCGAGGATTTATTTGACTTATAATGGATATTTATGGGTAGGTTTATGTTTATAGTTTACCTTAGCCACATTGATGTATTGAGAATCTAGGAAATTATGATCGTATGAAGGATCTATGGTTCCCATGATATTGTTCATGGGGATTCTTATGACACTTATTTTTGACGGTTGGAGTGAGATCTCTCTAAAGATTGATATTTCTCATAATATTCTTATATAATGGCAAAGTAATTGAAAGAAGAGCTAAGGAATAAATTCAAGGGATTCTTTCCTAAGGTCCTTACAATCACTGTGAGAGTGTCCTATAGTGGCATGCCACCAAAAAAATAAATCACCTAAAGTTAGGTAAGGCTTGTTTTGAAGGGGAATATTCACGAGGTAAGAAGAATTTGGAGAATTTTGGTCCAGAGAAAAATGAGTATGAAGGGATGTGTAAGGAGATTCTCGATGTTCTCCCATTCCTTTTTCTCTTGGAGGATTTGAAGGGTTGATTACATGTATTGTACTTTTAAGTTTAGGTGATGAATTGGAAGTGCATCCAAATTCACACATGAGATGATCTTGTCTTTTTGCTTGTTCGAGGGATTCCTCCAACATGTTGGGAGAGAAGGACCTGACCTTATATTAGAGAGTAGGTGTAAGGTCCTTAAAAATATTTTGCATAGGCTTTTATTATCAAGATTATGATTAGCTTGTATAGAAAGTGTTTTCCATTTCTTAATAAAATCATGGGCAAATTCATGAGTCCCTTGCTTAAGGTTTATAAATCTTTATAAAGTGTTTTTGGGAGGTTTTGTTTCTGAAATTTAAAGATGAGAGTCTTTCCTAAGCCTTCTAAATCAACTATCAAGTTGGGAGGAAGATGGTTATACCATTCTAATGCCTCACCCACGAAAATATTTTCTAGAAGATTGATGGTTACGTAGGTGTTCATTTAAATCCATTATTTTAGAGAGTTGAAAAAAAGTCTTAATATAGAGGGGTTATATCCAAGGAGCCATCGTAAGAGATGGTATGGATAGTCTCTCCCAAGCCCATGGAAACAATTTATAGAGCTAAAGGTTTATTTTTGACAATTTGTACACTCTTTCTCTAGATTGGAGGAGGAGGAATAGGATTCCCATGTGCATAAAACAATGAAGGGGAGTGAAGAAGGCATGCTAGAAAAAATTTTGAGATGCTATCTGTAACATCTTATTTTTCATTTAGATCACGTCGCTGTGGTAGTAGCTTAAGATAAGGCCATCTAATCTAGGAGCTTGATTATTGATATGTTAGGGTCAATTGAAGAGGAATGACATTTTTTGATCGTCATGTTTTCATGTTCATTAGTGGGAGTTTTGGGAGATTCACCCTGATCAGTCCTATAGGGAGGAGTCTGATCATGATATGGTAATCCCTGGTTAAGATGGGGCATGGTCATTTCCATGACATTGGTGGATATCTTTTGAAAACCTCCATCCTTGTCAAGGGTAAAGTACTCATTGTTGTTGAGATTCTTAATGATGGACATGGGATATATTTCTCAACCTCAATCACATTACATTGTACTTGAGTGACCATACTTTAATTATCCAGAGGGACAAGGTTGGGACAATAGATTTTAACAAGTGATATTGAGGTGAATGGAAATATTAGTGCTTGTAAGATGAGAAATAGGGAATTTAGGAGGATGAATAAGAGATGTAGGAATAAAGGAATATCCATGGAGAATTTCATAGGGTTCGAGTGTGCCTAAAATATCCTCAAAGGTGATATTTTTATAATTTGGAAGATGGAAATAGGGTTCGAGAAATCTATGTTCCATACACAATCGGCCCTATAGAAAGTTTGCAATGGGTTGATTGAGTTAGGAGATAGACACACACAAATAGATAGAGTCGTCCCTACCGTAAAAATTATATAGGGTCCAAAGTCGTATGGTAAATGTAGTAACATAAATAGATAAGATCAACTGTGCAAAAGGGTTTACACAGGGGTAGAAAGCATTTACACAAGGGTAGAAAGCGTTTAAAAGTAGATGTGATAGAAAAATACAAGACCACCCCCAGGCGATGGTGTCTGTGAAGATAGGTTCTTACGGTTTTTAGGATTATGTTGCTTTGGAATGAGTTTTAATTTGAATATGGATGATTTTAAGGAGATGTTATCGATCACAAGGCTTGTAATATTCACATTAGGTTCACCATAAATGTATCGCGGGCCAAGAATGTGTCTCAATAACTTGCACTCCTAATTCTTCCATTCTAAAAGGGCATCAAGACTAAAAGTAAGAGACACACATAAACCGACGTATACAAGGGGTAGATTTAAAGGGGATAAAACGAGTGCTAGGGTCACATATCTAGATAGTAGTAATCCCTACACTAGGTCAACCTAGGGTTTCTAAGGCCCGCAGTTAAGATAGAGGAGAGTTTCCTCCTAGGAAATAAGTAAATGGGTGAGAAGAGGTATGGATCGATGATGGATAAGGCAAGCTTGCACAATATGAATGAAATATAAATAAAGAGAAGCTAAGGATCTAATGAATTAAGAGCACTATGTTAACTAACATTAATGTACATATAACACTAAGAGTATTGGGGAAGGGAAATGGACTAATCTATGCAAAATGACAAAGAGAGTTAGAGAACTTACCTATGGGGTAGTCAATGATGGATATATCTCTCTTGAGAAGAAGCACACCGAGAGATAATTTCTATTAGGTGGATAAGAGGAATATCATTCTTGTCCTAGAATCACTATAGATGACCCAATAGTGAAAGAAATTCAGCCAAGAAGAATATTTTCCAATCCAATCCAAGCCAAGTGTAAGATGAACCAAGAGCTAATTGAGAAGATGTGAAGTTGGTGCAAAAGAGTAGAGAAGATGGAAATTCCTAAGATTTGGGCTTCCTTTCTTCATAAATGTCAAGATGTGGTGAGTATTTATATGACACCATAGCTTGTGGGTGATGTGTTAGGAATTAGAGAACAAATATGCGGAAACAATTCCTCAAACCATAGTAGTAGGAAACTATATAGTAGAATTATACTTGTAGAAATATAACAACATAAATGAATAATGCACAAAAGAAGACAAGACAAGATTTAACGTGGTTCACCCAATGTGGGCTATGTCCACTAAGAACTTGCTTAGATTTTATTATCAACAAGAGTAAAACAAATCTCACAGTCTTCTCTCAATTATGAACTCACAACAGAATTCCAAAGATGCTAAACCACATCTAAACCACAATTGACACCCAATTGCATAACCTTGATCACTCTTGATCACCTCTTGATCATTAAGACTCAAGACCTCTTGAACACTCAAGATATCTTCAAGATACCCTAACACCTCTATTTATAGGATTACAATCCTTTTAAGAAGCCATAAAGCCGACCCTAGAAGATTGAAAGTCGTGATCTTTCAACTTCCCACGGATGGAAAAAATTCCCGACATTAATAGCCAATTAACAACATATTAGCAGCATATTAATAAACATCGCAGCAGCAATGAGACAAACATCGCACAAACATCATAGAAAATGACTGCAAAATGCTCCTAAAGTCTCCAAACTTAACCATTCGAGCTCCAACACTTCAACATTGATTCAAGAAGACCAAAAATAGGCTCCACACCCCAACAATCTCCCACTTGGAGACTGTTTCCAATGAGAAAATTTATTAACCCTTCATTATCAACCATGAAGGCCAATCAAAGTTGAACACAACTTCAACTTCTCCCTTGTGACCGCCTTGGTCATCATATCCACAAGATTCTGACTGGTATGAATCTTTTCCAGCTTCAACTTATCTTCTTCCAAAGTTGTCCTGATGAAATGATATCTCACTAAATGTGCTTCATCCTAGAGTGGAAAGTAGAGTTCTTCAACAATGAATAACACTCTAACTATCATTGTGTAGTCTCCCAACTTCCTGCTTATGACCCAACTCATCAAGCAACTATTGTAGCCAAATCATCTCCTTGCTTGCCTTTGTGGCAGCAACATACTCAACCTTTGTGGTTGACAAAGCCACAACCTTTTGTAACCATGAAATCCAACTCACCGTTGTATCACCAACCGTAAATACATAACCTGTCATGCTCCTCCTGCTGTCCAAATATCCTGCCATGTCTGAATCTACATATCCACGTAATGTAGTGTTTGATCCACCAAAACACAATGCTGCTCCCATGGTCCCTCTCAAATACCAAGGATCCACTTTACTGCCTTGTCAGTGCTCTCTACCTGGATCACTCATAAACTTGCTCACTACTCCCACTGCATGGGAAATGTCAGGCCTAGTGCATACCATAACATACATCAAGCTACCAACTGCTGATGAGTATGGTACCCTGGACATCTAGATTCTATCCTCCTCAATCTTGGGACTCTGCTCCTTTGATAATTTAAAGTGACTTGCCAAAGGAGTACCAACCGGTTTAACATCTTGCATACTAAACCTCTCCAAGACCTTCTTTATGTACTCTTCTTGAGATAATACCAGCTTCCTCTCCTTCCTGTTCTGAGTTATTCTCATACCAAGGATTTGTTTTTCTTGCCCCCAAATCCTTCATAGCAAAGGAGTCACCTAGCTATTTCTTGAGTACCTTTATTTCCTGCATGTTCTTCCCTGCAATAAGCATATCATCTACATACAGGCACAAAATAATATAACTACCATCAATAAACTTCTTGATGTACACACAATGGTCTGAGTGACACCTGGAGTAACCTTGCTCCTGCATAAAACTGTCAAACTTCATGTACCATTGCCATGGAGCTTGCTTTAGGCCATACAATCTCTTCTTCAATTTGCACACTAACCTCTCCTTCCCTTTGACCTCATAACCCTGTGGATGCTCCATGTACAATTCCTCCTCCAACTCACCATGAAGGAATGCAGTCTTCACATCCAACTATTCTAAGTGTAGGTCTTCTACTACAACTAAACCAAGAACAATCCTAATAGAAGTCATTTTAACAACTAAAAAAAATTTCATCAAAGTCTATACCTTTCTTCTGTGCAAATCCTTTGACCACCAACCGGCCTTATATCGTTTCCTGCCTCCATCTTCCTCTTTGATTCTATACACCCACTTATTTTACAATGCTCTCTTGCCCTCGGGTAGCTCCACCAGATCCCAAGTCTAGTTTTCCATAAGAGATCTATGCTCTTCATCCATGGCCTGCTCCCACTTCTTCCTGGCATCCACCTGCACTACTTCCTCAAAGCACTCTGCTCTCCACTGTCAGTGAGCAATAAATAATTCAAAGATGGAGTAAATCATTTAGGTTCCCTTCTTACCCTATAAGACCTTCTCACCTTAGAGTTTGGGGTTCCTGATGAGTAGGTACCTAAACTGGTTGTGCCAGAACATGTTATACTGAACCGGCCCCTTGGACACCTTTTTGTCCGTAATGTCCTCTAACACTGTGTATTATTTATTTGATTCCTCTTTCTATTCCTACAACTGATCTTTATACATGATTTTTTCATTAAAGAAAATATCTCTAGACAAATATTTTCTTGTTTTAAGACTCCAAACACGGAAACCAAAATCATCTTCACCATATCCAACAAAGGTGCATTTCTCACTTAGACTCTAACTTGTCCTATCATCTTTATCAATGTGAACAAATACCTCACATCCAAATACTCTAAGAAATGAGTAATCAATTTTCTTACTAGACCAAGCCTCCTCAGGTATACCTCCATCAGGCCATAGAGGGTCCTCTGTTAATCAGATAAATAGATGTGCTTACCGCTTCTACCCAAAACATGAGTGGCAGCCCCGCATGTAACCTCATGCACCTAGCACACTCCATGATTGTCCTGTTCATTCTCTCTGACACTCCATTTTCATGTGGAGTATTTAGAACTGTTCTTTTCCTACGGATCCCATTTACCGAATAGTAATCAAGAAATTCATTACTGTAATATTCTCCTCCATTATCCGACCTGAGACATTTCAACTTGAGACTTGTTTCATTCTCAACCAAGGCTTTCCATCTTTTGAAAGTTTCAAATACATTAGATTTCTTTCTAATGTAATATACCCAAACTTTTCTAGTTGCATCATCAATGAAAGTGACATAATAACATGAACCACCAATAGAGTTTACCTTAGCTAGCCCCCATACATCTATATGTACTAACTCCAACTTACTCTCCTTCTTGGTAGGTCCAACCTTGAGGAATCTCACCCGCTTCTGTTTCCCATAAACACAATCCTCACAGAAGTCCAAATCTAACTCCTTTAATCTAGGCAACCTGTCCTTTATAATCTGCATGCCCTTATGACTCATATGACCGAGTCTCTGTGCCACAAAGTTACATCTCCATTTGCAACAACTAAATTGCAATAATCAGCACCACTGGTTAAATACAAAGTACCATTTTTCTTACCTCTTACAACCACAAGAGATCCCTTGGTAACCTTCTAAGAATCCACTGTAAAATTGACCGTACAGCCATCACTACCTAGATGTCTTACCAATGATATCAAGTTCCACCTCAACTTAGGCACATGCCTAATGTCCTTAAGTAGCCATGTGTTCCCATTCTACATTTTCACCCAAACACAACCTTTCCCTACTATGCTACATGGTTCATCATCACCAAGATATACATGTCCAAAATCACCTTGAACAAAATCAGTAAAGTAATGTCTATGTGGGGTGGCATGGAAAGAAGCCCTTGAATCTAACACCCAAGATTTAGCAATATTATCTAAAGAAAGAATTAAAGGTGTCTTGACAAACATCACTTGCTGCAAGATTTACCTCTTTAGTTTCCTCCTTCTTGTTCTTCTTATCCCGAAGAGCCCATCAATCTTTCTTAGCATGACCAACCTTCCCACAGTGCCAACATTCTAACTTACTCTTGTACTTTGACCTTCCACATCATTCGACTTCCCACGGTTACCTTTCCCTCTGTTCTTTTGTCTCCCTCTACTCTCCACCGTCAAAGCATTTCCAAAAGTAGAAGAATCTCCGGTGCTCTTCCTTCACATTTCCTTGCTTAGGATCACACCTATTACATCCTCAAACTTCAACTTTGAGTTATTAGAGACTGAATTACTTATAGCCATAACCAAGTTGTCCCAGCTATCTGGTAAGGAGCACAAAATCAACAAATCCCTGACCTCATCATCAAAGTCAATTTTTACCGAGTTTAACATACTCACAACCGTATTAAATTCATTCAAATGATCAACAACATAACCATTCTCATACATCTTCATATTAAATAAATTTTTCATCAAAACTATTTTATTAGAGGCAAGGGTTTTTCATATAACTTCCCCAATGTACTCATGAGACCTTATGTGGTCTTCTCTTGCGATATATTGAAAGCAACCGAAGATGCAAGGCATAAACAAACTACCCCGACCACCTTTCTATCTAGCAACTCCCAATCCTCATCCGACATGGCTGTAGGTTTCTTTTCTTTTCCAGCCAAAGGAACATGGAGGTCCTTCTGATATAAGTAATCCTCCATTTATATCTTCCACAAACCAAATTTCTATCATTGAACTTCTCAACCCTCGATCTGCCCTCATCTGCCATAGCTCCCACTCAAGCTTAACTTTCCCTATGATTTACAACTTCAACAAAAAGCCACCAAAGCTCTGATACCAATTGTTAGGAATTAGAGAACAAATATGCGGAAACAATTCCTCAAACCACAGTAGTAGGAAACTATATAGCAGAATTATACTTGCAGAAATATAACAACATAAATGAATAATGCACAAAAGAAGACAAGACAAGATTTAACGTGGTTCACCCAATGTGGGCTACATCCACCAAGAACTTGCTCGATTTTTTATTTTCAACAAGAGTAAAACAACTCTCACAGTCTTCTCTCAGTTATGAACTCACAACAGAATTCCAAAGATGTTAAACCACATCTAAACCACAATTGACACCCAATTGCATAACCTTGATCACTCTTGATCACCTCTTGATTATTAAGACTCAAGACCTCTTGAACACTCAAGATATCTTCAAGATACCCTAACACCTCTATTTATAGGATTACAATCCTTTTAAGAAGCCATAAAGCCAACCCTAGAAGATTAAAAGTCACGATCTTTCAACTTCCCATGGCTAGAAAAATCAGTCCCGACGTTAATAGCTAGTTAACAACATATTAACATATATTAATAGAAACATCGCAGCAGCAACACGGTGACTACATAGCAACGTCATAGCAAAACGATGTAGAATGCTCCGAAGTCTCCAAACTTAACCATTTGAGCTCCAACACTTCAACATTAATTCAAGAAGACCAAAAAAAGGCACACCCAACATGATGGCATTGGGTAGGAAAAACCTACACATTTCCCCAACTGTAGAATGCTCCTCATGATGGCATTGTAGGAAAAAAAAGGCCCAATACCAAAACCATTTCCCACAAACCATTTCCCAAGATGGTATCCAAATGGTAATGTGAGGTAATGTGTCATGTAAATAAAAAAGGTGTCATAGATCAAGTAGATGTATAACATAATGCCAAGTGGTGAATAGCTAACAAGGTGTCGGGAGTGCAATGTGTATGAGACCTAAAGGGACAACAATGACTAATCCAAGGACAACTATGGATGGGACCACATAACAATAATCTCTTTGTGTACTATATCTAACCCATAATTATTATGTGAGTAATCATTCCCCATTCCTGGCATGCCCCTTAAGGAAACCACCTAAGAAATAGATGCATTTGTGACCCTTATCTACAAAAAGGAAAATGTTAGTAATTGGTATGAAAGATGAAAATTGAAAAATTAGGTGTATACATTATACACCTGTGCAACCTCTTGTTTGTATGTACATGGTTGTGCAATATCTATAAATATTTTATCCCTTCCATCATTATGTAATCTTCTTATTTCCATATCGATAAAATATACACAAAGTTATCTCCCTATTTCCTCATGTCCTCAACAATGATGTGATGTTGGAGTTCTTAGATATATAAAATATGTATCAATTAGGGTTTACAAAAATGGTTTCACCCTAGAATATATTAGTATCTTGGTATGATTTTGTTTTATTTATATGATTAATATAGAGGTAGATATCTGTGTTAAGTGAATTTAGAATCTATTAGGCTTCTAAATGGATTAAGAGAGAGATATATATGGTATTGATTCCTACTTTTTGATCTATCAATGAATTATGCTCTCTTATACATGAAATGTGAACAAAAATTCATGACCATTACTGAATATGCCAAGTTGTGGGACCACTTGATTTTATCTTGAATTAAAATATATTTTATCTTATGCTTGGAAGTGAAATACTTAAAAATATTAGGTTGTAATTTTTAGGGTTTTTACATATGGTCACTATTTTTACATAGTAGTTCCTTTAAAAACATTGTTATTGAAAATATAAATTTCAATAATTAGTATTCAATTTTGAATCACAGTACATATTTCAAGCATATTGAAGTCTTGACTTTGAATTTAGGAAGAATTTGATAAATTATGTCACCATTCTGCATGCAATGATTCATGCATATCCTTGGATGCATCTTTTATATTTCTTGGTTTTGATTTTTAGTTCAGAGATTCTTTCTATGATCTTCCTTGCTTCCTTCTTTCAAACATGTTCTTGTTCAATTTCAAACAAGCTTGTTGTTGGGACACTATTTTATTCATCCACGATCCATGTTTTGTAACAACGGAATAGACAATAGCTATGATTACTTCATTGTATTTTGTTTGAACAATCCCCCTCATGTCATTTTCTGAAGATGCTAACAATGAGTTATTTAACTAAAATAATATTATTTCTCAAAATGTTAATTCAAATAATAAACATCATTACTAGCTTACCATTCGATTACACATTTTGGAGAAATAGTATCATGTTTTGATGTTCCTTATCCTCCTTTATTTTTTGCTTCTTTTCAAAATGGTGTGCTTCAAGATGGGCCTCTTCACCATTTTTACTTATGGGGTTTGTTCTTGGAAGATAATCAATTTTTTTCAAAGTGTACTCAATAGTGATTTATTATCATGTTTTTGCCATAAGTGAAATACTTGTTTCATTTCTTTATCTTCAATACTAGGGAAACATGATGCTAGCTCCATTGCCCTATGATTATAATTTTTCCTAGGGCTTTCTCATATTTGACCCTAAGTTGCGCTTTGTTTGGAGGAAATAATTTTCTTTGTACCATCATTTGAAATATACCTTCGATCTAATGACTAGTGAGGCATTGTGCTCTCATTTCATTAACCAGACACATTTTATCATGTGTGATAATTTTTCTAAACTCGAAGGAGTGCTTCTTCCTCCACCAAATTTGGTAGTCAAATTTTTCATCTCCTTATGTTTACACTCCATAATTGACTTGGTCATTTGTAAGGCATGAGATCCTTGAACATGTATATAAGGGACCATATCCTCTCCTAGAAATGAATAACATAATCAAATCCACTCATTGGATACCAATCCTATGAATGATCAATACACAATTCAATTCTATGTAGTATATAAGATAGTATAAGCCATCAAAACCCAATAAAACCAAGAGTTTGCATATATATCCGGATATCCAATTATTGGTTATCATCTAGCTCTCTAGATGGTTACAGGTTGTAACATGTGGAAATTGATGTAACAATGCCACATTCTCTCAAGTTTTATATACTTTTTTCATTCGTAAGGCCTTCAATTACCTAGTAAAACAAAGGTAATAACATCCGAATTGAAGTCACTAAACACTTTTAAAAAATCAAAATAAATTTTACTAACCTTTAAAATGCTTTCATGGCAAATGAGAATCTTGTCAAAAATTGAACTATCTAATTGTTCGTAGTTAAGATCCTTATATTCTTGACCTTTATAATGGTATGGTTTCCCCAACCTACATGAAATCCCCATTTTTTATATTTCATCCCAAATCATAATAAATTTATCTTTCTCATGTTTCTTGGATGGATGTTTCTTGTCATAATATTGTGTTATATTTTGAAATTTGTGAAGCATATTCAAAATAATTCAAAATTTAGCATGATGAGAAGAATATACAAGGTTGGGCATCATCCTGTGTGTAAGATATAAACAATAGTTTACATAAACAATTCCAAGATAGGTTGCATGTTTAGATATAAATTTGTATATAAAATTGAAAGTGATAATGTGACATGAAATGTACCTTTTCATCATTGATTCTATTAACAATATAGTTTTTCATAATTGTTAATTCAAAACCACATAATGATGGTTCAAAATTTGTAACACACTCATCAAACTTATATTCCCATTTTTGATTACATATAACTTAGGGTTCAATTCATTTAGGAATAATATTGTGAACATTAGATATTTATATATTTGTGTGTGTGCAAATATATATATTGATGTAAGTGAGTTGTAACTCACGTAGATAAGGTTTGTTGAGTGATTAGTGGATCACGAGATATTCTAGGGAGTAGTTTGAGATTGAAGTTGACTCCTTATATTAAGGAGATCAATCTTCTATATATTGTAATCTCCCTTGTCTAATAAGATATCCCGAATGAATTGAAATCATTGTGTTCATGTTTACTGTTCTGTCTGTTTCATGGTTATAATCTGAGCAAAATTATATCACTGGTATCAGAGCATGGTCGATCACTGTTGTGGAATCTTCAGTAACAATGGTCTGATTTATCAAATGCCTTTGATCATCAAAGCCCTGCACTTGATCCTGTAGACGGAGACACCGTGCAACACTGAATAGTGGATTTGCAGCTGCCAACGTTACACTTCATTCAACACAGATGTAAGCATACATCTATGGGCCGTGTATTGAAAAATGTATTGTACTGCTAGTTCGTGATTTTATTTGTGAATCTGCGTACCTGTGTAAGGAGGATCTTGTTTGCAGCCAAGGAATTATGAGCTTGTATTTGATATTTGCACCGTGATTTGCATTGGCATTTCTCACCACGTGGATTCGGCTCATGCATTTCCGCCCACATTTGTAGATCTGCCTGACACATGCATACATCTGCATTGTTAGATGAATACGGCTTGGTAGAGGCTGTGAACTATTTGTCAAATGTTCTATCAGACCGTCTGCAACACGTGACTGTCCAATATCTCATCTAAATTCTGTTGATTTGCTTTAATATTCACAAAGTCTGTGGATTCCATGCAAAGGCTCGATCCATGCAAAGGCGTGTCAGATCCACATCACGTGGAACAGTGACAAGAAGGGATCGTGGCGCTGTACACATCTCCTCTACATAGCGGTCTAATTTAATTCGGTAATTCTGTCCATGCCGTACATATTCAAAAATATGGTTTAGTGTTTTAATATAGGTTTCATAGTGTTAATTTGTCTCAACTAGTAGTCAAATTTGCAATTATTACGGATCTTATAGGATATGTTGAGCAATATAATTTGAGTGGTATTTAAATTCTGTTTTAGTTATGTCAAAATTTCATTTCAATTAAGTGTCGTCAAACGTTGGTAGTCAATACGTTATTGTTTCATCATTATATGTGTCTAGTTGTTAAGTCAAGATATAATGATATTGTCATTAGCAAGTTTTACACGTTTGTCATTAAAATGTCAATAATTGTGTCATAAAAGTCAATGTTAAATAGGTGATTTTAGGTTTGTTATGGTCATATCGTGGTATTCAGAGTCTCAAAAAGTGTCGTCAAATTTGTGAGTTGTTGTCAAAAGTCGTGTCATTGTAAAAAGGGTGTATTTTCGGTTGAAACCGACACCTATTTGTGTCAAATTGTGGAGAGTCATAATGGATAAATTAGCTTATGTTGAAAAATTTGATGGAAAGGATTTTCACACTTGGCAAGTACGAACTCAGTTGACACTCATTAACAAAGATTTGTGGGACGTTGCGGATGGAACATTCAAGAAACCAACCGATGCTGATGAAGCAACCAAATGGGAGAGTAGAGATCGTAAAGCAACAGCAATCATTGGACTTGGATTGTCTGATGCATATTTGCATCATATAGACCTTTCAAAAAGTTCAAATTTCATTTGGACAACATTGAACAAGTTGTTTGGATCCCAAACCGGAAGCGCAGCAGTGACCTTGAAGCAGAAGCTGTTTGGACTCAAGATGGATGAAGGAGAAAGCATGGTACAACATATAAGTAAGTTTCGATCTATTTTGAATCAATTATCAGGGATAAAACTTAAAGTAGAGGATGATGATGCAAAAGTTGTTTTGTTGAATAGTATGCCATCTCGCTATTCAAACATTGTTTTTACTTTGAGCAAGATCAATCCCAGCCTAGAAGATCTAATTTCTTCACTGATAGATGAAGAAAATAAGAATGTTACACCAGAAGAAACTGCAATGTATGGTAAAAACAAGTCATATGATAAAGGGAGATTTAAATCTTCTTTTAAACAAAGATCAAATTTCAGAGATACAAAGAAACATATCACTTGTTACTATTGTAAACAAGATGGACATGTATCTATAAACTGCAAGAAAAGAGCACAAGATTTACTTGATGGAAAAATAGAAGAAAATGCCATGGTTGCTAATGAAGAAGAAGACAGTGATAAAGAAGAACCTTTGGGTGATGGTTATGAATCTGAAAACTTCCTTCTTTAGATAACTTTCAGATGGAGGCTGGAGGCAACGGAGGCAGGAGGGCAATCGGCGACCTCTCGTCAGGCACCATCGACGAGGCCGCGGTATTGATTTGGTGGCCAAGTATTTCAGTTGTGTGTTTGATTCCATTATTGTGTGTTGTTTGTAATAAGAACAGATGTTACATTCCTGTTCAGAATTGTATTTCCTTTTATAACCTCCTGATGTAAATATGTGATAGTAGAAAGATAAAAGCACAAGAAAAAGCAGCATCATGTTTTTCTTGAAGAGGATGAACAGAGGTTCATGAGCAGGGGCTCGTACCTAGGACAGAGGTCCGTTATTGTCGAACAGGGGTTCGTATTTGTTGAACAGAGGTTCAACATACCAAGATCATGAGCATGCAGAGGCAGGCAAGCTGTAGAAGACGTGTGAATGTTTTTCTCTACATTGTTCACATTAGGGGAGTGTATGTGTGGAAATATCTAATGTTAACAATAGGGGAGTGAATGTTAGGAATAATATTGTGAACATTAGATATTTATATATTTGTGTGTGTGCAAATATATATTATATATTGTGTGAGTAAATGATGTAAGTGAGTTGTAACTCACGTAGATAAGAGTTGTTGAGTGATTAGTGGATCACGAGATATTCTAGGGAGTAGTTTGAGATTGAAGTTGACTCCTTATATTAAGGAGATCAATCTTCTATATATTGTAATCTCCCTTGTCTAATAAGATATCCCGAATGAATTGAAATCATTGTGTTCATGTTTACTTTATTACTGCTTTCATGGTTATAATCTGAGAAAAATTATATCAAATTCTTGCTAGTAATTTTTTGCATACTCAAGAAAATAAGATTATAAATTTGTAAGACATTGTTGATAAAATAATATTAGACATTGAAAACGCTTAGTAACATAAAAAAAAATTTAAAAAAATATTTAGGAACTTAGTTGGAGGAAGTTGTGTCATTGTGTATAGCATGGAAATAGTGCAAAAAGTATCACCATCACTTATAACATGTTTCTTTATAACCATGTGCATGTCTTTCTTTAGGATTGTGCACCATGGACAAAATTCATTTCCTATAACTGAAGCTTCATTATTACATAGCAGACTTGTTGTGGCCATATAATCATGGCATTCATACAATTTCACTTTGACATCCCTATCATCAAGCATCTTAATTCCATTTTGGAAGAGCACCGATAATTGATTCATTATGTTCTTTAGATTTTTAGGCTTAACAACATGGGCTAAAACTTGTTCATACTCCTCCTTACCATCAAATGTTGTTAGGATTATACAATACATTAAACCATTATTTTATAGTAGCTCAAGTAATACCTCACACACTTGATCACCTATATCATAATGGACACAAGAATCAATACCAAACCTGAAAGTAACTTCATAAACTTTAGATCTATTTATTTTATCATATGAATCAACCATAAAAGATGCATATGCATTTATGTTCTTAACTTTAACACTAACTAGAACACCATTTGTTTTGTCCTAACCTATATTCATTTCCTCAACCTCTTTGGCCCTCAACTTCGTCTCCTCACAAAATGAGGTTTTATTAACTCCTTGAAGCAATCCATGAGTTTCAATTCGTTTTAAATATGTTAAGGTCTTATGGGAAATGATTGATTTAAAAAACACAAATTCTAACTTACAAGGCTTAAAGTCACTATGGATCCCATCCATAATAATTGATTAAAGTTTTAAAACAATTTATCAAAGTGCATAATCATGTATTCCATTACAAAATTTTCATCATAATTCTTACTTATGTAGTACCCAATTACACTAATATTTTCATTTTCATCCACATCATCAATGGATTACCTAGATAAACATGAACCTATGTATCTAAATAATTCCTTTCTCTCCACCATTTTATGATAATGTCATCCTGATCCTTTCTTTAGGTTCATAAATCCTTTCCTTGATCATCCATTTTTTGACCTTCTATTCTCTTGAGTCTTATATCCTTCAGTTGCATCAAGTACATTTTTTTCATCACTTCCAACATTGGATTCACCACCTTCAATTGTTGCATCTAAATGTGCACCAATTTTATCTTTGTCCTCATCTTGTCTAAAAAATGTTGACAACTAACTTATTGTAGAGGAACACATGTGTTTGTAGTTGGAAGACCTACTTGCAAAGGAAGTTTGATGGTATGCCATGTTCAATGGAGTTTGATGACCTTCCATGGAGGGAGTTTGATGCCCTATAATTTTGAATTAATTTCTATGTCCTATCATAGGGGAAGGCTTA
The DNA here is from genome assembly GCA_018340775.1 of Taxus wallichiana var. yunnanensis. Taxonomy (NCBI): domain Eukaryota; kingdom Viridiplantae; phylum Streptophyta; class Pinopsida; order Cupressales; family Taxaceae; genus Taxus; species Taxus wallichiana. The sequence continues at coordinate 60,439,954 of CM031242.1, read as the reverse complement.
TGGTCTACCATGTTTAATGGATTTTGATGTCCTACCATGAAAGGAGGTTGATGGCCTACCATGTTGAATGGATTTTAATGTCCTACCATGAAGAGAGGTTGATGACATGCCATGTTGAGTAGAGTTTCACGACCTACAATCAAGTGATTTTGATGGCCTACCATATTGAATACAGTTTGATTCCCCATCATGAAAGGATCTTGAAATAGAGTTTGAGGTAGGTTGTTCCTTAGTATGCATTTTTTACTTTGTTAGTACTTTCACTGGAGGGAATAGGTTGTATTGTTTTCTCTTGGAAGTGTTGAGTGTAATTCATATCAATTGAATTTTAAGGTTTCTTGCCATTGGGGTAATGAAAATCATTTCCGACCATTATATTGGATTTTTTTTATGCATGTGTAGTTATTTTTCCTATAGGTTAAGAGTATTATTGAATATTACTTGTTGAAAATAAGGGAAGATGAACCATTTCATTTTCCTTTTTAGGCCATCCTCTTCTTCACAAAGGAATCTATGATGCCTATTGGTTTGTAGAATTTTTCATTGTAGAACAACTCTAGAAAATAAATTAAACTCAATTATAAGTGAACTTTAATTAAAATATATATGATGGTAGGTTAACTCAACTGTATGATATATAATTTTTGTTGTATTAGAAATGTAAAGTTCATTTAGAGGATCCTTTTACAATAATATATAAAAAAATCAATTAAAACATACACAAATATATTATAACTTATAGAGAAAGCTTTCCATACATGAAAAGTATGATTTACATGAACAACCTCTACGCCAGAGAGGCTACTAAATAAAATGCGGGAGTACAATTGGAACAATACTATCGAGTAATAACTTTAGTCAAATAAATTTCTCTCCATAGTGATGGAGAAGATGAAGACTTAAAGGGGGATAATGCTAGTCCACAGAGACAATTTCTCTATGCTTTGGGTGTAGACATTTTTACCAAAACCTCCCATTCCACAAAATTAAACCATGTAAGACATGAAAAGAACATTTATCTCTTTCTTTAGGACACATAATAAGGACATTTCTGTCATTGCTTGAATTTCTTTCCATCTTTGATGGTAATCCAAAAGTTACATTCACATACATATATAAATAGCAATTTTTGAAACAAATTGAAATAACTATTTCCTTATCTTCCTTTGAAAACAAGATTTTAAATTACTCTTGTGAATGTTAACTTAGTTCTCCACCACATGTTTGGATTACTCTATCGAAATGACAATGTGGATATATTTTCCTTTATGAGAACATAAAGTGTGGTTATAGGTGAACACTCATTATTTATAAGACTACTGAAGAAAACACATTAATGCATATGCATTAGCCTATCGCTAACATTAATGTTCTGATATGTATTATTCACCTATCGGCGAACATTATTTTTATTCAAGGAACAAACATGGATGCATATGTATTCACCTATCGGATAACATTTATGTCTACATATGTTTTCAACTACTCTTGTGAAACATACTTTTTATTCAAGGAATAAACATGATTACATATGTATTCACCTACCAACTAACATTTATGTCTGCATATGTATATGCATACCGACGAACACAATTTTTAATAAAAAAGATGAACAATATAATATTTTTTAATATATATTTTCTCAACATTAACCAAATGAGATTTTATGCACATAAATAAGTGAGGGGCACCTTCAATTGATTAAATATTTTTGTAAAATGACCGGTTAAAACAATAAGCTAGACAACATGAAATGAAATTAAATTGATTATAAATATACTTATCATCAAATAAAAGTGAAAATTGTAATTTACCCGCCATATATTTAATTTAATTTTTGAGAGGAACTAATATCATGTAAGTATTGGGTAAGTATCTTGTAAGTATATGGTAAATAAATATCATGTAAGTATCGGTTTTAGTGAGTGTATATCAAAATAATGAATCACATGCTACATTCACAATCCCAATTTAAGTATATTACAAACTCAACGAGTGTTTGCCAAATGGCTATTATGATTTATAAAAATATTTTTTTAATATTAAGATTTATGATTTTGAAGTAAAATTATAGAAGTTCCAACCCGATAAACTCAACCTCAACTCACCTATAAACCAAAACTTTAAAACTTTCTAGTAGAGTTGGGGTTATTCAAGATGAAAAGGGTCTCATCTTATTAAAAAATTAATATGGAAAAGGAATCAACAAATGAAAATTGAAATGGAAAAGGAATTAACCAATAAATGTTTTTCTAATTTTTGAATGCAATAGGAGAGGCGTTACTCTGGATTGTTTGTTACGTAGATTTGTTAATATATACGATTTCAACTTATTTGATGTTTTTTCTTTCGAACAAGATCTGGTTGTGCCATCAATGAGAAAATTTGTGTTTCACGACCATCCGTCAATATCGCCAATGAATCTCATCCAATAAGTGAGAATGATGTAATTATCAGTTCATGGTAATGTTATTTTTCTTTGATAAGTATTTACAAGTGATTGTAATATTTGTGTCAATGTGTGCCTGTTTGTTAATAGGATGTCATGGAATCATCAACCATCATGCCTACATAGATGATGTCATCTCACACATCCTCTTCTTCCTAGGTAATTGTCAACACATTTTAATTCAATGTTATTTTACTTGTATGCTTTACCAATATATTTGTCAATATAAACATTTAAAACTTGTTTTCTACCTTTTTTGAACTAGCCCTGGTTGCACCATCAATGAGGATATCCTCATATTTTATGATAAATTCAATTATTGTCACTTTGAATCTTATCGACAAGTAAGAATGATAGAATTATTAGTTCATTTTATTGCAATTGTTTTTTGCACAAAGGTATTTACTAATGGGTGTCATTATTCCATTCATTTAATCAACTTCCTGTTGATGTCATATTCAAACTAGGGGTGTGTATAAAGCTATATGCAACAAGAGTAAGCCTATCAATCTAGTAGTTATTGTGTAGTTATTTTTGTATTTTCTGGGGGATATTTTCAATGTCTTAAGGACTTCTTGGTAAAAACCTTATTTAAATCATACTATGAAAACTTTGTTGAAAGGAAACACACTTGCTTTTGGAAATAAACACACTTGCTTTTAGAAGTAAACACACTTTCTTTTGGAAATAAACACACAACTTAGAGTGTTTGACAATGATTGCAAGAAGAATAAGAATCTATCTAGACACTTGCAGGAACGAGTATACAATAAATTTTAACTGGAAGAATTAAAAGTGATACAAAATTAACAGATCTAAACTACTTGCTTAAGAAATATAAATACCAAATAGATGAATATCGTGGTCCTTGGGGGAGTGGGCCCTTGCTCCTCCTTGAATTAGGATTTAAAAACTTAAAATTCTATCAAACAAGAATGGTTATTTATTGATAAAACATTCGGTATTACAAAACGTATTGGATATGTGTACTTATTCTATATCTATCTTCTCTATTCTATATCCCTATCTACTGCAGGTCTATTTATATATACATTTACAATCATAGTTATCTCTACGATTATGATGAAATTGAATCATGCCCAGAATAGATGTTGACTTAGATTGTGGCTAATCAGACAAATGTAAGATAACTATCCTTGGATATGTGATTGGAAATCTTCTCATCCTTTCCTGATTGAATGGGTCGTTGATGCTAAATCACCAGATGTAGTTACAATAGATATACTTCCATCGGTTCCGGAACTTCAGAGAAGTTCCAGAACCATAGGAAATCGTTAAAGATCAAAACCGTGAGAGTTCCGGAGCTATACCCAGGAGTTCGAAGTAAGTCGAAAAATTCTGGAACTAAATACTTTGAGTTCCTAACTAATTCTAAAAGTTCTTGAACTAGATGATGAATGTGTAATGGAGTTCCGGAACTAGCTTGGAAGTTCCGAAACTAAGTCATATTGGAACAGATGCTACCAAAAACATGTTGAATGCTACATACTTCTTTTTTGACTGATTAGACCTGCTTTATTACAAAACTAAATTTCAAACACACTTCGTCAGGAATTTCAGAGCTTTTAAACATTAGAATCACAATCAATCAAAAGACAGAAAATTACATCCTAACTCATATTAGATCAAATAAAAGTCACAAAATGCAATCAAACTTAATAAAAAAAGAGTAAGACGAGATCATTTATTGTACATTTAACGGGCATATTCTAGCCTCATCATTTACAATCGATTAAAATATTTTTGTTAATGTTTGTCTTATGTGTTTAATAATCATATGTTGTGGGAACATCAAGGAAGATTCTCACATGAACGATGCAATCTTATGTGAAATCTTCTTCTTCCCAGAAATATGATCTCTTTTTAATTTAGTCTTATTATGTTTGTATGCTTTACTGATTTCCATGTAAATATTTATAAATGATTTCTAATTATGTTCATTATTATCTTTCAAGTAGGATGTAGGGGCTATGACATTTAGAATGATGTTACTTCCTCCTCCTAGAATGAACCTTATTCTCTCTTCTTCATAATCGATAGGTGTGGGTGAACTACATTCATATAAATATGTTATAAATATTTTGTATATAACATTATTATGAGTTGTTTTTATTGACATTTTTTTGTATTGAAGATTGAAGGAGGATGTAGATCCTTAGGAGTGTTGTCTCTAAAACCTATCTGCGGGTGTAAATGGGTGAAGAAAGTACGATAAGTTGTTATAGTTGGATACTTATTCATAGATTATGGGTAGATATAAGGTCAATAAATGGGAATGAGGTTAACTTTATACGCGTTGGTCTCAATGAAATGCGGGAGAGACCCTACAACAACCCAAAATATGTCAAATAACAATGATTATGCTCGTATAATGAAATAGACCCGAGAAAATTAACCTAGCCACTATGCTTTCCCACCCAATTATATGTCATTAGTGGGAAGAATAAAAAAATCTACCAAAGATTTGGAAAAGGTTGCAAGAAAAAAAAATTTAAAACAAAGATATCCATGATTTATAAGCTAATTTCTCTTTAGACAAGAAAATTTCTCAAAGGAAAGCTTATAAACATGAATCAAAAGTTATAACAATTGAAACCTCAAAGGATTTTTAAAGGTAAAGGGATATTTAAATATGGTTCATTGAAAATGTTACTATAAAAGGAGTGGTTAGATGAACTATGATCGGTGCTTAGAGTCTCTTGGGCAAGGAATTTCCATAATTTAATCAAAATTAACTAATGACAACCGATAAAGGAAAAAAATATACATGAATACTGCACACTCCACCATTAATTTAGCCATATAATGAGATGTTCCTACATGAACCATTCATTATTTATCATAACAAAATATCATAGAATGACAATACATTAATATCGAAATAATTGTAGAAAATACACATAAGTGAAATCATGTAAGGATTTAATAAATAAGCATTTGTAAGTGTCATAGGACACAAACAATTATCTCATCACCAAACAATAATTTTCATATTCAAGTGTTTTCTAAAAATCTAAAATACTTGTTCAACATCCTATGATAGTTTATCTTTGAACCAAGAAAGGCTATCATCAACCAATTACTCTCAAACTAGGAAACAAAATGCTAAATTAGGAAACAAAGTTTGTTCATGAGCCAAAAGACTAGGATGGAGGATTTCTCCTTCAACTTATATAATACCATTTGCAGAAATGGAAAAAAAGGTACTCAAAATATTCCTCCGTAAGCATCAAATGATGAGAAAGATCCTATTGTTAGCACTAGTTGAAAACAAACCATCTCGTAGACACTAAAATTAGGTCACACTCTCCTTTGGTCCCTCGACGAGTAAGCACCCTTCATCACATTCACCTAACCATGGCCCCTTTCACCCTACTAATATTAATTTAATTAATTTAATTTAATTCATTCATTATGCTCACTATATTTATTATTTAAATATCTTATTTTAAATAATATCCATACATATAGTTCACTTAGACACCTCACCAAGCCAACTCAACCTAAGACTTATTCTTAGTAAGTTTCCATAACTAACTAAGACTTACCCAAACCCTAAAAATCAATGCCTACATTCCCTCTAACCACATTCCCACATGCTTACAAGAGGCTCTCGAGTCTAATCCATGGGTTAACGACACGAAATATGAAGAAATCAAGAGGATATCCCTAGTTTAGTAAACCTAGGAAATTCCATCTTGACCGATGCCGGCTACCCTAACCATCAGGTTAAGCCGAACCACCTTCTGGTTCCCCTTTTAACCCCAAAACAACCTTATTATCAAGGTTGAAAGTTGAAAAAATAAGGTTGGAGAACATTGGCGTAAGGTTGCCGAGCATTAACACATCTCAGAGTGAATTCCAAAGAGAACATGCATGCGAGGAAGGAGATCAAGCACTTTCTCTTGCATAACCATCCCAAATGCATGATCTGATCTAACCAAGCAAACAAGAATGTACATACAGCCCATGCAAAAGCTTTCCTTTAGTTGGTGATCAATTGTAGCCTTCAAACCTCTCATCCACACCTCCATCCCTCACTCACAGGACATCCAGACTAGAATCCAAGTAAGTATAGCGTCATACCTCTCTCGGTTTATTTCATTTCATCATTATTTTATCATCTACTATTTACCTAGCCACCTATTGACCTTCTCCAACACTTCCACCTCCATATACCCATTAAAATCTCACCAAATCCTACCTAAATCACCCAATACCTCATCCTGACGACCAAAATCCATTGTGCAATCACAAAGGAGACCTAAAGCTTGTTCTGTGGCATTCCAAGATTTCCACAATAACCGGCATAGGTTACACCTAACCGTCGTCAGTCACCCTTAACCAACATTGGTCTCTGTATTTGTCCATACAACCCAGAGTAGAGACCTACCCACCTAATTTCACCTCACCCTCATCCACCTGTGATTTACCTGAGACCTCTGTCAGACCTGTAGAGACTCAGAACCAGTCACTTGACCTTTGGATCCTATTCTAGCCTAGCCTGTTAGATTAGATCTATTTCTTATTGTGTTTTAAGTGAGATACCTAAATCATTTTGAATTACAATAGGATTTACTTTGTTTACACATTAAATTGTTTAAAATAGTGGACTGACAACCATCTAGGAAGTATCACACTTCCCGGATCTAGCATACACTAGGCAGTTCTATATATATTGTTTAATTCCTTCTAGTGGTATTGCTTTTCATTACAGGTAGTTCCTCCTAGCCAAAAGGAAGTTCTCACAATCAGTTGTGGATTCGGAAGTCATACATGCGCAATAACCCATCAACCATCATTTAAATAAGTATTCCTCCTACGCCTTACCCTATTTGTTTCATCAATACTTCAAAGAAATGATCTAGAAATAGGTGAAACATTTTTTTCATGCTCGGTGGGACCCATTCAGGTTACTTGCATTTCATTCATTCCTAGGAAAATTTGTGTGTTTGTTTCCTTTCTAAAAGTATACACATTAATCTTCTTCCTTGGTAACCCACCTTTTCTTTCTATTTGCTCTAAAGGAAACCTTTCTTTTGGTGTAATTAAAAAGAACCATTTCTTTATGTTTTCTGCATTATAGTGAAAGAGCATCCCTCTTCCTCTTCATCTTTTTGTGTCATCCAACTTCACACTTCAATTTGGGCTTAAAAATAAGTGCATTGCATTCTGATTTATCGCATTAGCTCACATTAATTGAGGGCAACCTATACACTGGAAGTCATGACCAGCTGATGGTTGACAAACGAATCATAGAAAAGCACTTATTTCCTTTTTTCTTTCTCTGAGTCTTACCAAGCCTCACAAAAATTAAAAATACACACATTCTTAAACAACATCTTACCTAGAAGAAGCTGTAGGTGATCACACGATCATGGCACAGTGGGCACCCAACTCGATGCTCTGTCGAGTCATACTTCAGAGTGAAGCCCGCCCCACCATAACATACCTAAAACCTCACCTTTTAGATCTCCTTCTTTGTAGGAAGCCATCCTCACCAAAAAAACTCTATTTCACAATTCATGTGTCAGTCCTTAAATAGGTTAAGCTAAACAAACATAATAGAAAAGGGCACTCCTAGGATCACATTTTTCTTAGTGTTTCTACTTGGCTTACGTTTTGAGGTGAGAGATCATGTTCTTCATTTTTCTTGTTCATCCTTGCACGCTCCTCATCATAGCTGGTGTATTCCAGCTTCACCTGAGTGTGCTTGGGCCATATCATCATCATTCTCGAGAATTCTGGGTTTAGTTCTACATCAAATTTTAATTCACAACCACTTTTCTTTCATCACTATTTCAATTTCATAGTAACCATCATCGGTTACCCTCTGACCGTCGTCGGTTATACCCAACCGACGTCGGTTCCAGGTCCTTTTGTTAACCTACCCAAAAGGACATTTTATTCATTTTCTTCCACTTTTCACAGTCCCTGTCACTACCATCATACCTATTGACGTTGTAAACATCATCAAATTTTCCATACCTATCGATTTTACGTTCTACCCGGGTTTTCACTCACCGTCCATTTTCTACAAGGACTGCAGCGGTTACCCCGATCGGTGTCACTTTTCCCTAACTAGCATCGGTTAGCCTGCTTCACTTTCCAACCACCATTTAGTACCTAATCCACTTTTTACCATTAGATTCACATGTTCCTGTTGTTTTCTGTGTCATTCACAGAGAAGCAGCCCTACCTGATCAGTACTGGTTCACATGGTGTTGACCAAGACAAGCAAGCGCACTCATATTTCACGCTAGTTATCAACCACTCCCACCTAGTCCTTCACCACCTTCCATTTTATCACTAGCCATGGATCCCATCCAACCTATCACTATCGCTACCAAAGATGAGGAGTTCACACGACTCCTTAACCAAAACCCTGCCGCTTTGCAGTTTTACCTTTCCCACTCATCCACTCGAGATGCCTCGGGTCAGTTGATATACGGCATACCCATATCTATCCCCCGACTCTTGCACCCACTCCTACATCAGCCCCATCTAGCTCCATGCTTCCCGCATCTACCGTACCCCATTCGTTTCTACAAATAGGTCCTATACCCGCTATGACTACCGCATCTTCCACCTCCATGGCACCCGTTACATCCACCATACCCTCGAAAACTACCCCAAACACAACCTCATCCACCCCTAATGTCTCACACATACCCATAGCTACATTACCACCTCCAGTGTCGGTGACCCCTACCCCATTTCAGAACGTGGTCCTTTCCATTCCACAATCGTTAGCCCTTATTGCCACTAGGGTTACCACAACCCTTCCACCCCCATATACATACTACCAACAACCTCCCATTTCATCCATTATACATTCTCAGGGTATTACCCCTATTTCACTACCTTCTTCTCAATCAACCTACATGGCAGCCCCATACACTGGAGTGCCACCCCTGTTATATGCCCAAAACCAACCCTCTCACACTACAAGAAGCACCCAATCATCACAACCCACCAACGACCTAATTAAATTGATGTTGGACAAGATGCAGACATTGGAGGCATCGGTTTCGTGCTCCCGTAACACTCTCACCTACAACAAGATTTGCAATGAACATCCACCCATCCATTCTTATCTTCTCATACCCCATGCATTGGGAAATGCCTAAATTCAATCGCTTCAATAGCAAAGAAGACCCAGAGTAGCAGAATTTGTAGTTGTTCAAACACGAGTGTTATCTCGATCGCTCATGAAGATGCCTTGCTCTTGAGAACCTTTCCCATGTCCTCACTGGACCAGCATTAGATTGGTATAGTGGGTTACCTGACACTCTATATTCTCATTCAATCGTAGCCCAAGCCTTCTTGGATCATTTCTCTATCAATATTGTCAAGAAGGTTACCGTGACCGATCTATACTCCACGTGTCCGTATGAGGATAAATCTATCGTGGATTTTGTCTCTCGCTAGTGTAGCCTGATCAACCAACTTACTTTCCAACTACCACAAACAAATTCATCGAGCTCTTCACACAAGCTTTTGCTAGGCATATCTCACCGACCTTATAGGTCCAAACCTTCTAAACATTTTATGAAGCATTCACTATGGCACGAAAGTTAGAGATTCGGGCCATCGAAGAGAAGAAAATCCAATTACGCAATAAGAATTTGGCATTCAATTCAAATGATACCTATTCTTCTTCCAAACCAAAACCAATTATTCAAAAGCTAAGGGCACCGCTTGCAAATGGGTACTAAAAGGCTGCCCAAAGACATCCATAAATTAGGCTACCCCCTCATCTAATCTATCACCCATCCAAACTTTCCAATTCGATGAGAGCAACGAAAGTACACCCCAATTGGGGAACCTTACTATTCTGTCTTAGAAAACCTTATCAAAGTCCGGGCCATTACCCTTCCACCCAAAAACCAAACATTGGTTTTGACCCTGCTCACCCCATGCCCGCATGGTATAAAGAACATGATTTCTATAATTATCATCGAGTAAAGGGTCATAGTGATGGAAATCGCATCACTTTCAAGAATATTGTCTAAGAAATTCTTGATAAAGGCAAGTTAACCATAGATAATCCTAATGCACCTACCAACCAAAACCTACACATCTTCAAGAAACCATTTCCCAACCATGCCCCTTCATCTAATCAAACCGGTGAGACCTCAACTCACGATACCCATACCCGCAAGGTTTACGCTATCTTTAATAATGTACCTGTTGCCTCCCAATTACCCCATATTCCTTTCATAGAGGAGAGCCTAGCCTCAAAATCCTCCTTTCGCAGTAACCAACCTCCCATGTTCCTTCACCAACAGAGGAACACCTTTCATCTCCTTCGTCACCTACAAAGGATTCTTTCGCTAACATTGCGACCATCTCACCCCTCGCTTCACCACTTAGAGAGCCTTTACCTATAGTACCTCCTCCACCCATAGAGGAGCACCCATTACCTCCTCCACCCATAGAGGCACACCCATCATCTCCTCCACCTATCATAGACCTAGTTGAGATACCTTTGCCTCTTGGTGAGCATTCTCCATCCGCTACCCAAAATCCTGCAAACCTACTTTCAGCTCTCTTACCCACGAAGTCTGAAGCTAGCCAATTTCCCATCTCTAAGACACATTTTACGGGAATTGCCATTAGGTCCTCATCAACTCCACCTACAGATGTGTCATTCTCACGTTTGGCTAATCACTTAGATTATGTGGATAGAGCCTTACTATGGGGATGCCTTTTGCTTCCTGTCTCAACGCAGATGTAGAGGTCACTTACTGATACCTCCACTATCTACCCAAAAATATTTTGACCAATCGAACCAAACACAACCACCTCTATCATAACTCCTTCCACGACACCTGTTATAGCTCAAACCACACCCTTACCCATAACTCAACCTACACTTAAACCCAAACCCATACCTACAAAATTTGCCTCGACTAAACCTATTACCACTTTAGGGGTCACCCCGACCACAACCTTACTCATCCACCTATCAAACTAGATTTAGCTACATCCTCCAAATTCAACACCATACCTACTCCTACACCCAAACAGAAGAACCAAACCCATCGACCTCATACCCCGGCTACGCCAATCACACCTGCACCTATCCCGTCCGTCTTAGGATCTCAGCTTCCCCACATGGTCAAGAAACCTCCACAAATCATTATACCAAAAACACAACAACCCATTCCTTCCTCACAAACCTCTAACCTACCCAGATGCCCAACACGACTTACACCCACACCTGTAGCATCTTTACCACCCATACCTCTAATACCCTCAGTTATTGCTTCACTACCCACTACACTTCAATCGCTATCTCTCACACCCCAAGCACGACTGCGTCATCTACCTTCACAACGCACCCCCGTTATCCCCATGGGTAACTCGCCCTCTTCCCCCATCTACTTTTCCTTCTAGACCTCGTACACCCACATCACCTTTACCCAAGAAGGTGCAACCCAAAAGAAAAAATCCACTACCCCACAACAAGGTAGTCAAAACAACCACACACCCTCCTACCGGTTCACCTATTAAACCCATACCTAAATAAATATGACCGACACCCAAAACCATGCCAAAGATGCAAACCCATAGCTCGACCCCTCCTCTTCCAAATACCATTCCTCAACAATCACCTACACCTACACCCAAACCCACGTTCACTTCCCATTGTGATCCACTAGCAGGGTCCTATGCCAAAATTTTAACCAACCTCCTTGAGACTTCATCATCACATTACCGCCACTCCGACCTTATGACCCCCTCAAACCCAAGCCAACAGGGTTTGACGATACTAAAATTTGTGCATACCATCATGTGTCAGGCACGATGTGGAGAACTGTAAGGCCTTAAAAACTGTCCTTATCTAGTTGTGTCCTCCAGAGGCCAACTTTGATGATGACAACCTTCTCGATGAGGATCCTACTACACCAACACCCATTCCCACACTACCCACTCAATGACCACAACCTCCACCCTCACAGCTCCTAGAGCCACCCCTAAAATTTGAAATTAACATGGTTCACATCAGAGAACTTGCCATGCCTCCACCCAAATGTCGTTGCGCCCAACTCACCTCACAAGGTTTTTCTCCTCCAGAGGGTTTTTGTCGTGTCATGTCGTTATGCCACTCACCCTACACCTTCTCCATTTTCGAACTCCCCTCAGATCAACATGGTACACATCACTACATGTGCTCAAAAGGATAAGGGAAAAAAAAAAGCAACTGACCCACCAACCAATCCTATACCCAACATACCATTTGCACCCATACCTAAAATCACTATTCGCGGCCCCACGTACCCCATTTCTAATGGCATCACACATCGCACCATGTTCAAACAATTACATCAGTCTCCCCTCAAAATGTCCTTATATGACCTCATCCAAACCTTGGAATCCCATCGTTAAGCTCTCATGGAGGTTATTTAATCTATTGAGGTTTTACCCAATGACCCTACACCTGTAGCCTCCATTATCATACCCCATCATGTAGCCTCTCTCACCAAATTACCACCTTCATCTTCACCCTACCCTGTTCATAAAGTAGCCTCCCTTAGCTTCTCAGAGGAAGAGATCACACCACACCAAAATGATGACCCAAACCTAGCCCTCTTCATCTTTTTCCACATCGATGACATACGGTACGCCATGTGATGATTGATGGGGGCGCTAGCATTAATATCATTTCATCCCATGCATTCGCTCAAATGCGCATACCTAACAATTGCATGCATAAACATCTGGTCATGTTGCATTCATTCAATGATGCTATCACCTCTACATTAGGCACTATCATCCTCCACATTCGTGTGGGCCCCTACTTGTTCCATAATTATTTTATGTCTTGGAGGGGGAATTCCAATATAACATGTTGCTTGGCAGACCCTAGATTTGTGTCATGGGTTGCGTTCCTTCCAATTTGCATCGTTGTGTAAAGTTTCAACATGAAGGGCACACCTATACCATTCCAGCTGACCCCTCACCTTTAAAACATGCAACATGCTTTACCGACCCAATGATGTGCTCATACCTATTAAGCCCTCTATCTCTGTAACCACTACTTCGCTTCACCTACACCTCCACCTATCGGTACAGCCCGCTACTTCTACCACACATACCTCCTCCATTCTTACCACCGCCATAACCTCCACAAATAACCCATCAACTTCCCATCTATTAACTCTACCTCGCATCAACCTCCAACATGTTATCCATACTAGCCACCTACATACCAACCACTAATCCCTTGGAAGGGGTTTTTCAATGCCTCACTATGGGGGAGTACCACCTATATAGTGTTAACACTTTCCTTACGCCACAAGAGTACGGAAGCCTTCACCAACACCCATGTTACGATTCTTTCGTATAGAGAACACCTCCTTTATGGTCCTCCTTATCTTTGTACTAGTATCACCTATGGGGACTTGATACTACCACTTACACACCCGAACCACCATCACAAACCCACCCATTTTCCATTGACTTCCAATCACTTACTAATAGCCAGTGTCACCCACACCTTCCTACACCGATATGCATGGAAGGGTTTTGGTTTTGTCTTTTACGAGCAAGGCCGCCATATCGTTATTCCATGTACCACCCACAAACATAACGACCATAGTGGTATCGGCTTTCCCGAACCACCTACCAAACAGGCCCACATTGAACTCATTAAGGATGCTAGCTCTTCTACACCTTCTTCACCCACTCCACCTTCATCACCACCTTCACCGATAGATTCGATGGATCCTAAATCTATCCCTCCTAACTTTTTTTTTCAAAAACACCATTTCTTTGGGGCCTCTAACTTATCAATGCGGGCGAGGCCCCTTCCACTCTTCCCTTCATGTATCCTGAAATGATCGATGATGATACACCTTCAATTAATGTCGTTCAATGTCAGGATGATGAATCCATACTCACCTACCTTGGTGTAGAAGACTCATATATTCATCAATCGTTACCCTCTGAGACACAAACCATGTTGAATGAATCGACTATCGAGATCAACATTCATACTCAAGACGACCCGCACATCCTAAAGATCAGACAATCTTTAGATTCTCCAAACAGAAGCCATCACTTCTTTTCTCAGAGATCATAACCACACTTTTGCTTGGTCTTACGCAGACATGCCCATTATTGACCCCACCATAGTGGTCCACAATATCGTAATCGTTCCCGATGCCAAACCCATCAAACAAAGATGAGGAAAATGCACCCTCGCATTGCTCTTCTCGTCAAAGAAGAAATTCAACGCCTTCTTTCCATTTCCTTCATCTTACCCATTGATTATCCTTGTTGGATTTCTAACATTGTCCCTATCACTAAAGTGACAGGGGACTCCGCATTTGCATGGACTTCCGTGACCTCAACCTAGCCTTCCCAAAAGATGACTTTCCCTTACCCGGTATTGATCAACTGGTTGACCTTACCACTAGTCACGAGATGCTATCACTCATGGATGGCTTCTCGGGTTATAACCAAATCCCGCTTGCCTTCTGAGAGGATCAACACAAAACCTTTTTCATCACCCCTTGGGGGACCTTCTGCTATCAAGTCATGCCTTTTGGCCTTAAAAACGTTGGTGCCACATATCAGCGGGATATGACTTACATCTTCCATGACATCATGCATCATATATTGGAAGATTTCGTGGATGATCTCTTGGCTAAATATAAATGCCACTCTGAGCACCTAACCATCCTCAAAACCATCTTTGACCACCTCATTAAATATTGCATCCTCCTTCACCTAAGAAGTGCATCTTCATGCGGTTCTTTTAGGAAAGCTCCTGGGATTTATTGTTTCCCTCGTGGTATAGAAGTTGACCCTGCTAAAGTCAAGGCCATTCTCAAAATGCCTCCGCCTACTAACCTTTGACAACTCCATATCCTGCAAGGTAAATTGCAGTCCATTCACCATTTCATTTCACAATTATCTAATCGATGTCAACCATTTCATCATTTTCTCAAGAAGGATGTCTCCTTTCAATGGGATGAAGACTGTCACAAAATTTTTGAGGCCTTGAAACAATACCTTCTCCAACCACCCGTGCTCATTCCACCTAAAAATGATCAACTTTACCTATACATATCAGCTAATGATCATTCCTTAGGAGCCATGTTCGCTCATCGCGATGAACAACATAGGGAGTAGGTGGTTTATTACATAAGTTGTACTCTTTTGGACTATAAAACCCGATACAACCATCCTAAAAAACTTTGCTTAACCTTAGTTTTCATTGCCACTAAACTCCGTCATTACCTACTCAACCACAAAACCTTTTTGTGACCAACACCACCCCTTACACTTCATGTATGCCAAACCTTATCAAAATCAGCGTGCCACACGATGGATTATGCTTTTATCTGAAGTCCATCAAAAGTCCATCAAGGGCCAAGCTATCACCGACCAATTCGCTGAAGCACCTATTTTTGGGGATCAACACTCTAATTTTGACTTTCCAGATGAGTCAATTGTTACCCTTTCCTGATTTAACCTCCTTACCAAATGACACTCTTTTTGACAATTCCAAGTGTCGGCATGGGGGTGGGGCTGGTATTATCCTCATTCCTCTTGATGGTGAGCACATGCCTTTGTCTTTTAAATTATATTTTGAATGCACTAATAACATTTCTGAATACGAAGCGCTCGTACTTGGTCTCCAAGCCACTTATGCCCTCGATGTCAAATCAATTGACATCTTTGGTGATTCTCAATTGGCCGTAAACCAAGTCAATGGTATATACCGATGTCATAACAAGATACTTCAAAAGTATAAACATCATGTAGACATAATTTTGACCACCTTTAATTGTTACACCCTTCAAACCATCCCACATTCAACCAACAAATTTGTGGATACTTTGGCTTGCTTTAGCTTCCCAAATACCCACTTCACCCACCGATTCTAAAATCTTTGTCACCGTATAACAACTCCAATCACCTTCTTATTTACCTCATGATGTTTACTCGATCAGAACCGCTACCCCTGACTGAGTGACCTTTGGTATAAACAATACTCCGACTACCTTTCTCTCTCCATCTTACCTCCTGATCTCACCCGTAATGGACAACACACCTTCCTTAAAAGGGTCTCTCGTTACGTCATCCTGGGGACTCCTGTATAAGCGTGGCTTTGATGGTATTCTCTTACAATGCCTCATGAGTTCTGAAATTCCTTATACCATTAAGGAGGTTCATGATGGCATATGTGGAGGACACTTCGGCCTGGCCTTCTTTGTTCTAAGCGTATTCTTTACCTAGGCTATTACTAGCCGAACCTTAACCATGATTGTTGCGACTACATCAAACATTGTGTAAAATTCCAACAATATTCCAATCTTCATCATACACCCAATCGTGCCTTACAGTTGCTCGCGACCTTTGGCCATTCTCTCAATGGGTTTTGGATCTTATCGGAGAGATCAATCCTCATTCTTCCCAGCACCATCAATGGACCATCACTCCTACCGAATACTATACAAAATGGGTGGAATCCATACCACTCATCTCCAAGAAAGTTGAGAAAATATGTGAGTTTATTAACCACCACATCATTTGTCACTTTTGTGTTCCTCATTGCCTCATCACTGACAATCGAAAACAATTCAAAAACAAAACATTACTAAAACTTTGCGATGCCTTCGGCATTCAGCTTAGTTTCTCATCACCTTATTACCCATAAACCAATGGCCAAGCCAAATCTACTAACAAAACCCTCAACAAAATTATCATGAAAGTGGTTGACGATACTGGGAAGGATTGGCATACACACATTCCTTTTGCCCTGTGGGCATACCACACTAGTATTCACACTTCCACTACGGCCACATAATTTTCTCTGGTCTACGGTACAAAGGAAGTCCTACCTCTCGAAGTCTAGATTCCCTCACTCTGCATATCTCTCCATGACATGCTCAATGATGATGACTTTTGTCAGGACCGTTTAGCACAACTAGAGTTATTAGACGAACATCGTCTTAATGCTCTGGATCACCTTCAAGTTTACCAAAAATGTATCAAACATGCCTATGAAAAACATGTCCATGAATGAACCTTCCAAGTCGGTGACCTTGTCCTGAAAGAAAATCAACACGTAACCAAAGCAAAAAAAGTAAATAGGGAAAATTGGCTCCTAATTGGCTTGGACCATACATCATAACTCATACCTATGGATCAGGTGCTTATCGTTTATCTTCTCTTGAGGGTAAACCTGAACCTGAGCCCCTTAACACCTTGCATCTTCGACCATTGGATTGTTGAATTTTAGTCCTACCTCACCTTTTTCTCTCTTTCCATGCTTGTCCCTTGAGTGCTATTCACTCCATACACCTCACCAACAATTAAACAAGAATCATGTGAGTACTCGTCACTAGTTATCTTCTCTTGAATATGTGTACCACGGAGCTGTACATAGCATGATTCTCATGGATACTTTTTGTCTACCTTTAGATGAGATCCCATGGTCATTTTTCCTTGCCTTTTGAAGAAGAGTCCTATCCTTCACCTTGGTCTTGTCCATGACTGCAAAGACCTCACATGGGACCAAACTCTTTGAGTCAAAATTCTAATAAAAAGATGACTCCCTCAAAAGGACATCTTCCTCTCGACCAATTGTTGTAATAAATATACTTGCTCCCTCGAAGGACAAATATATAAATCCCTTAAAAACAAAAAAAGAGCAACCGAAGCTTCCCGCATCGCATCGATCAAGATATCAAAACAAAAAACTTTTTAGTCATGGACTTGCCCATTGTGACCTAGGTTCTCTTTCCTGGAGGGCCTAGCTACCTCATACCATATAAAAATTAACTACCTTTCACCCTTCTTACCATTCCCACTCCCATTTCCTCATTGCCTTAAGGGACTTCTTGGAACCTAGACATTTGGTGATCATGTGACTACTTTTCACCATAGAATAGTCCATCATGTAATGTCTTTAGGGTTTTATGTTCATAACCTCCGCTAAGGTATGATCTACTTGGTATGATCCTACCCAATCAGGTGGCTTTATTGCCCCCTCTTATCTTTTAGCCATGTTTATTTACGTTTTGATTACCTTATACAAGACTTGGTCCTCGACGCTTACTTTTGGGGTAATCTTCTTCTTTCACCACAATCAACCCCACCTACATCACTTTACCTATAATCCACCCATACCTACCAAACCTAAACCTATAACATCCCCAAAAACCTACAACCTCATTTTCATACCTCCTCATATTCTTCCCTAGATCATGGGAGAACTACATTGGCCTAAGGTCCCTTTTCGCCGGGACTATGTAGGTAGCACTCCGAGGGCATGGGGCC
This sequence comes from Taxus wallichiana var. yunnanensis, assembly GCA_018340775.1. NCBI lineage: Eukaryota > Viridiplantae > Streptophyta > Pinopsida > Cupressales > Taxaceae > Taxus > Taxus wallichiana. The sequence continues at coordinate 60,421,182 of CM031242.1, read as the reverse complement.
TTTGGAGGTTATCTCGATCACCCTCTACCCTAAACAATTCATCTTCTATGTGCCTCACATTACATCACATACCCAATATTGGAAATTAAACCACGTACATAACAAGTTGTTTCATATTTTAAACATTATCACAAGATACATTTATTACGCCTACCATTTCTCTATCATTACTATGCATAGATTATACCACATCTCACATATGACCCATAGTATCATTCATTGCAAAAAAATAATGAATCACAACATCACCTACTTTCAACACATCCATGCCTATAACTTGACACATCCATACCTATAACCCAACTCAACCATGCCTAAATCGACCTGACTCGATCCATGCCTATAACCTGACTCAACCATGCCTAAATCAACCTGACTCAATCCATGCCTATAACCTAGACTCCACCATGCCTAACTCACCTAATTTCCATCCATATCAAACAATAAATCCATATCTCATCTAACACAAGCCATAAATCAAAATCTCATAAACACATCAACAAATTAAAAAAATACCATGTATCTCATCATATAAATAAATAAATATGTATCTCAACTATACATGGCTATCTCCTCATGTCCATTATCTCAAAAATGTTCGTCACACAGGCCGATATTCAAAACAAAATGTCATTGGCACGCAGGCTAGTTTCATATATACAAAAAAATACTAAAATAATACAAAATCTCTTCAGCACGCAGTTGGTATATACTCAAAATATACAAATCACTCATACATCCTCATTGTCTTTGGCATGCAAGCCGGTATGTGATAAAAATACAACTATCTTTGGCACGCAGCCGGTATATATATCTCAAAAATAGCTATCATACATCAAAAACTAGGTGACAACATATCAGGCATCTCGCCGGATGTCCTCCATCTCTGTGTCACATGTACCCTTGACCTCCTATGTCCCTGCTAGAACCTCACCTAGAGTTGGTCTCTCATGCACTAGTGGCCTCTCCCCGATCGGGCCTCGGACCTCGGCGACCGCCTTTGTGCTCTCCACACTATGAGTGCGGGACCTCATCCTCTCACTGGACACCTGTTGTTCCCTGTACTCGGTATAGGATATGAAATCTATCCCGGCCACCATAAGATGGTCTGATAATATCTTGTCTCACCTAGGGCATCCCATAACCTAGATATAGGCACGGTCTATGGTGGTCCCATAGGTCTCGGCCCCTGTATCTACCTCGCTGAACCCCGCCCGTGCCTCGCCATGTATTGGGGCCTACTCCCGGAGCCTGTGGTGGTGCCACCTACCCATGTGCCCGTATCTAGGCCTATAAGGCCCCAATCTGTGCCTGGGTTGTGGCCAAATGGCCTTATAAACATGTCACCAAATCCTGTAAGGCTACCACCTAACCATCCCCCTCCTGACCATCTCCATCTCCTCCATCAGCCATCTGGGCCTGTAGACTGGCCACCTGTACATGTAGCTCTACTACCTCTACCTCTAAACCCTCCAGTTGTGTCTGCAGTATACCCAACTAGGTAATCAACGTAGCTACCTGCCCCTGTAGGGCATCTCTCTGCACTGTAATGGTAGCTAGGTCTGGCTGCCCTGGTCTGGGTGGTATGGCTCGTAACTGAGCTGCCCACCACTTCCTGTACCTATCTATACATCTGGCATCATCTATCTACCGATCCATTGGCTGCTCCTTCTCCCCTGTGGGGAATGTAGGTTGTGGTAGAGGTAAGGGCCTCTCCATATCATCTCTCCAATATTGTGGGAAGGGCGGAGGAATGTCCTGTAAGAGCCCAAACTGCCATCAAACTCTATCTACTGGGATCATCTCATCCTCCCTGCACGGTGACCTTGTATCCACCTCTCTAGCTAGAGCTCAGCTAGCTCCTCATGCATATGCCTATATGAGGGGAATCCCACATATGGCCTCCATATAATGTCCACTCCAGACAATCCCTCCAGTAACTACCAAAAATGGGCCACATCATGTGTTAGTCTATCCAATCTCCTCTCTCCAATCACCAAAACCCATCTCCTATACCCCACCTGCATAATTCTAGGTGGGAATGCATATGCTCAAGGCATCCCTATAGGTTGCATGCACATTATGTGCTCATATGCCTAGCAGTGCAAAGATAAATGTACAACATAGGCTAAACTCGCGCAGAGCCCATATGCCTGACAGCTCTCTGTATAGTTGCACCAATAATGTTGGTGCCTAGGTAAAGTGGGTCTCATGCACCATCATGTCGTGGAGTACCCCCATCAGTGATCGGGAAAGCATCCACCCTCTGCATCTGCAGTGCATAGCAGCACACTACCTCCATCAACAAAACCACTAGCCTTGTCTCCTCCGGACGAGCTAGGTACATCTCTCCATAGCTCAAACTGGCACTATAGAATCTCATATCAGCCACTCCTTGCCAAAAATAGTCCCAATCAACTCCTCTGAGGCCTCGGAAGAGATAGAATACACACTGGGAACCCAATATGGGTAACAAAGAATCTAGAACACGTCCTCCAGGGTGATAGTCATCTCACCCATCGGCAGGTGGAACGTGTTGGTTGCAAATCCCATCTATCGATGAGCACGACCATCATGCTAAGCTCTAAAAATATGTCTGTAATGGAAAACCCCACTCAAACCCACTACCTCCACATGTTGTAGCTCTAACGGGGTCATCTGCACTGCGCAGTGTCACCAGTAGTGGCGGAACCCTGTCCCGCATATATAACTACGCTCTCCCTGCATCCAATATAAACACAACATTAATTTACTTGTATCAATCCCTATTCACCAATTATCATTTTCCTACACCCTATTTTCACCCTACCCATCTCAACCACCTAGCCCACATCACTTTTGGACCCTTGTGCCCACTAATCCAACCAGTACCGGTTCATCCTAACCGACCCCGGTCACCCTTTAACCGCACTAGTCACCTGTTTAGTGATTGATACCGGTTCACCCTTACTGACCACGGTTACCCCTTAACCGCCTCTCGGTCCACTTTTTTGTGACCGATATCGTTTCCACATAACCGACACCAGCCACACTTGATTGACGTTGGTCACTGTTGTGGAAAAACCTGCGACTTCCCAAAACCCCCCTTTTCTAAAAACCTCCCCTACCCCTTTTACCCCACCTACAATGACCTAAACTCCCTTGGACCTCTACCCACCCCACCTATACCATTTACTACCCTCCCCCTTCCTCTTTTTGCCCGCTATTCCCCCATACCCAAATTTAATTTTTACCCACCCACAAAAACCAAAAACCACAAAAACCTACAAATAACAATAATCTACTCCTCTAATCTATCAAATCCACAATGTAGAGTAGGGCGCTTACCTTGTCGCACTGCCACCGTCTCGGTGGCATGTCAGCCATCGACTGGTGGCCCGCTCGATCCCTCTCCGGCCTCTACCATCACCGAATAGCTACTTGCAACCTTCGACCAATCAAATCTCTCACCCTGATCCCATGGACCCACTGCTCACCAACCAAACCTCATTCAATCACATTACCAATTCACTGTCTTGTTTAGTCTAAACACTTTTCTCTCTTTTCTCCCTTTTTGTCATTTTCTCACTTCGTAAATAACAAATGAATAACAAAAATGCATATTTTTTTTTTTATAACCAACCCGACCTAACCAACGTCGGTTACCCTTGACCAGCATCGGTCGCATGCCCTACCTTACCGTCATCGGTTGACCTATACTATCATTGGTTATCCTTGACCGGCATCGGTCACCCTCACCTACACATTGCCCTAAATTTTACCCTTTTACCCTCCCCTACCTCCTTTTTTTCCTCACCCAACCTTCACCCTGATCATTTACCCCACCCCACCTTTACCCAAACCATTTACCTCACCTTCCTGACCTCATCATTTACTACCTCCCTTTGTCCTCCTTTGGGGACTCATTATTTTAACCCTACCTTGACCTTACCCATGCCACGACCTAGATATTTAGACCTGGACCATCGCTAGTGACCTTTGACCTCATGTGTTCACTATACCTTGCGGCATTGTTACTTGTGTTGTTGACCTAATGACCTTACCTAGCCTATTGTCGTGACTGTTTATCCTAACCCTACCTTTGGTGCACCAACATACCTAAACGTTCTTGCACCTAACCTATGTTGTGTTTCCTGACCATATCCTATACCTTGGATACCAGAATCACTTCAACCTTGTTCTGATAAACCTATCAACCTTAGACAATGTAGAGTTTGCCTGCTCTTCAACCCGGTAGTGTGATGTAGTTTATACGTGTGCGTGTGTTTGACTGTTTCTACCTTTGACCCTAACCAATTACCTTGATTGCCCGAGTAGACCTTTCACCCTTTTTCCCCGTTCCCCACCTTCCCCTTTCTCACATTCACCTTTTATCAAACCACTCACCGATTCTTCCTGATGCCTCGTCAGTTCATGGTTTGAGGGGGACTACCTTCATCCACACATGAGGCAACCACATCTTATTTTTGTTAGCATCACTTACCAATACAAGCTACACAACAAAAAGGGGAAAAATGTAGACACTAAAATTAGGTCACACTCTCCTTTGGTCCCTCGATGAATAAGAACCCTTCATCACATTCACCTAACCATGGCCCCTTTCACCCTACTAATATTAATTTAATTAATTAAATTAAATTAATTCATTATCCTCACTATATTTATTATTTAAATATCTTATTTTAAATAATATCCACACATATAGTTCACTTAGACACCTCACCAAGCCAACTCAACCTAAGACCTATTCTTAGTAAGTTGTCATAACTAACTAAGACTTACCAAAACCCTAAAAATCAATGCCTACATTCCCTCTAACCACATTCCCACATGCTTACAAGAGGCTCTCAATCTAATCCATGGGTTAACAACATGAAATATGAGGAAATCAAGAGGATCTCCCTAGTTTAGTAAACCTAGGAAATCCCACCTTGACCAATGCTAGTTACCCCTAACCATCGCCGGTTAAGCCGGAACCGCCATCGGTTACCCTTTTAACCCCAAAACAACCTTATTCTCAAGGTTGGAAGTTGAAAAAAGAAGGTTGGCAAATGTTGGAAAAAGTTTGGCGAGCATTAACACATCTTCAAAGAGTGAATTCCAAAGAGAACACGCATGCAAGGAAGGAGATCAAGCACTTTCTCTTGCACAACCATCCCAGCCATGATCTGATCTAACCAAGCAAAGAGGAATGTACATGCAGCCCATGCAGAAGCTTTCCTTCAGTTGGTGATCACTTACAGCCTTCAAACCTCTCATTAGCACCTCCATCCCTCACTCACAGACATCTAGGACCAGAATCCAAGTAAGTATAGTGTCATACCTCTTTGGTTTATTTCATTTCATCATTATGTTATCATCTATTGTTTACATAGCCACCTATTGACCTTATCCAACACTTCCACCTCCATATACCCATAAAAATCTCACCCAATCCTACTGAAATCACCCAAGACCTCATCCCGACCAACCAAAATCCATTGTGTAATCATGAAGGAGACCCAAAGCTTATTTTGTGGCATTCCCAGATTTCCACAAAGAACTGATTACACCTAACACTCTAACCGGTCACCCTTAACCGACATTGGTCTCTCGTATTTTTCCATACAACCAAGAGCATAGACCTACCCACCTAATTTCACCTCACCCTCATCCACCTGTGATTTACCTAAGACCTCTGTCGGATATACGAGAGACTCATAATCGATTACTTGACCTTTAGATCCTATTCTAGCCTAACATGTTAGATTATATCTATTTCTTATTCGTTTTAAGTGAGATACCTAAATCATTTCGAATTACAATAGGATTTACTTTGTCTACAACATTAAATCTGTTTAAAATAGTGGACTGATGACCATCTAGGAAGTATCACACTTCTTGGATATAGCATGCGCTAAATGCGCTTCACTTGCATATATTTTTTAATTCCTTATGGTGGTATTGATTTTCATTACAGTACTTCCTAATAGCCAAAAGGAAGTTCTCACAATCAGTGTGGATTTGGAATTCATACGTGCACAACAACCCATCAACCATCATTTAAATAGGTATTCCTCATACGCCCGTTACCCTATTTGTTCGTCAATACTTCAAAGAAACGTTCTAGAAAAGGTGAAACACCACCCACCAATGAGTGAAGAGATGGGAGCATGCCCAAATAACTCTTGTCAAATCAACATGGAAAGAAACACATGTTTTTCCTTTAAGAAAGCTAATTTTTGACATAAAAGTTATCCTTGAGAAATAAAAATGGAAATCCATAGAGAAAGCACATGTGGACCCGGAAAATGGATAGAGATGAGATTTTAATTTGTTAAGAAGATCATGATTTGACTTTTGGACCACTTTAATGGCTCATCCATGATCCACAACTTGTTTAACTCCCTTATCTACATTTGGTGGGGCCATAAAGGGAAAAAACCTTGAAGAAATCCTCTAAAAGAGATTAGAATGACCCAAAATCCTTTGAAAGTGACCTAGAGACCATTGGATCTAATTATATGAGTGATAGATATAAAAACATTGTCTTGAAAATATCACGAGATATTTTGAGTATCCTCTTTGAAACTTATCTTAAATCAAATCTCTTTCAATTATGCTTTCAATGATACAAACCACTTTCCAAATGGAGGTTTCAATCAAAAGATATGAGAGAAAAACTAAATCCCTGTCATGCCTCTATGATGTCCTTGAGCTCATTTGTACACTAGTAAAATTGTTAATTTTAAGATAGTGAGCGACAATGTAGTGAATCTCATGGTTTACCGATTTACGCGATGTATCTTTTTTTCCATGTGTCCTCCATCTATGCTTTGACATTGTTTGGAGGGGAGATTAAGGCTCTTGAGAGTGTAGATTATTGAGGGTTTCCACATGTCTATAATCTCTTACGTGTCACTCATCAATGCTCTGTGAAGTCATAAGTGAGAAACCTTAACCTAAAGATAACTCTGTGAAAACCATGAATGTCAATGGTCATCACATGTACTCCCTTTCAACTCATAATCAATCATAGAACTATAATTTATATGAATTTAAAATGAGGGAAATTAACTTCAAAGAAACTCTACAAGAATTTAGTATGTCGATTAGCACCACACATCCTCCCTCTCCACTTTTATTCAATCGATGTGGTGCAAGGTATGGATGTTTAAAGCAATGCCTTATGATAGTACTAGATGTTGATCAATTCCACTTTTCCTCAAATAAACTTGTCACACATTGGTACTCTACAAGGTTTAGAGGCGAGGTAAAAACTTTAAAGTTTTTGAGTACCGAATGTTGATAGCTACCACTTGACATGCATCCATCGAAGGTGATAAAACCTATGAAAAGGTAGTTAAGTCTCAAACACTTAGTGGAAAGTGGGAAGAATAATGACTTCCACTTGCTATCTTGTACCACTTGTTAAACATCCATCACTGAAGTGGAGGAAAACATAAAAAGAGACTACGTACAAAGGTTTTGAGGTGCCACTTTGAGTAAAACATGTTATTTTTAAAATCAATTTAACTTGACAACCCCTCTCCAATGTAAAAACAATGGATCAAACCATCATTTAAACATTTTAAGGGGAAAATACATTAAAAACTCTAAGTTATTTTTGGATCCAACTTGTATAATAACATAAAAACAAGGGTAAACATTTTTTTATGTGTTTTAATCATTGAGTGCCCGAAAATGTGTATATTCTATCATTTAAAACCTTAAACTCCAAAATGTCAACAATAGGGAACAAAAATAATGTGAATAATTTTAGATGCCAACATTGGATTTGGATATGGGGACAAGTACCCCTTGTGGCTATCCGTAGAAATCCCAAAAAAATTGGTAAAATAATACCAATGCCTTATCATTAGAGTGCCTAAAAATGTGTATATTCTATCATTTAAAACCTTAAACTCCAAGATTTCAATAATAGGGAGCCCAAAATAATGTGAATAATTTTGGATTACAACATTGGATTTGTGTAAAGCCCCGTGTCGGGACACCGGAAACCGGACCAATAAATCACTAATCATTTGGGTCTTTTTTTTTTTTTAAAGAAACTACTAATCATACAAAACCGATTCCCATTATTATTTATTCTAAACTAGATTGATTTTCCCCAATCACTTAACCACTAGCCCAAAATAATTTCATTTATTTAAGTATCATTTAATTTTACTAGGGACACTCGAATAAGAGACTACACCCCTTTTAAATTAATTAGATTTCCCCCTTTTAAATTTATTTACCCACACACACACACCTCCTAAACTTTATTTCCTATTCACATTTAAAATACCCATGACCTAAAGTGAGTAGGGTTAATTGTGGACCCTAGGATCAAATAGATCTCAGCCCTAGATCTAATTTTGTCCTAAACTTGTCCTAGCACATCTTTATGAAAATCTTCTTTTCTCTTTCATTTTGTAATTTGCAGGTTTGGGAGAGGCCATGAATGGTCATGAAGAGATTTAGAGTTTCTCTTGCATTTTCTTCTTGATCATGTTTTTTTTTAAATTGCGGGTTATGATTGAGAAGACTCTTCTAAAAGATTGTCTCATCCTTGCATAGATTTTGGGAGAACCCAGGGTTTTAATCTTTGTTTATTCTTCTTTTATTTAGTTAATATTCTTCTACCAGATGAAGATCTGGTTGTGGGTATCAATATCATGTCATTTGTAAATACAAGTGAAATTAGATATATATACACACACACACACACACACATGTAAAGGAAACCATATGTGATTCACAAAAGGAAGAACTCGAATTTAACCCACAGCTTTAAGAATTGGAGCCGTGGTCCGAGAGGTTGTGGGCAGCGGTTTTGGGAGTTAGAATCCACGAAGGTGTGAGGGCCATGGAAATCCGTGTGGAAGCGGTGTAGGGGGATGCGTTTGGAGAATGGCGTGGGTGTGGGGGTGCGGGGTTCGGGAGTGGGAGGAAGGGGTGCATGGAAAGGAGGGAGTTGGGGACCACGTGGGGAGGAAGGAAGGGACAGTGGTGTGGGGGCGGTGGTTGCGTAGGAAGATGGAGGCGTGGGGAAGCGGTGGTGCCTCTGGTGGGTGCGCGGGAGTGGGGAGGTGTTCGGTCCTCCTCAAAAATATATATTTTTTCTTTATTTTAAAACTCCACCGTAGTTTCTTTTTTTTAAATACAATTCCTTTGTTTAGTTTATATATATAATATCATATATCTATATTATAATATATACATGTTTTACAACATATCCATTTAATACATCACATTCATATCATATTGTGTATAATATAATACATAAAATATTTTGTAATATAATGCAATTAAAATAGATCATAATCTACTACCATATTAAAACAAAATCAATGTGTAGCTATGTAAAATTTTAACATGGTTCAATTGTGTAGATCAACTCTACTTTGAATATCTAAAATATTTCTATCATTTTATTTTATATGTAATTAGTTCACATACCATGTCAAATAAAACTATCTCCATTTGTATCCCTTTAAGGAATGTTAGGTATTGATATGTAGTATAAAACTCCCTATTACTTCCCAATACATTCATGTTAAGATGATTTTCTTGATCAAGTGTTAAAAAGAATTTGTAGCCAAAATAATTCAACTAAGGAGAGATTGGATTGAATCCAAAAATTTGCAAGAAGGAGAACATGATCAAAGTTGAGTTTCTAATAAAAATCAAATCTTTAAGTTTCTCATGGAAAAGAGAAAACTACTTTCATTCCATTTCAAAGATCAACCCTCAAGCACCAAAGTAGAACTAGATTTATTTTCCAATGTTCTTGCTAAATAAAAATATTTCAGATTTTCCACATGAGAGATATTCAATAAAGTATGTCTTTTTTTAAAAACATATTTCCACTAAACAATCTTTCTTTAAACAAAATGGACTTCCATCACATTCATATTAAATGGATCATTCATTTTACAACATAATGCTTTGAAGTAGCTAGAGATCACAATCACACCATGAACTCCAAAATGTTTATAATACATAAGAGTTCAACATTCAAGTTCTCATTCCAAGAATGAAGCAAGATCACAACTACAAAAGTTACTCAAGATTACAAGTAAATTTCCAATCTCAAGAGGATACTTTCCAAATCAAGGAACTTTCCAAATAGCCACATTCAAGAGATTTCAATGAGAGTAATGTCCACACAAAGGAAGGACACAAGAGAAACCAAAGTGACAAGAGACTCCAACCAAACTACCCGCTTGAGCTCCAACTTCGAATGCTTCACAAGAATCCAACTCCAAGAGAACAAGGCTTGTTTAACCACCCAACCTTTAGGCATCATTACATGTCTTTCCAAGGTTGGAAGACATGCTAGCCTCCCCCAAGCCCATGGGAGAGAGAGCTAGCTTCCACAACTTTGTGCACAAGGTTTAGGGAGACAAACACCACAATATTTTCACATACAAGCCAAGACCATGCACTAAGGAAAAACACAACATTTAGCAAATAAAAGAAAGGAGGAGAAAGCCATATTCATCCTCTAAATTGGGGAAGAGTAGATGAGATACCCAAAAGTGCCATAAGGTGTGATCCAACCATAGGATGCACACAACAAGATTCTTCTAAACCTCCTTATTCCTCTAAATCAACAAAACCCTCCTTATTGCTCCACCCATTCACCAAAATCCTTCTTGGGAGGATTTTCAAACCCATTTGGTTTCCTCTCCAAGAATGGGGAAGGGGTTCAAACCATATGAACCACCTTACCCACCTCAAACCATATGAGGGGAGTAAAATGAACCTACATGGCTTGCCCATCAAGCCATGAGGTTTGAGAGGAAAAATCCCTCTCTTTCCCCACAAAGAACTTGAACATCCATCAAACTATATGATGGATGGAGTAAAATAAATACAACAAACATACTTAAGAAACAAACCATACAAGCAATGAAACATACATTCCAACTAAAAGCAAGCTAAGATCTAACAAATAACATACAACATAAAATGAGCTCAAAGAGTCTACCTTCAAGAGTTCTCCAAAACAAGATTTTCCATCTTTCTTCCTTAAGCAATTCTCTAGCTCCAAAATCCTCAAGCACCAAGCCAATGCTCCAAAAAAAAATGAACCAAAATTTCCCTTTCTCCTCCATGAGGGAGAATTTGAAGAGAAGCCAAAACAATTTCCTTTCCAATGAGGGGGTGACATGTGTCACCCCTCTCCTCACTAAGTCAAAGATTCCTCCAAATTAAATAAAATATAAAAACATATAAAAATACCCTTCTCCCCAAATCACTCAAAAGGAAGGGGGACAAACTTATGTCAATCTCCACAACACACTCATTCCAACAAAGGTGGGGACAAGAAAGAGGCAAAATGGGAGGAAAACCCCTTTTCCTTGAAATTAAGCCCCCTACCCCATAGGTAGGGTCCATGGACCTAATTTCATGCTAAGTGACTCCCAAAACTAAAGGGAGGTCACATGAAATGTCATAATAAGCCCAAATTCGGGTTTGACACTTTTGGGCACAAGTGTAGAGGATGTGGGGCCCACCCAAGGGTGCACATGTGACCCTAATCCCCTCTAATTAATACAAAATAAACCAAACCCAAAACTTAATGCAAGTGGGGACCATTAAGCCCCCAAACCTAATTTATTTAACAAAAATAAAACATTCTACACAAAATAAATTTTACATGACATATTACATCACATATGAGGGTCACTCATGGTGCCCAAAATACAATCAAACTATATGGCCTCAAACAATTAACATGGTTAGGACTTAGCCCCATGGGCCACTTGTGCACAATTTGTGTAGCCACCCTGAAACCCACGTTCTCCTGTGACCTGTCACCTGCACACTCATTGCACACATTAAACGTACATGTCCAATACAAGAGTAAACTAACTACTCACTAATCGAATCAGTTCAAACTTATGGATATCACAACATCAACATAGAATGTACAATCTCACACAATTTGTCATATGTTAGGTATTATAATACATAAAAATGACATATCACCATGCCATCATGTGTACTCATCAAAGAAATCGAATACTCTATAACAACAAGACATGCGACTAAACTACGTATCCAACATGTATCAATTTGACCCAAATCACACATAATGTGTTAGTATCCACAACCTCAAATAAATTGTGTCAATCTACTAATCTAGTCAAATTAGTGCCACGTGCCCAAAATCACCATACATGTCCATGAAGGCCAACCAACATATCATAATGTCCAAAATATGTCAAAATCCATGTTAAGTCATAAGCATGCGGTTTACTGAATTCAGCAGATAATAGATGCTTTAGAAAATTTGGGCACTACATTTGGATACAGGACAAGTAACCCTTGTGTCTAGCCAAAAATCCCAAAAAATATTGGTAAAATAAGACCAATGCCTTATCCACAAATGGATCCAATCTTTTCATGAACTATGAATTCCACAAATAAAAAATTAGCCTAACTAAATTATATTATTCCATAATAAACCAAAATTATCTACTACAATGTGTTGGGTTTTTAAAATGATATGTTTAACAAACCACAGTCAGGGGACAACAAGTCCCTCCTCTTTAATGGGAGAGGTTCCCTTATTGAAAGCAAGCAACAAAACTTATATACAAATGTACAACTTTCAAAGTGTGGATTCTTGATACTTTGAAACTTTTATGCCCAAATATCATCAATACGAAAGAATGGAAGAATTAAGGAGATGAGGAAGGAAGAACATGACAATACCTTTAGGAAATATAGATAGCAGTATAACCTTATATGTATTGAACCAGGGAGTTGCATAATAGAATCATTCACTTTCATAACCAATATAATTCCACAGATGCAAAGTTCCAGAAATCATATAAACAAGAACACAAAGTTTCCTATCATAAAATATGGATGATTCCCAAGTTTCAGACACGGAAAGAAGAAAAGCAGAGGAAGAAAGGGGAAAACTTCTGTATTGATTACTTCAAATCTATTACCTTTACAAAGTACCAGGATCCAACCTAAACAACAACATGGAAAAGCCATTAAATAATTTCCAAGAACGGTTACATTCGGTTATAGAAATGATGAAAACTGATTCAAGAAATCAACGTCCCGATCTTCTCCAATGCCTCGGTCATTTCCATGCCTGGTGGCAAAACTAGATGCATTAAATTGCAGTCGTTCATCTTGCCTCTGCAAACTTTGAATTTGAGTCGTCCACATGGGAGAGATTTAAAATGAAGTGGGCCTGAGGACACCTTTTACATTTTGTGCCCTTTGGAGAAATGGCACTTTGGAACATTTTGGCCCACCCACCCGCTTTTGATATGGTCTTGACACGTGGCCTTACTTGAGTGGGGACAGAGTCACGGTTTACTTTTATAATTTTACCTTTTTTCAATGCGGGCTCAAAAACACAAATTGCTCTGCCGGCCCACCTCCTGCTTTGACCTTCAATGCGGCTTAATATTTGACTTTCTCCCTTGGCATGGGCGGGGCTATGGGTCACTTTTTAACTTTAAGCTCCTTTATGAAAACAAAGCTCAAATTCTCAAATCACCTCGACGGCCCGCTTTCCCACTTTGACTTTTCAACGACATCAAAACACAAAAGGGCCTGCCTCCCCGCTGACGCTTGAAACATGGCCACGTGTCCTTTGCGGGCCAGTTCAATATTTTTACGTTTTTGACTAAGTCCCTTTTGAATGGCGAGGTCATATATCTGACCCTAGACACGTGGAGAGATGGCGCTCATTTGGGACTTGCCTCTGGATTTTACCTTTGAAATTGCACCAAGCTGACATGTGGAGACTTCCACAAACCTTATTATACTTATCCGATTTGGGCCTACTTCCCACTTGACTTATGTTGAACCTTAGACACGTGGAGAGTTGGCGCTCATTTGAGTTTCCGCTTTGGATACGTCTCCTGAAATTATGCCGAGCTGACGTGTGGATCCTTCCGCCGATCTTGGAATTTTCAATGGCCAACTCTGTCTCTCCATTGACTCTGACCACGTGGTGATCTGCACTCATTTGGATATTGGACCTTTGATTTCACTTCTAAAATTGTGTCGTTGAGGCACATGGAGGCTTCGGCGACTGGGCATACTTTGTTAATTCAAACGATCGGTTCTCTCTTTTGGACACAGGGACATGTGGAGGATTGGCACAAATTTGAGAACTTCCCCTGGCTTCGACCCTTGAAGTAGTGTTGATGAGGCATGTGGCATCGTCCATTGAACCTTCCATACTTAGCCGATTTGGGCTTGTTCTGTCTTCATTTTGGACCTGGGACACATGGAAAGCCTGCGCTTATTTGAGGACTGTCCCTTAGGCCCTGCCCTTGGAGTTGCGTCATTTGGACATGTGGAGGCTTCCGTTGTTTCTTGAAACATGAACATGCCACATCCAATCAAATATGTCCGCATACTACCTGTGGATGTTGGGTAGTAATTGATAGGGAAGATACGCCCGTCATTCCCGACTGTGTGAAAAATAAAAAGAAGGGGAAAACTCCATCTGTATGCATGAATTTCTAATTTTTCTCCATGGAATGAAAAAATGCAAACAATACTAGGCTCAATGTGACCCATTACTCCAAGGTACCAACTCAAAATTTTCAAAACTTGACTTCAAAAAGAGGGGAATTTTGAGGGCGACAACAACTTTGGCTCTTTTTGGGGATGACTTGATAGAGGAATGAGGCAAGATCAAGGACCATAGAAAAACTCGGGAAATCAGACCAGTGCCTTATCCATTGGGAAAATAGATTCAAAGGCAAACCAACATAGAAGACAAAACACACGAAAATAAAACAAACCAAAAAGGAAAAATAGAAACAAAACACAAAGGAACAACCCAAAACCAACAACATTGTACACAATATACAAAAGGACTACCTAGTCACCTAGGACTTGAAAAACTTTAGATACTACCCACTATAAGGAAGTGGGAGAGGAGAACCATCCATATAATCCAAATAGAACAAATTTTCTCCAGAAAAATGCCTAATTTTAAAAGGACCAAGCCAAAGGGAATCAAACTTACCATGGCTTCCTCGAGGTTCATGCCTTTTGTCCCACAAAGAGAACAATGTCTCCTACTTGAAAATATTTGGGTCTGGATTTCTTTTCAAACAAAGATTTCACCCTCAATTGATGAGCTGATATTCTATCAAAACCTACAACATGTCTTCATCCATCTTCTGGAGATACATGATCCTCTTATCCAAGGAACTGCAAAACTTGAATCTTCAATAGCCTTCATTAAGTGCAAGGCTGGTAATTCCACTTATTACTGGTAATTGAGCTTTAACACCATACACCACTTGAAATGGAGATATCCCAATTACTCTTCTGAGTGTAATTCTATTTGCCTAGAGAGCATCATAAAGTTTCTTGTGCCAATTCCTCTGAGATTCATTGACAAGATTCCGAATGATGGTTACATTCTTGTTTGTTGATTTTGCTTGTCCATTCCCTTGGGGGTAGTAGTATGAAGAGTGAGAAAGGGAAATTCCATAACCATAGCAGAAATCCATCATCTCAGAAGAAGAAAAATTTGAAGCATTATCAGTCACAATCTTGTTTGGTACCCCAAACCTTATCAATATGTTCTCCTTAATGAAATTACACACCACCTCAGAAGTAGTGCTTTTGACTGGAATGGCCTCTACCCACTTAGTGAAGTAGTCTATAGTAGTTAACACATGAGTATGCCCAACACTAGAAGGTGGGTTAAGAGTTCTAATGAAATCCAATCCCCACTGTTGAAAGGGCTCATCAATCACTATTGGCTTTAGTGGCAAAGTAGCCAACTTAGGTCTCCCAAAAAAATATGGCAGGCTTCACACTTACCTACCAATTTGAATGCATCTCTGAACAATGTAGGCCAATAGTACCTAGCACAAACTATTTTATGAGTAGTGAAAAGAATATAAGTGGCCTCCACAAGCCTGATCATGAAAATTTGAGAACAACTTCTTCTGTTGTTCCTTGTCTACACACTTCAAGAATCTTCCATCTATGCCTCGCTTGAACAAAGCATTCTCCCATAGTACATACTATGCAGACCTTAGCTTAATATCCCTCTTCTCCTTGGCACTCAAGTGAGATGGACACTCTCCATAAGTAAGAAAATGTGCAATATCTGCATACCATTCATCTATTGAACTGAGGAAGAGGACAACAGGAACATCAACTACTTCTTTGGACAACGTTGCATCAGCTCCTTCAACAATAAGTTCACACAAGCCTTTACCCCGACTAGCTTAGTTGGCTTGATATCTAGGTCATATTCCTAGACCTTTGCTACCCAATTACCTCTCTTAGTTCCAAACTCCTATTGTGTGAGAATAGACTTGATGGTTGTATCAGGAATAAGCACAACAGTGAGAATTAAGAATATAAAAATGAAACTGCTTGACAGCTTTGACCACTGCAAAATCATGTTTCTCCATCATAGTATATTTCAACTCATGAGCTTTCAAAACATAGCTCATGAAGGCAATAGGAAGCTCATGATCCTTATAATTCTTCTGAGTCAGCACAACAGCCAGGGTAAACTCTGTAGCATAGCAATAGATGATAAAGTCCTTGTTGAAATCAGGACATGCCAAGATGGGGGTTTTAGCAATGGCTTGCTTGATACCTTCAAATGCCTCCTTACCCTCAGAAGACCAACCAAATTTTTCTTTCCTTTCATCATGTGAGCAATGCTCATAGTCAACTCTGCAAAATCAGGAATGAATCTCCTCAGGAAATTAATCTTACCAAAGAAAGAGTGAACACCCTTTTTACTTGTGGGAAGAGGAATCGCTGAATTGCTTGAACTCTTTCTGGATCTATCTTAATTTCCTCTTTGGAGAAAATATGACCAAAAAAATTTCCTTCAGTGACACAAAAGATAGACTTCTTTGGATTGAGAGAGACTCCATGTTCTCTGCACTTTTGGAGGACTACTTTAAGATGCTTTGAAAGTGATCTGCCCTTGTTTTAGAGAAAACAATCAAATCATCAAGGTACACAACCACACACTTTCCCTTTAAACTTCCAAAATCCAAGTCCATTTCCCTCTGAAAGGTGGCACCAACATTGATAAGACCAAAAGGCATTCTCTTGTAAGAAAAGGTGCCCCAAGGAGTAGTGAAAGCAAGTTTTGTGTTGATCTGGGGTACTGACCTCCACTTGATTGTATCTAGAGAATCCATCTAGCATAGACAACATCTCAGAGCCTATGACAGCTTGCAAAACCTGATCCATCATGGGAAGAGGATATTTGTCCTTTAGAGAATCTTAATTCAAATTCTTGAAATCCACACAGATGTGAATCTCACCATTCTTCTTCCTGACAGGCACAATGTTGGCAATCCATGTTGAATGGTGTATAGGAAAGATGATTTTTGCCTTTAGAAACTTCTGGATCTCCTAAAAAATAGTGTTAGCAACCTTGGGATTGTATTGCCTTTGTTTCTTCTTGAATGGTTTGATCCCAGGTTTCAGAGGGATAAAATGTTGCATCTCCTTTGGCTGGAAAGCCTTGAGATCATCATACGAATAGGCAAGAACATCAGCATACCTTTTTAGCATATTTACTACCTTCTTCTTTTCCTCCTGAGTGCAGCATTTCCCAATGTTCACCATCTTAGGTTCATCAAGACTCCCAATATTAACCTTTTCACACTTAGCAGACTGCTAAGCTCCTTAGGAAGTTTTAGACTTAATGTACCTATCGTGCTTATCAAACAAGTCTTCCAAACTCACCAGCCCTTTAGGGATCTTGTTACCTTTCAATTTGATGCAACCATCTTGATCTATCTCTTCCTTGATATCTCCTTCATTGGAAGATACACACTCTCTAGGAAAGGTCTCACTTCCTTCAAAATACAACTGGTCAAAATTATCCCTAAGCTCCAAGAAAGAGAGAAAAATTTCATGACAATTATTTGCATTATCTGGTATGTTGGGCCTATGAATCATTTCAATGGTAAAATTATCCTAAGAGAAATCTAGATGAGGAATCAACAAAGATCCTGAGACAACTAGAGAATCAGCTCTAGTGTTCCTTTCTCTTGGCACAACTTCAATGGAGAAAGCATCAAGAAACTTGATGGAATCCCAGACAAGATTCCTGTAATGTTTCAATCTCCTATTCTTGACTTGAAAAATATCTCTGACCTATTTCACAATAAGCTCTGCATCACCATGAGCACAAATATTCTTCACTCCCATCTCTTTTTCCATGTTCAATCCAAGTATGAGTGCCTCATATTCAGCTGTATTGTTTGTATTTTCAAAACAGAGCTTGAAGGAGAAAGGATGAATGTTCCCTTCTGGAGATGTCAACACCACTCCAGCTCCAAAACCAGTTGAAGAGAAGCTTCCATCAAACTCCAAAGTCCAAATTCCATTGGGGTCATGAATAACTCCCTTAGGAATCCTTGCCTCATCTTGTGACATGATCATGTAGTTACCATGCCCTACATCCTCATAGAGTATCTGTGCTTTTGGGTCATCAGTCTTTTACACAATGTACTCAGTTTGTTTCTCAGGTAGCAACTTCTTCATTTTTATATTGACCAAGATCAAAGAATGTGACTAGTCCATTTGAATTTCACCTCCTACCTTCTTACAGAAATTTCTACTCAAAGAACATCCCATATGAGGGAGGAATATCAACTACCAAATTGGTGGCTAAGACCCTTTTCCCTAGAAAAGCAGCAAAAGCTACTAGTGTATTTTTAATTCTTCCAACCAAAGGAACTTTCGTAATTTACATGGAATAACTAGAACCAAAGGCACATGTTAGGGTTAGACCCAAAGCATGGGCTACCTTTGCAGGCATTACATTATCTGATGCTCCTGAGTCTATAACACAATTACTAAGTTTATGGCCAACTATGAGAAGAGTCACATAGAATGGTTCAATTTTCTCATTAGGGGAAGTGACTACAACCACAAGGCTTGATTGAGGTGAGGAAGAGGGGGTGGGAAAAAGGCCTTTAGAAGTACTAGATGAGACTTTGGATTTGGAATTTACAAATTTTACCATTTTAGCAAAAGCTTTTGGATGAGTTTGGTAAAACTCTGCCTCTGAAATTTGGATTTTAGTCCTTTTGAGGTGATCAATGATATCGAAAGATCTAGAGGTAGATGGGGCATCATTGCTAGGAACTTGAGAGACTTTTGATCTATCGATTTAGGATTTGAAGGAGAAGGATTTTTGGAAATGTAGGAGGATTAGAATTATTCACCTTTTGTGTGGAGGCAATGGGAATAGGAGCTCCTCTTCTTGCAACAACTAGGATAGTTATAGGAAGCTCCTTAGATTTCTTAGTAGGCTGCACCACTTTCTCTTTTCTGTTTGTTTTCTCCCAAGTCATAACAACATATGACTCACTATTCATATCAGCCACTCTCTCATCATATTCATCTTCATCATCCATACCTTCAGTGGTGAGGAAATGAACTTGAGACCCACCAAGCTCTTCTAGTTCTTCAACTTCTTCTTCTGGTTCTTCATATAGTTCATTACACTCCTCATCATCAGGTTCTTCAACTTCACAAGTTGCATTGATCGGAACCTTGATGGGTGGGCCTTTATTAGCCAATTTGATCTGAGAAGTAGGTAGACGGTTCCTAGGATGAAATTTTTTTCTTGAAATATCCTGGTAAGGGGTATCTTTGAGCCAATTGTTTCTTGAGAGCAATGAGATCATTTGTAAGCTTCTGTACTAATTGATTAGAATTGGCTCCAAGGGAAGAGGAAGAGGAAGAAGCTTTAGATTTGGAGGATTCTCTTTTCAGTTTACTAGACATGATCAAATCATCCTCAACACTGATAGCCAAACGTTGATCAACATCCAAAGTTGCAAGGTTAGCTCTCCTTAGTGCATAACTCACTTCAGGCAACTGGGCATTGAGGAAGAAGCACTTTTGGATTTGATCCACTGGACAAGTGTTCTGTGGAATTTTATTAATTAGCTTGTTGAATTTAGCCACAAACTCCCTCATGGGCTCAAATGGATCCTTCTTGATATGATAAATTTGTGCTAACAGAGCATGCACATCTTCAAGCAGGTTTGAAACACTACTCAAACTGAGTTGTCATGGTATTCCAATTAGTGATAGACCCAATAGGAAGATGGTAGAACCAATCAGTAGCATTTTCCTACAATGTCTCCACAAAAATCCTGACAGAGACATCTTCATGTTCAACTCCAAGAATCCCACATGCAACAATGAAGGTTGCAATGTGTTCATCTAGATGAACCTTCCCATCACCCCGGAACTTGGGAAAAATTTTCCTGTTACCCCTAGGTAACTCATGCAATGGTTGAGGAAGAGCAAGAGGCCCAACCTATTGTCCCCAAGGCAAAAGAACTACCATTTTTGGAAAAATTGACTGAAGGGGAACTGAAACACCAACAAGTATCAAAGCACAGAGATTAGGACTGAGATGCTCCTGAGGAATGCTATCCTTGGAATTTTTGTCTTTAGTAGGAGGTGTGCTTGTAGAATGAGTCCTTCTTTCTCGAAGAGAGAATTTTTGTGCTCTAGAAGTTAAAATGGGATCCTCAACCCCAAGAGCTTTCTTCCCATGTGTATCTTGTAGAGTCGCTTACACAAAAATGATCTTGAAGTTTTCTTATAGAAAGGGATCTGTTTGAAACAAAATCCCAAGAGAGTCGCCAATTTTTTTGGGTTTTTAAAATGATACATTTAACAAACCACAGTCAGGGGAAAACAATTCCCTCCTCTTTAATGGGAGAGGTTCCCTTATTGAAAGCAAGCAACAAAGCTTATATACAAATGTACAACTTTCAAAGTGTGGATTCTTGATACTTTGAAACATTTATTCCCAAAGATCATCAATACAAAAGAATGGAAGAATTAAGGAGATGAGGAAGGAAGAACATGACAATACCTTCAGAAATATAGATAGCAGAGTATAACCTTATACGTATTGAACCAGGGAGTTGCATAATAGAATCATTCACTTTCATAACCAATATAATTCCACAGACGCAAAGTTCCAGAAATCATATAAACAAGAACACAAAGTTTCCTATCATAAAAGATGGATGATTCCCAAGTTTCAGACATGGAAAGAAGAAAAGCAGAGGAAGAAAGGGGAAAACTTCTGTATTGATTACTTCGAATCTATTACCTTTACAGAGTACCAGGATCCAACCCGAACAAAAACGTGTAAAAAGCACTAAATAGTTTCCAAGAATGGTTACATTCGGTTACAAAAATGATGAAAACTGATTCAAGATACCAACATCTGAGCTTCTCCAATGCCTCGTCCGTTTCCATTCCTTGTGGAAAAACTAGATGCATTAAATCATAGTCGTTCATCCTGCCTTTGCAAACTTTGAATTCGAGTTGTCCACATGGGAGAGATTTAAAATGAAGTGGGCTTGAGGATGCCTTTTGCATTTTTTTCCCTTTGGAGAAATGGAACTTTGGAACATTTTGGCCCACCCACCCACTTTTGATATGGTCTTGACACGTGGCCTTACTTGAGTGGGGACAGAGTCGCAGATTCACTTTTATAATTTTTACCTTTTTTTAATGCAGGCTCAAAAACACAAATTTCTCCACCGGCCCGCCTCCCCACTTTGACCTTTGATGCGGGCTTAATATTTTACTTTCTCCTTGGCATGGGCGGGCTATGAGTCACTTTTCAACTTTAAGATCCTTTATGAAAACAAAGCTCAAATTCTCAAATCACCCCGACACCCGCTTTCCTGCTTTGACTTTTCAACGGCATCAAAACACAAAAGGGCCCACCTCCTCACCGACACTTGAAACATGGCCAAATGTCCTTTGCGGGCCAGTTCAATATTTTTACATTTTTGACTAAGTCCCTTTTTAATGGCGGGGCCGTATATCGACCCCTGGACATGTGGAGTGTTGGCACTCATTTAAGACACGCCTCCGGATTTTTCCTTCAAAACTTCACCAAGCCGACACGTGGAGACTTCTGCAAACCCTTTTATACTTAGCCAATTTGGGCCTACTTCCCACTTGACTTATGTTGAACCTTAGAAAAATGGAGAGTTGGCGCTCATTTGAGAATCTGCTTTGGATACACGTCCTGAAATTACGCTGAGCTGACGCGTGGCTCCTTCCGCCGGTCCTAGAATTTTCAACGGCCAACTCTGTCTCTCCATTAACTCTGACCACGTGGCGAGCTGGTGCTCATTTGGAGATTGGCCCTTTGGTTTCACTTCTAAAATTACATCGTTGAGGCACGTGGAGGCTTCCGCCGACCTACTCATACTTAGTCAATTTAAACGATCAACTCTGTCTCTTTTTGGACTGGGACACATGGAGGACTGACGTAAGTTTGAGAACTACCCCTAGCTTTGACCCTTGAAGTTGCGTTGATGAGGCACGTGGCGTCATCCGTTGAACCTTCCATACTTAGCCAATTTGGGCTTGTTCTGTCTTCATTTTGGACCTAGGACACGTGGAAAGCCTGCGCTTATTTGAGGACTATCCCTTGGGCCCTGCCCTTGGAGTTGCACTATTTGGATGTGTGGAGGCTTTCATTACTTTGCTTGAAACATGGCCATGTCGCATCTAATCAAAGATGTCCACGTACTACCCGTGGATGTTGGGAAAAAATTGACGGGGAAGATACACCCGTCATTCCCGACTGTGTGAAAAATAAAAATAAGGGGAAAAACTCCACCTGTACGCCCGAATTTCTAATTTTTCTCCATGGAATGGAAAATGGAAAACAATACCAGGCTCGATGCGACCCATTACTCCAAGGTACCGACTCAAAAATTTCGAAACTTGACTTCAAAAAGAGGGGAATTTTGAGGGTGACAACACAATGTAAACAAGATTTTGATTGTATAAAGAGAGAACATACCGTCGGGTATTAATGAATTATTAGAATCCAAACAATAAAGGAAAACATGCTAAAAACAAGGATATACATGCATAAGAGATAAAAATGAAGAACACTCTTATATACACTATACAAGAACTTTCTTGCTCTCACTTAGTTGAATAAATTATGGAGGTGATTTCCATTGAAAGGAAAATATATAACTTCGTCATGCATATCCCTTTAAAAGAAAGTGTTCTCTCCAATGTGTATATCTATTACATATGGTCCTGTATATAATTGATCAAACTTTCCATGTTTTCATTTGTCATCATGTTTGTTGTCCCAGAGCATCACCAAATCATTTAATTCAAAAATTTGGTAAAATATTTCTTATCAAATAATATTTTCATCTTACTCTTAAATTTCATGCATTTTTCATGGGGATACCTCCCACTTTCATCTAATCGAATGAGTTGATTAATACTATCTACAAATGTGTCAACATCCTCGGTTCACCTATTACAACAATTGGAAAGTGGGGATATCTAGGATTACAGGAAGAGTAGTATTTATACCATAAATCAATTCAAAGGGACTCCTTCCTATGGCCTTTTTGGAGTAATTATGTCTACCTAAATGGAAAACCTCGACTTTTCTTTCAACTTCTTTTTATTATTCTCTAGAATCCTAATAATAGTGATCAAGTTTTTATTCTTGGACTCATCTTGGTCATTCCACCGTGGGTAGTAGTTGGAGGATTAAGTTATATTGATTAAAACTAATCACACATTTTTAGAAATGGGATATCGCTAAAACACATGGCATTATCAACCACAATTTTGTTAGGCATTCCAAACCTGGTGATGAAATTGTTTTAAAAGAAATCCATCACTATTTTTTGAGAACTGTATTTTTTGTTGGGACAAATTCAAACCACTTTGTGAATTAATCATTAGAAACTACAATCTACTGTCCACAACTTTACTAATCACTAATTCCTCTAATGAAATCCATTCCCCATTGTTGAAAAGGGGTTGTTCCATTGATTGGAACTATAGAGATAGAAATAAAATCATTTAGCCTATCATATAAAAAATTGACATGGGTCACGTCTCCTTACTACCTTAATAACATCCATAAATAATGATGGCCGCTAATAAATAGCTCAAACAATCTTTTGAGCAGTAGATTGTGATGCATAGTAACCTCCACATAACCCATGATGTAATTATGTAATAAAGTTTGTAGAATGTTATTCATTGATTGATCTCATATAACTCCTTTTGGATTCATCCAAGTCAATCCTTCCTTAGTAATCACATACTTTTTTATATCTAATTTGAGATATATACATTTATATTTATCCAAATGAGGTAGGAAACTCATATGTTTCAAGTAATACATAATGTATTTATAATAATTTGATCCAAAAAACTCACCCTCACTATTTTCTTATAAATTAACCTTAACATCCTCCAAGTTTGATTGTGTCAACAACATGTCTAGTCCTTTTCCCCTCATAAGATTAATAGTATGCACCTAAATTTGAAACTCTTATGTTATATTTACCCATTTTCACCTCTTACCAGAATTTTCTAGATGAGTCAATATATCCTTAACCATTGGATGGGACACATACACTTTGATCTTTGAACTAAGAATATATGATATAAAATATTTCATTTCTTTAACTAGAGAATAAGCTTGTTTTTCCATAAGAGTGTAGTTTAATTCAACATGCTACAATGATTTACTATAAAATATATGATTTGTTCATGTCCATCATCATTCTTCTACAAAAAACAACATTTATTGTATGAATGTCGAGAAAATGAAAATATTTATCGTAATTTGGGTTGTCCAGAATTGGTGCTTTCTTGAGAGACTCCTTCACATTGGAAAATGAACCCTCTACTTTAGTATTTCACTGAATCACCTAGTTTTTCTATAGCATTTTGGTGATAAGGATGGCAATTTCAGTGAATTTTGATACAAAATTCTGTCAAAATTGATTTGCCCAAAAATGATTGAATACCTTTGTTGGAGTGTGGGAGAAGAATTTCATCAATAGATTTCACCCTTTTAGGATCAATCATTACACCTTATTTAGACACAACATTCCAAAGAAACTTACCTCTTTCCATTCCAAAAATGCACTTCTTGGGATTAAGAGAGATTCCAAATTCTCTACACTTCTAAAATAATTATCTAGATGTACCACATGGTTATCTCTCTTCTTGTAAAAAAACATCATATCATCTTGATAGACTACCATGATATCATTAATTAAATTGGCAAAATCATAATCCATTTCCCTCTGACATGTAGCTCCAACATTGATGAGACAAAATGACATACATATGTACACATATGTGCCCCAAGAAGTTGTAAATGTAGTCTTAAACCTTTCTAATTCTTTGACTACAAATTTAATGTAACTAGAGAATCCATCTAGCATTGACACAATTTTTAATATAGTGACCTTTTACAATAGATGATCCATATTGGGAAGTGGATAATTTTCCATCAAACACATCTTACTCATATTTATGAAATCCACACATAACCTGATATCTTCCTTCTTTTTCCCGATCGGAACTAGATTGGAAATGAAGAGAACAACATATACTAAATGATTCACCTTCCTTGAATTTTTTTGAGTTCAACCTCCATTTTTTTGACAATGTTGGATTGACGGTTCTTTGTTTTTTATTAAATGGTTTTTCATCAAGATGCAAATGGATTGCATGTTGAAACAATCCTCTCCATAATCTTTCAAATAATCATAAGACCGAGGCCATGTAATCTTTGTACTTTCTCAACATTTTGACTAGAGTTTTTCTCATATTCCTTCATGCACTTACTAATGAAGAAAATCCTAGGACATATAATAGTACCAAAATTAATCTCCTCGTTATCATGAATTTTTGGTATATATCTCACTATCTTGCCCCATATTTACCATCAAAATCTATTTCTAGTGTTATTGGTCCTCTTGGGATCTTATTTTTTTTCAATTGAATTATTTTATAACCCAAGAGAACCTATTTCCCTTCTTGATTTTCAATAAAGGATTCCAAATCCATAATTCAATATTCAAACTTAGTTGTATTTTCATAAATTTGAGAATCTGATTATCATCTTCAAAAAATTTCCCATTGTTTGCATTAGTAGGGATATATGGCATTGCCAACAATTCAATATCTTCTCTATAGAAAGGAGCTGTAACATAAAATTTATAAAGAGATACATGAATAACAAGATGACTCAGAAAAACATTTAATGCTTTATCCATGTGTATAATGTTGAACAAGCTAAAAAGCTTGGGTGAGTCCCAAACGACATTCATATATTGTTTCATCCTTTCATTCCTAGTTGAATATACTTTTATCATTTATTGTATAATCAAATTAGAGCCTCCCTTAACAAAAATGTCTTCACTTTCAAACTTGTAGGCCATGATTAAAGAAATAAACAAAGCCTAGTACTTTTCCAAACTGTTTGTACAATCGAATATAACTTATAAAAAAACCTAAATGTAGTTACTTGTGGGGAGTATAACACAATTTCAACCCCTACCCCTCGTTTTAAACATGTCTCATTGAATAACATAGTCCATAAAATATCAAAAACAACATTACTAATTTTTGGGAAACAATGAGGGTTAACACGGTTTTCAATGAAATAAGTGTTCCCCATAAAATTCTCCACATCCACATCTACGTACAATACCTCATTTAAGGCTCGTTATAGATCTTTAATTAGATATAACATTATTTATTATTTACAAAGCTTAAATTTCTCTCCTTAAAGTGGGATATTTACAAAATACATATTCATTTCTCTACTTCGTCTAATCGAGGCAATCCACTTATGTGAAAACAACATACTCCATTTGGGAGGGTGATCCACTACCATAACATCCATGGCCAAGAACTTCCCAAAGTAAGCTACAAGTTAAACTACAAGTACCATAACACATCCCACCCCGTAACCTCTCTAGAATCAATGGCGTAACACCTACCATATGCGGTTGAGATCCTTATTCCCAATTAATTCATAACTATCAATTACATTACATTGTAGGAATCCCATAAGTCTAATAGGTAGCTATGTAATAGCCACCCAATCACAACAATCACAAGAAATGTAGTGTAGAATGGATCAACATCTAGGTTACTCTCAACTAGTGATGTGCCTTAATATGTTTTAGGCACATCATATATAATTTCACTTATTTCCTTAGGTGCAACAAGAATCATGGGTGGAGAAGTAGAGCTTTGGGTTCCAAAGAAAGTAAATGCTCTATTCTTGTGCTCAAAGATGAACAATAGCTCAACTAATGGGACTATAATTTTAAATTGGTTAAGGAAAAAAAACCATATCACATGAATTGTATTTAGGAATGGGTACATTTGAAGGTGGTGGTAGCATTAATATCAATGATATATGAAGCAAGAGCTTTTGAAAAGGAATTTCTCAAATCAAAAGATGGAGAAACATTATTTCTATTTGGGTTTTTAGGCTCAGTTTTCACTCTTTTCCTCTAATTTTTAGTATTATTTTTATAGCAAGAAGACCTCTTGTTCACATTGGTAAGAAGAAGATTCTTAATTTTTAACCCTTTCACAAAAATTCTCTGCTTCGTGAGTTGTGGTGGAATAATTTTCTATTCTCGATTAAAAAATTCCCTTTGAACAATATCATCTTTCTTCTTGTCATTCTTCTCAAGTGAAGCATCTTTCGGATTCTATGGTACACTTGAATTCTTATAATTTGTAAATTTATTATTGCTTTTCACTTGATACTTTGCAACATTAGTGATAGCTACGATATCGTCATGAGTTCAACCTCCATTTTTTTACAACGTTGGATTGACGGTTCTTTGTTTTTTCTTAAATGGTTTTGCATCAAGATGAAAATGGATTACATGTTGAAACAAATCCTCTCCATAAGCTTTCAAATAATCAAATGACCAAACCATGTAATCTTTGTACTTTCTCAACATCTTGACTAGTGTGTTTTTCTCGTATTCCTTCGTGCACTTACTAATGAAGAAAATCCTAGGAGATATAATAGTACCATAATTAATCTCCTCATTATCATGAATTTTTGGTATATATCTTGCTATCTCATCCCATATTTAACATCAATATATATTTCTAGTGTTATTGGTCCTCTTGGGATCTTATTTGTTTTCAATTGAATTGTTTTATAACATAGGAGAACCTATTTCCCTTATTGATTTTCAATAAAGGATTCCAAATCCATAATTCAATCTTCAAACTTAGTTGTATTTTAATAAATTTGAGAATCGATTATCATCTTCAAAAAAAAATCCCATTGTTTACATTAACAGCTATATATGGCATTGCAAACAATTCAATATCTTGTCTATAGAAAGGAGTTGTTACATAAAATTTATAAAGAGATACATAAATAACAAGATGACCCGTCATGAAACATTTAATGCTTTATCCATGTGTATAATGTTGAATGAGCTGAGAAACTCAGTGTGAGTCCCAAACAACATTCATATATTGTTTCATCCTTTCATTCTTAGTTGAGTATACTTTTATCATTTATTGTCTAATCAAATCGAGCCTCCTTAACAATAATGTCTTCACTTTCAAACTTGGAGGCCATGATTAAATAAATAAACAAATCCTCATACTTTTCCAAATTGTTTTTACAATCAAAATCTAACTTATAAAAAAACCTAAATATAGTTCCTTGTGGGGAGTATAACACAATTTCAAACCCTACCCCTCGTTTTAAACATGTCTCATTAAATAACATACTCCATAAAATATCAAAAACAACATTACTAATTTTTGGGAAACAATGAGGGTTAACTGGTTTTAATGAAATAAGTGTTTCCTACAAAATTCTCCATATCCACATCTACATACAATACCTCATTTAAGGCTCTTTATAGATCTTCAATTAGATATAGAATTATTTATTATTTACAAAACTTAACTTTCTCTCCTTAAAGTGGGATATTTACAAAATACATATTCATTTGACTTCTTTTTCTAATCGAGGCAACCCACTTATGTGAAAACAACATACTCCATTTGGGAGGGTGATCCACTACCATAACATCCATGGCCAAGAAATTCCCGCAGTAGGCTACAAGTTAAATTACAAATACCCTAACGTATCCCACCACGGGACCTCTCTAGAATTGATGGCGTAACACCTACCATATGCAATTGAGATCCTTATTCCCAATTAATTCATAACTATCAATTACATTACATTGTATGAAGCCCATACATCTAATAGGTAGCTATGTAATAGCCACCCATTCACAAGAAATGTAGTGTAGAATGGATCAACATCCAGTGACTCTCAACTAGTGATGTGCCTAAATATATTTCAGGGCGCCTCATATAGAATTTCACTTATTTCCTTAGGTTCAACAAGAATCGTGGGTGGAGAAGTAGAGATTTGGGTTCTAAAGAAAGTAAATGCTCTATTTTTGTGCTCAAGGATGCACAATATCTCAATTAATGGGACTATAATTTTAAGTTGGTTATGGAAAAAAACCATGTCACATGAATTGTATTTAGAAATGAGTACATTTGAAGGTGGTGGTAGCTTTAATATCATTGATATATGAAGCAAGATATTTTGAAAAGGAATTTCTCAAATCAAAATATGGAGAAACATTATTTCTATTTGGGTTGTTAGGCTCAATTTCCACTCTTTTCCTATAATTTTTAGTATTATTTTTAGAGCAAGAAGACCCTTGTTCACATTGGTAAGAAGAGGATTCTTAATTTTGAACCCTTGCACAAAAATTCTCTGTTTGGTGATTTTTGGTGGAGTAATTTTCTATTATGGATTAAAAAATCCTTCTTAACAATATCATATTTCTTATTGTCATTCTTCTCGGGTGAAGCATCTTTCGATTCTATGGTACACTTGAATTCTTATAATTTGTAAATCTATAATTTTTTTTCACTTGATACTTTGCAACATTTGTGATAATTATGATATCATCATGAGTTAAACCTCCATTTTTTTGACAACGTTGGATTGACGGTTCTTTGTTTTTTCTTAAATGATTTTGCATCAAGATGCAAATGGATTGCATGTTGAAACAAATAATCTCCATAAGATTTCAAATAATCATAAGACCAAGCCATGTAATCTTTGTACTTTCTCAACATTTTGATTAGATTTTTTTCTCATATTGCTTCGTGCACTTACTAATGAAGAAAATCCTAGGAGATATAATAGTACCAAAATTAATCTCCTCATTATCATGAATTTTTGGTATATATCTCACTATCTCGCCCCATATTTAACATCAAAATCTCTTTCTAGTGTATTGGTCCTCTTGGGATCTTATTTATTTTCAATTGAATTATTTTATAACCCAAGATAACCTATTTCCCTTCTTGATTTTCAATAAAGGATTCCAAATCCATAAGTCAATCTTCAAACTTAGTTGCATTTTCATAAATTTGATAATCTAATTATCATCTTCAAAAAAATTCCCATTGTTTACATTAGCATGGGTATACGGCATTGCCGACAATTCAATATCTTCTCTATAGAAAGGAGTTGTCACATAAAATTTATAAAGAGATACATGAATATCAAGATGACTGAAAAAACATTTAATGCTTTATCCATATGTATAATTTTGAACGAGTGAGAAACTTAGGTGAGTCCCAAACGACATTCATATCTTGTTTCATCCTTTCATTCCTAGTTGAATATACTTTTATCATTTATTGTATAATCAAATTAGAGCCTCCTTAACAATAATGTCTTCACTTTCAAACTTGAAGGCCATGATTAAATAAATAAACAAAGCCTCATACTTTTCCAAATTTTTGTGCAATCAAAATCTAACTTATAATAAAACCTAAATGTAGTTCCTTGTGGGGGATATAACACAATTTCAACCCCTACCCCTCATTTTAAACATGTATCATTAAATGACATAGCCAATAAAATATCAAAATAAACATTACTAATTTTTGGGAAACAACGAGGGTTAACTCGGTTTTCAATGAAATAATTGTTCCCATAAAATTCTCCACGTCCGATTCTATGTACAATACCTCATTTAAGGATTTTTATAGATCTTCAATAAGATATAGCATTATTTATTATTTACAAAGCTTAAATTTATGTCCTTAAAGTGCGATATTTACAAAATATATATTAATTTGATGCTTCCTCTAACTAAGGAAACCCACTTATGTGACAACAACATACTCCATTTGGGAGGGTGATCCACTACCATAACATCCATGGCCAAGAACTTCCAAGAGTAAGCTACAAGTTACACTACAAGTACCCTAACACATCCCACCCCTAACCTCTCTAGAATCAATGGTGTAACGTATACCATATGTAGTTGAGATCCTTATTCCCAATTAATTCATAACTATCGGTTACATTACATTATAGGAAGCCCATAAGTCTAATAGGTAGCTATGTAATAGCCACCCATTCACAAGAAATGTAGTGTAGAATGGGTCAACATCCAGGTGACTCTCAACTAGTGATGTGCCTAAATATATTTTAGGCACCTCATATATAATTTCACTTATTTCCTTAGGTTCAACAAGAATCGTGGGTGAAGAAGTAGATCTTTGGGTTCCAAAGAAAGTAAATTCTCTATTCTTGTGCTCAAGGAAGCGTAATAGCTCAACTAATGGGGATATAATTTTAAATTGGTTAAGGAAAAAAACCATATCACATACATTGTATTTAGGAATGGGTACATTTGAAGGTGGTGGTAGCATTAATATCAATGATATATGAAGCAAGAACTTTTGAAAAGGAATTTCCCAAATCAAAAGATGGAGAAACATTATTTCTATTTGGGTTTTCAAGCTCAGTTTCCACTCTTTTCCTCTAATTTTTAGTATTATTTTTAGAGAAAGAAGACCCCTTGTTCACAATGGTAAGTAGAGGATTCTTATTTTTAACCCTTTCACAAAAATTCTCTGTTTGGTGAGTTGTGGTGGAGTAATTTTCTATTCGGAATAACAAAATCCCTCTTAACAATATCATCTTTCTTATTGTCATTATTCTCGGTGAAGCATCTTTTGGATTATATGTTACACTTGAATTCTTATAATTTGTAAATCTATAAAAAAAATCACTTGATACTTTTCAGCATTAGTGATAGCTTCGATATCTTCATTTAATGGCCTCCCACTATTGTACTTTTTAATCATTTGATCTGTTAATTATTCGAAATATTTTACTGAATACTCATAATTTTGTGATACATTGATTGAACCTTAACTACAATCAAGAATATAAAAAATTCCAAAATTTTCTGATCATTATTAACATGATAAGAACACACACTAGCTGAAGCAAACACATAAGAAGGATGAAGCATGATCTATTCATCAAACTATATTGATTCTTCATGCTGATTCATTTCATTAGTACTAGCAAAACAAGTGTCAAGTGTTTATTTTTCACAACCTCGGTGTTCAAGCCTTATTTCTATGTGAAAAGGATTCTTCCCTTTGTTATCATGGGCGAGACCCTCTATCTTGATTTTGTAGTCTATCATTTATGTATTGTTTGTGTTGAATTGGAGGCAATAATTTCTCATTTCTAGCCACTCTACAAGACAACGCTTTTAGATCCCCCATCATCTTATCTAATTTATCATTAACATTCAATGAGGTGCTTGGAGAAATATTATTAGTTGGTGGGATGAGTTTCACATCATCTCATTTGGACAATCTTGTATTTCATAGAAGTCAATTTGTCTAATTTTTCTCTATTAAAGGGCAAGGAGTTCACACATTACATCTAAATACATTTTAGGTCATAGTTATTCGAAACCATATTATGACCAATATAAGTATGTTTTGTGTTATGAGGATGATTTGGAAGGGGAGTATTATGAAAAAAGTATGAGTGA
Source organism: Taxus wallichiana var. yunnanensis (assembly GCA_018340775.1). Classification (NCBI taxonomy): domain Eukaryota; kingdom Viridiplantae; phylum Streptophyta; class Pinopsida; order Cupressales; family Taxaceae; genus Taxus; species Taxus wallichiana. The sequence continues at coordinate 60,388,456 of CM031242.1, read as the reverse complement.
TAAGATATTGTCTTGGTTCTTCTTTCAATTCTATCAAAGGATTGTTGGCTAAGTTTGGAAAATTCAGGAAACAAACTCTTTAAATGAAGGTTTATATTGAGACACTTTTTTCTTACAATCAAAGGTGAGGAGAAAATGTTACAATATTTTCTAGAGGAATGGTTGTACTAGTAATTTCATAAATGAAAGGAGATTCAACTACAAGAATGATCCTTTCACTTAATGATTCAAAACAAAAGAAGATGATTCATTATTTTCATCAATATTCTCAATTAAAATATTCTCTCCACAATTTAAAAGGGACAAAACAAAAGTATGCTCATATTTTTGGGCATGATAAATACCTCGCCATTGCACAAGCTTCTAAATCTTCTTCACATTAATTACCAACTTCACCAAAGTGGGAGTTCTAGATGCCTTTTAATGGATATGTTTTAAAGACATATCATAGCCCTTTCAACTTGTAAAGTTTAAGTCACAAGAACGAACATAAGATAAAAGAACAACATATGAATAGATAATTGATAAATATATGGGGTAAATTGTTTAAAATATGAAGGAGTTTCCAAGACCTCAAAGTTATACATAATTAAAACACACAGACTTCATATATGAGGTATATATGAAAATATCAACAATATAACATGATATTTTTACTCATATTTCAAAATACAATGACTAAAACTATAAAGACCACAAATAACACCGCAATTATCAAAAATAAGATAGAAATGGACGCCAATTTGTTGATAAACAATGAAAAAATGTGTGGATATGAGATTTAGGCATAAACAAAGGACCACAACCAAAGGATGAAATATTAAAACTAAACTTGTGCATCCATGACAATGATGCTAATTTTTTTTCGCTCTCGGATATTTACCACAAGGTGCAAATGAGTGAAGAGAGTAGGATAATTCATTATGGCTAGATACTTCTTCACCAAGTAGGGGTAAATTTAAGGTCAAAAAAGTGGGAGGTGGTTAACTTCCTACTCTTTGGGATCTATGAAACCCGTGGATAGACCTTAGAACAACCTAAAATATTGTAAAATAACAAGGATTTTTCAAGTATAATGTAATAGACCTAGATAAGAAGTATATATACTATGATTTCCTACCCAATTTGATGTCACAATTACGAAGAATAAAAAATCTAAATAAGTTCGGAAAAGGTTGCAAGAAAATAGTTTTTACAACAAAAATATCCATGATCTATAAGCTAGTTTCTCTCTAGATAGATAGAATTCTAAAAGGAAGGATTATAAATATGAATCTAGAGTTATAAAAATTAAACCTTAAAGGATTTGTAAATATAAAGGGATAGTTTAGTAAGGTACATGGTTCATTGAGAATGTTACTAAAAAGGTGGTTATATGAACAATGAATGATTCTTGAAGTCTATTGGGAAAGGCGAATCCATAACTTAAACAAAATGAGATAATGAAAACCAATAGAGGAAACCAATCTACATGATTACTACAAACAAAAGTATTAATTTAGATATATAATGAGATGATCCTACACAAACCCTTCATTACTTATCGAACAAAATATCACGAATGACAATACATTGATTTTGAAACAATTGTGGAAAACACATAGAAGTGAAATCATGTAAGGATTTAATAAATAAAAATTTACAAATGTATAAAAGACATAGAAAAGTACCTCAATACTAAAAATATGCATATTCAATTGTTTCTAACAAATCTAAAACGTGTGTTCAACATCTTATGATAGTTTCATTTGAACCAAGAAAGGTTGCCATTAATTAATTGCTCAAAAATATGAAACAAAATGCTAAATTAGGAAATAATTTTTTCTCATGAGATAAAAAATAGGATGAAGGATTTATCCTCCAACTTATAAAATCCCCTTTGCAGAAATGGAAAGAAAAGGTACTCAAAATATTCCTCCATAAGAAATCAAAGGTTGAGGAAGAGCCATTGTCGCACTAGTTGAAAACAAACTATTTGCCAATGAGTGAAGAGATAAGAGCCTTCCCAAATCACTCTTGTTAATTCAACATTGAAAGAAACACATGTTTTTCCTAGAAGCAAGATAATTTTGACATCAATGTAATCCTTGAGAAAGAAAAAATGGAAATCTTTAGAGAAATCACATGTGCACCCTTGAAATCAGGAGAATGGATGGAGATGAGGATGTCATTTGTTGATAAGATCATGATTTGAATTTTGGACCACTATAACAAATCATCCATGATCCACAACTTGTTTAACTCCCTTATCTGCATTTGGTGGGGCCATGAAGGAAAACAACCTTGAAGGCATTCTCTAGAAGAAATCAAAATGACCCAAAGCCTATGAAAGTGACCTAAAGACCATTTGATCTGATTACACGAGAAAAGATGCCCAAAAATCTATCTTGAAAATATCATATATATTTTACCATCCTCTTTGAAACATATCTCAAATCAAATCTCTTTGAATTATTCTCGCCAATGGTACCAACCACTTGTAAAATGGAGGTTTTAATCAAAATATATGAGTAAAATACCAAATCCTTGTCGTGCCTCTTTAACGTCCCCCGAGCTCATTTTAACGTTAGGTGAAACTTCAAATTTTAAGGTAGTGAGTGGTACTTTAGTGAATCTTAGGGTTAACCGATTCGCGCCATGTGTTAATTTTTGGGCATGTCCTCTATTGGTGATTCACATTTGTTAGAGGGGATACGAAGGCTTACAAGGCCAAGAGTGCTAATGTTTTCCGTGTCTCTCGAATGTCTTCTCGTGTTTCTCATCGATGTCATGCAAAGTCAAAAGTGATAAACCTTAACCTTAAGACAAATATTTGAAAACCTTGAATTTAAATGGTCAAAAACCTCCTCCCTTTCCACTCTTCATAAATCAAATCACTATAAAGTGCAATACTTTAAAATTAGGGATCTTAACTTTAGAGAAACTTTGCGAGAATGTTGGATGTTGATTGCCACCACACATCCTATCTTATCACTCGTATTAAATCGATGCACTTCAATTTTTGGATTTTTAAAACAAGGCCTCAAGATAGTACTATATGTTGATCACACCACATTTCCTCAAAGACACTTATCACACATTAGTACTCTAAAAGGTCTTGAGGCGAGGGTTAAAAATTTAAAATTTTCAAGAGTTTTGAATTCTAATAACCACAACTTGGAATGCATCCGTCTAAAGCACTTTGAAAAATATGAAAATGTTGTTAATTGCGAAACACTTCATGGAAGGTAGGAAGACCAATGACTTCCATTTGTTAGCTTGTGCCACTTGTCGAACATCCACCACCGAAGCGGTGAAAAACATGAAAAGTGACTATGTCCAAAGGTTTGGAGACATCGTTGAGTGACATGTGCCCCTTATTTAATCAATTTAACTTGATATCCTTTCTCCAATATAAAACCAAAGGATCATAATGTCATTTTATCATCTTGAGAGAACAACACCTTTAAAAATCCAAGTTCTTTTTGGATCCAACTGCATAATAACAGAGTAAACAAGGGAAAGAATTTTTATGTGTTTTAATAATTAGAGTGCCCAAAAATGTTTATATTCTAACATTTCAACCCTTGAACTCTAAAATTTCAACTATAAGGCCCCCAAAATGACATGAAAATTTTTGGGTTCCAATAGGAAGGATGTAGGAGGATTATAATATGGAGGAGGGTTTGAGTGATGAGGAAGAAATTATTCTGAACATATGAGGAGGAATATTTGGTTTATAATGACATGGAAATTGCTACAACAAAGATAAAAAAACAATATATTTTAGCATTTACCTAGAGTCATTATTTAATTATCATTGTTAGTTGTGCTTAATTTCCTTTTGTATTTAAATTTTTATTTTATATTGTTTAATCAGTCCCTTTTCATTATAGGATGGATCATGATGGGGGCCATTTGTTGTATTTTGCAAGTACAATGCATGTACTAAGCTAGGGGAAAGAAATTCACCAAATTCTTAAGGCTTAACCTACACGGGTTATAATCACATGACACCCCTTTTGCCCATCTAAAAAAGTGTGGATGTAAGTTTATCAAAAATATTTGAATCACCATTAAAATGTACATTTTATAGGGGAAAAAGGGAGGGCAACATTTATGTAGTGTTGAAGAGGTGGAAGGACTTGCAACAAAGTTGCATCATTGATAGAGTTTGCATGAGGTATGGAAAATAAATGTTTGGGATACTAAGCATGAGAGGAAAGAAAGAGGTTGAGGAGGAAATTAAATTGTATGATGTTGAGGAGAAGTGGTGCAAGAGGATGGTGTCATTGTTAGAGAGGAGATGATTAAATGAAAATACGGTGAAATATATTTTTATCACATATTTTTTGGGTACAATTATTAATTTTAATGTGTTTCAATTTATTTTAAGCTAAATGTTTTTCATTTCAGAGTGGGGAGGAACATGAATGGCTTGTGAAGGAATATGGAAACTTAAATCCCTCAATGGCTATAGGATTCAATGAGGTAAGATGTTGATTCAAAGTTTCAATTGATATTTTTGTAATTTATGCATGTAATATTTGAATACATTTTTTCTAATTTGTTGTGTATGAGTTTGATATTTCTCTCCATCAAATTTTGGATCAATGTAAAAAGGAAAGAACTTAAATAACATGGTACAAAACAACATTCAACAATATGTAAAAGAAAACTGTGACTTTGAGTTTGATTACGTAATATCTCAAATAACAATGTAAAAACTAATTAGTCATTTTATAGGATAGAGAAGACATGAAACAAAAGAAAAATATGATATTTTCCAATTATGAACAAAATATGTGCAGCCTCAATTTAATTTTGGATGTAACAGAGATAGAAATGGAAAAGACCACCACTTCCACATACGATGGACATGAGGTAAGACATAACTTCAATTTAACATATGCATTGACATGTTGAAGTTAATTTAACTTGCAAGTGTCATAAAATATCTAAATTTTTCTTTGGACTATTACAACCATCTATTGGGGATCAAGACAAAGGTGAGGAAGAGAATATAGATTTAGGCAGAGAGAACTTGAGGTAAGAAAATAGTCCTCTCCAATGAATATATTAGTGTATTTATCTTTATATTGTTGGACCACGATTTCCGTTAGACCAAAACCCATAGGTGTTAGTCTCCGCTACAATCGCCAGAGTTAGGATCTACGAGAGGTGGTTAGTCCATGTCATGAAACTCACGGGGAGTGCTGGACACACATGCCAACAATCTCCCCCTCAGCGTTACCCAAGTGAGTTTCGAACTCGAGACCTATCGCTCTGATACCATTTGTTGGACCACGATTGTCGTTAGACCAAAACCCATAGGTGTTAGTCTCATTTCTGATCGCGAGTTAGGATCTACAAGAGGCGGTTAGTCCATGTCACAAAACTCACAAGGACCGCTGGACACACATGCCAACATATATGTCATACACTTTGATTTAAAAAAATAAAATACAACCATATATTACAAAAGAAGAGAGGGACGACAAGATTGGAAAGTGTTTATAGAGGGTTGGTGAGGTAAGAGTTTACTTCAATTATACACATGATTTTCAAAATTAAAGTTTATATGATAATATGCTTTAAATTTTGCATATGTTCTATGAACCATTTGTTGATGTGGAAGAAGTGAATCTTATGAATGATGATGGGTTAGATATGTACATAGACCATGAGTTGGTGGGATAAGGTGAAGTATTTTATGTGGATGATGATGCAACTTTCCATGTAAATATAGTCCCAAGAGGTTCTGTAGTGATTTCTATCCTTCATGCCATCGACCACGAATACCCCTACCGTATCCCATATCCTTCGTGTATATGTTGGAAAATGCATGTAATTGTTTACCATTTAGCTTATATTTGATCTTAGACGCACCATACGGTTACCATTTTGTCTTCTTACATGTATTTTTATATTACAATTGAATTTTATTATCTATTGTATTGGTGATGGGTTGTTTTGTCACAGGAAGAGGTATTGGATGAGGGGAAGTAGGGCTTAAAAAAGCATGCACACGATCATCCATAAAACCACAAACCATGAGAGTGACTAGGCCATTACTCACAAGGACCCAAAAAAGAAAATATTTTATGGAAGAGTCAATTCTCTTATGTTTAATAGACAACACATGCGAAAGTGACATTATTGGAATTCAAACATTTTGTGATTACTTCATCATGTGATAATAATGGGGTGTAATAACCTTGTAATATGAGAACGTTCTCATTACATTTGATTATTTTTTGGTTATAATCCATTCATCCTTGTATTTTATTGACTTTGATATTTACACCTTTTCAAGATTCCAATTACTTGGTACTACAAATTAAATATACTTGTGACAAGTAGTAAAATGTAACATTTTAGCTCCAAATTTCCATGTGTTTGATTGTCTATTATTATATTAATTGAAATTTGTTTTCATTTCATGAATCATTTGCAAAAAATGTATATTATAAGTCCTCTTGGTATCATTTATTCGATTTTGATGCATAAATTTCACAAATTATTTGCAATAAAGAAACTCTCAAACAATTCCACAACACAATTTTATATTATCCATGTATAAATGTGTATGTAATTATATGCATTTCTTCCTTAGGATTGGTGTTTATGATTTTTACTCGTGGTATGTTTTTTTCCGTGTTATATACTATTTGGAGGAAACATTTCTTGTTTTCCTCTTGTCCTCTTGGAAAAATGTGAAAGGATGAGTTATTTTGAGCTCATGCAAAAAATGGTGAATTGCTAAGAACTTTGATAAGATTTGAAAACCTCTTTTTCGATACATTCTCGACCTAGCTCATTCATGTTTTATTTTGGATAAAATGGTAAAGTTTGTAATATTAGTAAAATTATAATGTTCCTTGTTAAGTTCAAAAACTAGGTGTTTGTTGTTTCAATAAGTGACAATGGAATTTTTCGAGATGTGGTAGTGTGGAATTTGGATTTTCATAGTGGAAACTTAAATAAACTTTTAAACAAAACAAAATTGTTCTATCATTTATTGGTTTTCTAAATCAAAATTAATGGGTTTGTTATATGATATTTGAGAAAAGGTTCAAGATATGGAAACTTTGAGACATACTTAATAATTTATTTAACTATGTGGTTATGTAGGAGATAGTTACATTTTATGTTGTGTACCTTGGTGTGTACTATTTACACCCTTGTAATAATGGTTTCCAAATCTAACCATTCCCCTTTTTCATTAAGCTTTGTGTTACATGATCCTTCATCCTTGACCTGCATAGGAATAGTGCAAATGTAAGGGCTGATTTGAGGGCCTTGTGAATAGTTTTTCCATTTGTTAAAGATAAGTGCAAACTAGGAATTGAATCCTCGTGTAAATATGGAAGATTTTTCGCTCTTCTCATATAGTTTCTATGATGCCCATGGGTGGATTCATGCACAACATGTGCATACACTTGTTAACCATTCTAAGATGAAAATTGTTGTTCACTTAGCTCATCCCTCAAAAATATCCTTAAGAGTCACCTTTATGTTGTACATCCACTAATGTTGAACCTTGTAGAGAATTTGGATGATGATGCTAATAAACCCTTTTGTAGCTATAGCCTTATTTATTAATAGAATCTTATTCCAAGATACATTTGATGTTGAACAAAGTTAGGGTTTGGTGGGACATGTCTATTGAGATAAACGACTACGTGGTAAAATGTGATACCTTTGAGTGGTCATTATTCTTACCCCTTTCCAAAGTGGCTTACGGAAGGAAGTCTATTTATAAGGGAGGTGGATGTAGTTCCCACCGGTTTCACTCTTTTTTAATGACGTTAACTCGGTTTATTATTCATGATTGAGACATTGGAATTAATAATATCATGGCTATTTAATTTTTATAATTATGATTTTTGTCATCATTAATTGCTAACTTGTTATTTTCGGGATGATGTATGAGGCATATAATGCCAAATTAATACTTTTATCATTATTGATTGGTTTAGTTGCAATGTTATGGATATTGTTAATCTTGGACTCACATGAATGGTATTTTGGATATATTATGTTATCATGGTTATTGATCTCATTGATGGATGGTTATGGCATAATCGATTTGGATGGTTTATTATATGGACTTTGATGGATTTGTCAAGTAACATGCATTTTGTATAAGATTGTGAAACATGTCATGGCTGATTGTATTGATTTATAACATCTTGTATAATTAATGAATAAATTGTAACTAGTTGGATAGATTGTAGGTGTACGGATTATTTATTTAGATGCATGTGATTGTTTCATTTAGCATATTTTATTGAGCATGTATGATGTTTGCAATTGAGTGTGTAGGTGATAGGTTCACGCCACAGGAGAACATGTGACTCAGGAGTTGCACCTCTAATATTGCACAATAGGCCATTTGGGCCAAATCTTCACCTTTTATTGACCGAATTTACCTTTCTTGTCTTTGGCTTGGATGGAAATAATAAATCCATCATCCTTGTATGTGTTTTTTTATTTGTCTTGCCACGTTAGTTTGTTGTGTTCCATTGATTCATTTTGGTATTAATTATTCTATAAGAATGTTTAAACAATTTTTCTAGGTTAAATTGTCCCTACTTGGATTAGGGATGAATTAATTAGTTTTATCTTGGTTTAAGGAGGTTTGGGCCACCTAATCATGAACTAGGTGGGCCCCACCACCTCTCTAAGTGTGTCACTTTTCCCAAATCCCGAATTTGGGCTAAAAGTGGAATTTTAAAGGGGTGCTTTGCATGTTAGGGGTCACTCTTACACCAAAATGGACCCCTTAGACCCTACTTATGGGTAGGGGGAATCTTTCCAAGGTTCAAAAGGGATTTTCCCTCCCATTTGAACCTATCTTATCCACATATTCATTTATGAGTTTGTTTTTGTGAGCCACTTGGGAATTTAGAGAGGATTTTATTTTGTGAGATTCTCCTCCATTAAGAATCTTATCTTATGCATGATAGGGACTTGGGGTTTTTGGATTTGAGAAGGGGATGGGTGACACATGTCACCCTCCCATTGGTTTGAATCTCTTAGCTCCTCCTTACTTAATCCTCCATTTTGGAGGGGGTTGGAACTCTTGAATAATTTTTGCACTTGGAGATTTTTGGAGATCTTGGAGGAGAGAAGAGCTTGGAAGTATTGGATTTCATTTGGAGTTGGGTTTCATTAGCATTGTGAGGTAAGGCCTCACATCTCTTAACCTTATTTAATGTTGTCTATGAATTTTTGTGATTTGGGTTGATTTTGTTTGGATGTAGGATTACATGTGGTATTGGTATGACTATTGTGTTTGATTTAATTTTCTTATTTTCTCCATCCATATTTCTTAGGGATGGATTTTGGAGTGTTGTGGGAGAGGAAGAACCCCTCTTTCTCCCACATGGCTTGATGGGAAATCCATGTTGGTATTTATATTATCCTCCCTTCATTTGGTTGATGTGGGAGATGGTTTCCATATGGTTTGGAACCCATCTCCCTTCCTTGCAAGGAGGAGGCATGGAGTAATTTGATCTATCAGATTAATAAGGAGATTGGGAGGCTTGTGATTTCTTGGAAAGTTGAAATTTCATTTAGTTATTTGAAAAATGCGATTAAAAGGTGTATTTTTCCCTATTCCCTATTGAGAATCATGGATATGCTTCTATGTTTTTATTTATTTATTGGCATTAGATTGTGTGGTTATGTTTTTCCCTATTGAGAAGCATGGAGCTTCTTGTGCATGGTATTGGCTTTAAACTTGTTTGCTTGAGTGAATGTTTTATGTGTCTTCCTTCTCTTTTCCCTTGTGCATCTTGGAGGTATGCTTCCTCTCTCTCCCATGGGATTGGAGGGAGGATAACATGTCCTCCATACTTGGAGATGGCATGTAATGATGCCATTTGGTTGGGTGGAAAACCAAGACACTTCTCTTTTTTAGATTTATTACTTGATAGTGGAGCATGATTCTTGGAGATTTCTTGGAGTATTCATTGCTTGGAGAATAGAAAATTTATTAAAATCTTTGGTATGTTGTTCCCACCTTGTGGGAAGCTTATCCTCTTGTATCTTATAATGAATTAGTTCTTGTTTTGTAAACAAGGAAAATGTAATATTTGTGTGATATTGGAGTGGAAATATTAGTGTGATTACACTTGATGATCTTGTGAAGGAAAGAATTGTTCATTGTTATAAGGATTTGGAAACTATGGTTTGAAAACCATATTGTAATGAATAGTAAAAAACTTGCATTTTAAATGTCTTGTAAAATGACAACTTCAAAAGAAGGAAAGAGTTTTTGTATAATCGGTGTTTAGAAATCATTTTGGAACATGTTGTAATTCTAGAATATTGAGAGGAGAAAATTTATATATATACTTGAAGGACCTTTATTATTTTTTTATTTGCTAAGGAAATTGTTAGGTTGTGGACCACTGTTTTCATGTGTGACAATGTTGAAGACTGTACACTAAGAGTCTTATACACTTATCATGTATCCTCATTTGGGTTCGATATTTTTAATTTATATATATATATATATATATATATATATATATATATATATATATATATATCACTTGGAATATGCATTTTTAATATATTTATAGAGATTTTTATAAATGAAAATTATTTTTAATGAAGGGTATTTTAAAATTATTACAATTTTATATATATATATATATATATATATTAGTATATATATAATTGTAATACTTTTAAAATACCCTTCATTAAAAATAATTTTCATTTATAAAAATCTCTATAAATATATCTCGATGTGTGTGTGTGTGTGTACATAACAATAGACACACACACACACACACACACACACACACACACACACACACACACACACACACACACGCACACACGCACACACGCACACACGCACACACGCACGCACACACACACACACGCACGCGCACACGCACACGCACACGCACACGCACACGCACACGCACACGCACTGCACGCACACGCACACGCACACGCACACGCACACGCACACGCACACGCACACGCACACGCACGCACACGCACGCGCACACACACACACACACACACACACACACACACACACACACACACACACACACAGTTTTCTCTCTAAGGAAATAAAGAATTTATTTAACATTATATATATATAACCGACCCAACCCCAACTTCCGTATCCTCGCTTGGGGCTCGAGCCCCATTCTTGTTATCCCACCACCGCCTACAACTTGTGCCTTTCCTAGGATGCTTGGCCCCTCCTTATGCCTAGAAGCATGTGTATATACTTGGGTCGTATGAGCCTCAATATAGATCAAGTGATCCCTTACTCTTGACACATGTTTGCATATATGTACATATATGATCTGTGTGTGTGTGTGTGTGTGCGCGCGCGCATGTGCGTATGTATATGATTTTCAAATCAGAAACATATAATATGATTTCATGGGTATATCTGTGTATATATTCTAATAGAAACATCTTTCCTCCTCAAAAAACTCTTTAGGGACATGTATTGGAATAAATGCGGAAAATAAATAAAATGAAAGGAGATAAACAAAAATATCCTCTTGATCCTTCATGAAAGGCTAGAAAACCACAAAATGAAATAAAATAAATGAAAGAGATTAAATGATATGGAAATATAATCGAAAACTAAAGACGGAAGTCAAGTTTTTAGGAATTCCTAAGTTCAATAGTATAGATGGTTTTGATCCAAGGGATATGATTAAGTATAGGTTTTACCATTTATAAGTATGCTCATAAGATTGAACTTTTTATTTCGAGAAAGTGGACTTCATTGGTTATGGTTTTGGGTTAATTACATAGTTTATTTTAAATTAATTTAAAATTTATTTTGGTGCATATGGGCACGAGACCATTTGGATGGGGCCAAATGGGTCTCGTTCCCACTTTAATTAACCTAATATATACTCCTTTATCTTCCCTTCTTTGCCAAACTATCCCTTGGAGGAAATACAATAATCTTAACATCCTTGAATGACGTAGATAATATTGCGGTCATTGTCACTCCACAATTAGGCCTATTTTTTTGGAATAAAAATTCAAACTAAATCCTCTTATTGGTGCCATAACATTTGGTTTGTTTTTCTCCTATTTTTAATGACGGGTTGGGGTTCATAATGGAATAGGTAATTGTAGTAATTTTCACTATTCATCCTGGTTGAGTTAACAACTTAGGATAATACATAAGTATATGTTAATTATCTTAAGTTTTGTTTTATAATAGACGACGATAAAAATAACACCTTATTTTAGCACGACGAATGTTATTGGAATTATACTTAAATAATGTTATTAAGCGTAAACAATGACATGGTCTATATCTCTTACGTCTTTGTTAATTTAGCAAGGTAGGTTTAATAATCTATCTAAATCATTGACTTCGTGATTGAATACCGATCTTATTGCGCCTAGTTTATTTGGGCAACACTCATCACACAAATATAACCAGGATGTTTTCTATAACAATTGTAAGTTGCGTAAATAGGACTATGGTGTTTTGTGTCCATGTTTAATTCTCCTAAAAAAGTTAAGAAGTATGAATAATAAAGATTAATGAAATGGGATAAGTAAGGTTTGTAGAATCTAACTCAACAATGTTTTTATATTAGTTAGTGGTGGAATTTGGAATAACTTAACTAGCATTAATCACACAAACAAAGGTAGTGAGATGCAAGTGTTTCTCTATTTTGTGAACTCCATCCTTAGAAGGTTAATTATTTGGAAATAACTTTCATTAAATTAAGTTACTATTCAAATTAATGTTTAAAAACAATTGTCCCATTTTACGGGTCTTTGGATGGTTAGTTTTAGGTCATGAATTTATAGGGTTTAACAAAGCATATATGGATGATGACGAAAGGTGGCGGATCCAAACGAGTGCACAAAGCTCCTCTCCCAAATAATCAAAAAATTGCACACACGTAGACAACTTGACAAGAGAGATATTAGATAGTTATGAGGTGAGTTACTTGGTAAATTCCAATCCCAAGAACCAAAGGGCTTCCTTTGATAGGTGTCAACTCACTTTTAGACAATTAACCTAGAAATAATGGTAAGATTACAAGATAACATAAAATGACGTGGATGAAAAATTATAGATATGTAACAGCTTTGGAAACCGAGAGTCAATCATCATTATCGATGATAGGTTGGGGAAGATTGAAAAAAATTCCCAATAAAGATTGGCCTCGTCGAATGTGTTCAAGGATAATATCCAAATTCTCAAGAATTTCGTCCAAATTAGGCATGAGGATGATGATGCATAGTCGTGGAGGGTTCCACATCGGCTCACAGCTCGGAAAAGCTCTCCCCTTCACTGTCAGAAGGGTCCTTTTCCCTGCGCATCCCCTCTCATATCACGGAGGCTGCTGCTGCTTCTCGTGACCTGTCCTTGGTGGGTACGCTGATGGGCCCTAGGCCCCCACTGGAGGATATAAAAAAATGGGCTCGTTTAAAATGGCAACCATGTGGTGCGCTAGAAATAGCGGCTATGCCAAATGGATTCATCTTATTCTCCTTCAGCTTGAAAGAAGACTTCGCTCGTGCGCTGCTTGGTGGTCCGTGGTTTTTTGGCAGGCGGGGTTTTTATCTCAGGAAATGGTCACCTGGTTTCAACCCACACACGGAATCCATGACCCAAGCCCCAATCTGGGTTCGCCTCCCGGGGCTCCCTCTGGAGTTTTGGCACCCGGCAGTTATTGAAGGTATTGCTCTTTCAATAGGTTCTTTGATAGCTATAGATCAAGCCACAAAAGCAAAAACTAGATTCATTCATGCTCGTTTCTGTGTTAATGCTGATATTAGTTGCCCCTTGCCTAAGGACATCGAGCTTATCTCGGACTTAGGGAACTGGAAACAACCCATTGACTATGAATACATTCCTCAAGCTTGTTCCTTCTGCAAAAAACTTGGCCATAGGGCCTCTGGCTGCCCCTCTAAACCTCAACCGAAACCAATGTCCCAAACCCTCTCCCCAAAATACAAGAAAAAATCCGTTCCTAAATCGTCCTCCATTGAGATCCCGATCATCCCCACGTCTAATTCCTTCGCTCTCCTTGAGGATGGAGAAATCAACCCTTCTTCTGATCCTGCTTCTGAGATCCTTCCCTCCTCCTTAGCCCTCCATCCCCTCTCCCCCCCCTGGCTCCTTCGGCTCTTCCCGGCTCTTCGTCTCTTGGTGAGGACCTTCTTTTGGCTGCCTCCTCCCCTCCCCCTTCGCCGCTGCATGCTCCTTTTCCCCTCCCCCTTCCTTCGATCCCCTCTTCCCTCGATCCCCCCACCCTGCCTCCCCTCTGCCCGCCTGTTTCAGGCTCTGCCCCCTCTCCCTCGGATCTCTCCACCGATGATTGTTTCAATCACCGTTTCACTAGAAGCAGCAACAAGAAACCCGATATTGGCTTGGAAAAGGTTAGAGGCAGAACTCCAAGCAGTGTTAAGCTTCAGCTAGAAGCAGCTACAAATGTGGCGCAAGGAACCCAAAGCACTATCCCCATGGTGGTGGGGAGTAAACCCAAACAAAAGAAATGAAGATCATTTCTTGGAATATAAGAGGGCTCAACTCTCTTCAAAAACAAAGAATCATCAAAGACATCAGGTTTCAGAACTCTCCTGATATCATCATGTTGCAGGAAACCAAACTAAAAACGGAGGTTAGGCTCCATAAAATCTGGCCAGCGGCTGCCTTTGAATCTCAACCTTCAACTGGAAACTCTGGGGGGCTTTGTACCTTGTGGGATCCCAGAAGTCTTAAAGGGGATTGCCTGTTCAAGCACCCCAACTTTATATGTATCCTCTTCCAAGAGATTGGTGCTGACTCCTCTTGGATTGCTATCAATGTGTATGCCCCAAACTTGGAGACTCATCGTGGAAAACTTTGGAGAGATATCACTAACTTCATCATCACTTGTGGTAAAATTCCCATTCTAATAATGGGTGATTTTAATTGCCCTCTTTATCCTTCGGATAAACAGGGGGGTATTCTGCTATGCCGTCTAGCATGGATGCTTTGGCTGACTTCATAAGGGAGAATGCACTTCTGGACATGGATCTCCACGGCTCATCTTACACATGGTCAAACCGCAGATTGGGCAGGAACCACATCCAATGCAGATTAGATAGAGCTCTTGGCTCTCTGGATTGGATTTCTCTCTTTCCGGACTTTTATCTCAGCTCCCTCTCAAGGGCTGGCTCAGATCACAGCCCTCTTCTGTTAAGCGCCAATCACAAGGTAAATGCCAAGAATCCTCCCTTCAGATTTGAGCTGGCTTGGCTTGAAAATAACCATCTGACTCCCCTGTTGCAAGCTGGTGGAATATCGAGATTGAGGGAACTAATATGTTCAGATTTTCCAGCAAACTTAAAGAAATCAAAAAACAGCTCAAAATTTGGAAGTCGAAGGTCTTCGGTAACATCAAGGTTCGCAAGAAGGAGCTTTCTCAGAGCTTGGTTAAAATTTCCGAACAAATTGAGGCTGTTGGAAGGTTGGATCATCTTCACCAACAAGAAATCTCTCTCCTCAGTGATTATCACAACACTCTTAAAGAAGAAGAATCCTATTGGAGGCAGCGTTCTAGGGCCCTCTGGCTTGAGCAAGGTGATCGTAATACCAAATTCTTCCACATCACTGCTTGTAAACATAAAGCTAGAGATAAGATTCGTGAGTTGGTGTCGTCAGCAGGGAACTTACTCACAGCTGAATCTGATATTTCCAATGAGCTTATATCCTTCTACTCAAATCTTCTCCATGCTGATCTGGCCCCTTCGGAACAATCTATGAATGAAATGCTCCAGCACATTCCTCATCTGGTTTCTCCTGAGATGAACAACAATCTAACCAAGCCTTTTTCTATGGAGGAAATTCATAAAGCTGTCTTTGCTATGAAGAGAGACAAAGCCCCGGGTCCGGATGGCTTTCCTGCTGCTTTCTTCCAAGTTTTTTGGGAAATCATCAAGCAGGACCTATTCCTAGCAGTTAATGAATTTCAGATGAATGACAAGCTGCTTAAGGAATGGAACACCACTTTCGTGGCCCTTGCCCCAAAAGTGCATAATTCCAAGGAGGTTTCCAATTTTCGGCCTATAAGTTTATGCAACACGTCTTACAAGATCATCACTAAGATGCTGGCTTCCAGGCTAAAACCTCTTATGCCGAACCTCATCTCTCACAATCAGAACGGATTCATAAAAGGTCGTCTTATTCAAGGCGGTATAATTACTGTCCATGAGGCCATCCACTCGGCTCTTCTTGCGAAGTCTCCAGGTATGATCTTAAAATTGGATATGCAAAAAGCCTTTGACAGAGTCAGCTGGCCTTTCCTAATAAAGACCTTGGAAAAATTTGGTTTTGACAAAAAGTGGTGTAGCTGGATTTTCTCATGTGTTTCGACCCCTTGCTTCTCTATTCTTATCAATGGCATTCCTGCGGGTTTCTTCAAAAGCAGCAGGGGTATTAGGCAAGGCGATCCTCTGTCACCTTTTCTCTTTGTTCTTATGGCGGACTCCCTCAGCAGAGCTCTGGATGCGGCAAAAAATCAATCCATCATCTCTGGCATGAAAATCACCTCAAACTGTCCCTCGGCCACTCATAGCCAGTTCGCTGACGACACCTTATTGCTGAGTTTGGCTTCTGTTATTGAAGCCAGGGCTATTATGGATATCCTCTCTCTTTATCAATCAGCCTCTCAGCAAACGGTTAACTTCACCAAGAGCAGCATCTCCTTCATCAACACGCCCCCCAGAGTCCAGAGGAAGATTGCTGATATCTTTGGTTGCTCGATTGTGGACCTCCCCGCCTCTTATCTGGGCATCCCCCTCTTCCATGGAAGGCAATCAAAAAATATGTGGAATCCGGTCATTGAAAGATATCAAAAAAAGCTCGCTGCATGGAAAGGAGCTCTACTCAGCCAGGCTGGCAAGCTCCAGCTGGTGAAAGCCACTCTTCAGAACCTTCCTACTTACTTCCTGTCTTTGCTCAAGATTCCCAGCTACGTTAGGGAGGTTGTGGAAAAAACTCAAAGGAACTTTCTGTGGTCTGGAACTGAAGAAAAGAAAAGGATTCATCTTGTGGCCTGGAAAGAGGTTTGTAAACCAACTGCTCACGGTGGTCTCGGTCTTCGGAAAATGAATGAGATGAACGGGGCCCTCCTGGCCAAACTTGCTTGGGAGGTGGCTAAAGGTGATTCCTGTTGGGCCCACTTGCTCAGAGCTAAGTATTTAGCAAACAATGAAGACTTTATCACTTCCATCCCTACTAGAGGCTCAGCCATATGGAACTCTATATGTAGCTCGCTTCCCATCATTCGGGCTGGCACTAAATGGAAATTCGGGAATGGGCGTCTCATTGATTTCTGGAGGGATACTTGGATTGGAGATGTTCCCCTTGACCTCAATCCCTCTTGGGATCCTATCAAGAGAAGTATCATCAATATACATGGCAGATTAGCTTCGGGCTATTGGCAGAGGTTAAACTCCATCCCCTCATGGGATATCAAGGAATGGGAGGATATCAGCGTCCTGCAAAGAAACCTGCTGTCTTCACTTAAAGCGTTGCTCTCTTCCATATACATCCCTTTTTCCCATAATGAGGACGAGATTATCTGGACTCTCTCTTCCTCGGGCTCCTTTTCAGTTAAGGCTGCTTATCTCTCGATGCATAGTGCTGACATAGGCCCCCCTCTTACAAATTTCTGGCCTAAGGAGATCACCCCTAAAATTGGTTTTTTCTCTTGGCTCTCCTCTAAGAACGCTTTCCTCTCTGGGGAGAACCTGAAGAGAAGGGGTTTCTCCCTTCCCACCAAATGTGTTCTATGTGCCAATGAAGCGGAGTCCTCATCTCATCTCTTGATCCATTGCTCTTTCTCGCACGATATTTGGCAGTGGCTCTTTTCGAGATTCGGTGTTTTTTGGATCTTTCCGGATTCCATTCAGGACACCCTCTCTCAATGGAGTTCTCCCTTCTCTCATCCGATTCTAAACTTGGCTTGGAAACTCCTCCTCCCGCATGGTTTATGGGGCATATGGAAAGAAAGGAACAGAAGAATCTTCAAAGAAAAAAGTCTCAATCCTGGTCAGGTGGCTACTCAGATTGCTCTGGCCCTCCAAGAAAATATCAATCTGACCACGTGGTCCAAATATCAGCAAAAACTACAGTTCTGTCACACCCAGGAGTGGCAGAAGTTTTTATCCATTCCTTGTAAAAGAGCTCATACTGATCGGAATTTGGTCTGCTGGCTTCCCCCTCCAAGGGGCTGGAAAAAACTCAACACGGATGGAGCTTCGAAAGGAAATCCAGGTATGTCCGGAGGAGGGGCCATTCTCCGTTGCTCTTCGGGTTTAATTGTTGCTGCTTCTGCTCATAATTTCAATTTTGGCTCCAACCATCGTGCGGAGGCTTTAGCTATCCTCAAGGGCCTTGAGATGGCTATAAATCTTGGCAATGATCCCCTTCAAGTTGAAAGTGACTCCCTCAACATCATAAACCTCCTCCGATCAAATGACCCTGGCCATTGGTCGATCAGGAACATCATTGCTGATATTAGAAATTTACAAAGATCTTTCCTTCAAGTCCAATTCCAGCATGTCTTCCGGGAAGGAAATAAAGCGGCGGATCTTCTTGCTAATATGGGTGTCATCATCGAAAATCAGCAAAATTGGACTGATAACTTCCCGAATGACCTCTGTCAGATTGTTCAAAATGACACATCCCACTGCTGACTGGTGGATTAAAGGGCTGACTCGGGCTTCGGCTTGCTCGCCTTGGCCTTCTCAAAAGGCGGCGGTGAATATGGCGAATTTAAGTGATTTGACACTTAACACGGGTTACTTGATTAAGGTGCCTTGTAATGATGCGGCAAATCCCCGCACGAATGAGCTTTATTCACACATTAATCATCTGAGGAGGTGGCGGAAGGGTTTTAATAACATTGCCGGTCTACTGTTCAAGCTGGTTTTCGTCCTCTCCTATTTCCGCCTCTGCGACTATTCTAATTCTCATCTCATGGGGGGTCAATTGAAGCGCCTAGAGCCCGACAACTGCGAGTCGTTTAAGAATGATGGCGAGGTGTGGAGCATTTTAGTGGAAAATGGGATTGCCACTTTTCTGGAAAAAATGACTGGTTACTCGGCTCTGGTTTCTTATGCTGTCACTGCTTCGTGGTCGAGGGGTCGTGTCCAAATTGGTAGCACTCGGTTCACCATTTCAACGAACGCCATCGCTGATGCCACCGGGCTCCCTGCTGCGGGTGATATTTACTACAGGCGCTCCCTTCACGCCGAAATTCAAGATTTCAACGCCCCGGGTGACAGACCAAAGAAGTATCTCTCTGGCTATACCCGTGACTCTCTGCCCTCTCCCTGGGACAGAGTGGCGGAAATCATTATGAGGTACTTCACTATCGACGGAAGATACCGTCTGGTCTTCGGCCCCCATCTGTTCATTCTCTCCCATCTCCGATGGGGGAGAAAAATCAATTTGGCTGCCTTCCTTTTTCAGTCTCTGGAACATTCTGTTATGTTGGCTCGGGAGGGTGAGGGTGTCATCCTCCACCAAGGTTTACTTTATCTGCTTTTTTCCGTCGCCGCTTCCCATTCCGACCTGCTCCGTTTCCCTCCCAAAATGGGTCGTCGCCGCCGCTCCCCCTCCCCTTCTTCTCGCCCCTCCTCCTCCTCCCTCCGCTCCTCTCGCGCCGCTTGCTCCTCTCCTCTGGTTCGGATTCCGACGTGGCCATTGTGAGCCCCCCGCGACGCCTCCATTCCCACTGCTACCCCCTCTTTTCCTACGCCCATCTCATGTCTTTTCTTGGAGGACACTAATGCCAGTGGCCATGCTCCTTCTCCTGTCTCCACCCCGACTACTCTAGCGCGGCTGATCTTTTGGGGCTTGCTCATCTGTACCCTGATTCCCCGGAAGCGGAGCAGGATGATATTAATCAACATGTGGCGGAACCCTCTTCTCACTCTGCTGGTACTAAGGACCCCTCTGTTAAAGATTTTGCTGCTGACACTCCTCTCTCCCCTCCTGTTATGGACTCTAATACTGCTGATATTGAGTCTGCTGTTGCTAAAAAAGACCATAACAGAGCTGATATCATTTCCTCCATCCTAAGTAAACTGCAGCGTGCCTTCAAGGCTCTGAAAGCATGGGAGGACTTCACGGATTCCACCAGGGCGGCTTTAGCCGACTTTTCGGAGCTTCTCAAGCTGGCTGATCTTCTGGCAAACGACTCTGGCTCTCCTAGAGCTAAAAATGTTGTCGTTGAGCTGAAGAAGCTCATCTAATGTTTCTTCTCTTTTTCACGGCTCGGTTTTTCTTCGTTCTCCTTTTTGGAATCTTCTCGGGTATTTTTGCTCTGCAAATTCAAATGCTAGATCTGGCCTAATGGGC
Source organism: Taxus wallichiana var. yunnanensis (assembly GCA_018340775.1). Classification (NCBI taxonomy): domain Eukaryota; kingdom Viridiplantae; phylum Streptophyta; class Pinopsida; order Cupressales; family Taxaceae; genus Taxus; species Taxus wallichiana. The sequence continues at coordinate 60,368,091 of CM031242.1, read as the reverse complement.
TTTTTGTATAAAGGTTGTGGGACCTTCTAAAACCCTCCTTTTACCCAATATATTCCAGGATTGGCATTGATCCAAGATATTGGTGTCAATCCACATGATCGGTTTCAATCACTTTCTATGGAGTCATAAATGTCAAATAATATTAATTCTTAGGGAGAATGAAAATGTAGGATTTTTCACGGCTTACATGATGATTATCGGACCTAGATATAGAAATCTATTAGTTTAGGGTATGAACGCATTACCTTGTTTAGGGATGATGGTGATTTTAGACAATCAAATTGGGAGGATAAATTATCCAAAGGGAGAATGATGCACTGAGAATGTCTCAACTCCTTCACGTCAACAAAGAGTCTCTATTCTTATCAGCATTGAAAATGTCCAATACACGAGCTTTGTCACTTGTAAAAAAACTTTGAATCCTTGGGTAATGGCCGGTTGATTTTTATAGGATCGATGTTATTTCAACCGAATTGGTATCGACATGCACCAATCGGTGCCGATTCCAAGAATCATAACGATTTTTGTCCTTTTCGAGGAGAACGATTGAATTTGGTTTCAACCATCTCCTTTTTCGGGATTTTTGGGGTTTATAATGGTCCTTATGTTCGTGGGTAGTTTGTTAGGGGGTTAGGGTTGTTTTAGGTTGTTTTGTTTTTAATTTATTATTGTTTTTTTGCGGTTACATGTGGTTACAGTGGTTATAGATGGTAAAACGGTGAATTTAAGTTAGTAGATAGGTAAATTGACCATTTGGGATTACATTGGGGTTTCCTAAGGTACATACACACATGTGGGAATTAGGTTGACCTAATTTTGGTGTCAACATTTTCCCCTTTTTGCCAATTGGTTTATGATGGACATGCCACTAGATAAAAATGAGTGAGATAGTTGGATATGTGTTAGATAGGTGATTCCTGCTAGAACTAGGGGACATTACAAGAAAGTGTGATGGTCTCCGGTTTGAATGGATGGTGGATGAATAAATGAAAGAGCGTATAGGCTTTTATAATATTTGCAAGTATAGGTGATTATGTTGTATTTACGGTGCCCTAAGAGTGGGCATGAAATATATTTCCACAAAGGTGGGATTGTGCAACTAAGAAGTCAAGTGATAGTGGAACCAAATGGATGCTCAACCTATAGATTTATGACTTATAGCAAGTAGCGGGAAAATATTTCCGGGAGGATGCAGAATCTATGGTGATTTGGGAAACATAGTTTCATTGTAAATAATATTTGGATTTATGAGGGTCTTGGGGACCAAAAAATAAGGGCACATTTTGAATGTGATCGTTGTCAATTTATAGGAATGATGTCGAATTCAAAAAAATTGACACCAATTAGAAATCATTGTTGATTGGGGCATGAAGCCTATATATAAGATTCAAGTAATCATGAAAGTTCATTTTGTTCATTGTGTTTATTGTTATAAATTTGTGATTTTGACATTTTGAGAGATGGAGGCTAGTGGGAGTGGAGAGAGGAGACAATGACCATCTTGGATAGAGGTAGGTTAACTATTTTGTATTTTTGTTATATATAATGTTATATGAGGATATAAGATCGTCGTTGATTACTAGGATTGGTGCCGATCTGGTTAGGATCGGTACCCGATCCATATGATCGTGTCGATTGTATGGACCGATCCCGATTTGATATGTTTTTATTGGTTTTGAGAAATTTAGATAAATTTTGTGTTTCCATGGCTAATAGTTTCTTTGTGTGTTTTTTGGATGCATAGGAATTGATGCCTAACGATGAGGGATTGGTTGTTGACGTTGTTAGAGTGGTTATGTGAGTACATAGATAATGATGATTGGGCCATTTTGGATGTATTGCGGTTGGGTGGACTACATCATTATAGGCACGTCCATCGATATTTAGAGATGATTTTGCACTATCGAGTGATGGAATGCGAATATAGGGAAATTTTGGCTGCCTACGGGAGATTACCATTACCATGGAGGATGTGTATAAGATATTTTGGTTGCCTATTCGGGGCAAGCTGATTGTTCCTATTGATGAGATAGGATGGGGAACAATTATGATGAGATTGTATGGTGACCTTGCTTTGGATGCGACATATGTTGCAAGGGGGTTTGATTTTGAGTTGTTTTGGGATGATGGAGTGGTTGGAAGTTTGTTGATTACTATGATTATGGTGGGGACTAGCTGTTATGCTTTAGCGCACTCGGGAGGGCCGGTTTCCATGGTCATTGGTGGGGGTTATGACAGCTATGGTGCGGTATCAAACTATTTTTACTTAGGGGTTACCTTTACTAAAATAAGTTTATAGGGAGATGTGGGAGTGGTCTGCGGGGAGGAGGTATGGATTGGACGTGAATTTATATTAAAGCTGTTGGGCTTATGAGCATATCAAAGTAATCTAGCCACAGGTATTCCATTGGCTAGATGTCCTAATAGTGTATATTGTGTTGGAGTTATGAGATTGTGCAACAATTTTTCTTAAGATGTAGTATATCGAGCACAGGTATTGTGTAGGGTTATTATATGGATTGGGAATATGATGTTGTTTGGAGGCCATATGCATGCTTCCCTTTATTGCCGATAGAGGGAGATGAGTTTCGTATGATGCGGTGGGAGAGGTAGATGCGGGGGTGGAGGCGAGAGATGGTTGAGGTTGTGCAGGTTTGGATAGGAAAGGAAATAGTTTATACCGTGCAATGTACCGAGCAATATTATTTTCTACATGAGAGTTAAGGGGGATATAGAGCTACTGGAAACACAAATTAGAGATATTCGGAGATGGGAGATGAGGAGGTAGCATGGATCGAGATTGATGATGTTGGGGTAAAACTTGAGTATGTAGTGTGGTGGTAGGAGGAGATGGTATATCAAGGAGATAGGGTTATGAGGGAATTATGGGATAAGGGAGAGGAGGATGTGGAGATGGGAGAGGATTCTTACGGGAAGGTAGAATGTGGGTCGGAGACAGAGGTGGATCAATTGAGGCAGAGGCTAGTTGAGAGAGATGCTCAGTGACTGTCTTGTAGGATGAGGTAGTGACGTTGATGTAACAGTTTGAGGAGAGGGATAGTGAGCTTGGCTTAATACCATGCATTGTGTGTATAGATGAGATATTATGAGGGTGTTGTGGGGAGAGACTTCCAAATGTGTGATGATACGTAGAGCATGTCGCGAGTCAAAGGCAACATGCATCTTAATGATGTCCTACTGCTATCACGGGAAGTATTGGAGGATTGAGGAGGGAGCCTAAGGTTGGAGATGGCGGTTTGGGGCTCTCGGATGTACATTTTACTATGTAGTTATTGTATGGGCCAGAGTGCTTGATTTTTGAGATGTATATTGACTTGGATATATATATATATATATATATATATATATATGGTTTTTGGATAGATGGATGTGTAAATGTGTTTTCATGATGTGATGTTTTATACGAGTTTATGGATAGATTTAGATATGATGATGGTTATAGTAGTGGTGAGATGTGGATGTAATATAGTTGTATGAATGTGATGATTTAATTTATCGTGGTGAATATTATATAGATTATATGTGATTGTATTGTATGGGTGTTGGTTTTATTGATATCTATATGAAGAAAACTAAAAGTTCCAAGCAAATCTAAACTAACAAGACTAACACCACATAGTCTAATTAACAAATGCTTATTGAATCTAACAATAGTTACATCAATGATTAAATCTTAATGGAATTCTTGAAAGAACTAACATGATATATCAATCTATCTTAGCTAAAGCATGCCTACTTAATATTCAATTACTAACTAACATAGACCTAAATAGATCTAAGAGAAATCAAATTGGAGGTTTGTTGCTACTCTAAGAAGGTGAGATGGTATCTCCAACAATGACTACAAGATCATATTGGATACCCATCTACTAACCCCATTGAAGACTTGAGGCAAGGATTGAGCTTGGATATTAATCATATTTCTTATATGATATGCAAATCAAAGCATGGTGTAAAGTTTAAAGGTATGTGATTACTCCTTTGTATAGTTTTTCCTTTGAGGAAAACTAACATCTTAGTGCATGTGGGACTAAAAGCACAAACTAGATTAAAAATTACTAATCCTGATTAAGGCTTGTTAATCATGATTAGTGAATTAACAAGTGATTAAGATGTGAGGAGCCTTAATCAACCACTTAGGGTCAATTAGGAGGCTAGGATAAGCTTTTGAAGCTTGTTGAGATGTTGTGGAAGGAAGTGGGGTGATTTTGAGTGGTTGGAAGAGGGGTTTGAGCCAATAATAGGGTATATTGACCAAAACAAGAGTAAAATAGGCTTAATTAGCTAATAATCATTAATTATTTGTTTGGAAGAGGATTTTGACTTACGATTTGTCATAAAGTGGCATCTTGAATGTGAAAGAGGATAGGTAATCAAAAAAGCACTTTGTTAATTGACCCAAATGATTACAAATGTTAGTTAATTAGCGGAAATCACTAATTATAACGGAAATGGTAAGAATGAGAGTGATCTGCATGTTTTTGGCAATAAGATTGCAAAAATGAAATTTAGGTGTCTAAATTTGCCCCGTTTGAGGTGAAGTAATTAGCTTCACTTCAAATATAGTAGAAAAGCATAATAAAGTAAATTTTTATAAAAAAATAGTAGAATGAAGAATGCCTCTCGAGTGTCGATGGCGTGATAGAAGAAGTCAATCGACGATCAAAAATATGATCGCATGGATAGAAGAAATAGGATAGGAATAAACATGATTGTTTCTTGCCCCGAGTGATTTTGAAGACAAATTAATAGTGATAAGACATGAAAGTGGAGAATAGGAATAGATCTTACATCGAATATTCAATAAACAACTTTGTTTCATCATGTTACCCCTATGATCTACATCATTGGCCCATATTGAAATAAACAAAAGTGTAAAATAACATGAAAATTTATATTACTAGCATTTTTCATTCTTTAAAAATACGTAACTCCATGCAACATAAATAATGCAATGTAATACGAGAAAGTAAACTAGATAACCTAACATGAAACAAGTACAATCACACATACTCAAATAGATAACATTCAAGACGATTTGCACTTCAATGTTTTTGTTATCAAGATTTAGTTCCCAAATATTCATGTTGTAATGACAAGGGTTAAAATGGTGCCCAAGCGAGGATACATGCAAGGGGAATAACGAAGGACACAAGTAGTCCCATGGAAAGTATTCGTACGCTAAGACACAATCTCTAACAACTCAACATTGCACAAGAGTACCGACATAGTAAGCAAGCCAACTTTGTTAATGGAGGTAGATCACGATGATTCACAAGTTGTTTGAGACAAGAACAAGCAAGAACCTAAGAAATATGTTTTTGTAGGAAAAATTTTTATGTTCGAGGATGATGCATTTAATACGACTTCATTGGCATGCATGTTGTCTACCAATTTTTGAATTTTTGTAATTTTTGGATTTTTAATGATTTTACCATTTTGGGTTTTTTGAAAAAAATTAATTTTTGAATTTTAGGAAGAAAATATTGTAGAAGAAATAATGAAGTCATGGGACATCACCAAAAGTCATTGTGAGGCAAGAATATGCCCCGGTAGTAGAAAAGGCGACGGGAAGCAAAAATATTCCCAAAGATAGCGAAACGGGCACAAAATAATTATTTATTACAGGATGCAGTATCATGCGGCCGTCCTGGCCAAGCAAAGAGCTCTTGAGTTCAGCCAGATAGCGGGCGATGTCACAATCTAGAGGACAAAGTCCGTCACGATTAGCATTATCTATACAGGGTCCTTCAGGATAGTAGGCTTTAGAGAAGCATGAGTCTCACGCACAACATGGTACAATGACTTCTATACATCCATCACCCTAGATGCCCCCACCTAGTGGTAGACCTGGACCATGCAGTCCGGAGAGGGTGAGAGTCATGGTTGACTCTCTTATTGATATATTAGATGTATATTTTTTGTGTATCACCTCGATATGAAGGCATACTTTTGTACGGATGTATATGTATTATTTTTATCATGCCTCGTGATGAAGGCACATTTTTGTACAGATGTACGTTATGTATTGTTTTTATTATGCCTCTTGATGAAGGCACATTTTTGTACAGATATGTACGTTATGTATTGTTTTTATTATGCCTCTTGATGAAGGCACATTTTTTATCCATGCCCATGATGGCTTTTTGTATCTGATATGTATTGAGACACATTGATTTTGTACACGGACATTTGATATTTATGGATATATGATGATTGATGGATTACCGATGTATCATACTTTATTTATGAGATATCATGCTTAATTTGTATGTTTATGTTTGTATCACATGTTGTTAGATTTATGAGATAGCCTTAGCTGATGTCATATTGCATGTTGATGAGATACTTTGAGTAAAACATGTTTTTATTTTTGATATTGGTGTGGGGGGATAGATTTTGATCATGCGCAACCCCTCTTGCCCCATGTATGGTATTTCCTCATCACCTTGCACGGTCTCATCCTTTGGATCTTCCTCTTCATGGGTTGGCTCTTCACCGCGATAACATCCTCTACCGACTTCTCTTCTTCACTCTCCTCTACGTGAACCAACCACCGCTTCCTCTTCCTTGGTGGACTTTTCTTCTTCTCTGGGCTTTGTTTGGTTTGAGTGACTAAGGGTGATCCCTTAGTAGATTCCGAAGTTCATGCGCTCTGTGTTTGTGCTCCGCACCCCTTTGCGCACTTCCTTCATGGTTGTGGTCTAGCACGGTGTCTTCTACTTCTTCCACCACCACCTCCTCCTTTTCTTCATCTTCTTCTTGTCGAGGAGGGGTCTCCTTGCGCATTCTCTTTTAAGTCCCTCTTTTTTGTTTCCCCTTCGTCGGCTCTCGGGAGGTGAAGGTCCCTTGTGTCAACATACCTCCCATTCTTCATTTTTGGCCTAAGGTATATGTATACCCTAAATGTGCCTTGTCCCACTACAAGAGTTGTAGGAGTTGTGTCCATATTGTCTCGATTCTAGGTGTTTTTACTAGTGTGCATGATACACGGGAAATGCAAACAAGTTTTCTAATTTCAATATTGTTCCTTAAATTTAGGGTTTGCATGCTCGAGTTGGTGTAGTTAATGATACTAGTAAACTTTGACACAATATATTGGGAATTCTAAATTTCAAAAGCATAAAGTTGATGTGTCATAAGAATATGGTCCACATTTTACTTCCTTTTTCTCCATCTTGAGGTGTGCACAAAGGATGTGTGCTTGGAAAACATTATGAGATGGTGTAGTGCGTTGAGGTGTTCCTTGCACTTGTTCATTTTGATTTTGAGCCATGAGTCATTCATTTTTTCGGGGTTCAAGGTATATTTTGACTTTCATTAATGATTTCTCTAGATACGAGATCAATTTATTGTGTAAATCCAAGGCTTTGCATTTTAAAAATTTATTGAGTGAAAAATAGTAAATGAAAAAGAATAGGAATATTTAATTAAGTGTTTGAAATTGGATGAAGGAGAGCGTGAATCAAAGTTTGGAGAACTTATGTATCAAGCATATGCCATTGTGCGGTAGTACCACACACAATAGCTTATACTCCCCAACAACAAAGCATATCATTGTTGAAAGAAAGAACTTGGCTTTGGTTAGAATGGCATGGAGTATGCTACAAGCCAAAGGTATGCATGGCAAGTTTTGGCCTTTAAGTTTGTGGTGCAAACTACATTTTCTACAAAGCTCCTACCACCGTTGTGGAAAAGTTTACACCATATCAAAAATGGTGTGGTGGGAAACCTACTATTGTTCACTATAAAGTGTTTGGTAGCATTGCAATGACTCATACTCTAGATAAGAAGACAAACAAGCTTGCTCCTAAGAGTTGTAAGTGTGTCATGATGGGTTATTTAAAGAAGTCCAATGACTATAGACTATGGGATCCTATTGCCCAACAACTTATAATTGATGAGATATCATTTTTGATGAGGTAACTTATTTTGCGAGATGCATTGGAGTCAAATAATTATTCCAACTCTATTCAAATTATTGATGTGGATGAGACACATAACCCCAGTCTCCAAAGATGTTCAATTGTCACACATGAGATTTCTTAAAACCCCAAAATGATGATGAAAAAGATGAAAATCAAAACGAACTAACTAGTTGTTGTGGACTATCATACCGATTGATTTGGATAGAAGCATCTTAATGTTAAAGTTTAAACTATTATAACCCCAAAATAATGTCTGAGCCTTAATTCTATATTAGTTTCTCATACAACTCAGAACAAATACCATATATTGCTAAAATAAAACAATATACAACTATATGATGATAGAAGATGAAGACTTGTTTAACAAGAGTAGAACACCAATAAAGGGTGAATGGTAAAAAAATATTAATTGAGATAGTGGTATGTCTACAACACTAAAAAGGCATTCAAATTTCAAATTCAAAATTTATAGGACCATCTAAAGCCTCAAGATCCCATAAGAAACCTTGCATGAAAATAAAAACACTAGTTGCTTTGAAAATTTGATCATGGCATCAAATTAAAGATTGTTCACAAGGATCCAATATACGGATCGGGATAGCCAATGGCATCAAAGGACCATGACCAAATTGGGCAGCCAAATAAGTTAAACAATCTCTGACCTAGAAGAGGACAACTAATTGAATAAAGGAGAGACGGTTGAATATGAACCTGTAGAGATTCGAGTACTAATGGCCCATAGAATGTCGAGATACGGTAATGCTACCAAAACACATGTTTTGTTAGGAAACTATAGACTTTGCAACAATGAATAAACAAAAAGTTGAATAATAAAACAAGAAATATACAAAATACCAAACATGCGAGAGACGAACACCAATTTACGTGGTAAAACCCCAATTGAATGCCTTGGAAAACATCTATGGTGCAAGATATCAAGCTTTTATTAACTCAAGATGAATAGATTACATGCAAACTCATTATGAGTTACTTTGGATCTCCACAAAAATAAATACACCTAATTGGCAAAGTATAATTAGGATTCCTCCTAAAAATAGAGTGGAAAAATGCCATTAGGATTTTCCTTCCTAAAAATAGAATTCGGTTGAATTCGTCTTTCTAGAAACAAGGGATTGACTCCTTAATTTTTGCTTCGAGGGCTCCGCTCCCAAACCCCCGCCAGGGACAACTTCCCTTCAGAAGTGAACTATAAATCATCTTTGCAAAAAGATCCAAAATTTAACTTTGTTGTCACATATCTAACATACTTTCCCAACTAATGGGATTAGTTATCCTTAGAAATTTTAGCACTCACAAATAAATTTCCTTTGGAAAAGTAAGGGCATGCCTATTTTCAAAGATTTTGATCTCAAAGAACGAGTTCTAAATCTTCAAAACATCATGGAAAGAGGGCAACAAGAGTTAACCATGATAAAACAAGATCTAGGACATATGAAAACAGGGGGAGAAAAAAGAACTGAAATGGTAAAAGAGAAGGAAACAATTCAGATAGATGAGATACAATCAGCGATTAAAGACATGGAAACAAAAGAAAATCAACTAAAGGATCGGATAGAAGAAGCTAAAACTTGGTCTCAATTAGTAAGTGGATCATCAAATGAACAAAGGCAAGTCATGGAGAAACACATCAAAACACAGATAAAAGAAGAGAAAGATCAACAGAACAGAGCAGTAAATTTTATTATCAAGGGGCTAAAAGATTTTGGCGAAAATGAGAGAACTGACATATTGGCAAGAGACTTTCTTAAAGACGAATTGAAGTGGACAGGTTACATACAACAAGCAAACAGGATTGGCAGGAGAACAGAGGGAGGAAAGGACAGACACGTGCGAGTGGTTATGAGAAAAATAGAAGACAAACATGCTATCCTAAAAAACAGGGGACTTCTTAGAGGCACACACATATACCTAGATGAGGATTTGACAGTCGCTCAACAGGAAGATCGAAGGAAAGAATGGGAAAAAGTGAGAAAAGCAAGGGAAGCAGGAAAATGGGCACGATGAGAAATGGGAAAGCCCAAATCAGTGATCATTTATCAAATAGGAAATAGGAATTAGGGGCCCCACGGGAATTCATGCACATAGTAAGCTGGAATTGCAGAGGATATCCATGGAGAAGAGGACCGGGTTTGGGGCCCATAGCAGAAGGGAAAGATATTATCATTCTTACGGAAACACATGAGCACGAAGGTTGCAAGGTTCCAGAATTTGAAGGCTACAAAAAAATTTCAGTTTGGAATGAAGGGAATGAAACAGGGAAAGGCCACGGCGGAATCACAGTGTTAATCAAGGAAATATGGCTCGAAAATGTCAAAGTTGAAAAAGAAGATCCAAATAAACAATACATATGGCTGAAAATAACAGATAGCAAGACAACAATCAGATTAGCTGCCTGTTACTTTGCACCGAAAGGATCAAAGACATATAAGAGAAGAAAGCTAGATAGCGAAGATCCATACGCTTCAATAAAAAAAGACATTTCTGTTTTCAGTACATCCGGAGAAATAATTCTATTGGGTGATTTCAATGCAAGGACTGCCAATAATCAATCCCTTCAGTTGACCAGTTTAGAAGGAGGTGAAGACAATCCGTTGTGGCTTAAAGAAGAAGAGAACAAGTTTTGGGAAAGATTATCTCAGGATGGCAGTGGAGGGGTGTCACATTTTGGAGTTGAGCTTCTAGGCCTATGTAGCTTATACAACATGGTCATTTGCAATGGCATGAGAGCTTGGCCCAGGTCAGGCAACATCACTTGTAAAACATACAATGGACAAAGTGTAGTAGACTATGTAATTTGTTCTCAAAGTTTTATCCCCACGCTTCTTGAGTTTGAAATTGGAGATTGTCCTATCGAATTAAAGTCAGATCATAGTCCTCTCTTGGTAAAGCTTGGGACCGTCTTCAATCAGCAACAAAGGAATCAAGCTCATCACATGCAAAAGGCATCTCAAAAACAAGGAAAAATCATTCTCAATAAAGAAAATCAGGGAATATTTGTTGCAGCCCTTAAACAACAATTGCAAGATAATGAGGAAAGATACAGAGAACACGGCGTCCAAGGGATCGAGTGGTTATATGCGTAGTAGTTTGCTGATATCTTTAATCCAAAAGGCTCTAAGTGTATGTGAGAGATCTAAGCCTAGAAAGAGAGCGGCAAATACTTTTCCGACAAATCCGTGGTATGATGAAGAGTGTAAAGCTGCCAAGAGAGCTTTGAAAGAAAATGGGATGAACAAAGAAAATAAAAAGATTTATGAGAGATTGGTACAACACAAAAAAGAAAGCTATGTGTGCAAGAGAAGGACAGAATTAATTTCTCTTGGAAAACACAATCCCAAAGGTTTTTGGAAGGAGCTACAACAAAAGAAAAAATACATAGAAAATAATATCACAGGTGCACATTGGTTAGAATACGCAAGGACCCTTTATGAGCGTCCTCAACAAAAAGATGTCCCTCCCATAATTGAGACTTCGATTGAGCTTTTCTCGGCAGAAGATATCAAGCAGGGCATAAAGAATCTGGCAAGTGGTAAAGCTCAAGACATCGATGGTCTGCAAGCTGAATTTTTAAAATGGGGGGTTGAGGTCCTCACGCCACACATCAGAAAAATATTCAATGATGTCAACCAGAATGGCTTTCCAACAGAGTGGACGACTAGCGTTGTTATTCCTCTATTTAAAAGTGGTGACGTTAATAACCCGTCCAATTATCGCACCATTATGATCAACCCTCTTCTTGGTAAATTATTTGGAGGCATGATAGAACGGAGAATCAGCAGTGGGCGAAAGAGAGGGTAAAAGAGCAAAAGGGCAAGCGGGTTTTCGACCTAAGCACTCAACAATTGATCATTGTATCACTCTTAGGCATTTGATTGAGAAAGTTTGGGACACCCAAGGAGAAGAAGCTTTTTGTTGTTTTGTTGATTTCAAGAAGGCTTTTGACACAGTGCCCAGAAAGAAACTTTGGGATAGGATGGAGGAACTTGGGATTCCAGATGAGTTTAGAGCAGCAGTTCATAAATTGTATGAGCAGGTCAGAGCTAAAATTAGAACCAGAGAAGGTATGTCCGAATGTTTCGGCAGCAACATAGGTGTCAAGCAAGGATGCCCTCTTTCTCCCACGTTATTTGGGTTATACATTGACAAGCTTGAAGATTGGTTAAACAAAACTGAGGGAGGAGGTATTCAGTTAGCAAGTTATGTGGTGAAGTTACTTCTATATGCTGACGACCTTATCCTAATTTCAAAAACAGCCCAAGGTTTGAGGGAACAGTTAAAAGCGCTAGAGCTCTTTTGTCAAGAAGTCGGGATGCAAGTGAACACCAGCAAAACAAAAATCATGATTTTCACCTTGAAAAGGAATGAGAGACAAAACATCTTCCTTTTTGAGGGGAGCCCTTTAGAAATAGTCAATGAATACAAGTATCTTGGGATTGACTTTCACCACAAACTTAGCTGGGAGACTTGTAAAGCAAAAAGGATACAGGGAGGTTGGAAAGCTTCTTTCCTACTTCAAAACAGGTGCAGGAAAGCTGAACTTTGGGACTGGAAAACTAAAAAAACCCTTTTTGGTTTGTTGGTCACCCCGGTTGTTCTATATGGCTGCGAAGTTTGGGGAAGTAGCATGTCAAATCATGGGTGGAGACAGATAGAAAGAATCCAGAAACATCTAATCACAAGCTCCCTTAAAGTCAAATCAACTGTTCCTTATGAGATCTTGTTGGCGGAAGCGGGTTCTTTCTCGCTGGAAGCATCGGCAATAGCTCGGATGATAAGCTATCTGAAAAAAGTTGAAAACATGGACAACCTTCGCTGGCCCAAAATAGTTGTAAACGACACTTTGGAACGCAGAAAGAAAACATGGATGAATCAGAATACTAAATGGATGTACAAATGGGGCATCAACATGCAGGAGTGTCCTAACAGCAACAAGGAAATAAAAAATTATGTGATAGAAAAGTTCAGGACTGCCATGTGGACGGGTCAGATTGGTCGAAAGAAAGCGCATTATATTAGAGAATTCAATCTCACTGGGGAACATGATGAAAAAGCTTATCTAGGGACGGCTATCAAGGGTAAAGCAAAAATTCTAGTGGCACAGTTAAGAACTGGATCACATCATCTTCGATGTGAAACTGGTAGATGGACTATTCCAAAGGAAGATTGGGAAAGGAGAATTTGTCTCTTCTGCAGCAAAGGGGTCGTCGAGACAGAATGGCATTTTGTCATGGAATGTTCTGCATATGATGATATCCGTATTCAGTATAAAAACAATCTAAAGGTGGACAGACTGGAGGAACTCTTCGAAGGAACAAAGCTTCCAGCGACAGCAGGCTTTATCCTCAAGATTCACAGCCGAAGAGCGGATATTGAAAGGAGTCTGAAATCTGATTAAATTACTGTTTCTGTGGTCCCATAGACTCTTTAGTCTCGTGGACGTCATTAAAATCTTTCATTTCATATTAATTGTAACCGCAACATAGATCGCTAGACACCAATTATCTTTTCTTACATGCACGAACGAAAATTCCAGGGCGATTAAATATTACAAAACATGGAGATACGAGCTCATTTTCTGCAATTGTCCACATTTTTGCGCACATATTTGTTGGCACACGGTCATGGAGAATGAAAAATTTAAAGAGAGATGAATTAGCAAATCTCTAAAGCGTATATTTCTATGTAGATTGATTTGGACGAGGATCAATTACACAGCCCTGTCATTGGGAATGAGATTACCACTTACTACCAGAATAGAACAATAAAGGCCTTTCAGAAAACTCGAAAAAATGAGTTTCATCGCCCAAACTAAAAGAACAATTCATGCAGCACAATAAAGAACAGAACCCAAGACTGTCCTTCAGCATGATTTAGCGAGTTGGACAATTACACCATTGAAATCTAAGCATAATTTCCTGCCAATTATTGCTGCCTATGGATAGAACAATTCAGGCAGTAAGCAAACAACTTGTAGTCAATGGTCATGCTCGAGATAATGATATCATGGAATCGAGTATCAACTCTTAAATGCTTAACATTTAGCGTTTCATTATCAGCGGTCTTTGATACAAAGAGACGTTGTTTTTTCCTAAGCCACTGGCTGACATGGCCATATGTTTTGTCTATTTTGCAATGTAAAAGAAATATGGAGCACTATCAAATGTATTCCATTAGCAACCACCTACATATGTCAGTGCTGCCTAATCCACATTAGTTACAGAAGTGTGAAGGTACGAAGTTTTCTTACATATATATAGGGAATATTCAATAAGATGTCTAATATTATTCTTCTCGCCTTCTTGATACTTCTGGTTTACTCAGTGAGTGAATCTTGCAAACCAAACCCGCAATAACCATTTAAATTCTGTGAATGTGACTCATCCAGATGTACGCTTTCAATCTTTATTTTTAGAATGTCATTATTTACCCCAATGATGTATATTTGTAACTTAATCCGTCACAGGATCAAAGTGAGATTTGGAAGCATCCTATCAATCTCAATATGGATGAGGGACTGGAGCTCAAATTATTAACATGCTCAAAAGTGGAAATAATTAATGGCTCATTGACTATAGGCATTGATGATTGTCTGTTTTATGGAAATAATTAATTCTGTATTGATAGGCATTAATTAATGGCCTCTTCAGTAATATTTGGCCCTATCTAAATAAGGAGCCCTCATTTACAATCTTATCATCTCAACCTCATGATTTAGTATGATCCGAAATGCGATTTTCTTAAATCCATTCACAATTATTCTGAAAAAACTCTCTAAGAACTAATTAATATAAAAATATAATGGTTAGAGAATGCAATCAACCACAAGATCTTGTGGTTGAATGATTTAATGTCACACTGTTATATTATGACTTGTGTTTTGGGCACCTAAGCCCTTGTGGGTCATGATGCAGGTAGCTGTGCCTGTGAATCATATACTGAAACCAACACATAAAATAGAGCTAGTAGATGCTTTGTATTCTATTCTTTCCATTTTGTATCAAATTTTTCATTGTCTATATCAAGGTAATACACAAAGATACTGTAATAAATGAACTTTTTATTTTTAAACCATGACTTTGATTAAGAACTTATTTCAAAGGAACTTTCCCTCTAAATTGTTGGAACTCGTGGCCTTTTCCAAAGTTAGTTTGCAAGAAACTGATGTCATGTGGATTCACCATAAAGCATGAGAAAGTGTTATCGAATCACCTAGGTGGGCATCACACATTTCTTGATCACTTTCCAAAGCTTAACAGTATGATCTATGAGCTGCAAACAATTTCCTAAACTGACGGGAAAAACAAAACAATAGAATTACACTCAATTACAATGCCATGAGCTCCGGAACTTTATTTTGTCTTTGAGTCACAGTCATGTAAAGCCCCTGCAAAGAGAACACAAAGATCAATAGCTGCTTGCAATGATTGTGAAACAATTTGCTACTTAATGGGAGGGCACGCACTGTTGTAGTATGAATAGTGGCACCAGTCGTCATGCCTATCGTTTGGTTTGGAACAATCTCAAAATTGAAGTTCTGCAGCAGGGCTGCCAATGCAACCAGTGATTCCAGCAATGCAAACTGATCACCAACACATTTACGTGGCCCACCACTGAAAGGAATGAACCTAAGAAACAAAAACCAAAAATGCAAACCCTGACATATCAGATATTGACATGCACATTTGCAAACAATAAACAGGAACATGTTACTCTCCCCAAGAATGGTTTCTTATCCAGCTATTTAAATCAGGGATACTTACCTGAAGTCTGTGTTTGTCTCATTTGGTACTGGACCATTCAAATCAAATCTTTCAGGTGTGAACTCTTCAGCCTTATCCCATACCTGTGAAATCCCAAACATGCAGTTTTTAACTTTAGTACCGAGAATATATTTGCAAGAGACGAAGAGATGAGGAATATACATATCAGCATGCCAGCATAAGTCATATCTCAATACCATTACAACCTTTCAAAAGTAATTTATTAAAAAAACTTATACATTTTATTACATGAAAGAAGTAGGAACATAAACTGTTCAGAATAGTTTTCTGCAGTGAATAGTTGTTTGTCGAACTTGAAAAGCTATATTACAAATTGATGATCCAATTGATGATTCTTACCAAAGGCTGGTAACCCTAAGCTCATTTCCAGTTGGCGCCCGATCAGCCTGTTGAATGTTTCCTATAAAATCCTCGCCAAAACTTTGGCGCTTCACATTCACCACCTTCCTTCTCTTGATAGACCAAATCAGACTAGTTTTATCAAAGGTTGGTACATCCTAGATAATCTCTTTGCTATTTGGGAATGCATAGAGTGGGTTCAAGCCTCAGGACAACGAACCATTTTCCTCAAATTGGACTTTGAAAAGGCGTATGATCACATTGAGTTTCCTTTCATCCTTCTGATGTTAAAAGTTTTAGGATTCGGTGAATTCTTTTGACGCAGTGCAGACACTCGTCTCTAATGCCTCAGCTTGCCTCACCATCAATGGCTGCAAGTCTAATTCTTTTGACCCTTTTAGATCCTTATGGCAGGTTTGTCCTCTTGCTCCTGCTCTGTTTGTCCTCACGGCAAAAGCTCTTGGTTATCTTTTTGCTCAGAAAGCTGAAAAGGGGCACATTAGAGGAATTTATCTCCTGGACCAGTTTACCCAACCTATCAATGGACACTTCACCAATGATTATTTTCTTACATTGGCTGAAAATGAGAAAAATATCACTAAAACCATGCTTTGCATCAAAGCCTCGGGCTCTAATCTTCAGTGGTCCAAAGCGTTGGGTTACAAACAGAGTCTGTGGCCTATGCCAAATTGGCTTTAAAAGTTCCCTTAGAAGTGTATTACCAGCGGAGAGCAATTTAAGCTTTTGGGAAGTCCTTTTTCTTTTCATAGCACCCCCTCGATTATGGCAATATGTGCTTGATAGGATCGAAAAAAAAATCTGGGTTTCTAAGCCTCTTTCTTTGGCAGGCGAATTTCAAGTTTGCACTAAAATTCTCGTAGCTACGCATGTTTACTACTCTTCATGTTGGTGCATGTGAAAGATCCCAAACCCCTTTGCCTGAATATATATATATATATATATATATATATATATATATATATATATATCAAAAGAATCCATAGAACACCATACTCAAACTGCAGAGATAAATTAAATAAAACAAACCCCGCAAACCGGGTGAATACAGAAAAGGCGCCTAGGGTTTAAACAGCAGATTTCTTCATAAATAATTCAGCCGTAAATACAATATTGATTTCAGATGATAAATAATTAGGGCAAACACAATTAGAAATCTGCAGATGGAATAATAACAAATATTGTCTAAAACCCAGCCATAATGGATTCAAACCAAGTCGATTTGATATATATTTGAGGCTGAAATATACCACAATAAACTAGCATGAAGAATACCTCAATCACTGCATAAAACAACTGTAGAATAAGTCACCCCACTCTAGAAGAAGTCTGTATGCCCACTGCTGCAATTTATTTCTCTTTCAAACTGCTGAAATGATAAAAACCTATGAATACAATGAAGATCCCTGAATAGGAACTCCTCTCTCTGCTCCTGGGGTTTCCGTCCACAAGAGGAATAATCCAGAGGGTTTCCGTCCTTGGATTTTGTCTACAAAAGCTCAAAGCTAACTGCCGGGAGAAAATAATAATAATCTGGAATGCCCTGGCACAAGTCGCACTTTTTCCTTATAACCAAAAAACCCTTCAAAGATGCAAGTCGCACTTTTTCCAATGCAGCATAATTAATTTTTTAATTAATTTTTCCCTTCTCCAAGCAAGTCGCATTTTTGGCTTATTTAATTCCTCCCCCAAGGCAAGTCGCACTTTTTACCTAGGAAAGCACATTAAATAATTTATTAATTTATTTAAATGTACTTTCCTAAGTCGAAGTCACTTAAACAGTCTATTAATTCATTATATGTGCTTTAGTGATACTTTACTTTATTTTTAGCATGATATAATAAAATTAATAAACCGAAGTCACCCTTGAAATCACCCTTTGGCCGTCGGGTAGACAAAAAGGGCCAAAGGTCATCGATCGAACTATTCGAGAAAGAGGGACATTACAGTCCTCCCTTCCCGAGATTGCTTGTCCCCAAGCAACTGTAAAGTTGGATGTTGTAATATAGACTCGCCCTCCCATGTAGCATCCTCTATTGGCAATTCTTTCCACCTCACCAGGAACTCCCGAATAACTCGATTCCTCAATCTCCTCTCTCGGCTATCCAAGATCTCCTCTGGCACCAAATCCAACCTCCCTTCCTCATCCAAAGGTGGTAACTCTGCAGAAGAAACAATGTGCTGTCCCAAAGCCTTTTTCAAGCAAGATACATGAAAGACATTGTGTATCTTACTCTCAGAAGGTAATTCCAGCTCATATGCCACTTCACCAACTCTCCTCAACACTCTGTATGGTCCATAGAATCGTGGCTTGAGCTTTTCAGCTCCACTCTTCTTGAGAGTACTCTGTCTGTAAGGCTGAAGACGTAGAAATACCATGTCTCCTACCTCAAATGCTCTCTCTACCCTGTGCCTATCTGCATACATCTTCTGCTGATTTTGGGCCCGCTGAATATTATCCTTAAGTACCTTAAGGATGTCCTAACTATCCTGTAAACTCTCCTAAGCCCTAGGGCTCTACTGTCCCCCAAACGCCAAATCAACAAAAGACCTCGCATCATATCCATACAATGCTTGGAATGGAGTCATACCAATAGACATATGGTAAGTGGTGTTATAGCAATACTCACATAAATATAGCAACTTTACCCATGCCTTCTGCTGCCTGCAACATAGTTGCGTAGATAACCCTCTATCCACTTGTTCACAATCTCTGTCTGCCCATCAGTCTGAGGGTGATAACTAGTGCTCGGAGTCAACTCGGTGTGTACCAAACGGAAAAGTTCCTGCCAAAATATGCTCATAAACCTACTATCCCGATCACTGATGATGTTCTTCGAAAGCCCATGCAACCTGAATATCTGATGGAAGAACAAATCAGCCACATGAGGTGCCTTAAAGCTGGTAGGGACAGCAAAAAAGTGTGCATATTTTGTCAACCGATCAACTACCGCATAAATACGATCATTCCCTTGCACCACGGGAAGACCTGTAATGAAATCCATCGAAATACTTTCCCACTTCTGCTCCGGAATCGGCAATGGTATATAAAACCTGGGAAAGTATGCTCTGACTTGTTCTGCTGACAAGTCATACACTCACGGACATGGCGCAAGACATCATCTTTGAGACCCTTCCAAGAGAATCTCTCTCTAATTTTCCTGTATGTTTTAAAATATCCTGGATGTCCTGCAAGTGGTGCATCATGGAAAGCATGCATAATCTTCTCCTTAAGCTCAGATTCAGGAACTAGGTAAATTTTGCCCTTATACAAAATCAAATCAGCTATTACCTTATATCGGCCATCTTGAATTTTGCCGTCCATAATGTCACATGCCCAAGTATTTTTGGAATACTCAACTAACAGTTGAGATTTCCAATCTGCTGAAATCTCACTCAAAGAACATAGGGCATGAGATGGGGTTTTCTGGAAAGTGCATCAGCCACTACATTCTTTGTCCCCTTGACATACTCAATGTCAAAATCATATGCTTGAATTCTGCTAACCCATTTTTGTTGCCTCTCATTGAGCTCCTTCTGTTCCAGGAAATATTTCAAGCTGTTGTGGTCGGTTCTCACCACAAATTTCCCACCCACTAAATACTGTCTGAACTTTGCCAAAGCATGCATAATGGCAAGCATCTCCTTATCATAGGTGGAATACAATCTCTCATTATCTCTCAACTTCCTACTCTCGTAGGCAATAGGATGGTGATCCTGCATAAGAACTGCACCAATCCCCAATCCCGAAGCATCACACTCCAAAATGAAAGGCCGTGAGAAATCTGGAAGAGCCAAAACTGGACAGGTGCTCATAGTCACCTTGAGCCTCTCAAATATTACTTGTGCCTCATCTGTCCACTGAATGCCCCCTTCCGTGTAAGATCTGTCAATGGAGCTACTAGCTGAGAATAGCCCTTCACGAACCTCCTGTAATAACCACATAACCCCAAGAATCCACGCAAGTCAGAGATATTCCTGGGTGGTGGCCAATCCTGCATTGCCTGTATCTTCTCCTGATGAACCTTGACCCCATTGGCCCCAATGACATGCCCAAGATACAATATCTCAGTAAGTCCAAATTCGCACTTGGACATCTTAGCAAATAAAGACTGAGTCTCCATTATGCTAAGTACCTCATCAAGATGCCTCAAATGCTCATCCCATGTCATGCTATATATCAAAATATCATCAAAGAAGACCAACACAAACTTCCTCAACTGCTATTGAAGAGATGGTTCATACATGACTGAAATGTAGCAGGTGCATTGGTGAGTCCAAATGGCATCACCAAGAACTCATAGTGCCCGTAGTGACACTTGAAGGCTGTCTTGTGAATGTCCTCATCCCGAACTCGAATCTGGTGGTAGCCTGATCGAAGATCAATCTTCGAAAAATAGATAGCTCCATGCAACTCATCTAAAAGCTCATCAATGCGAGGAATAGGATACCTGTTCTTTATGGTTTTCTTGTTCAGTGCACGGTAGTCAATGCACATCCTCATGGTCCCATCCTTCTTCTTCACCAAAACAACTGAAGAAGCAAAGGGACTAGAACTAGGACGGATGTGTCCCATCTCCAAGAGCTCTCTAATGGCCTTCTCTATCTCATCCTTATATGTCTTAGGATGGCGATAAGGCGTAGTCATCACGGGTTTAGCACCCTCCTCAAGCTCTATAACATGCTCAAACCCTCTATCTGGTGGTCTACCTGGAGGAATGTCACCAAACACTGGGCCGTGCTTATCCAGTATGGACTGGATGTCTATATGAAAGGGTTGCTCACTATCTGAAGAAGATTTGGATGAAATGAAACATTGGGCTGCCCATGCAACCTCTCCATGTCACTATAGACTCCATCCTGCGTGCTGAAACAACTCTAGGCCCACCATCAAAAAGAGCCCGAAGCACAATCTTCTTCCTATCCACCATAAACTCCAACTCCATCCTCTGCGGAAGTCTGCACATATCGCGAGGGACTGTAACCACTAATACCCAATCTTTGTATCAATCTCACCAAGTCCATAACATAGAAGTCATCGGTCGATGTGTAGTCCCCATCCGAATACTAAGCCGCGGAATCCTCTTAGTGCGACTAATATCAAACCCATCTGCTACTCGTACACTAAACCCCTCAAATTCCTCAACCTGTAATCCTCGCTTCACAGCAAACCCCTCATCAATGAAGTTGTGCGTAGCTCCACTGTCAACCAAACAAACAATCCGCTGTCCCTTAAGCACTCCCTTCAGCCGAAAGGGATGGTACCTAGGAACTCCTGAGAGTGTAGCAATAGTGACATCGGATGAATCCAATGCCTCACTCTCGCCAAGCTCTACTTGGGGCTGCTCCCCCTGTGCATCATGGCCACTTTGCCCTCATCCTCTGCATCTATATCTGGCGAGTGATCATCATCCCCATTTGAAATCACCTCAATGAGATGCACCTTGCCTTTACCAAGGCAACGATGTCCAGGCTCCCAATGATCTTTGCAATGAAAGCAAAGCTTCTTCCTCCTCAACTCATTACAAGTCTCTGATCCACCTTAGGAGGTGGTGCACTCTTCTGCTGAATGGTAGAGCGCTGAAATGGCCTGGAGCTCGTGGGAAACTTCTTATTGGGCTGATAAGAAGTGGGGGACGTGTCCAAGTCTAATGCCGTCTGGATGGCATCATGCAATGTCCTAGGCTTAAGAGCCTTGACCAATCCTCTCATCCTGTCATGAAGGCCCTCTATGAATAACATCACTACCCTCTTCTCAGGCATCTCTGGAACCATGACTGCTATACGCTGAAATTCGTTGATGTATGAATCAACGTGTCCACTCTGTCGGAGTTGTGCCAAGTCCCTGTAATAAAGCTCCACATCCTTGTGATCAAATCTCACAATCAACCTCTCGCTGAAATCCTTGTATGACCAGAAGCTCATGACCCTGTGTAACTAATCCATGGTGCCACCAATCATAAGCCACCCCCTCAAGGTGTAAAGTAGCGAACTGAATAGCCTCCTGTTCCCTCATGGGTTTGAGGGTGAGGTAGGTGTCGAGCTTGTGAATCCAAGCCCTGGCGTTGATCTTCCCGCTACCATCAAAAGTGGAGAGGGTTACCTTATTGGTAACCTGCTGCAAATCATGTTACTGCTTGCGCTCTAGGCCTCTTGTCATGTCCAGCCCTCATGTTATCTCTCCTCTGAGCACAATACTACGGGAGGGGAAATACGTCCCTCACATGCTTTGCGGCAAACTCCTCCACTCATCACTAACTGCCATAATAGTATCCGGAAAAGCTACTTCTTTCGGCCGCACCTCAATCTCTGGTGGGTCATCTCTGGGCAAGAAGTTAGGCTGCATAGGCCTATCTGCAGTCCGCGTAGCCCTCCTCTCATCTGTATGAGTGTGCCTCCGCTCATCTATATGAGTGTGCCTCCGCTCATCTGTATGAGTGTGCCTCCGCTCACGGCGTGGCGATCCCCTAACACTCCCGATCTCTAAGGTGATCTACTGTATGATCCCTGTACCCACTGGCAACTGATACGGATCTATCCCTCCTGCCGTGTCTGTCCCGCGGCCTATCTAGTGCCAACCTATCCAAGGTAGAGCCCATGCGCTCCATAGTCTGTAACAACTGCCTCTGAGTGGCTGCCATATCCCGAATGAAATCCCTATCTGGATCTGCATGCTCCTCTCGAGGAGGACTCTCTAGTCTATCACCCAAAAAATCCATTTTGTCACCTCCTACAATACCAGCTTCGAGTCGTGCCCATCTGCGGGTGTAGTATCTATGTGGACCGTCCTCTCTATGCTGCATTCAAAGCTGATTTTTTTAATATACTCTCTGCTTCCTTCCCACACATGCTGAGGAGGATACACTGCTCTGATACAACTGAAAGATCCCAAACCCCTTGCACAATATATATATATATATATATATTTATATTTTATATATTGCTCTGGCTCAGATCTGGACTGATATTATCAAAAGAATCCATAGAACACCATACTCAAACTACAGAGATAAATTAAATAAAACAAACCCCGCAAACCGGGTGAATACAGAAAAGGCGCCTATGGTTTAAACAACAAATTTCTTCATAAATAATTCAGCCGTAAATACAATATTGATTTTAGATGATAAATAATTAGGGCAAACACAATTAGAAATCTGCGGATGGAATAATAACAAATATTGTCTAAAACCCAGCCATAATGGATTCAAACCAAGTTGATTTGATATATATTTGAGGCTGAAATATACACAATAAACTAGCATGAAGAATACCTCAATCACTTTGCATAAAACAAGCTGCAGAATAAGTCACCTCACTCTAGAAGAAGTCTGTATGCCCACTTCTGCAATTTATTTCTCTTTAAACTTGTTGAAATGATAAAAACCGTGAATACAATGAAGATCTCTAATAGGAACTCCTCTCTCTGCTCCTAGGGTTTTCATCCACAAGAGGAATAATCCAGAGGGTTTCCGTCCTCGGATTTTGTTTGCAAAAGCTCAAAGCTAACTGCCGGGAGAAAATAATAATCTGGAATGCCCTGGCACAAGTCGCACTTTTTCCTTATAACCAAAAACCCTTCAAAATGCAAGTAGCACTTTTTCCAATGCAGCATAATTAATTTTTTAATTTATTTTTCCCTTCTCAAGCAAGTCGCATTTTTGGCTTATTTAATTCCTCCCCAAGGCAAGTCGCACTTTTTACCTAGGAAAGCACATTAAATAATTTATTAATTTATTTAAATGTACTTTCCTAAGTCGAAGTCACTTAAAAAGTCTATTAATTCATTATATGTGCTTTAGTGATACTTTACTTTATTTTTAGCACGATATAATAAAATTAATAAACCGAAGTCACCCTTGAAATCACCCTTTGGCCGTCGGGTAGACAAAAAGGGCCAAAGGTCATCGATCAAACTATTCGAGAAAGAGGGACATTACAAAGATGTAATGTCCCTTTCCGTGTCAAACTGAAAAAGAAGGAAATGGCACAAAGCCAAATCAAAGCAAACTGAAATTTATACAACCAACTGAATTGTTGGATGTAATGTCCCCAAATGGACATATTCTTACCCCAGATGGATTTCCCGCAATTCCCACTAGGGCCAAATTTGATTAATCCAAAAATCCAAAAATCTCAATTACTATCAAACTGAAATTCAGAATGAAATTAGGCCACAAACTGAATATTTTCTAGAAAACCCTAGTTCGCTGCCCTAGGCTAGCGATTTAGCAAAAATAGTTTTTTCCACCTCAAAATACCTCCAAAAATTATGAAAATTTGTTTGCAAGTAGATAATGAATAATCAGAATAGGATCTCCAATCAGATTCGAAAAATATTAATTTTGGAATTTATTAGGGCAAAAACGCAACAAAACTTGTAAATTCAATAACTTGCAAAATACTCCAAATTTTTGGGCAAATGATAGCTCAAACTGAAGCTTTCCAATGAACCCAAAATCAGACTTTTTCAATGGCGGGAAGGCATCCAAAATGGATCTGCAATTCTGGAACAATGTAGATAAATCCTAGCTGTAAGTGAAAGCTGGAAATACAATTTTGCCCCACCTAGAAAGGCCCAAAAACACCTCAAATTTGATCAAACACTTTAGATCTGATCTCTCTTTGAATTTAGCTTAAAATCGATGCCCAAAGATGCAAAAAAGCTGGAAATGGAAGCTTTAACAACACTCCTAGCAAACATGCAATATTCAGCCCTTGTCGGTCTTCAAACAACTCACGAACCGGCAGCAATAAGTCTTCAACAACTACTAGAAAACACAACTCCTTGATCTGCAATGGAAACCCCTAAATGGAGAATCCTCACAACATAGAAGAAGAGTTTTCATTCTTCTTCTAGATCTCTAGAGGGTTTTCGTCCTCAAGAGATAATCTCTAAGGGTTTTCGTCCTTAGAAATTATTTTGCAAAGCTCTCAAGCTCAGACAAAAATCAAAATTTTATAAAATGAAAGAGATGTTTTACAAATCCAAGTACACTTGCTTTTATAAGCAATCTTGGCCTCATAGCCACCTGACCCACCAATCAAATGTATTTTCCCACATTTAATTCTTTTTTGGTATTTATTTCATCTCGCAACATGGGTCGCATTTTTCCCTTAGGGAAATAAAATTATAAAGTGACCTTTTTTCTTTTTCTTTTCTAATTTCACTTTATCTTTTCTCTTTTATTTTTATTAAGTCATTAATAAATTAATATAAGTGTTTTTTATAAAGTTTCTTTTTATGCACTTCATAATAATTTATTAAGACCATAGATTCCCTTTTTATCAACCCATAGCCGTCAGGGAAACAAATTGGGCTAAGGGTCTTTAACATGTTATTTTGGAGCTAGCCAACAAGGTACATAAGTCTGTAATCTTGTGACAACAGGAGAAAAATTACAATACTTCACCACCAATACCACTTTTACACCATCCAACCATGTAGGGAACTTTCGTAAATGCTTTAGAACAAGTACAAGCCAAGAAATAGGTTTTTAAACCCCATTGGAGTATATTTAATTAAATTTGCAACAACAACGAATCCACTTACAAAAATGGTGGACGTTGAGATTCTAAGGCCAAATTCAATCCATTAAATGCAACCATCCTCAGAAATTATGAACAATCCAAATATCAACAAAGAATGAAGTGTCGTGCACTAGATATCACCAAAATTATCCACTATGCAAGTCATTGCCCTAGGAGAGGGTTTGATAATAAGCTTGGAAATGACAAGTTTCCAAAGAAAACCTTAGTGTAGCTCAAGTATGAGATCACCAATAACGAAATGAGAGGTTTCGTCCTCAAATCAAATGCAAAGAGGGTTTTTGTCCTCAATTGCAAGAGAGAGACAACAATTTTGTGCTCCAACTCAAAGAAAATGAATTCCAAAGTAAGTGTCCCTTTTTCCAAGCCAAGCGACCACTTTATATAGCTAAAGGTGGCGCCAAAATCAAAAGGATGATCCCCCAAAGAGGACCGACCTCGTAGAAATATAAGTTTTTTTAAATTTTCAAGTTGGTATTTGCACTTTTTCGAACCAACTTGACTTTTCTAAGTCATAATTAGAAAGTTGCTTGAAAATAATATAAAGCTACAAAAGTAACTGACAATCATGACATTAAATACTTCTCTTGCTCTTTCCCTTTAAGCCCGGGGAAGTGGAATGGCCCTAAGGTCTTCAAATGAACTAGCCTTGAGAAGGGGACATTACAATCCTCCTCTCCCAAAATTGTTTTCCCTCAAGCCATTGTAAATTTGGATGGTCTAAATTAAGGCCTAAATATGGACTTCTTGTCATTCCCTTTCCATGGCAAAGAAGTATGAATGAACAAGGGAAGGAATTGCATTTCATTTCAGTTTTCTTTTATTAGATTTAATGTTTTCTTTTAGTGTTTTTCCTTTAGGAGGCAGGTCGGCTGGGTTTGGAGAAATTAAAGAAGCAATTAAAAGATAAAGTGAAGCTTAAGAGGTCGGTCCTCTTCTAATTGGCCTTTGGCACCAAGCAAGGAGTATAAAAGGGATTGAAGGACTTCATTTGCAATCATCTTTGGCGCATTTTATATCTACAATTGGTTTTTTGGGCAAGTTGCTCAATACCTTTCCACTTGAGGACAAAAACCCTCTTGTGTGGCATCCAAGGAAGACGAAAACCTTCCTTGTGGCTTGGTGGAGAACAAAAACTCTCCATGTGGGTGAATTAAACATCTCTCTTGAAGATTGCTTGTTGATTTGGGTTAGAGACATCAAGAAGAAGGATTGCAAAAGCTTTACATCATTTTTGGAGCTCTTCCTAGGGGAGCGACTAGGGTTTGAAGCTGGTTTGGTGCTTTCTAGGGCACAAATTTCATATCTAATTTTATATTCTAAATCTCCATAATTTATAAGGCTGAATCTACATTTTGGTGATTTTTGGAGGGGTTTATCTACTATTTTTAGCCTTTGTTTGTGGTTTTCCTGCTGCTGTCATAAATTTAATTACAGTAGTATATCTTCACTGATTTCTCCATTTGTTTGTTGTTAATTAGATGGATATTGATTGCCATAATTGAAATAATTATTTAGAAGTACTATCAGCTGTTGTGCATGGTTATTTAGTGAATTTCAAGCTCTTATACTGTTTTCCCTAGGGTTTTAAAGGATATTACAGATGTTATAAAAAATCAGATTTCACTTCACTTGGGTTTGTGTGGTTTCCTTCTTTTTCAGTTTCAGCCCTTGAAAGGGATATTACAGTGGTATCAGAGCTTCGGTCTTCCCATCCTAGGGTTTTCATGGAAGAGGGCAACAAGGGTTTCCTCTACTATCAAAGGAGAGAAAGGAAAGCGGACCAACCAAGAGAGGAGGATAGTATGGCTCACCAGGATCCTCAAGAAGCCAAGATATAAAAAGCTTATTGAAGGGCAAGAGAGATTGGCAGACACCATGGACCTCTTAGCCCTATCCCTTCAGAGATTTCATGAACCTAGGGTTCATAATGGAGACGACAACTCATCTAGAGCAAATACTTCACTGGTGACCTTTGGGATCAGCTCACGGATCAGCCACGAGGCCTACTTTCCTTCCAAGGGAAGAAGCCATTCCGAGGCGGAGCAAGGCCCTCTATGGGGCAAAGCATTGCCACAAGCTATGAAGAGTATATGGCACTTCCAAGGGAGATATGTGAGGCCATTACACTTGTTGAGTTCATTGGCATGAGCAAAGGAAGGTCTAGGCGAGCCAAGACAACATATGCCACAAAAGGAGGTGCAAAATGTGTTGGGGAAGATGACTTTCTCTACTTTTGATGGATCGACCAAGGGGACAACTAGGGCATGGATCCAAAAGTTGGATACATATTTGTCCTTGAAGCCTATGATGGAGGATGATGCCATCAAATTTGCAACCCTTCACCTAGAGGGGATTGCTCATGAGTGGTGGTTCCATGGATTGGTGACACAAGGGCACAATGAGATCCATTCCTATGATGAGTTTTGTAAAAGGCTCATGGATAGATTTGATAGAGTTGACCCGGAAGTTCACTTTCGGAACTTGCACAATTGAGACAACAGGGCATAGTGGATGAGTATGTGGCTGAGTTTCAGAGACTTTCCATCATGATTATTGATGTCACAGAGAGGAGACTTGTGGTTCTTTTCATTGAGGGTTTGACCAAACCACTCAAGGGTTTGGTTAGGGCCTTTGATCCTTTGTCTCTTCAAGAGGCAATCAAGAAGGCTTTGGACCTTGAAGGTGCTGCCCAAAAACAGCAGCAATCAATAGGACATCTCAAGGGTAATTCGAGTGGAGGACAGCCAAATAGATCATGGGACAACCTAGAAACCCTCCCTTGGACCAGCCAAGGAAGCCCTTCCAAAGGATGCCTATTATTCACAAGGAGCTGCCCAAAACCAGCAATGAAGGAGAGTCTAGAAATGAGCTACGAAAGAAGAATTTGTGCTTCTCTTGCAAGGATCCATGGACTCCCGGACACCGTTGTTTAGGTAAAGGTAAGGTGCATTATATTGAAGTAATTTCAGATTGTGAGGATGATGATAATAATGTGGATGAAGCCAAACAAGGTAATATACCGGAAGAATATCCGGAGAGTTTGGATGGCACTCTTGCTACCTTGTCCGTGCACCTAGTTATCACCCATTTCGGATGGAGGGTGAACTACGAGGGCAAAGTGTCATAGTCTTGATTGATGGTGGAGCCACTCATAATTTCATTAATGAGTGCTTGGTGACCAAGATGGAATTGAATGTAGAAGACTTCAAAGGTTTCAGATAGCAGATGGTTACTCTATGCCATGCACAAGGAAGTGTTCCCGACTCCTCTTCACATTAGGAGAACATAAGGTATGTGCTGATTTCTATTTAATTAACATGGCTGATATGGATCTTGTGCTTGGGGTCCAATGGTTGCATTCATTGGGAGAACTCACTTTCAATTACCAAAACATGGAAATAAGCTTTATGGACAAGGGTAAGAAGGTTACACTACAAGGTATGCTTCCGGAAACACCTCAAGTCAAGTACTTGGTAGAAGATACCTTGTCACGAAATCATATTTTTGCTCTTTATCTAAGATAGCAGCAGATTGGAAGTCTTTGATTACAGCTGAGTATGTAAAGAACAAGTTTGCTAATGTTGTTTTTGAAGGTGAAATGATTGATGAAAGGTACAAGGTTATGGATGGGCTCATTCTTTACAAGAACCGGATTTATTTGGTGCTCGAATCGAAGATGAAGAGTAAGATATTAAGGGCTGTTCATGATGACCCATCAGCTGGTCATCCAGTTATTTTAAAACATACAAACAGTGAGAGAAAGATTCTATTGGAAAGGTCTAAAAGGGGAAGTACTCCAATACATCCGGGAGTGTCTAGTGTGCCAACAAAACAAAGCGGAACATGCATTTCCAGCCGGGCTCCTACAACCACTTCCCATTCCCACTCAAAAATGGGAAAGTATCTCTATGGACTTCATCACGGGCTGCCCATGGTTCAAGGTAAGAATTGTCTATATGTTGTGGTTGATAGGCTCACTAAATATGCACATTTTTGTCCACTTCCAGCTAAGTACAATGCACCTATAGTGGCTGATGTGTTCTTCAAAGAAGTGTTTAGACTTCATGGGTTACCCAAGGATATAGTGAGTGATAGGGACAATAGATTTATGAGCATGTTTTGGCAAGAGTTGTTTCACTTAACAAGTACCAAACTCACTCCTAGCTCTAGCTACCATCCTCAAATGGATGGGCAAACAGAAATAGTCAATAAATGGGTGGAAGGCTACCTACGGAGCTACATTGATGGGCGGCAATCAGCGTGGGTAAAATGGTTATACATGGCTGAGTTTTGTTACAATACCACCTTTCACATGTCTATCGGTATGTCTCCTTTCAAGGCTTTGTATGGTTATGATGCTCTTTCCTTTGTTGATTTGGTGATGATGGATAGTAGAGTACCAAGGGCCAAAGACTTGGTCCAACAAAGTCATGATATCATGAAAGAGCTCAAAGAGAATGTAATGTCCCTTTTAGGGACAAAAACCAAATATATGGGTTTGGCCACAAACCCCAAGAATTAGATCTGAAAATACACCAACACCAAAAATGAAAATAATCTAATTTTATGACAGCAGTTCCAACAATAATATAAACCCTAGCAGCGAACTGTAAAGGGGCTTAAATGCACCATAAAACCATGCACAATAGCTGAAAACACTTCTAAATAATTATTTCATGTACGACAACACTTATCCATTCAATTTGCAATAAACAAATGGAGAAAAACCCAAGATAACACACTGCTGTAATTAAATTTGGAACAGCAGTAGGACAACCACAAACCAAGGCTGAAAATGATAGATATACTCCACCAAAAATCACAAAAACATAGATTCCAACCTTATAAATTATTTTGAATTAGAATATCACATAAAATATGAATTTCATGCCCTAGAAGGAACCCAAGTGCTATCAAACCCTACTCGCTCCAACTAGAAAGAGCTCAACAATGCATGCAAACCCTCGTAGATGTCTTCTTTCATCTTCTAATGTCCAAATTTGCAAAAGGTCTTCAAGTTGTCTTCACTTCACGTAAGGATGGAGGGTTTTCCTCCTCCAACCAGTCACAAGGAAGGTTTTTGTCTTCCTTGGAAAAGCCGACAATTGGATTTTCACCCAAAAGTGGAATGACAATGAGCAATCAACCCAAAGATCAATTGTAGAGAAAATGCGCCAAGATGGGATGCAAATGAAGTCATTGATCTCCTTTTATATCCTTCCTTTGGCGCCAAAAGCCAAATAGAATGGAACGACCTCCAAGTTCAACTTGCCTTTAAAACTCCTCCAACTCATAACATGCCTTATTAAAGGAAACACTAAACAAAACATTAAAAATTTAATAAAGGAAAATGAAAAGGAATGCAATTCCTTCCCTAGCTCATTCATGCTTCCTTGCCACAAAAAGGGAATGGCAAGAAGTCCATTGTTAGGTTCTCAAGTCGAAAAAGGGGACATTAAAGAGAACCTCAAACGTGCCCAAAATCAACAGAAGTTGTATGCAAATCAGCATAGGAAAGATCTTTTGAGGAAGGAGATATGGTGTTTTTGAGATTGCATCCCTATAGGCAATCTTCCCTCAAACCAAGTGGTGCAAAAATTTGAAACCACGTTTCTATGGCCCCTACAAGGTAAAAGGAAAGGTGGGAAAGGTTGCATATGAACTTGAGCTTCCGAAACACAGTAGAATACATAATGTTTTTCATGTTTCATGCCTCAAGAAGGCACTAGGACAGCACATTACTCCTTCTCTTGAGTTCCCCCATTGGATGAAGAGGGTAAATTGATTCTAATTCCGGAAAGTATTTTGGAGGTCCGAGAAAGGAAGTTAAGGAACCGAAGCATCAAGGAGTACTTGGTTCATTGGAAAGGTTTTCCCCTTGAAGATGCTACATGGGAAAGTGCAGCAATTTTAGAGCATCCAAACTTGCAATTGCTTGGGGACAAACAATTTCGGGGGGAGGATTGTCTGTCACTTTTTCCGAATTGAGGCTAGAATATGGACTTCTTGCCATTCCCTTTCTCGTGGCAAAGAAGTATGAATGAACAAGGGAAGGAATTGCATTTCATTTCAGTTTTTTTTTATTAGATTTAATGTTTTCTTTCAGTGTTTCCTTTAGAGGCAGGTCGGTTGGGTTTGGAGAAATTAAAGAAGCAATTAAAAGATAAAGTGAAGCTTAAGAGGTCGGTCCTCTTCTAATTGGCCTTTGGCGCCAAGCAAGGAGTATAAAAGGGATTGAAGGACTTCATTTGCAATCATCTTTGGTGCATTTTATATCTACAATTGGTTTTTGGGCAAGTTGCTCAATACCTTTCCACTTGAGGACGAAACCCCTTTATGTGGCATCCAAGGAAGACGGAAACCTTCCTTGTGGCTTGGTGGAGAATGAAA
This sequence comes from Taxus wallichiana var. yunnanensis, assembly GCA_018340775.1. NCBI lineage: Eukaryota > Viridiplantae > Streptophyta > Pinopsida > Cupressales > Taxaceae > Taxus > Taxus wallichiana. Next base: position 60,336,041 of record CM031242.1, on the reverse strand, counting down.
ACTCTCCATGTGGGTGAATTGAAGACATCTCTTGAAGGATTGCTTGTTGATTTGGGTTAGAGACATCAAGAAGAAGGATTGCAAAAGCTTTACATCATTTTTGGAGCTCTTCCCTAGGGGAGTGACTAGGGTTTGAAGCTGGTTTGGTGCTTTCTAGGGCACAAATTTCATATTTGATTTTATATTCTGAATCTCCATAATTTATAAGGCCGAAATCTACATTTTGGTGATTTTTGGAGGGGTTTATCTACTATTTTCAGCCTTTGTTTGTGGTTTTCCTGTTGTCATAAATTTAATTACAACAATATATCTTCATTGATTTTCTCCATTTGTTTGTTGCCAATTGGATGGATATTGATTGTCATAATTGAAATAATTATTTAGAAGTATTTTCAGCTGTTGTGCATGGTTATTTGGTGAATTCTAAGCTCTTATACAGTTTGCCCTAGGGTTTTAAAGGATATTACAACTGCTGTTATAAAAAATCAGATTTCATTTCACTTGGGTTTGTGTGGTTTCCTTCTTTTCAGTTTCAGCCCTTGAAAGGGATATTACATTAATGTTATGGTTCCTTAGCTTCCTTTCTCGAACATCCATTATAGCTTCTAGAACCAAAATTAACTTGCCTTCTTCATCCAAGGGTGGCATCAATAGGAGTAATGTGTTGTTCTAGTGCCCTTTTTAGGCATGAAACATGAAAGACATTATGTATCCGGCTATGCTCGTAGCTCTAGCTCATATGCAACCTCTCCAACTCTTCCCTTCACTCTGTAAGGCCCATAGAAATGTGGTTTAAGCTTTTCCGCACCACTTTGTTTGAGGGAGGATTGCCTATAGGGTTGCAATCTCAAAAATACCATGTCTCCTACCTCAAATGTTCTTTCTACCCGGTGTTGGTCCGCATACAATTTTTGTTGGTTTTGTGCACATTGGAGGTTCTCTTTGAGCACCTTCAAGATGTCATGACTCTCTGTGCCAAATCTTTGGCCCCAACATTCTACTATCCATCATAACCAAATCAACAAAAGAGAGAGCATCATAACCATATAGAGCTTTGAAAGGTGACATACCAATGGACATATGGAATGATGTATTATAACAAAACTCAGCCATGTGTAACCATTTTACCCAAGCTGATTGCTGCCCTCCAATATAATTCCTTAGGTAGCCTTCTACCCATTTATTCACTATTTCCGTTTGTCCATCGGTTTGGGGATGATAGCTAGTGCTAGGAGTAAGCTCGGTGCTGTCAAATAGAAAAGTTCTTGCCAAAACATACTCATAAACCTGTTGTCCCGATCACTTATGATGTTCTTTGGCAGTCCATGAAGTTTGAACACCTCCTTGAAAAGGTATCAGCCACTATAGGTGCATTATACTTGGCTGGAAGTGGATAAAAGTGAGCATATTTCGTGAGTCTATCAACCACAACATACAAACAATTCTTACCTTGAACCATGGGCAGCCCCATGATGAAATCCATGGAGATACTTTCCCATTTTTGAGTGGGAATAGGAAGGGGCTGCAAGAGTCCAGCTGGAAATTCATGTTCCACCTTGTTTTGTTGGCAAACCAAACATTCCCGGATGTATTGAAGAACCTCCCCTTTGAGTCCTTTCCAAAAGAACCTCTCTCTAACTTGTTTGTATGTTTTAAAGTATCCTAGATGGCCAGCCAATGGGGCATCATGAACAACCCTCAATATCTTATTTTTCACCTTTGATTCTAGAACCAAATAGACCCTATTCTTGTAGAGGATGAGCCCATCCATTATCTTATACCTCTCATCCACAATTTCTCCTTCAAAAACAACATTAGCAAACTTATTCTTGGCATACTCAGCCGTAATTAAGGCCTTCCAATCTGTTGTTATCTTAGATAAGGAGCAAAAATGTGACTCTTTTGACAAGACATCTTCTACCAAACAATTTATTTGAGGGGCTCCTATGATCATACCTTGTAGTACAACCTTATTACCTCCATTTTTGAACCTTAGCTCCATACTTTGGTAGTTGAGAGTGAATTCTCCCAAAGAGTGTAACCATTGGACCCCAAGCACAAGATTCGTATCAGCTATGCCAATTATATAAAAATCATCACATACCTCATGCCCTCCCAATGTGATAATGAGTTGTGGACTTCTCCTTGTGCATGGCATGGAATAGCCATCCGCTACGGTAACCTTGAGCCTTTGAAGTCTTCCACCTTCAATCCCATCCTTGCAACCAAGCTCTCATCAATGAAATTATGAGTAGCTCCACTATCAATCAATATTGTGACTCTTTGCCCTTGTAGGTCTCCTCTCACCCGAAATGGATGATATCTAGGAGCACCGGACAAGGTGGCAAGAGTGTTGTCCAAGTTTTCTAGGTTCTCTTCTAGATCATGATTTTGTGTTGCCTCTTTAACTTCCACTTCCTCTTCTTCTTCACAATCTGAAAATACCTCAATATAATGCACATGACCCTTACCTAGGCAATGATGACCGGGAGACCATGGATCCTTGCAAGAGAAGCACAAGTTTTTCCTTCTTAGTTCATTCCGTGACTCCCTTCTTTGCTTGTTTTGGACAACTCCTTTTGTATGATTGGTGCTTGCTGAAAAGGCCTCTTTGGCTGGTCCAAAGATGTTGTTTTGGGCTGCCCCAAAGGTCCTTTTGGTTGTCCACTATTCAAAGATGTCCTTGGTTGCCCGCTGATCAATGCTGTCCTTGGGGCAGCACCTTCTAAGTCAAAGATTTTTTTATTTCCTCTTGAAGAGACAAAGGATCAATGCTCTTACCAAACCCTTGAGTGGTTCAGCCAACCCCTCAATGAACAAGACAATGAGTCTCCTCTCTGTCACATCTGAATCATCACGAAAAAGTCTTTGAAATTCAACAACATAATCTTCTATCGTGTCCATGTTGTCTCAATTGTGCTAGCTCCCAAAAGTGAACCTCCGGATCAATCCTATCAAATCTCTCAATGATCCTCCTACAAAACTCATCATATGAGTGGATGAGATTGTGCCCTTGTGTGATCAATCCATGGTACCACCACTTGTGTGCAATTCCTTCAAGATGAAGGGTTGCAAACTTGATTGCTTCTTCTTCCATCATAGGCCTCAACGATAGATAAGTATCCAACTTTTGTATCCATGCATGGGTTGTCCCCTTGTTGGAACCATCAAATGTGGAGTGTCACTTTCCCCAAGGCATGTTGAAGATCCTTTTGTGGTGCTTGAGATCTAGGCTCGGGCCTTGATCTACCCTTGCTCACTCCTATGAACTCTGCAAGTGAGATGGCATCACAAATCTCATTTGGAAGAGCCCTATACTCCTCATAGCTGGCTGCAATGTTGTGACCCACTGAATGCCATGTTTCAACCTCCGGAATGACTTCTTCTCTTGGGAGGAAGGTAGGTTGAAAAGGCCTAGCAGCAGATCCAAAATTTGACCCTTGGGGCTGCCTCATATTGTGAACCCCTGACGAACTGCCCTCACCATTGTGATGTCTTGGCCCATGAAGATTTTGCAAGGTTAGGGCTAGCAAATCCATAGTATCCGCCAACCTCTCTTGCCCTTCGATAAGTCTATCAAACTTGGCCTCTTCAAAACCTTTGTTGGCCATGTTAGGCCCTTCAAGTGGCTGATCTAAATTCTTCTTTCCTTTCCTTTGATAGCAAATGTATTCTTTGTCACCTTCTTGCATGAATACCCTTCAGAGTTGGCAAGATCTTTGCTCTGATACCACTGTAATGTCCCTTTCCAGGCTAAAACTAAAAAAAGGAAATGGCACAAACCCAAATCAAAGCAAACTGAAATTTATAACAGCCAACTGAATTTTTGGACAGCAAGATACAACAGTCTGTAATCTTATGACAGCAAGAGGAAAATTGCAATAATTCACCACCAATACCACTTTTACACCATCCAAAGCATGTAGGGAACTTTTATAAATATTTTAGAACAAGTACAAGCCAAGAAATGAGTTTTTAAACCCCTAGCTAGAGTATATTTAATTAAATTTGCAACAACAACAAATCCACTTACAAAAATGGCTGGAAGTTGAGATTCCAAGGCCCAAAATTCAATCCGTTAAATGCAACCAGCCTCAAAAATTATGAACAATCCAAATATCAACAAAGAATGAAGTGTCGTGCACTAGATATCACCAAAATCATCCACTATGCAAGTCACTACCCTAGGAGAGGGTTTACAATAAGTTAGAAATGGTGAGTTTCCAAAGAAAATCTGAGTGTAGCTCAAGTATGACCTCCATATGAGATCACCAATGAAGAAATGAGGGGTTTCATCCTCAAATCAAGTGCAAAGAGGGTTTTCGTCCTCAATTGCAAGAGAGAGAAATTTCGTGCTCCAACTCAAAGAAAATGAATTCCAAAGTAAGTGTCCCTTTTTCAAGCCAAACGACCCCTTTATATAGCTAAAGGTGGCGCCAAAATCAAAAGGATGATCCCCAAAGAGGACCAACCTCCTTGTAGAAATATAAGTTTATTTTTATTTTTCAAGTTGGTATTTGCACTTTTTCGAACCAACTTGACTTTTCTAAGTCATAATTAGAAAGTTGCTTGAAAATAATATAAAGCTACAAAAGCAACTGACAATCATGACATTAAATACTTCCCTTGCTCTTTCCCTTTAAGCCCACGGGAAGTGGAATGGGCCCAAGGTCTTCAAAATGAACTAGCCCGAAGAAGGGGACATTACGGTGCCCTTACAAGGCTTCATTCAACAAGTTGGCCAAACTTCTCAAAGATTTTCTTTGGGCCACCTAGGCAAGCCAAAGGTTTCCACAAAGTGGCATGGGAAGTCTTGTTTGCCCCGGGAAAAGGGTGCCATAGGTATAATTGATGTTTACAAGAAGAGCGTTGATTTATGCATCAAATGGATGGTGAAATACATTTAAGGGAAGGAATCTTGGAAAATATTTCTTAGATATTGCATTGCTTCAAATGCGCCTTATGGAAGAACATGTTGAAAAAATATTGGGCTGAATACCTTAATCATTACTTCGGCTCCTATCAAGATCTCGTTTATTGTCAAGAGTATTTGGAAATCCTTTGAGCTTGTCAAAGCCCTTTCTTAATTAGGTTGGCGATGGTTTTAGAACTAAGTTGTCCTTTAATGACCACATATGGTGGTCACCTATTATGTTGGAATGACATCCTTCTTACTCGAAATGTCGGGCATCAAAGCTCTCAAATTATACCGCATGAGGATTTTCACAATTCAGAATATGGTCTCACAAGGGAATTGGAGTACTTGGCGGGGAGCTCAAGCAGAAACTCAACTTGAGCAATTCAAATCTTCCATAGTGATTAAAATTCAAGAGATGATGCCAAATGTTATACTTCACAAACTGGATTTATAACCCTTGGTTGCGTGGTGGCATGATTGCAGATGGAACATTGACACAACCTTTAAGCACTACAATTCAGGGTTGCTCTATCAATTGATGAGTCTTTTTCGCCATCACTTGGCAAGCTCAATGTGCATTGGGGCTTGAATTCCTCTCCCAAAACGTGGCTTTTTCACCTTGAAAGGGTTTGGAATTCCAAACTCGAGCCTAAAAGTTTTCACTTTCTTTGGTGTTTTATATACCAAGCCCTTCCTTTAGTCAAGAGACTCAAACACAATGATGTCTCTAACTCCAAGTGCGCAATCTTCTTGGTCCTAGATTCACTCTATGTTTCATCCTTTTCATCTAGAACCATTCACTGGAACTTATCTTTGTTCGGCGACCATTATAATTAGCCTTCATATATAGCTTCTATATGGAATTTTTAGAGCTATAATTTTATTTCAATTATAGAAAGCTAGAAATGCTACTATATTCCAAAATAAAGATATTTCTCGTGCAGTTTTCCACTTGCAATAAAGTGGTTATGTATTTTGTGCATTTTCGATCCATGCCCATGTAATGTCCCCTTTTTGGGACATTAATTAATTAAAAATATGGGAGACCTTTAATCCACTCTTCCCATGGATTAAAGGATAAAAATTGGGAAAATGTCATTACTCCTTTTATTTTAAAATTAAATAATTAATTCTCCTCTTATGTTTTATTTTTAAATATTAAAAGAGGGAATTAATATTCTATTTGGAGTTTGACTTTTCAGGAAAAGAGACCCATATTAAAAGTGACCCTTCTACATGAGAAAATGCGCAAAAGGAGGGAAACTTGGAGTTTGAAATGCAAAAGCTATATAAGAAGATGATGGCGACCCCTTGGGGCATGTTGATGCTTTTATTAAAATTTCTTCATGCTTGAAGAAGGGATGTATGCCCATTGAGATCTCAAACAAAGGTGTTCTTCAACACCACCATTATTGTGGAGAGTGTGAGGCCTTCTAAGCTTTCATTGAGTGAATGTTGCATGATATATTCATTCTATGATTGGCGCATTTATTTGAGAAGGAAATCTGCATGTTATTGATGATTATTGGAGGGTTTAATAGTGCTTTATGATCTGCTGTTAATGCTGCAATTATTCCAGTCATAGCGACTTGCTTGGGTGGTTGTTTTGGGCACATTTGGGTGTCTTTTGAAGTAATTATTAAATCTGATCTGTATCTGCATTTATTCCAGCTATGGCGACTTGATTTGGGTGTTGTTTTGGCATGTTACAAGGGTTAATAAGCAATATTTACAATCTGATCTGTTTTGGCCTATTTTTCCAAGTGTGGGACTGATATTTTGAAGGTTATTGTGTTCTTATTCACTGCTGCAAATTATCTAAGGCAAATCGACTGGGTTTGGGGTTTATTCCATCATATTTTGAGGTGTTTATGATAGATCTACATGCTGCTGCAATTTATTAATTATTTCAGATGAATGGGCTGATTGTTTGAGGGTTTTGAAGGGTTTTAAGAGATGGAAGTAATTTATATATTTTATCCTAACCCTAGCGACTGGTTTTCAGATTTTGGGGTCTGTTTTGAGGTGGTTACAGTGATCCAAAAATTCAGATTTATAGCTCTTTGGAAAGGCCTTGATTTATAGAATAATCTGCATTTTATTTGGTGGAAAAATATTGAGTTTGGAGTGAGATATAAATTTTTGAAGTTTTTAGTTGTTTTGGTGCATTTTAATTAATTAACTGCTGCAATAAATTTCAGATCTGGAAAAGATTAATTTCCTAACTAGTTCTCCCATCTAACCCACTACCTTGGCCTACTCCAACCCCATTTGGGTTGTATTAGTGTCGACATTGGGTTATTTGAGGTCAAACTTGGAGGGTTTAATCCTTCTAGAGTCGATTGGGTTAATTAATTTGCAGATTTAAATAATATCCCGAAGGGGGATATTACATCCCAGGAGCGAAAATCAGCACTAGAATTCCAGTATTTGCAACTTCTCGACCACTAGGGGAGTGCTTCTTGCACTATGATCCATGTGCCTCCAAATCCTCCCAGTTGAGTTCGTTGCCGGCTACTAGGTGCAAACAAAGTCACTCGCATAATCTTCACTCTTCCCTGGTTGGTGGTCATTTCTCCACTCCGCCATCTCAAAGCAAGCGGGTTGGAGTTCACCACCTCCTCGAAGCAAGCGATTAGTGGTTCGTAACATTGGACACCTCCAACTTAGGGCGAAATCATTGTGGTTAGCTCTCTCTTTGCCGGAGTTCGGGCATTATGGTTCCTCTCACTATAAAAGATAATGTGCAAAACGCTAATGGGTGGACCACTTTGTTGATCCATCGGAAAAGGAGCCTTCTAGTGGGGGTTCTCCCTCTCAAAGATGATCCACCACCTCCCCTAGTGGAGTTGCAATATAATATCCCTTTCAAGGGATGAAACCACAACCAAGGAAATTAGCTCAAACCCCAAAGCAAACAAATCTGATTTTTAAATCAGCAGACTGAAATAAATCCCAGATTTAGGACAGCGAACAGAACTTAGGAACAGCAGTATGAAAATTCACAATTTCACCCAAAATATCAACTAGCAATGCATCCACAATTTATATAAACCTTTTAGAGATATTCTAGAACTGTTTTCAACCCAAAAAGACATGCATATGCTCAGCTGAAAATTAATAATGACCAGCAGAAGTGCAGCTCCAAAATAATTATTAAATGAGGGTTTAGAAACCCCAAAAATTCACAAGAAAGTAGATTTTGGCTTTATAAATATAGGCAAATCTGAAAATGAAGTGAAATATCAATTATATGCCCTCTAAGGCACCAAACTTCACTCCAAGGTAGGTCGCTCCACCTAGGAGAGGCCTCTCAATGCAAATAAAAATCTGAATATGATTTCTTTTCCTCAAATTTGCAACACTCCTTCAAGCTCACACAAGATAGGAGGGTTTCCATCCCCTATAAACCACTAGAAGGGTTTTCGTCCTTCTAGGAGATGCCACACACTTGGGTTTTCGTCCAAGAGTGGAAGAACCTAGAGCAACCAGCTCACAAGTCCAAGTATATAAAATGCGCCAAGATAGATGATGTGCAAAATGAGGTCTTCACTTCCTTTTATACCCCTCCCTTTGGCGCCAAAGCTAGGAAAGACATGGCCGACCCATAGGAAGATGTTATATTCTTTTATTAAGCCTCTTCAAATGCCTTAAGCCCAGCCGACCTGCTTCAAGAGGAAATACACTAAAAAGAAAACATTAAAATTAGAAAAACAAATGCAAAAGGGAGCTCAATTTCCTTTTCCAACTCCTCAACTTCTTTGCCATGGAAAAGGGAATGGCAAGAAGTCCAAAATCTGATCCTTAAGTGGGAAAAAGGGACATTACAGTCCTCCCTTCCCAAAATTGTTTGTCCCCAAGCAATTGCAATTGTGGATGTTCCAATATTTGTGCACTTTCCCATGTAGCATCCTCAAGGGGTAATCCCTTCCAACGAACCAAGTATTCCTTGATACTTTGATTCCTCAATTTCTTCTCACGAACTTCTAGGATATCTTCCGAATTAAAACCAACTTGCCCTCCTCATCCAATGGGGGCAACTCATGTGAAGGAGTAAGGTGTTGTCCTAGTGCCCTTTTGAGGCATGAGACATGAAAAACATTATGTATTGCTATTTTCTCGGAAGTTCAAGTTCATATGCAACCTTTCCCACCTTCCTCTTTACCTTATAAGGACCATAAAAGCGAGGTTTCAACTTTTCCGCACCCTTTTGTTTGATGGAAGATTGCCTATAGGGCTGCAATCTTAAAAATACCATGTCTCCTACTTCAAATGCCCTCTCTTTTCTATGTTGATCTGAATACAACTTCTACTGATTTTGGGCACATAGAAGGTTTTCCTTGAGCTCTTTTAAGATATCTTGACTTCGCTGAATTAAATCTTGAGCCTTAGGCACTCTACTATCTGTTATAACTGAATCAATGAAAGAGGGAGCATCATAACCATACAAAGCTTTAAAAGGAGACATACCAATTGATGTGTGGAAGGTGGTGTTGTAGCAAAACTCAGCCATGTATAGCCACTTAATCCATGCTAATTGCTGCCCATCAATGTAGTTCCGTAGATAACCTTCCACCCACTTATTGACTATTTCAGTTTGCCCATCCATTTGGGGATGGTAGCTAGTGCTAGGAGTGAGTTGGGTGCCTACCAATTGAAACAACTCTTGCCAAAACATGCTCATGAACCTGTTGTCCCTATCACTCACAATATCCTTGGGCACCCCATGAAGTCTAAATATCTCTTTGAAAAATACATCAGCCACTATAGGAGCATTATACTTAGTTGGAAGTGGGCAAAAATGAGCATACTTAGTGAGTCTATCAACAACAACATATAAGCAATTCTTACCTTGAACCATAGGCAGCCCCATAATGAAGTCCATAGAGATGCTCTCCCATTTTTGAGTGGGAATCGGTGGAGATTACAGGATACCTGCTGGAAATGGGTGTTTTGCCTTGTTTTGTTGGCATGTAAGGCATTCCCGGATGTATTGGAGCACTTCCCTTTTAAAATCCTTCCAATAGAATCTTTCCCTACGCCTTGCTTATGTCTTAGAATACAAGGGGTATCCCCAAACCAAAAGCATATTACGAGCATTTAGAGAAGAGCATCTAGCATTTAATTGTTGCATTGATTAGGTCATTGAAAGTAATGAGCACTTGTATTACACTAGGTTGTCTGCTGAACTACATTATACTTGGTGTGTTGTCTTCAACAAACCGCTTCCTTCAAGGGGTCTGTTAATAATGGAGGGATAACAGGCCACTCAAAACAGTCCTTGTTTTTATTGTTTTACGAGGTGTTGTGGTCGTATTAGGATTTCAATGATGAAGTGAGATTTCCTAAAGATCCCCACAAAATTTGGGAAAAGCGAACAAGGATTTGGAGCTCAAAAGCAAGCAAACAAAGTTGTCAACTTGGATTTCATATTTTCACAATTGCTTAAATGTGCTATAGTTCTAGAAAAAGGCTACAATTCTATCCTGGTTCCTCCATTCGTGTTGTTTTTTTACATCTTCGCCACGTTGTCCGGATCTGTGCTGCACTATCTATTTCCAAAAGTTGTCTCTAGAATTACGACAAATCCGATGGGCTCTTGTCTTATAATTGTTCCAACTCATGAATAAAATATTTTGAAGGGTTTCTATATTTATTTCCAGCTGTTTTGTGTATGTGAGCTGCCATAAATTAATAAAAATCAGTCATTTACTAGGGTTTGAAAATTTATTTCAGTTTTCTATCATTGGGGTTTTCTGCAAATTTTGTATCTTTCAGATTTGAGCCCGAAAGGGACATTACAGTGGCATCAAAGCACTTGATCTTACCAACCCGTGATTCGTAAGGAGAAGTGTAATGTCCCTTTTTCGAATTAATCCAAAATAAAGGATTCCTTGCCTTTCCTCTTTCCGAAGGCAAGCAATGGATGAACAAGGGAAGATCATGGATTATATTTCAATTTTCCTTCATATTTATTTTTTTATCTTTGTAATTCCCATTATAAGGGGTCGGTTGGGTTTGGTGCATTTTAAAAGCCAATTAAAAGATTATAATGACTTTATATGGGTCGGCCTTACCTTTTTGGCCTTTGGCACCATGTTGGGGATATAAAAGAAGATTAGAGACTTCATTTGCACACATCTACTTTTGGGAATTTTATCTAATTTGGACCTTTGGGTTGTTTGCTCATTGTCTTTCCACTTTTGGGCGAAAATCCAATAGTGTGGCTTTCCAAGAAGGACGAAAACCCTTCTTGTGGTTGGTTGGAGGACAAAAACCCTCCATCCTTGGTTGAAGCAAAGTCATATTGAAGACCTTTTTACAGATTTGGATAGTGGAGGATCAAAGAAGACATCTACAGACATTTGCATGCATTTTAGAGCCATTCCTAGTTGGAGCAACTAGGGTTTGAGGGTATTTGGGTGCCTTCTAGGGCACAAGTTGCAAGTTTGATTTCATATTCTGATTCGGCATAATTTATAAGGCCGGAATCTCCATTTTGGTGAATTTTGGCAAAGGTTTACTATTTTTCCTAGCCCTCGGTTTTGGCTAGTCTGGCTTCTATTCTAAATAATTAATTCCAGCTGTGAAATCAGATATTCCTTCAATCTTTTGATGTATTTATGATTTATAAATATTGTCGTGGCTAGATTAATTGTTTCGTGGCATTCTTCATTGATTTGCATAGTGAAAAGTGGACTTGAATTCCTTAGACAGTTTGCTGCCCTTGGAGATTGCTGATTTTAGATTGGTTTTCAGTTATTATTAATTTATTGTGTGAATAATTAAAGGTGTTTCAAGATCAGATCTGTTCAAGACAGCCAGTTAACCCCTTTTCTCCATTTTCAGTCCCAAAAGGGATATTACAAGAAGATAAAATGGCAAACATAATTTTTGATGATGCTAGGTTTGAGAGGTTTTCCCAAGGGCAAGAGAGATTGGCTAATATGATGGCACAACTGATCCATACCATGCAACATCCAAATGGTGAAGGAAGCTCTTCAAGGAAAACAATAAAATCCATGAGTGATTCTTCATCTAGGTCATTCTGGCCTACTTTCCTTCCAAAAGAAGAAACCATTCCGGTGAGGGAAACTCAGCCCTCCATAGTGGATGACATTGCTGCCAGCTACGTTGAATATAGAGCCCTTCTAGTTGAGATCCGGAAAGAACTACCACTTGCCAACTTCATGGGATTGAAGAAAGATCGAGTTGGAATTGGACCAAGACCTAAACCATGAGCTACACAAGGAGACTTGCAACATGTCTTGAGGAAGGAAGAGGAAAAGAATTTCCAAATGGTAATGGTGGAGCAAGAAGAACAATCAAAGCTGCTGGACATTGAGAAGGAGCAGCCCATGGAAGCCCTAGAAGCACCTATCACTCCTCCAAAGATTGAGTCATTACCCTATGAGGTGGATTTTCAGGACAGCTCGGGAAGATACTTGACACGAGCAATAGTGTGAAGGAAAATCTATCAAAGGCTCCTACTTCAGCCCAAGGAGGTGAGCATTCTAATGACATCCCAACAAATACTCATCCGGCAAAAGAAGGTAAACACTTGGAGGACAACCAAAGGTATGAAAAGAATGTTTCTAAAATGTGGCATGGAGCTGAAGTTTTTGATAAACATCTTCAAGGTAGTACATTGAATAAGAATAGCATTCCTTGCATTGAAAAGAAATATGTTGTGAGTACTAGCCAAATCATAGAAGTTCAGTGGTTGCAGCCCATGGGACATATGCAAGGTCAAAAGACATGTCACTCCACATCCGGAAGTGTTCTCCACAGCTGCAAGGGGCAGCCTAGGACTGCACTTTTTGGACAGCAAAGAAGGCCATTCCAGCTGAGTGGATTTCCACAAAAAGAGCTGCCAAAAACAAGTAAGGATTCTTGTCAACATGGGCAGCTGTGGGCATGTTGCTTCTTCAATTCAAGTCCAAGATTGTTTTGGCATGGGGAGCCCGGATGATCTTTTGAGGATCAAGGTAGATGTCACTATTGAGTTCTCCATCTCTTGCGCTTGGAATGAAAGAAAATTTATAGAGTTTGTTGTGCATTCGAACCTCATTGTGAAGGATGAGTTCAATATTGCTAGTGAGTTCTTTATTCCGTGCATGTGGTTAGAAAAGAAGTTCATAAGGAGTCCTATAAGGTATGTTATGCATTCTAATGAAGCGGTGGAAAATCAATGCTCACAATTCATAGGTCACTCCTTGGAACCAAATCCTACACTTGGAGACAAGACTATGGAGGAAGTCACCATTGTTGGGGCAGCGAGATACTTGATGTGGAAAATGGATAAGCCATATGATCTTTATGTTGATTTTCAAACACTTCCCATACAACATAGTTGGGTGCTCAATAATATAACTCAAGGATCATGAGGGGATAGTGGTGTCCAACATGCCATGGAGTTGAACATTGGTTGTCATTTCTCAAGGACTGATGGGAGATCAATCTACAAGCAGAATTTTGTTGCCATGCACGTAGTTTCAGTCATTGAATTGAGTAGTGGTGTCACTCAGATTTCACCCCGAAATCTGTGACTACCCAATTTGAAAAAATTTCGTACTTTTAAAATAGTGGGTCATTTGTTGTTTTTATTGCCTGAAAGTTCCTGTATTGCGTCAAGATAATCCTGAAGAGCCATATTAGCCCTTTTCGCCAAATACCCAGATGCCCAAAATTGTTTTATTATGTCGTCGGGATTTGTCTGCGGGAAATTTGTATTTAATTATTTTGAGCCCCGTATGAGGTCAATTTATTTTTGCTCTGTTTAACTCTATTATGAGCGAATATGTTATTATTCCTATATACTGTAAGGATTTTAACTTATTTTAAGTTTTGGGCTTTATTTGTAACTTTTGGCAATTTTTCGTGTTTTTGTGGTGTCCTGCCTGCTTTCTCGTAAAATTTCTCTCGAACAACTCCTTCACGGTAAGCCCGATTTTGGCCTGGAGTAAATTGGAAAACATACACGCACATTTTGCCCGGAGGAAGTCATCATCGAGGTCCGGATCACCGGGAAAAAGCGAAGTCGCAGACAGGAAAGCCCCTCGCGGATGGGCGCATTTTTGGAAAACAAAGGATTTGAGCTGCGATGGGAAAAATATAAGCCGCAGTAGGATGGGAATTGTATACCCGCCTGCAGGTACTTTTCCGTGTTATAAAAGTCACTTAAGTCACAGTGGGAAAAATAGAGGTCAGAGGCGGTGGGGAATTTATTGCCTACCTTGCAGGGTGAAAATTCCCATGATATAATAAAAGGAAAGTGACTTAAGTGAAATCATGGGATTTTAGTGCCTACCTTGCAGGGTAAAGAATCCCATTGCAAAGTCAAATCACTTAAGTGGATCATGGGATTGTGGTGCCTACCTTGCGCAGGTAAAGAATCCCATTATGGTGAAAATTCTTAAAAATAGAATTACATGTGCAAAAAGTGCGCCCCCTTTGGTGATGGATAAAAATAATTAAATTGATTATTTTTAATAAATTCTATCCTTGGAAAAAGTGCGCCCAAGCTTGAGGAGGTTGAAAAGTCAAAGGAGGATTAAAAGAAAGCAATTAAATTAATTAAATTTAATTTATTTAGTGGCTGCCCCTCTCCTTGGAAAAAGTGCGCCCCATTTAGGAGTTATTTAATGATTTTAAATGCATTAAATCATTAAATTAATTTCTATTTTCAGTGGCTATGGTCAAAGCACACTGTGAGGCTAAAGTTAAGTGCTGTGTGAAGGATTAAATTGGATTAATTTAATTTATTGGATGGCTGTCCTTAAACATGCAATTTTTAAAAGAGAAAAGCATGATTTTTAATTAATTAATTGCCTTTAATTGTTAGGGCAATTATTAATTATAGAATTATGAAGGTTATATAAGCATGGGCAGCCATATGGATTTATTATTCAACACACAGGTAAAGAATTGCAGCAAGGAGAAAAGTGCGCCCCATTAGAGGAAGGATTTTGCATGATACAAAGTGCTAACAAAGGCTAAAAGCTTCCAGATTTGGCGCATGCTTTGGAAAAGGTTCATCTTCGTCTGCACAATTGTTTTCACAGGTGTTAAAGGAGCTCAGGTGTTGATTGAAAGGATTCATGATCTCTTTATGTGCAAATTAAACACCATTTTTGGGGCAGCAGGCTTGAAAAGTGCAGATTTTTATAATTTAAATTCACTATTCATGCTCCGGTGGCCATTTTTGTCTGAATAAATTGCAGGAACTCATTACAGGTGCTTTATAAAAGAAAAGGAGTATTTATCAATGTCCAATACATTGCAAATATCCTCCGAATCTGAAGAATTGTCCAGATCTGCACCAGTATTGAAGAAAGCAGGCCAAATTAGAAGAAAAAGAATTATTCAGACAAAGATTGATAAAGCTATGGCAAAAGGAGATGAAAAAGAGAGCACGATGGATTCATGCATTGCTTCTAAACTTTCAGACATAGGAGACACGGATCTAGGCCCAGAACCTCTTTCTGATTTGATTGATAGATCCAGAGCTGGAAAGACTTCACTCATGCGTGCGGTCAAAAGTAGCGGAATTATTCGAGCTGCAGCTTTCCCATGTACAGCCCAATTGCCAGAGTTTGTGATGGAGTGTGCTAGATCCTATCATCCTTCATCTAGATCAGTGCGTGATGTTGCGGGAAAGACAATAATTCGTTTGGATGCACTTCTTCGATTATTGTTTGAAGATTCCAAAGATTTAAAGGTGGTGACTTCTATTAGCATTCGTGATGCTTTGACATAGGTGGGAAAAGCATAGAGCTGATTGTGAGCATCATGAATAGCCGGTTCATGAAGAAGCCTAGATCCCCTTCCAAGTTCCCCGAGAACTCTTCCACGATCCAATTTGGTGCAGAAGCGGATGATATTGTCAAATTGCTATTATGCAGGTTGAATGGTGAAGCGAATGCCTACACTTTCCTGGACATGGATGTATGCTTTCATCAGACCATTGAAATCAACAAGGTTGATTCTATAATCAATTAGGTCGAAATTATTAAAGAAGAACATCGGTGAGCAATCATGAACGTAAAGCGTACCTTCAGCTTTCAAGATGACTTCATACTTGGTATATGCTGCAGCTTCACAGGGTGTCTTTTCCAAGCTAGATAGATGTGGTATTCTTTCCAAGGATCCCATTTTCGAGTGCTACCCATAGCTTACTGCACCTGCGTGCGAGAAGGACTTCAAAGTGATCAACGATGGTTTCTTCTACGATTTCATCTGCAGGTTAGACAAAGACTTGAAGACTCACAGAGTAAGCAAGGAAGCATGGGAAGCAGTGTCCAAGATTGGCAGTATATTCATCCAGTTTGCAGATTTCACATACCTCAGGGTTACGAGCTTTTCAGGTGAACCAACAAAGATGCCAAGGTACCCGAGTGATAGATTGATTGCCATGGAGCTAAGCAGGCAACTTGTGGAGTTACACGACCTTCAGTCGAAGCGGCACAAGTCTACGGGCTACTTCCCACTCACTGTGGGATATTACAGTTGCATCAGCATTCACAGAGCTCGAGGAATGGAAGCACAAATGTTGTCCGAGTATGAGCAAGAGTTCTTCCCTGCACGGCTTAATTTCGATCCATTTGGAATAGCCAGAAGACAATCTCCCGTGAGTACGCATACATGTACCTTCGTTAGAAGATTTCTGGATGAAGTGCGTATGAGTACGAGGTCGAAAGAAAGATTTCAGCAGTCATTCATAAAGCAAGTATTTGACTTTGGACTAGCGCGATACCGCGGATCTTAAAGATGATGGGAACGTGGTACTGGACACTTACCATCAAATGGGAGGAGATAAAGCTCTACTACAGGATAGCAATGGCAGATGCAGCACAATAGAAGAAAGATCCGGAGCTGTGTTGGTGAGTACTTCGAGCTGGTTGCTAACGAAGGGATACTGCCTTGATGAAGTATTGATGAATCAAATCACGGGCAACTTCGGCGCAGGAGATTCCCTCAAGCGAAAGCATGAAGGAGAGAGCAGCAGAAGGTCCGAGAAGTTGAAAGTACGCAGAAAATCTCAAGAGAAAGAGGAGACCACTTCTACGACCATAGCTTTGACTCCGACTTCTCCAGTACCTAGTGGATCACCAACTATTGCACCACAACAGCAGGATGTTTCCATGCCTTCATTGAAACCAAAGAACGCTCATCTTCTCTCCGCAGCCACTTCGCTCAAAGACCCGCCCAGAGAGATGTTGAAGTGCGCAGATGACGGAGTTCGAAAGAGCTTTGTCCTTGGATGTTTCAGAGGATGGCAGCCATGATACTGTGGCACTTTCTGATGGAGAGGATGCAGAGCGGGAAATAGTAGCGCACTCAGCAACTTCTCATTCTCCGAGAAGTAATTTCTCGGAATGGTTAGCTTTTGCAGCTGGTTCCGAAGCAAGAATAGAGATGAACTTAGAGGAACATGACTTGCAGCTACTTCAGGATCTGAGCAGAAGAGACAGAAGGCCTAAAGTTGCTAAAGCAACTTCTAGGTTGATCATCGAGGATTCGGGAGAGAAGTTTGCTGAGATATTAATCCCATGGAAGGAAAGGTAGAAGAGGAACTCACGGCGAAGATGTGACAAAGACCAAAATACCACTCTTGTCAAGCTACCACTGAAGGATTGAAGCAGGACACGCAGACATTGCTGGATGCTTTGTTCCTTAGGCTTGACAATGAAAAGGCGGAGAAAGAAGAGCTACAGAAGCAAATATCTCAATTATGTGAGATCATAGCCAAGGTTGCTAAATCTTCCGTTCAGCCCATTTCAGCGCAGGTGAGTGATCATCTTATGCAGGAAATGGAAGATGCAAGCAATCAAGTAAAGGCTATTGATGAATGGAAGGATCTGATTATTCGTCAAGCTTCTGTGCAACTTGGAGAAGTGCCAGCCCGCCTAAAGGTTATGAACGATGCAGAAAATCAACTAAAGCAACTGATAGAAAGCATAAAAGGAATAAATACAGTTGCAGAGAGTAACCTGAGTGTTTTGGCCGAGATCAACAAGCTGCCGGGAGATGTATTGGTTGCAGAGCAAATTGTGCCGGATGGATCAGTCGAGAAGGGGAAGCAGCTAGAATTTGCAGTATCTTTCCGTTTGGAGATCTGCAGAGTTTTGCTGAAGAGGATGCAGGCACTTGAGAGCGCGTAACATCGATTTTGAGGATAGTGTTATTTCTTTCACTGAGGAAAGAGTGGATGGAGGTATTACTTCATACGTGCGGATTGTTTCTAACGAGGTGCATGATTCTCTGGAGGGTTCTCTTCTGATGGTGCAAAAGAGGATTGATAAAGCCACCAAGCCTTTCACGATGAACTCTATCGGTAGTTTGGTGACACCGCAGCGATATCATTGCGAGATTTGGGCCAAGTTTGGAAGAAGTGGAAGCATGCGGCAAAGCAAAGTGTCAATGAAGGATTGCTGCAATTCAGGACAGAAAAGGAAGCAGTAGCTAAAACAGATGGAAAGATGCTGAACTATATGTTCGACAAGTATATCAGATATCAGAACAAGAAGAAGATGTAGATGTTACAGCTGGCATGACTTCTTCTATTTCTTTCTTCTTCTATTTTCTATGTTCCCGGATGGAATTGTAAACTTCTAAGTTATTGGTTTTGCAACCATTACTCGAAGTCATGAGGAACCTTTCTATTAGTTAAGTGATACATGTGTCACTTAAGAAGAAGTTAGTTGAGGATGATTGCCAAATGTCATCTTTACTTGTTGTTCATACTTTAGTTCAGTTTGAGTCTTCTATTTGTACTTTCCCTCCTACATTCTATAAGTAGGAGAAGAACCTTCGGGTTAATCATCGATCAGAATTTGTAAGAAGCAATCTTGTGTTCTAGACTTTGTGCTGAACCCCTGAGAGCCAATTGTTGCAGAGGAATACAAAGAAGCAGGTTTCCGGAGAACTTTGTGTCACGGTGTATTTTGTTTCTTGCTTCTAAATCTTAGATCTCTTAATAGACTTTGTGTTATTTTAGATCTAGATCTAGAGCTGCCTTTGCTTTATAATTCTGTGTGTTCAAATCTATTTGAGTTTCTTCTATGTGCATGCAATTAGCTCTGCAATCTACTAATTGGGATGCACATCTTCCTCATTTCTTCTCTGTAATTCCTTTACTTCCTTCTTCTGTAATTTTCCTTTCTTAAACAGCTGCTTACTTGCTGCAGAACTTCTTAGTTATGGTTCATGAACTAAGTTGTTAAAGTAAAACCCCTGATAGATAGAAACACATTTTTATTGACAAATCTGACACGGGAGCCTCACCGGTTAAATGAGGGAGATTTATCTCATGACTGCCTAGGTTTGATGCTATGCAGAAAATCTAGCCAACAGTTTTTGGCGACTCCGCTGGGGAACAACTATCTTTGAAGATCAAAGCTTTTCTGTTGAAGATCAGAGTGTTTTCCATACAAATCTCAACCTGGCTGAACGTCCGTTCACCAGATCCGTGAAGGCGCAAGGAAGGACGGATCATTTCTTCCGACTGCAGGAGCAATTCAATTTCAATCATCCTCCTCAAGTTAGAAGCCGCAGATCTAGTCTTTCACCAGGAAGGAGAGTGCACACCCATCCAGATCCGGATCGTATTCAGCATAATCCGTCGGCTGGAATTATCCAACAAGTCTATCAAGTCTACACAAGGAGGAGACGTGCTCAAGCTAACATGGCGCACCAAATTGTACCTGTTCCATGGGGGGCGGCTTTTGGACCTCTCAACTTGGCTCCACCTATGCACGATCTGCCAAAGGGATCCAGAAAGAATTTTCCGAAATTCTTTGGAGATGGAAAGCAAAACCCGGATGATCATTTGGCGGCCTTCTTCATATCTTGTGGTGTGCTTGCAGTAGAGCATGAAGATGTCTCAGTCAGGCTATTCATTGAGACCTTACATGACTTGGCTGGAGAATGGTTCTATCGGCTGGCTCCTGGCACCATAACCAGTTGGGCGACTATGCGTGAACAATTTATCAAAAGATTCAAGCCTGCAGAGGACACGAGCACGATGATCACCCAACTGACGCAGTTGAAGAAAGAGCCAAACGAGAACATGCGGGACTTTATTGCAAAGTTCCAAAGGATTTTGTATAAAATCCCCACTTCTGCTGCATTGAGCGATGAAAATCAAAAGACGTTTTTTATAAACGCTCTATTGCCTGAAGTTGGATATCAGCTAAGAAGGGCAAGACCTGCAACTTTGTTGGATGCACAAAATGCTGCCGTGGAAGTTGAGGACGACTTGATCATGGCTGGAAAACTCAAACAACTATCTCATAAAGGTGATGGTGCTTCTTCTAGTACTTCTGATCCTTTGTTGCAGAGATTGGCTAATGACATGCTGCAGATCAAGAAGCAGATCTCTCAAACGGGGAATGCACCCCCCTCAAGAATAGCTCCTATCCGGACCTTCAATGGTCAAAATCAAAATCAAAATCGAAACAGACTTGCTGCTGCACCACAGCGTTTGGCAATAGAAGCTGCTCCAAGGAATAACTTGGAAACTAATGAAGAGGATCTCGACATTGATGAATCATTTGATGATGAAGACTTTATAGATCCCGCTGGCGACTCCAATATTGGTTACCTGGACTACGAATCTGATGAGGGCTATTATGAATCTTTTGAAGATTCTGATGGTCACACTTTTGCGGTGTTTACAAGGTCTCAGACACGCCAAAATGCCGAAGCATCCACAAGCGGCCGGAAAGAGAGAGAAGATCCTGGCCCGGATGTTACTATCTTGAAAAGAGGTAGCATTCTTCCTTCTTCATTAGCACCCAAGGAGAAATATTCTTTCCATCCGCAGCAAAGAACCAACGCACATCTTGCTGAAGCAAGTCAAGCTTTTGACATAATTGATCACATCAAGAGAAATAAGGTCCAAATGTCAGAAGCTGAGTATTTGAGGGCATTTCCTGATCAGTTGAATAGATTGGTCAAATATGTGCAAAGCAATGGTCCTAGCCCAACGAACAATAATCCACGGGGTATCTTGTCAAGTCCAAAGATTACTCCACCTTCAAATAATGCTGCTGCAAGTTCTTCTTCTTCCACCCCTTCTCCTGCTACATCGGAAAGGATTGAGCCATTCTATGTGTCTTTGCTCATCAACGGACATAAGCTAAGCAATTGCATCCCCGGATTCTCGAGCTTCGACAACGCCATGCACCGCCAAAGTCTTTGATGCCTTGGGTCTTACATTGACAAAACCATTGGAAGATGTTATTCCATGGAAAGGCAAGTCCCTCTTGTGGGGCAAATCAAAGATGCGCAGCGATTGCCTTGCTTCCTGCATAAAAAGACTGAAAATGACTATCCTCAGAAGCGAGACATTCCAGTCTCCTATGGCATGCTATTGAGTAGAAATTTTTGCAAGGAGCTGGGTGGAGAAGTGAAGATGGATTGGTCTTGTGCGCACATACCAATCAGAGGAATAAATCAGAAGCTGGAACCTGAGAAGAAATCTAAGTACACAGTATCAAAATCTGAAGATCCTAGATCTCAGATCTTGTTTCAAGAGTCGGATCACGGAGTCTATTACCTAGAAATGGATAAAGAAGAAATTCAACCGGTGATTCGAGAATCACGTCAAATCGATAACAAGATTTGGACTCTGGAATTTGATGGTAGCTGCTGTTCATTTGGATCCGGTGCAGGTGTTGTTCTTATCTCTCCTGAAAGGAAGGTGCATGCGCACTCCTTCAAATTGATGTTCGAAAATACTAACAATACGGCTGAGTATGAAGCATTGTTGTTAGGCATGGAGCAGGCAAGAACAATGGGAATCAAATTATTACACGCAAGAGGAGACGCTGAGCTGATTGTAAAGCAGATAAGAGGCCTCTACCAAGTCAAAAAAGACAAACTGCGGCACTATAGAGATCGGGTCTACTCTGCTATCTTGGATTTTTCAGCTTTCTCGGTATCTTACATTCCGAGAGAACAAAATTCAAGAGCTGATTCGCTTGCAGTTACTGCAGCCTTGTTGAATCCGGATCAGCCCCCTGCATTCTTTAGACAGGGAGATTACAAGGTGGAAATGGTTTTTCGCCCAAAGGTTCCTGACAACGTCCAGCAATGGCAGGTTTTCAACGATGATACACAGATTGCTGCATTTCTCCAACAGAAAGATAACTTTGAAGAAATCTACTATGAGGGAAGTAATTCACCTCCTAGGCAAACCACTGTCGGAGAAATGGATGCTGACGTCTCAGGAGGTCAGGAGATTATCCAACTAAAGGGAAATAAAATTCCCAAAGGCTTGGTATCTCTTGAGGAAATGTTTGATAAGCATGATCAGATGCTTAAGAAAAATGAAGAAAATGAGGAAGGCTCTTCCTCCGACACACAATTACTAAATTTGGGGGCCAGCAATGATCCCAAATTAGTAAATCTGGGAAAGTGTTGTTCGGAAGCTGAAAAGGAAGCTTTTACTAAGCTTCTTAAGAAATACATGGATATTTTTGCCTGGTCCTATCAGGATCTAAAAACATATCAGCCTGCGGAAGTTCAACATTACATCCCACTTAAATCGTAATGTGTTTTCAAGCGGTAAGCTGCGCGGCACAATCCAACCATTTCAGGAACCATCTTTGCAGAAATCCAAAAGTTGTTAGATGCGAAGATTATCTATCCCATACACTATTCGGAGTGGTTGGCCAACATAGTCCCTGTAAGAAAGAAAAGTGGTGAGATTAGGTTGTGCGTGGATTTCCGCAACCTTAATCAAGCTTCATTGAAGGATAACTACCCTATCCCCATCATGGATCACACTCTGCAGGTGGTCACTGGATCTGAGATGCTTTCCATGCTTGACGGCTTCTCAGGATACAATCAAGTCAAGGTGGCTGAGGAAGATCAATACAAAACGGCGTTCATCACACCTTGGGGAACCTTCGCATACCAGAAGATGCCGTTCGGCCTGATCAATGCTGGTGCTACATTTCAAAGAGCTATGGATCTAGCCTTTGCTCATCTCAAAGATATAAGCATAGTTGTGTACCTGGATGATTTGACAGTCTTTTCTAAAGATAGAAGCACACACATTTCAAACTTGGAAGAGGTTTTCATACAATGCCGCAAGCATGGTATTTCTTTGAATCCTAAGAAATCTATCTTTGCTGTAACTGAAGGAAAGCTGCTTGGGCACATTGTTTCCAAAGAAGGAACAAAGATAGATCCAGAGCGTGTCAAATCTATTCAGACATTGCCTTTGCCCACATCCAAAAAAGGAGTTCACTCTTTCTTTGGAAAAGTGAATTTTCTCAGAAGATTTATTCCTGACTTTGCTGAGCTAACCCGTCATATTTCGAATATGATGAAAAAGACACAAGATTTTAAGTGGAGCAGCGAAGGGAAGGAAGCTTTCGAGAAAATCAAAGAGGCCCTGTCGAAAGCACCAGTCTTGGTCTCACCTGACTTCAATAAAGAATTTATTCTTTATTGTTATTCTTCTGAACATACTATGTCAGCAATATTGATGCAGAAAAATCAAGAGGACGCAGAAACTCCTATTGCTTTCATGAGCACGCCACTCAAAGCCTATGAGTTGAAATACACTCCAATGGAAAAGCACGCATATGCGGTGGTGAAGGCGTGCAAAGCATTCAGGTACTATATTCTTTCCTCACATACTGTGGTTTTGGTTCCAGATACTGCAGTTAAATCTATCCTTACTCAGCAAGAGTTAGGATTGTTGAGAGGCACATGGGTGACAAAAGTTCAAGAATATGATTTGGATATTAAACCAACAAAGCTGGTTCGAGGAAGAGGTCTGTGTGAACTAATGACGGAGATGAAATCATCAGTACCTGAAGCAGATCAGGATGGGATAGATGAAGATTTACTGCAGATCGCTTTATAGATCCGTAGAGGAATGGTACAGTAACATTGCTTACTTTCTAACGTATGGAGAATGCCCAGATCAACTTTCCAGAAAAGAGAAACGAACTATTAAGCTTAAATCCAAAGATTTTGTGCTTTGGGATAATGGTTTGTACAAAAGGGGAATTGATGGTGTATTTCTCAGATGCGTGGATAAAGCTCAACAGGATCAACTACTACAACAGTTTCATGACATGGCTTGTGGTGGTCATTTCTCAGCCCGAGTCACTGCACACAAGATCCTTAGAGCAAGGTATTACTGGCCCACCCTTTTTCAAGATACTGCAGAATGGGTAGCTAAGTGTCAAGCATGCCAACATTTTGTTGGGCGTGTGAAATTGCCTGCATTACCCCTAAAACCCATTGTGATTGAAGAACCTTTCCAACAGTGGGGTATGGATTTTATTGGAATGATTAACCCGGCTTCCAGCGCCGGTCATCATTACATTCTAACAGCTACTGATTATTTTAGTAAGTGGGTAGAAGCTATTCTCAGAAGAATGCCACTTCCGCTGAAGTGTGCAATTTTATAAAAGAAAATATTATTGTCAGGTTTGGCGTACCCAGCAAAATTGTAGCAGATAACGCTCCGAATCTTTCTTCTGAGGAGTTGGTGGAATTCTGCTACACGTATGGGATTCAACTTGTTCATTCCTCAAACTACTATCCACAAGGGAATGGTCAAGCTGAATCTAGTAATAAGAACTTGGTAACTATCGTGCGCAAGCTTGTAACAGAAAATCAAAGGACTTGGCATAAAAAGTTGTTTGATGCATTATGGGCCGATAGGATCACACCAAAGAGGGCGATAGGCATGTCCCCATTTCAGCTGCTATATGGAAGAGACACAGAGCTGCCTCTCACCTTGGAATTGCCTGCCCTACGACTTTCTAAAGCCCTGGAAGATTCCACGTTCACGGATGCTATTGATAAAAGAATCATGTACCTGACTGAATTGAGGGAAGTACAAACTCAAGTTGCAGATAGGTTGACAGAGCATCAGAGGAAGGTGAAAGTCATCTTCGACAAAAATGCCAGGGAAAGAAAGTTTGAAGTTAATGACTGGGTCCTCTTATGGGACAAAAGAAGAGAAACAAAAGGCATGCATGGAAAGTTCGATTCACTATGGAAAGGGCCTTTTGTAATCAAAAAGATCGCCGGAGCAGATAGCTTCATTCTTGCTCATCAGGATGGAGTTGAATTGCCGTTGCCTTTCAATGGGCAACACTTGAAGCTGTTCCGAACATGAGAAGCAGGGTAAAACCTGTATGTACATAAATAAAACCTTTGTTTGTTTTTCCTTGTTTTGTCTTGTTTTGGTGTTGTGTTGTGTTGTGTTTGTCTGCCTGACCCCGTGCCCAAAAGACAAGATACGAAACCAGAGATGCTGGGATCTCATCTTTTCCCTTTTCCATTCTGTCAGGAGAAAAAGATGTCCACAGACGGAGCCAACTGGTGTCACTCAGATTTCACCCCGAAATCTGTGACTACCCAATTTGAAAAAATTTCGTACTTTTAAAATAGTGGGTCATTTGTTGTTTTTATTGCCTGAAAGTTCCTGTATTGCGTCAAGATAATCCTGAAGAGCCATATTAGCCCTTTTCGCCAAATACCCAGATGCCCAAAATTGTTTTATTATGTCGTCGGGATTTGTCTGCGGGAAATTTGTATTTAATTATTTTGAGCCCCGTATGAGGCTGTTTGCGCTCTGTTTTAACTCTATTATGAGCGAATATGTTATTATTCCTATATACCAGAAGGATTTTAACTTATTTTAAGTTTTGGGCTTTATTTGTAACTTTTGGCAATTTTTCGTGTTTTTGTGGTGTCCTTCTCTGCTTTCTTAAAATTTCTCCTCGAACAACTCCTTCGGCCGTAAGCCCGATTTTGGCTCGGAGCACTGGAAAACATACACGCACATTTTGCCGGAGGAAGTCATCATCGGAGGTCCGATCACCGGAAAAAGCGAAGTCGCAGCACAGGAAAGCCCTGCGGATGGGCGCATTTTTGGAAAACAAAGGATTTGAGCTGCGATGGGAAAAATATAAGCCGCAGGTAGGATGGGAATTGTATACCTGCCTGGCAGGGTACTTTTTCCCGTGTTATAAAAGTCACTTAAGCTGCAGTGGGAAAAATAGAGGCCTGTAGGCGGTGGGAATTTATTGCCTACCCTTGCAGGTGAAAATTCCCATGATATAATAAAAGGAAAGTGACTTAAGTGAAATCATGGGATTTTAGTGCCTACCTTGCAGGGTAAAGAATCCCATTGCAAAAGTCAAATCACTTAAGTGGATCATGGGATTGTAGTGCCTACCTTGCAGGGTAAAGAATCCCATTATGGTGAAAATTCTTAAAAATAGAATTACATGTGCAAAAAAGTGCGCCCCCTTTGGTGATGGATAAAAATAATTAAATTGATTATTTTTAATAAATTCTATCCTTGGAAAAAGTGCGCCCAAGCTTGAGGAGGTTGAAAAGTCAAAGGAGGATTAAAAGAAAGCAATTAAATTAATTAAATTTAATTTATTTAGTGGCTGCCCCTCTCCTTGGAAAAAGTGCGCCCCATTTAGGAGTTATTTAATGATTTTAAATGCATTAAATCATTAAATTAATTTCTATTTTCAGTGGCTATGGTCAAAGCACACTGTGAGGCTAAAGTTAAGTGCTGTGTGAAGGATTAAATTGGATTAATTTAATTTATTGGATGGCTGTCCTTAAACATGCAATTTTTAAAAGAGAAAAGCATGATTTTTAATTAATTAATTGCCTTTAATTGTTAGGGCAATTATTAATTATAGAATTATGAAGGTTATATAAGCATGGGCAGCCATATGGATTTATTATTCAACACACAGGTAAAGAATTGCAGCAAGGAGAAAAAGTGCGCCCCCATTAGAGGAAGGATTTTGCACAGACAAAGTGCTAACAAAGGCTAAAAGCTTCCAGATTTGGCGCATGCTTTGGAAAAGGTTCATCTTCGTCTGCACAATTGTTTTCACAGGTGTTAAAGGAGCTCAGGTGTTGATTGAAAGGATTCATGATCTCTTTATGTGCAAATTAAACACCATTTTTTGGGGCAGCAGGCTTGAAAAGTGCAGATTTTTATAATTTAAATTCACTATTCATGCTCCGGTGGCCATTTTTGTCTGAATAAATTGCAGGAACTCATTACAGGTGCTTTATAAAAGAAAAGGAGTATTTATCAATGTCCAATACATTGCAAATATCCTCCGAATCTGAAGAATTGTCCAGATCTGCACCAGTATTGAAGAAAGCAGGCCAAATTAGAAGAAAAAGAATTATTGGACAAAAGATTGATAAAGCTATGGCAAAAGGAGATGAAAAAGAGAGCACGATGGATTCATGCATTGCTTCTAAACTTTCAGACATAGGAGACACGGATCTAGGCCCAGAACCTCTTTCTGATTTGATTGATAGATCCAGAGCTGGAAAGACTTCACTCATGCGTGCGGTCAAAAGTAGCGGAATTATTCGAGCTGCAGCTTTCCCATGTACAGCCCAATTGCCAGAGTTTGTGATGGAGTGTGCTAGATCCTATCATCCTTCATCTAGATCAGTGCGTGATGTTGCGGGAAAGACAATAATTCGTTTGGATGCAGAATTCTTCGATTATTGTTTGAAGATTCCAGTACGAAAGGTGGTGACTTCTATTAGCATTCAGGATGCTGACAGTAGGTGGGAAAAGCATAGAGCTGATTGTGTGAGCATCATGAATAGCCGGTTCATGAAGAAGCCTAGATCCCCTTCCAAGTTCCCGAGAACTCTTCCACGATCCAATTTGGTGCAGGAAGCGGATGATATTGTCAAATTGCTATGCAGGTTGAATGGTGAAGCGAATGCCTACACTTTCCGGACATGGATGTATGCTTTCATCAGGACCATTGAAATCAACAAGGTTGATTCTATAATCAGTTGGTCAGAAATTATTAGCAGCAACATCGGTGAGCAACTGCGGAACGTAAAGCGTACCTTCAGCTTCAAGATGACTTCATACTTGGTATATGCTGCAGCTTCACAGGGTGTCTTTTCCAAGCTAGATAGATGTGGTATTCTTTCCAAGGATCCCATTTTCGAGTGCTACCCACAGCTTACTGCACCTGCGTGCGAGAAGGACTTCAAAGTGATCAACGATGGTTTCTTCTACGATTTCATCTGCAGGTTAGACAAAGACTTGAAGACTCACAGAGTAAGCAAGGAAGCATGGGAAGCAGTGTCCAAGATTGGCAGTATATTCATCCAGTTTGCAGATTTCACATACCTCAGGGTTACGAGCTTTTCAGGTGAACCAACAAAGATGCCAAGGTACCCGAGTGACAGATTGATTGCCATGGAGCTAAGCAGGCAACTTGTGGAGTTACACGACCTTCAGTCGAAGCGGCACAAGTCTACGGGCTACTTCCCACTCACATGTGGATATTACAACATTGCATCAAGCATTCACGAGCTCGAGGAATGGAAGCACAAATGTTGTCCCAGTATGAGCAAGAGTTCTTCCTGCACGCAAGCTTAATTTTGATCCATTTGGAATAGCCAGAAGACAATCTCCCAGAGTACGCACATGTACCTTCGTTAGAAGATTTCGGATGAAGTGCGAAAGTGAGTACGAGGTCGAAAGAAAGATTTCAGCAGTCATTTCAAAGCAAGTATTTGACTTTGGACTAGCGCGATACCTGCGGATCTTAAAGATGATGGGAACGTGGTGCTTTTCGGACACTTACCATCAAATGGGAGGAGATAAAGCTCTCTACTACAGATAGCAATGGCGGTGCAGACAATAGAAGAAAGATCCGAGTCGTGTTGGTGAGTACTTGAGCTGGTTGCTAACGGAAGAAGGATCTGCCTTGATGAAGTATTGATGAATCAAATCACGGCAACTTCGGGCGCAGAGATTCCCTGGCGAAAGCATGAAGGAGAGAGCAGTGAAGGTCCGAGAAGTTGAAAGTACGCAGAAAATCTCAAGAGAAAGAGGAGACCACTTCTACGACCATAGCTTTGACTCCGACTTCTCCAGTACCTAGTGGATCACCAACTATTGCACCACAGCAGCAGGATGTTTCCATGCCTTCATTGAAACCAGCAACGTTCATCTTCTCTCCGCAGCCACTTCGTTCAGCACCCGTTCCAGAGGAGATGTTGAAGCTGCAGATGACGGAGTTCGAAAGAGCTTTGTCCTTGGATGTTTCAGAGGATGGCAGCCATGATACTGTGGCACTTTCTGATGGAGAGGATGCAGAGCGGGAAATAGTAGCGCACTCAGCAACTTCTCATTCTCCGAGAAGTAATTTCTCGGAATGGTTAGCTTTGCAGTTGGTTCCGGAAGCAAGAATAGAGATGAACTTAGAGGAACATGACTTGCAGCTACTTCAGGATCTGAGCAGAAGAGACAGAAGGCCTAAAGTTGCTAAAGCAACTTCTAGGTTGATCATCGAGGATTCGGGAGAGAAGTTTGCTGAGATATCGATCCCGGCGGAAGGAAAGGTAGAAGAGGAACTCACGGCAGAAGATGTGACAGTGACCAAAATACCACTCGGTCAAGCTACCACTGAAGGATTGAAGCAGGACACGCAGACATTGCTGGATGCTTTGTTCCTTAGGCTTGACAATGAAAAGGCGGAGAAAGAAGAGCTACAGAAGCAAATATCTCAATTATGTGAGATCATAGCCAAGGTTGCTAAATCTTCCGTTCAGCCCATTTCAGCGCAGGTGAGTGATCATCTTATGCAGGAAATGGAAGATGCAAGCAATCAAGTAAAGGCTATTGATGAATGGAAGGATCTGATTATTCGTCAAGCTTCTGTGCAACTTGGAGAAGTGCCAGCCCGCCTAAAGGTTATGAACGATGCAGAAAATCAACTAAAGCAACTGATAGAAAGCATAAAAGGAATAAATACAGTTGCAGAGAGTAACCTGAGTGTTTTGGCCGAGATCAACAAGCTGCCGGGAGATGTATTGGTTGCAGAGCAAATTGTGCCGGATGGATCGATCGAGAAGGAAGCAATAGAATTTGCGCAGATCTTTCCGTTTGGAGATCTGCAGAGTTTCTTTAAAGAGGATGCGAGCACTTGAGAGAGCGAACATCGATTTGCTTAGGATAGTGTTATTTCTTTCACTGAGGAAAGAGTGGATGGAGGTATTACTTCATACGTGCGGATTGTTTCTAACGAGGTGCATGATTCTCTGGAGGGTTCTCTTCTGATGGTGCAAAAGAGGATTGATAAAGCCACCAAGCCTTTCACGATGAACTCTATCAGTAGGCTGGTGACACTGCAGGCAGACATTGCGAGATTTGGGCCAAGTTTGGAAGAAGTGGAAGCATGCAGCAAAGTGTTGAATGAAGGATTGCTGCAATTCAGGACAGAAAAGGAAGCAGTAGCTAAAACAGATGGAAAGATGCTGAACTATATGTTCGACAAGTATATCAGATATCAGAACAAGAAGAAGATGTAGATGTTACAGCTGGCATGACTTCTTCTATTTCTTTCTTCTTCTATTTTCTATGTTCCCGGATGGAATTGTAAACTTCTAAGTTATTGGTTTTGCAACCATTACTCGAAGTCATGAGGAACCTTTCTATTAGTTAAGTGATACATGTGTCACTTAAGAAGAAGTTAGTTGAGGATGATTGCCAAATGTCATCTTTACTTGTTGTTCATACTTTAGTTCAGTTTGAGTCTTCTATTTGTACTTTCCCTCCTACATTCTATAAGTAGGAGAAGAACCTTCGGGTTAATCATCGATCCAGAATTTGTAAGAAGCAATCTTGTGTTCTAGACTTTGTGCTGAACCCCTGAGAGCCAATTGTTGCAGAGGAATACAAAGAAGCAGGTTTCCGGAGAACTTTGTGTCACGGTGTATTTTGTTTCTTGCTTCTAAATCTTAGATCTCTTAATAGACTTTGTGTTATTTTAGATCTAGATCTAGAGCTGCCTTTGCTTTATAATTCTGTGTGTTCAAATCTATTTGAGTTTCTTCTATGTGCATGCAATTAGCTCTGCAATCTACTAATTGGGATGCACATCTTCCTCATTTCTTCTCTGTAATTCCTTTACTTCCTTCTTCTGTAATTTTCCTTTCTTAAACAGCTGCTTACTTGCTGCAGAACTTCTTAGTTATGGTTCATGAACTAAGTTGTTAAAGTAAAACCCCTGATAGATAGAAACACATTTTTATTGACAAATCTGACACGGGAGCCTCACCGGTTAAATGAGGGAGATTTATCTCATGACTGCCTAGGTTTGATGCTATGCAGAAAATCTAGCCAACAAGTAGTTTTCAGTTTATGGCTGCTGTTGAAGAATTTTCAGTCAGTATATGGTTGATTCCAGCCCCTATATTATTGCCATTGATGAATTTTGTGAAGAATTTACAGTATGACAGCTGCTGTCCTTTTTTTTCTGTTGTTTGCAACAGATCCAACCTCCTAACACTTTTTATGACAGTCATAAAAGGGTTTTCAGTTACATGGGAAAGGAATTCCAGCCTACTACCACGGTTGGGGTATTTGCAGCTGTTACAGGGTGGTTTCCAGCCACTAAAATTCTATTTGTGAGCGAGAAAAGGCACGACTATGGCTACAGCCATGCTTGGGGCAGCAAGGATGGACCTTTGGAAGTCCATCATGGGAAGGAAAGATATGAGGGAAAGGCAAGCAATAGAAGAGAGTTGAACAACATGCCTATGAGGCATGATGAAGCGGTTGAAGGAGTGATGTTGGGAACCCTTGACTTCATTAATATGTTTGTTCTATGTGCGGGTCCAAAAATGGAGATGATAGAAAAGAAGGTACATAAGTGTGGTTCAGTCCAGCATTCTCATATGTATAAGAAGCAAAGTAAAGAAGTGAGCCTAATGAGTGGCATACATATGCGGAAAACAAGGGATGATGATATCCTCCAACCCAAAAATGGAAGGGACACAATTGGGACAGCCATGCACCAAATTTCCAATCTCAATGCTGCTGTCATAAGCATTATCAGCCCCTACGACACTTCTATTTCATTAACGCACTTACTCCCAATAGCATTTTCAGCTCCTACATGGCTCACACCCTTGATTGGGGCAAAAGGATGTCAATTTTGTTGTTGTTATGACATTTTCAGAGTGTTGGAACCGCTGTTATCAGTCATGTACAGCTGTATGTTGGCACACTTTAGGGGAGCTTTTCGGATGGAAGAAGTTTGGGAAGGGGTTCAGCTGAAGCAAATCATCATGGCAGCCACTTTGGCATCATGGCAGCACCTTGCACATGTGGGAACAGCCCATATAAGTGTTGGTGAAGAGACTCTTATGAGTCAAGGAATGCATAGTTTTCACATGACCAAGGAGAGTGCAAGGTTCCTGGCACTTGACAAGCATGAGAAGGAGCAGCTGAGTTTATTATCAGCCCAAGCAAATGATGAAGAGTTGCTTGCCCTATCAATGGGGACAGCAAGAGATGAGGAAGGTAAGACTTCCCTTGAGGTAGTAGTAGAGGCTTTGGGTGATCATTTGGAGGCCCAAAGGTATGTTGAGCTTGTTGGCATGATATTGGTGATGAAAAGAAGGGTGGAAGAGGTTGCTGAAGTTTTCCACACTCTGAAGAGTTCCAGAGGTCAATTTGGGACCCTGGTGTTTGTAGGTAGGTACAAGGAGTTGAAGAATGGAGCTTGCATTTTCTTGAGGGCAAGCAAATTTGGGAGGGGAGGATTGTAATGTCCCCTTTTCTAAAATAAAATAATTAATAATGTTTTAAGTTGGGCCCGGTCATTTCCAAATCTTGAGTAACTTAATAATATCATTAAAATAAAAGGTATTTTTAAATACTTAAAGTATTTAGCCTATTCATTATTATATGTCGGCTAAAGGGATGAAAAGGAAGGGACTTTATGGAATAAAGTGAAAACATAAAAAGGAGAAAAGTATTAAAAGATTAATTTATTTTAAATGCTAAAGTGGCCGACCCAAGGTGAAGAAAGAAACTAGAGGGAAAAGGCAATAATTAAATCAAATTAATTCTCCAAGTGGGGTGACCCCTTTTGGAGATTGTTCTAGAGGTTTGTGCCATCATTTGTGTATAAAAGGAGGTCACTTGGCTTGTTTGAGGATCATCTATTCCTTATCATAATTTTCATGAGGTTTTTGGGTTGCCACTCATTCCTTTCCACTTGAGGACGGAAACCCTCTTGTGGGGCTGCAAGTGAGGACAAAAACCCTCCTTGTTCCCTAATTGAAGGACGAAAACCCTTCAATCCTTGAGGATTCTCCATTCGGGGTTTCCATTGGGCTTCAATAAATTGATTCAGTGATTTCAGCGAGGGTTCTTGTGATAAAGGTTGCTAGGGCATTTTTGGGAGTTTTCAGACCCTCTCCTAGGGTGGCGACCCCTCCTGGGGTGAAGTTTGTTGGCTTCTAAGGCACGAAAACTCATTTTCTATCAATAATTGGTTGTCATATTTTTAGTGTCTAATTACACTTTCCAAAATTGTATTTGGGCTTTGGAATCATTATTTCCAGCCATATTTGTGAAGTGTATTTGTTGTTGTCATTCATTTATTCCACTGGTCCAAAATACCCAAAAAAACCGATGGACTCTTGTCTTATAATTGTTCCAACTCATGAATAAAATATTTTGAAGGGTTTCTATATTTATTTCCAGCTATTTTGTGTATGTGATCTATCACAAATTAATATAAATCAGGCGGTGCTAGGGTTTCAAAGTTTATTTCAGTTTGCTATCATTGGAGTTTTGTGCAATATTCGTTTATTTCAGTTTTGAGCCCGAAAGGGAAATTATAGAAATTGATAGGTATTGATGTATTTCATATAGACATATTTTTATAATATATTAATTATATTATATTTATTTTTTTATTAAAAAAATGGGATACTTATACTACACCAAAGATAGCTTAGATAGGTGCCTCAAGATTGATATCTCTCGGCATATTTTAGATTGATGTATTTAAGATATCTATACTAGTATTTACAAATACTCAAATAAATGCAAAAGGGGTTTTCCGGAACTGTTGCTACCCATTTGATATAAAAGATTTAATATGAATATTTAATGTTGTTGTCCAACATTCAATAAATGACAGTTTGGCTTATGTTCAATGCTATGTGTAAGGGTTTCATAGTTTTCATTTTGTTTTGATGTTGGCTAGATTTTCTGCATAGTACAAAACCTAGGTGGTCATGAGATAAATCTCCCTCATTTAACCGGTGAGGATCCCGTGTCAGATTTGTCAATTTAAGTATGCTAATATCTAAATGGGGTTTTACTTTAACTACTTAGTTCATGAACCATAACTGAACAGTTCTGCAACAAGTAAGCATTGTTTAAAGAAAGGAAAAGTTATAGAAGAAGGTAATTACATAAACATATAGAAGAAATGGGGAAGATTTGCATCGCAATCGGTAGACAGCAAAGCTGATTGCATGCACATAGAAGAATCCAATAGATATAAACACAAATTCTAAAACAAAGGCAACTCTAGATCCAGATCTAAAATAACACAAAGTTTATTAAGAGATCTAAGATTAAAAGTAAGAAACACAAAGACACCGTGACACAAAGTTCTCTAGAAACCTGCTCCTTTGTATTCCTTTGCTCCAAGTGGCTCTCGGGGATCAAAGCACAAAGTCTAGAACACAAGATTGCTGCTTACAAATTCTGATCCTTAACCCGGAGGTTCTTCTCCTACTTATAGAATGTAGGAGGGAAAGTACAAATGAGAAATCTAACTGAACTGAAACATAAACAACAAGTAAAGATGACATTTGGCAATCATCCTCAACTAACTTCTCCTTAAGTGACACATGTATCACTTAACTAATAGAATTGTTCCACATGACTTTTAAGTAATGGTTGCAAAACCAATAACTTAAAGTTTTACAATTTCATCCGGGAACATAGAAAATAGAAGAAGAAAGAATAGAAGAAGAAGTCATGCCAGCTGTAACATTTATGTCTTCTTTTTGTTCTGATATCGGATATACTTGTCGAACATGTGATTCAACATCTTCCCATCTGTTTTAGCCACTGCTTCCTTCTCTGTCCTAAACTGCAGCAATCCTTCATTCAACACTTTGATGCATGCCTCCACATTTTCCAATCTCGGCCCAAACCTCGCGATATCTTCTGCGCAGCGCCACCAGTCTACTAATAGAATTCATCGTGAAAGGCTTAGTAGCTTTATCAATTCTCTTTTGTACCATCAAAAAAGACCCTTCCAGGGAATTAGGCACCTTGCTTGAACGATCTGCACGCACGTATGATGAACACCTCCAACCACGTCCTCCTCAGTGAAAGAAATGATACTGTCTGGTAAGGATGATGTCCTACTCTCAAGTGCCTGCATCCTCTTCAGCAAAACTTTGCAGATCTCCAAACGGAAAGATACTGCAAACTCTAGTTGCTTCCCCTTCTCAACTGATCCATCCGATACAATTTGTTCTGTAACCAATACATCTCCCAACAACTTGTTGATCTCTCCCAAAGTACTCAGGTTACTCTCAGCAACTGTGTTCATGTCCACTATGCTCGTCACCAGTTGCTGCAGCTGATTTGCCGCATCATTCATAACCTTTAGGCGGGTGGCACCTCTCCAAGTTGTACAGAAGCTTGACGAATAATCAAATCCTTCCATTCATCAATAGCTTTTACTTGATTGCTTGCATCCTCCATTTCCTGCATAAGATGATCACTCACCTGCTCTGAAATGGGCTGAATGGAAGGCTTAGCAACCTTGGCTATGATCTCGCACAACTGAGATACTTGCTTCTGAAGTTCTTCTTTCTCCGCCTTTTCACTGTCAAGCCTAAGGAATAGAGCATCTATCAATGTCTGCGCATGTCCTGCTACAATCCTTCTGTGGTGGCTTGATCGAGGGTACTTTAGTTCTTGTCACATCTTCTACCGTGAGCTCATCCTCCTTTCCTTCCGCCGGAATTGACATCTCAGCAAACTTCTGCCCCGAATCCTTGATGATCAACCTTGAAGTTACCTTAGCAACTTTAGGCCTTCTGTCTCTTCCGCCTAGACTCTGGAGTAGCTGCAAGTCGTGTTCTTCCAAGTTCATCTCCACTCTTGCTTCTGGAACCAACTGCGAAGCCAACCATCCCGAGAAGTTACTTCTCGGAGAATGAGAAGTCGCTGAGTGCACTACCATCTCCCACTCTACATCCTCTCCATCAGAAAGTGCCACAGTGTTATGGCTGCCATCTTCCGAATCATCCAAGGACAAAGCTCTTTCGAACTCCGCCATCTGCAGCTTCAACGTCTCTTCTGGAAGGGGTGCTGAACAGAGGGGCTGAGGAGAGAAGATGAATGTCGCCGGATTCAGTGGAGGCATGGAAGTGTCTTGCTGCTGAGGTGCAACAGTTGGTGAAGTACTAGATGTTGGAGAAGCTGGAACTAAAGTCATGGCCGTGGAAGTGATCTTCTCCTTTGATTGAGATCTTCTGTGTACTTTCAACTTCTCGGCCTTCCTGCTGCTTTCTCCTCCATGCTTTCTCTTGAGGGAATCTCTTGCGCCGAAGTTGCCCGTGACTTGATTCATCAAGGCAATATCCTTTCGTCAACAATCGGGTTCAAGTATTCACCAAAATGTGGACCTTTCTTGATTGTATGGCAGCCTCCTACGTTATCCTGAAGTACGGCTTTATCTCCTCCCATTTGATGGTAAGTGTCAAGTACCACATTCCCATCATCTTTAAGATCCGTAGGTATCCGCGCTAGTCCAAAGTCGAACACTTGCTTTGCTGATAGCCTGCTGAAATCTCTCTTTCTAACCTCGTACTCACTTTTGCACTTCATCCAGAAATCTTCTAATGAAGGCACATGTGCGTACTCCTGGGAGATCGTCTTCCTGGCTACTCCAAATGGATCGAAGTTCAGCCGTGTAGGGAAGAACTCTTGCTCATACTCGGATAACATCTGTGTCTCCATCCCTCGAGCTCTATGAATGCTATGGCAGCTATAATGTCCCACAGTGATTGGGAAGAAGCCCATAGACTTGTGCCGTTTTGACTGAAGGTCGTGTAACTCCACAAGTTGCCTGCTCAGCTCCATGGCGATCAATCTATCATTCGGATATCTGGGCAGCTTAACCGGTTCACCAAAAAAACCAGTAACCCTGAGGTATGTGAAATCTGCAAACTGAATGAATAGACTGCCAACCTTGGACATAGCTTCCCACGCTTCCTTGCTCACCCTGTTGGCCTTTAGGTCCTTGTCTAGCCTGCAAATGAATTCGTAGAAGAATTCATCATTGACCAATTTGAAATCTTTCTCGCATACGCAGTACGATGTAAGTGTGTGTGTAGCACTCGAAAATGGGGTCCTTAGAAAGAACGCCACATCTATCCAAACTTGGAAAGACGCCTTGTGAAGCTCTAGCATACACCAAGTAGGAAGTCATTTTGAAGCCGAAAGTCGCTTCACGTTAGGAGTTGCTCACCATGTTGTCTTAATAATTTCCGACCATTGATTATGGAATCAACCTTGTTGACTTCAATGGTCCTGATGAAAGCATACATCCATGTATGGAAAGTGTAAGCATTCGCCTCGCCATTAATCCTACATAGCAATTTGACAACATCATCTACCTCCTGCACCAAATGGGATCGTGGAAGAGTTCTTGGGAACTTAGAAGGAGATCTAGGCTTCTTCATGTATCTGCTATTCATTATGCTCACGCAATCAGCTCTATGCTTCTCCCACCTGTTGCCGGCATCCTAAATGCTAATGGAAGTCACCACCTTTCGCACTAGAATCTTCAAACAATAATTGATGAACTCTGCGTCCAAACGAATTATTGTCTTTCCCGTAGCATCACACACTGACCTGGATGAAGGATGGTAAGATCTAGCGCACTCCATAACAAACTCTGGCAACTGGGCTGTGTATGGAAAGGCTGCAACTCGGATGATTCCACTGCTTTTAACCGCACACATGAGTGAAGTCTTTCCAGCTCTGGATCTATCAATCAATTCGGAAAGAGGTTCGGACCTAGATCTGTGTCTCCTATGTCTGCAAGTTTGGAAGTGATGCATGACTCCGTTGTGCTTTCTTTTTCATCTCTCTTCGCCATGGCTTTGTCTATCTTTGTCTGAATAATTCTTTTTCTTCTTACTTGGCCGGATTTCTTCAAAACTGGTGCAGATCTGGATAATTCTTCAGATTCGGAGGATATATGCAATGTATTGGACATTGATTAAAGCTCATTTTCCTTTGTAAAGCACCTGTAATGAATTCCTGCAATTAATCCAGACAAAGATGGCCACCGGAGCATGAATAGTGAATTTTAATTGTAAAAATCTGCACTTTTCAAGCCTGCTGCCCCAAAAATTGATGTTTAATTTGCACATAAAGAGAGCATGAACTTTTCCAACTTCACCTTAGCACCTGTAATACTTATGCAAACAATTATGCAAACACAAATCAACCTCCTTCAAAGCATGCGCCAAATTTGGAAGCTTTTAGCCTTGTTTTCACCTTTGTCTGAGCAAAATCCTTCTTCAAATGGGGCGCACTTTTCCTCTTGGCTGCAATTTTTTACCTGTGAATTCAATAATTCATCCTTATGGCAGTCCATGCTTATATAACCCTCACAATTCTATAATTAATAATTGCCCTTCCTATTCCTGGTAATTAATTAATTAAAAATCATGTTTCTCTCTTTTAAAAATAGCATGTTTAAGGACAGCCATCCAATAAATTAAATTAATCCAATTTAATCATTCCCTCTTCACTTCACTTAAGCTTCACAGTGTGCTTTGACCATAGCCACTGAAAATAGAATTTAATTTAATGATTTAATGTTTCAAAATCATTAAATCTATCATAAATGGGGCGCACTTTTTGACATGAAGGGGGCAGCCTTTAAATAAATTAAATTTAATCCATTTAATTCTATTTCTTTTATTCCCTTTGGCTTTGTTGACTTTCTTCCATACTTGGGCGCCCTTTTTAGAAGAAAAATTAATTAATTTAATCCACTTTAAGGCTGCCATCTTCTCACCAAAGGGGGCGCACTTTTTTGCATAATAGAATTCTATTTTTAAAATTTTTTTCACAATGGGATTCTTTACCCTACAAGGCAGCCCCGGAAATTCCATGATCCACTTGAGTGATTTGACTTTGATAATGGGATTATTTACCTGCGCAAGGCGACAATAAAATCCCATGATTTCACTTAAGTCACTTTTCTTTTATTTCACCATGGGAATTTGTACTGCAAGGCGAGTGCAATAAATTTCCATCCGCCTACTCGCCTCTAACTTTCCCGCTGCAGCTTAAGTGAATTTTATATCATGGGAATTTGTACCCTACAAGGCAGGTACAAAATTCCCACCTTGCCTGTTGCTTCTATGTTTCCCATTGCAGCTTAAATCCTTTGTTTTCCAAAAATGCGCCCAACCCCATAGGGGCTTTTCCGTGCACAACTTTGTTTTTTTCCAGTGATCCAGACCTCCGATGGTGACTTCCTCCGGGCATAACGTGCATATATGTTCTCTAGCTGCTCCAGGCCAAAAATCGGGCTTACCGTGAAAGGAATTGTTCTAGAGAAATTTCATAGAAAGCAAGCGGGAAAACACAAAAAATTGCCAAAAGTTACAAATAAAGCCTAGAACTTATTCTTTGTTAAAACTCTTCTGGTACATAGGAATAATGACATGTTCGATCATAACAGAGTTTAAACAAAGCGCAAATAGCCTCAAACAGGGCTCAAAATAATTAAATACAAATTTCCCGCAGACAAATCCCGACGATAGAATATAACAATTTTGGGCATCTGGGTATTTGGCGAAAAAAGGCTAAAATGGCTCTTTAGGAATATCCTGACATAATACAAGAACTTTCAAGCAATAAAAACACAAAACAACCCATTATTTTAAAAGTACCAAAAAAATTTGGATAGGGTAATCGCAGATTTCAAGATGAAATTTGGGTGACACCATTTGAGCACAACAATAGTGCATGTATACTGACTGTTTGTGGAATTGCCAGAGAATGGTTCTGTTTTCCTATTATTTGTGAATATGTCAATGCATACTTGTGATAGTTATAATTGTTCCTAAGCATAGTTGAAAAAATCGTAAATCGGGATTAATCGGCAGGGCAAATTTTGAATCGGAAATCGGGAATCGGCAAAAAATCGGCAAAAATCGGCAACTTTATCGCTACTTTTAAAAACATTTAAATTCATAAAATATACTTAAATTAAATGTAAAAACAATGTTAAATGATGCAAGAAGTGACTCTATAGAATGCCATAGGCCCATATGCATATTTTCGATTAAGTTTTGACCAAAAAAGAGAGTACAAAGTTTGCAAACAAAAATGCTCATAGAGTCATGTCACATGTGACTTTTGAAGTAAACACTCAGCTTTACACTTACAATATTTATTATTTAATATTTATAATATATATTACAAGCTTTACATATTATACATGCATTAATAATAAATATTAAATATACACAATGCACATACCTGCTGCCACGAACAGGGAAAAATCGCTGTAAAAAATGTAGACGCGGACAGGGAAAAATCGCTGTAAAAAATGTATACGCGGACAGGGAAAAATCGCTGCAAATAGGTATAAACCGCGCCCAAACAAGTATAAACCGCGCCCGAACAGGAAGAAGGAGCACGAACTGGTAAAAACGACCACGGATCGGTGAAAAACGCGCACGAACAGGTAAGAAATGCACACGATTTGATAAAAAATACGCGCTGTATTTTAGTGCTCTCACGCGTCGACTGTAGCCCGTGGAAAGAGAAAAAAAAACAAATCGATTTACTTTATTTTCGTCTTGCACCCTAGCCGCGTTTTTTTCCCCCGATTTTCGCCGATTTTAGACGCGATTTTCAACGATTTTCGAGGGTTTTTTAAAGCGATTTATCGGCGATTTATACCATTTCGAAAATCGCGATTTTTTGCAAGTTTTATCGTGTGGCAGGCTGGACGCGATTTATCGCGATTTATCGGCGATTTTTGGCGATTTTTGAATCTATGTTCCTAAGTATAGAAATCAAAGAAATTTGCATAGATTATTGGTTTATTTTGAAAGTGGACATTACAAGAAACAAAAAAACCATAGATAGTTCAAAAATAAAAAAATAAAAATAACAATTAAAATCTCACAATCTCATGACAATCGATGCTAATGATTTTACAAAATACTTGTTAAATGACACTTTGTAGCCTTTCCCGGTTAAAATAGAAAATAGTTCAGCGGGCCATAGTCTAGTCGTGTAAGGACAAAGCAATTGCCATGATGATGACCCGAGTTCAAATCATGTAAGACGTCCTGGGATCAACATCCCCACGCATGGAAGGTCCCTACAAATATTTGCAATCATTCTATCCTTAAAACACAAACCACTTTGAAGTCCAACCAGCTTGTTTTCTCTCCTAAAGCTAAGTGTATTTTCTTGATAGATTGGGCGAAGCTATAAGAGGACAAGTTCCTCTCAAACATAGAGAAAATAGCAATCTTAGAGAAAACAAATAGTGAGTGCTCCAAGTTAAGAGATTTCAACGTCACACATCCTCCAACACTAAAGGGGGTTCCTTTGTGCCAACCTCGCTCTATCTTTATCTACATTGGGTTTGTTGAAAGGGCCGCTGAGTTCTGCAAACCAAAGAAACTATTTTCAAAGCTTCATGAGCTTCTCCTCAATACACATTATATCAATAATAACACATAAAATATGATTTACGTAGTGATCATCAATGGAGCCAGCCTCCCAAACCTATCCAAATACCATTTGGTGTTGAATGCATAGGTTACCATATGCAATGATGTGTTCATACAATCTCACCTATGTTAAAGAAAAGGTCTAATCGTCTCATCATACAATTGTACTATGAGATTGCTTTCATTTGGATCAACATGCTAGCAAATGTGTCATATATTTCTTCAAGAGAAGGAGCATTTGGTCAACATGATGATCACCTAACCATTGGGTCAATAAATGACACTACATATCTACAATCCTCCCATCAATCATCATTCAACATGTGAGGCTTCATCTCTATCCCCTTGTTGGAGACTCTTCGCACTGAGAAAATCACTATCAACAACCATGCTATACAGAGGCTATAGGGGAGAGTCCCTTAATTTTGAGGACAAGTTTCCCTAAAAATGGACATAGGAAGTCTCCTTGGAGCCCATGTCCGATGAATTCCCCTCAAACTCCCATTTTTGGGGACGTCACAGACATGAGAGTTCCCCACAAGTTTCCCAAGCTCCCATAATGGGGTCCCTCCAAAAAAGGTTCCCTAATGCACTAGAACATTCCCAAATATATGCAAATCAATGAAAATGTAATCATCTAAAATCTCCAAAAGGCACAGTGTTAAGTCAAATGAGAGTCTCTCAAAGATCCTGCATAAAATGTTTTGGAACGGCTTTTAAAATAGAATGATGGTGAAAAACCTCAAAATTGTTTGAAAGTCAAGAAATAATGCCAAGAATACTTGAAACGTTCAATGAAGTGTTTTCCCAACTTACCTATTCAGTTGCATACAAGGTGCTACGCGCACACACACAACCATTTGTCAACAGTCATCTCCAGGTAGCACAGTAGATAAGCAATGATGCAAATTAGCAAAATCAAGCACGTCGCATGTAGAAGAGGATAATAAGGTGAAATTTGCAAAACTAGTGAGCTGTGCAGCATCGACCTATGTGTAATGGTTTATAAATAATAAAAAGATGCTTTAGTGAAGAAACTGTATACCAATTGTCACTCTAATACTACTTCATGGCTCCAACAAAGTATGCAATAACACTAAATTCTAACCAAGAAATAGATTTTAGAAATAGCCAAATATCAGAGACAGGTCCTCAGCATTGACACATACATAATACGAGAAACAAATGCTTCGAGCAAGAAGAAACACTGATCCCATAGCTAGGTCAAAACGCAAACGATCATATAGTCTATATTTGATCAAACGTTTAGCATGGGAAATATGTAAACAATAAATACATTAATTATCGATTCGTTACAAGCATCTTGTTTTTGTTTTAAAACTTTGAAAACAATATGGTGGCAAGGATGCAAGGCATTATGTTTCCATAAATGAAAAGATTAGTATGATTACCAGGCATGACACAAACATTGACTTCAAACAAGGTATAGAACAATACCATTGGTGAATGATGGATGTTGTAGATGGAAATCATAATATCTTGACCAGCGGCTACCTTATAACCTCCAGGCAAAACATCAGGCTCCTGAGCCCGTCTGATTAAAACCTGCATTTTCATGTTGAAATATTTGTAGTTTGGAAAAGCTGTGGATTATTAATGGTTGACAAAATCCAAAAACATGCAATTATTCATCAAAAGCATGAAAAGGCCTTACTCGGAAGAATCTTCACATACAGGTGGGTGTGGATAAAGACGCATTGACTCATTTATACAACGGGTCAGAAACTTCAGCTCCCTTGTA
Organism: Taxus wallichiana var. yunnanensis; assembly: GCA_018340775.1. Lineage (NCBI taxonomy): Eukaryota > Viridiplantae > Streptophyta > Pinopsida > Cupressales > Taxaceae > Taxus > Taxus wallichiana. Next base: position 60,292,749 of record CM031242.1, on the reverse strand, counting down.
TCTGCAAAATTTGGATTCTTTCCTTGCAGTACTCTATCAACCTCCTGTTGTGCTTTCTTCAATGAAGTAGGGTTCTGAAAGTATGGAGCAGCAAAATGTCAAATCAAGAATACTAATTGAAATTACTTGTTCTGAACTCCAATACAAGTTACAAGTCCAACAATGTCAATGGCAAATTCGTGATTAAAATACAATGTTCTTATTGGTTTCATAATTGAAGAAACGTGCTTTCAAAATTTTTGCATTGGCAAGATATCTCATTATTACATCATTTTGTATATTTCGAGGATTTCATCCTTAGTTTTGTTTTGGGACATATTACCTTCTTGATTCGAACAGATGCGCCCACACTCCAATTCTGTAGTTAATGGAACTGGACTTTAATGAGTATCAACTCCTCTCCTATTTTATAAGAGAAAGAGAAGCCTCTCTTTAACTCCTACATTTATGCGGTTATTTTTCATCATTTATTACAAACTAGTAACGTTTCTCTACGTCTAAATTATAAGAATAGTCACCACTCACTTTCCATTCGATCATCTTATAATACCCTCCAAGATTGAAGGAAGTTAGCAGTTCTTGAAGCATCCTAGTGAAGGAGCAAGACATGCAAGAGATCAGAAGCAAGTGGCCTTCAAGAACATCATTTTATTTGTTTGTATTGTAGCTCCTATCTTGTTAATTGATTGCATATATTCAGCTGGTAGGATCTTCATTTCATAGGAAACCAAACATCTTTGCAGATCTAGCCTTTCCAATTGCTTACACCAACAATTCTTGATGGACTATAAATTTTTATAAATTGGGAAATAAATGTGAGACTTATTGCATTTAAATGTTTGACAAGCGAAACAAATTCAAAAAAAACGCCTCATCTTTTTGCAAGAACTTGTTACACAAACTGGTTTGACATCTGCATAGATTAGCTCAGATTTTTAAGAAGTGTTATCAATTAGCATTGAAATGAATTTTGACAGCACAAATGAAAATTCAGCATATCATTTGCATCTACTTTTATATTTATAAACTTGTTCACTCTAAGAAAATTGTTTTGAATGGCTGAAAAATAATACCAATGGAATTCTTGCCAGTGGGCAAAATCAAAAGCCATTTCAGGTTCTTTGTTTTTAGGTGGTGGAAGGAAATTGTTTTGAATGGTTGAAAAATAAGACTACCAATGGAGTTCTTGCCATTGGACAAAATCAAAAGCCATTTCACATTCTTTGTACTTGGGTGGTGGTTGTACTTCTGTCTTGAATATTGTTTATTTATTTCTTCGAACAATAAGGAATTGACTCTGAATTACTATCTCGTTTGTGACTCCTTACATCCTCTTTCAAAGGTTGTGCTGGAAACTTTCTTGAATGGCATTTGACATAAAAGAATGACCAGAAAAATGCAATGGACTTTATTACTGTCAAACGATATTTTACATTCACTGTTTAACATCTTATCTTTAGGTTGCCATGAAGAGGCCATGGATTCAACTTTTTTGAGAAGATAGAATAAAAGTTTGAGTGTGTTATATATGTCAACTTACTCAAATTTTCAAGTACTATACATCTTGAAAAAATGTTCAGTTAATACTGAGAGTATTGTAGAATAAAAGTTTGAGTGTGTTAGAATAAAAGTTTGAGTGTGTTTAATACTGAGGCCATGGATTCAACTTTTTTGAGAAGGTAGAATAAAAGTTTGAGTGTGTTATATATGTCAACTTACTCAAATTTTCAAGTACTATACATCTTGAAAAAATGTTCAGTTAATACTGAGAGTATTGTTGTAATGTCCCCTTTTTCAAACTAGCACCAATTGAAGACTTCTTGCCATTTCTCTTCCCGTGGCCAAGAAGGAATTGCACAAGGGAAGTCCTTGGGTTTCGTTTTTATTTTCTTTTATTGTTATTAATGTTTTTCTTTGGTGTTTTACTCCCTAAGGCAGGTCGGCTAGGATTATAATGCTCCCAACATGAAATTAAAAGATAAAGTAAAGCTCATTAAGAGGTTGGCAAGGTTGGGAAGTTTCCAACATGGAAATAGAAGATAAAGCAAGCTTAAGAGGTCGGTCTACACCTTATGACTCTTGGCGCCAACCAAAGGGTATAAGAGGAGTCTTAGGGGCTCATTTGCACATCACTTTTTGCATATATACTTTATCTACTTGGACTCTAGGGCTGATTGCTCTATTTCCAACTCCACTAAGGGAGAAAATCCATAGTGTGGCATCCAAGGAGGACGGAAACCTTCCTTGTGGCATTTGGAGAACGAAAACTCTCCAAATTGGGTGGTGTGAAGGAAATTACTGAAGATCCTCTTGTTGGTTTATATCTAGGGCATCAAGAAGAAGACCAAAAAAGAGATTTTGCATGATTTGGAGTCCCTCTCCTAAGGAGCGACTAGGGTTGGAGTCATTTTAAGTACCTTCTAGCGCACAAAACTCATTCTTTAATATTCAGACTTGGCATAATTTATAAGGCTGAAATCATTCATATTTGGTCATTGTTGGGGTTTGGAAACCTCCATTTTGATTATTTCTCTTAATTGTACTTCTGTTGTTAATAAATAATTTTCCAGCTAAGTATTTGCTTGATTTTCATGGTGGAAATTGTTCTAAAGTATTCCTAAAAGGTTTATAAATATTGTGGATGAGTTTAAGGGTGATATTTGGGTGAAATCTTGTTGTTTACAAGTTGTTCCAAAATCAGACTGTTGTACCGTATTGATTTAATTTTTAGTTTGCTGGTCCAAAATCAGATTTAAATCAGATTGGGGTTTGTGCTATTTCCTTGTTTTTCAGTTTCAGCCCTAGAAAGGGACATTACAATGGTATCAGAGCTTCGGTCTTCCCATCTTGAGGGTTTCATGCAAGAAGGCAACAAGGGTTTCAATTGCTATCAAAGGAGAGAAAAGAAATCAGACCAGCCAAGAGAAGAAGAGAGTATGGCTCGCCAAGATCCACAGGAAGCCAAGATCGAAGAGTATGGCTTGCCAAGATCCACAGAAGCCAAGATCGACAAGCTCATTGAAGGGCAAGTGAGATTGGCGGACACTATGGACTTGCTAGCCCTAACCCTTCAAAGAGTTCATGAACCTAGGGTTCATAATGGAGAAGGAAGCTCATCCAGAGCAAATACTTCATGGCAGCCCTTTGGATCAGCTCACGGATCAGCCACTAGGCCTTCTTTCCTTCCAAGGGAAGAAACCCTTCCTGGAGGCGGGAACAAGGCCCTCTATGGGCAAAGCATTGCGGCAAGCTATGAGGAATACATGGCACTTCCGAGGGAGATACGGGAGGCAATTTCACTTGCCGAGTTCATTGGGGTAAGCAAAGGAAGGTCTAAGCCGGAGCCAAGACAAAATGCGCCACCAAAAGAGGTACAAAATGTGTTGGGCAAGATGTCTTTCTCTACATTTGATGGCTCCAACAAAGGGACAACCGAACATGGATGAAGATGCTAGGGTTAAACCCTAGACCACAAGAATTCGCCAAGGAGCCAAACCCAAAGGGGTTTCTCTTGAAAGAAGAAAAGAAAAATCAGATCTGCAAGAGGGTTTTGAGGTGGAGTCCCAAGAAGACCACATTGAAGGACATGGAAAGGTGTTGCTAGATGAAGAACCAAAAAGGGTTTTGATGCAACAAAATCTCCGAAGAAAGAGGAAGAAGTCATGGAGCATGAGCCAATGGAAAAAAATTTTCAATTTGCAAAATTGTGGAGAGAATTTGGTGGTTGAAGCCAAATTTTTGGTTGATATTGATGATAATCACCTTGCTGGAATTTTCCGAACAGCAATCAATAAGAGGCAAATTGACAATGTTCTTGACTTCAGCGGGAACCATGATGATGTTCCATACATGTGTCAAGAAAATATGGAAGGAGTCAAGGCGGAAAGATATTCATTGTTGAAGGAGCAAAGGAAAAGGAGGGTGAGCTCCTTGTGGGCAGCCCAAGGTATGACCATGATGACCATATTTCTGATTTGTTTTTTCCTCCTATGTCACTGCCATATTTTTGTCATCATGGGAAATACACTAAGGAGCATGCTAGAGACAACTATGGGCATGTTGTTTCTTCTATTCAAGGCCAAGATTCTTTTGGCATGGGTAGTCTTTGGAAGATCAAGGTAACTATCATTTCTTGCACTTGTATTAAAAGGAAACTTATGAGCAATCATAGAGGGTTTGTTGTGCATTCTAACCACATGGTGAAGGATCAATGTTTCTGGTTAATAGAACACTCTTGGGAACTTAGTAACACACATGAAGACAAGATCATAGGGAATGGACAAAAGAAGATACTTCCAGCTGAATACCTAAGGTGTAAAGATGGTGAGAAAACTAGATGTTATTTTCAAGATTGTATGAAACATCTTGCTATGGTTTTGTGGGACTCAAGTTACTTTTAAGATTGTCACTTTTGGATGTATGTGAAGGTGATGGATAATGTATCCAATGAAAATATAAATTGAGCTTGCTACTAGGTATGTAATAATTCAGTTTTCATGAACCGAGGTGGAGTAATAAATCATGCTATTGTTTGGGATTAGATCCTCTTGTTGGTTTATATCTAGGCTATCAAGAAGAAGACCAAAATGGAGTTTTTGCATGATTTGGAGTCCCTCTCCTAGGGAATCGACTAGGGTTGGAGTCATTTTAAGTGCCTTCTAGGGCATAACACTCATTTATTATTTGATATTCAGACTTGGCATAATTTATAAGGCTGAAATCATTCATATTTGGTCATTGTTGGGGTTTGGAAACCTCCATTTTGATTATTTCTCTTAGTTGTACTTTTGTTAATAAATAATTTTTCAGCTGAGTATTTGCTTGATTTTCATGGTGGAAATTGTTCTAAAGTATTCCTAAAAGGTTTATAAATATTGTGGATGAGTTTTAGGGTGATATTTGGGTGAAATCTTGTTGTTTACAAGTTGTTGTTCCAAAATCAGACAAGCTGTACCTACAACTGATTTCATTTTTCAGTTTGTTGGTTCAAAATCATATGTAAATCAGATTGGGGTTTGTGTTATTTCCTTGTTTTTGAATTTCAGTTTCCGTCCTCCTTGGATGCCACACAAGAGGGTTTTCGTCCTCAAGTGGAATGGTATTGAGCAACCAGCCCAACAAACCAAGTATAAGTGTAAATGCGCCAAAAGATGATCTCCAAATGAGGTCATACAACCTCTTTTATACCCCTTGCTTGGCGCCAAAGGCCAAATAGATGAGGACCGACCTCCAAGCTCACTTTATCTTTTAATTCTTTGTTGGGAAACTCATAATCCCAGCCAACCTGCCTGGAGGAGATAAACACTAAAGAAAAACATTAAAAATAATAAAAGAAAACAAAAACAAAGCTCACTTACTTCCCTTGTTCACTTAATCTTCTTGGCCACGGAAGAGAATGGCAAGAAGTCTTCATTTGGCCTCAATTTGAAAAAGGGGACATTACAAACTGTAAGTTTCAATTACAAAACAACAAAAATAATAGTGGTGTCCCCGAGATTTCACCCTAAAATCTGGGACTATCCATTTTTAAAAATCGTTCTTTTCAAAGTAACGGGTCGTTTTGTGTTTGTTTTGCCTGCAGTTGTTTGCATTTCTCTAAGGTATCCCCAGAGAGTCATAAAAGCCAAATTCGACAAATACCCACATGCTAAAACTCACTCTATCCCTTCGCCAGGTTTTGTCTAAGAGAATTTTATTTATTTATTTATTAAATAAATAAAGTTCTGTTTAAAAATAAATTGTGTTGCAGTTGAACCCTACTGAGGATTTTCACGCCATTATTGCTTCCGCCTCTCAATGGAGTGTTCACCAAGGAAGAGTTTTTACTGACCAACTAATTGGCAGGTTATTTTCAAAGCAATTGTTTGCAACTTCCGGCGATGTTTTTCGTTTTTATTTCTTCTGTGTTTTGGTTTTTCTCTTGTTGGCTAGATTTTCTACATAGCTAAAAACCTAGGCAGTCATGAAATAAATCTCCCTCATTTACCGGTGAGGCTCTCGTGTCAGATTTGTCAATTAAAATATGTTAGTATCTATATGGGGTTTTACTTTAACTATTCAGCTCATGAACCATAGTTGTATAGCTCTGCAACAAGTAAGCAACTGTTTAAGAAAGGAAATATTTATAGAAGAAGGAAATAATAAAACATAGGAAGAAATAGGAAGATGTGCAACCCAATCAATAGATAACAAAGTTGATTGCATGCACATAGAAGAAACCAATAGATATCAACACACGAATTATAAGCAAAGGCAACTCCAGATCTAGATCTAAAATAACACAAAGTTTATTAGAAGATCTAAGATAGAAAACTAGAAACAAAATGCACCGTGACACAAAGTTCTCCGGAAATCTGCTCCTTTATATTCCTTTGCTTCAAATGGCTATTAGGGGTTTCAGCACAAAGTCTGGAACACAAGAATGCTGCTTACAAATTATGATCATTAACTCAAGGTTCTTCTCCTACTTATATAATGTAGAAGGAAAGTACAAATGGGAAACTCAACCGAATCAAACATAAACAAAAGGTAAAGATAACATCTGCAATCATCCCCCTCTAATTCCTTTTCAAGTGACACACTTGTCACTTAACTAATAGAATTGTTCCACATAACTTAAAGTAATGGTTTCAAACCAATAACTTTAAAGTTTTACAATTTCATCCGGAACGTGGAAAATAGAAGAAAAAGTAGAAGGAGAAAGACACGCCAGCTGTAACATCTATATCTTCTTTTGTTCTAATATTGGATATAACATGTAATTCAACATCTTCCCATTTGTCTTAGCCACAACTTCTTTTACTCGTCTCCGAATCGCAGCAATCCTTCGTTGAACACCCTGATACATGCTTCTACCTCCTCCAAGCTAGGCCCGAACTTTGCAATATCCGACTGCAGTGCCACCAGTCTGCTGATGGAATTCATCGTGAAAGGCTTAACGGCTCCATCAATTCTCCCTTGCACCATCAGAAGAGACCCTTCCAGGGAATTAGGCACTCTGCTAGGAATGATCCGTGTGTATGAAGTAACATTTTCGACCACTTCCTCATGAGTGAAAGCAATGACATTGTCTGGTAAAGATGATGTCATACTCTCAAGTGCCTGCATCCTCTTCAGCATAATTCTGCAGATCTCCAAACAAAAAGATATTGCAAACTCCAGTTGCTTCCCCTTCTCAACTGATCCGTTAGGCACAATCTGTTCCGCAATCAACACTTCTCTCGGCAGCTTATTGATTTCGGCCAAAGTACTTAGGTTACTCTCAGCAACTGTGTTCATATCTATCGTGCTTGTCATCAGTTGCTTCATTGATCTCGCTGCATCTTTCATAACCTTTAGGCGGGTTGGCACCTCTCCGAGTAGTATGAAAGCTTGTGAATAATCAAACTTTTCCATTTGTCAATAGCTTTTACCTAGTTACTTGCATCTTCCATTTCCTGCATCAGATGATCACTCACCTGCTTTTGAGCTGAAATTGGCTGAGTGGAAGATTTAGCAACCTTGGCAATGATCTCGCACAACTGAGATACCTGCTTCTGAAGTTCAACTTTCTCCGCCTTTTCTTTGTCAAGCCTAAGGAATAGAGCATCTATCAATGTCTGTGTATCCTGCTTCAATCCTTCTGTGGTGGCTTGACCTATGGGTACTCTGGTCACTGTTATGTCTTCTGCCGTGAGCTCATCCTCCTTCCCTTCTGCCGGAATCCGACATCTCAAAGCAAACTTCATCCGATTCCTAATTTGGGCCAAAAGGGCAGCGTACTAATGCCACTTATCCGCTGTTCAAAAGTGGAATTCAAGGGCAGCAAAGGACTGATTTGCAGAAGTCCACAAAAGCACAAGGGGGACAGCCCCTTGGGTCATCAAAAGAGGCCTCAAAAGGGCCAAATCAGCCCTATGTACCGCCACATAGGAATCAGCCCCAAAACAATGTGCAAAAGGACATAAGGGATGAATTGAGAAGGAAAGGATTGTGTTTTGATTGTAAGACTCCTTGGACAAGGGGTCATAATTGTAAAGGTAAAGGCCAAATTCATTTTATTGAAGTTATTGATTCAGATTTTGAGTTTAATTCTGATTTGGATGATGCTAACAATGGGACTAATGAGGTTGTGGATGAGCATGTGCAAGAGAAGGAAGAGGAAGGAATGGAAAGCACACTTGCCACTCTTTCCGGCATACCCAAATATCATGCCTTTTGAGTAAAGGGCACCATCCAAGGGCAAAGGGTCATTACTTTGGTTGATAGTGGGGCCACACATAATTTCATTGATGGAAGCTTGGTAAGAAAGATGGGGTTGGAAACTACAAATTGTAAAGCTTTCAAAGTTACTATTGCGGATGGATCCTCCATTCCATGTTCCACCAAGATTTCACAACTTCCCCTCACTCTTGGGAAGCATAAGGTAATTGATGATTTTTATGTTGTTGACATTGGTGATATTGATCTTGTTTTGGGTGTTCAATGGTTGCATTCCTTAGGTGATTTCACTCAAAACTACAAGACTATGGAGCTGAAATACACAAAAGATGGCAAAGAAATTATCCTAAAGGGCTTGGCAAATGGTGCTCCACAAGAGGTATCAATGAAGAGGATGGAAAGGGCATTTAGAAGAGGGCAGATTGCATGGGCAGCCAGCTGTTTTATCACAGAAAAATCAGAAAATTCAGAGCAGCAGTCTATTCAAGGTGAGTTACAAGGTATTTTGGACAAGCACTCTCATGTTTTTAGTGATTTGCCTCATGGGTTACCTCCTAATAGGAGTTTTGACCACATTATTGAGCTAAAAGAAAGTACTAAACCCATTATGATCACCCCCTATCGCCACCCAAGAGTTTATAAGGAAGAAATAGAAAAGACCATTAAGGTGTTACTTGATATGGGGCATATAAGGCCTAGTTCTAGTCCATTTGCATCTTCTGTGGTTTTGGTTAAGAAAAAATATGGGACTATGAGGATGTGTATTGATTACCGTATGTTGAATAAGAAGACCATCAAAAATAGATATCCAATACCTAGGATTGATGAGTTAATTGATGAGTTGCATGGTGCTACATATTTTTCAAAGATAGATCTTAAATCCGGGTATCATCAAATCAAGGTAAGGGAAGAAGATGTGCACAAGACAGCCTTTAGATGTCATTTTGGGCATTTTGAGTTTTTGGTTATACCCTTTGGATTAACTAATGCTCCAGCTACTTTCCAATCATGCATGAATCATGTGTTTAGCAAGTATCTAAGAAAGTTTGTGCTAGTGTTCTTTGATGATATTCTTGTGTATAGAAAAACATGGGAAGAGCATTTGATGCATTTGCATTCGATGCATTTGGATTTGGTTTTGACTACTTTGGGGCAGCATTCTTTCTTTTCCAAGAAGTCTAAATGTGAATTTAGTCTTAAGGAGATTTGGTATTTGGGACATGTTATTAGTGCCAATGGTGTGCAAATGGATAAACAAAAATTGCAGCTATCATGGATTGGCCTGCTCCCACTTCTATCACACAATTGAGAGGATTTTGTGGTCTTTGTAGTTATTATAGAAGGTTTGTGAAGGGTTTCTCATGATTTGTTGCTCCATTGACAGATTTGACTAAGAAGGGGGCCTTCAAATGGTCTAAAACAGCCCAAGATGCCTTTGAGAAAATGAAAGAGGTAATGTGTTCTTGTCTAGTACTTGCAGTTCCATATTTTTCTATGGCATTTGTGGTTGAATGTGATGCTTTCGGAGAAGGTATAGGGGTTGTCCTAATGTAAAATAAACACCCCATTGCTTTTGAAAGTAGAAAATTGAAAGATCGTGAGAAGGGGTATAGTGTGTATGACAAGGAAATGTTGGCAATCATGCATGCTTTGAGTAAATTTAGGCAATATTTGGTATGTGGTAAATTCATTGTCAAATCTGATCATAACAGTTTGAAATTCTTTCTTAATCAAAGGGAATTGAATGACAGACAACAAAAATGGGTAAGCAAGGTTCAAGCTTTTGATTTTGACATTGAATATCTGAAGGGAAAGAACAATATGGCAACAGATGCACTCTCTAGAAGGCCATACGAATTGGGAAAAGAAATGGATCAGCCATGTGTTCAATTGCTTGAGGACTTGGGAAGGAAGGACAGTGATGTCCCCTTTTTGGGACATTAATTAATTAAAAATATGGGAGACCTTTAATCCACTCTTCCCATGGATTAAAGGATAAATATTGGGAAAAATGTCATTACTCCTTTATTTTAAAATTAAATAATTAATTCTCCTCTTATGTTTTATTTTTAAATATTAAAAGAGGGAGTTAATATTCTTTTTGGAGTTTGACTTTTCAGGAAAAGAGACCCATATTAAAAAGTGACCCTTCTACATGAGAAAATGCACCAAAGGAAGGAGGGAAACTTGGAGATTTGAAATGCTAAAGCTATATAAGGAGAAATGGCGACCCCTTGGGGGCATGTTGAGAATTTTATTAAAAATATCTTCATGCTTGAAGAGGGATGTATGCCCATGTGATCACATTATAAAGGTGTTCTTCAACACCACCATTATTGTGGAGAGTGTGAGACCTTCTAAGCTTTCATTGAGTGAATGTTGCTTGATATATTCATTCCATGATTGGCGCATTTATTTGAGAAGGAAATCTACATGTTTTTATGATCATTGGAGAGTTTAAGAGTGTTTTATGATCTGTTGTTAATGTTGCATTTATTCCAGCCATAGCGACTTGCATGGGTGGTGTTTTTGGGCATATTTGGGTGTCTTTTGAAGTAGTTATTCAATCTGATCTGTATCTGCATTTATTCCAGCTATGGCAACTTGATTTGGGTGTTGTTTTGGCATGTTTCAAGGGTGAATAAGCAATATTTATAATTTGATCTGTGTTGGCTTATTTTTCTGAGTTTGGGCAGCTATTTTGGGTGTGTTGGAAGGCTATAAAGTGCTGATAATAATTTATGCAAATTATCCTAACCCTAGCGACTGGTTTTCAGATTTTTGGGGATTTTTTGAGGTGGTTTCAGTGATCTAAAAATTCAGATTCATAGTTCATTGGAAAGGCCTTGATTTCTAGATAATTGTGCATTTTATTTGGTGGCAAAATATGGAATATTGAGTGAGATATTAATTTTTGAAGTTTCAGCTATTCTGGTGCATTTTAAATTAATTAACTGCTGCAATAAATTTCAGATCTAGAAAAGATTAATTTCCTAACTAGTTCTCCCATCTAACCCACTACTTTGGCCTCCTCCAACTCCATTTGGGTTGTATTAGTGCTGACATTGGGTTATTTGAGGTCGAGCTAAGAGGATTTAATCCTTCTGGAATGGATTTGAGTTAGTTAATTTGCAGATTTAAATAATATCCCAAAAGGGGATATTACAGAATGCTCTTCATGGAATGGAAGAGTAAAAACTATAAAATTAAGAATAAGAGCAAGGCAATGTTTGGTTAAATGCATTGATGAAAAGTCTAAGTTCTCTGTTGATTTTCTCAAGAGAAATTATACGACACGAAAGGCACCTCATTACGATGATTTCAAGGAGATCACAACTTTCCATGACACTTATTCTTGCTTACCCATAAATGGATGATGTCACGATTTTTGCCGAGTGAAATGCTGCCAAGTGATTCCTACCATGCCTTCAGCGATTGATAATTCATTATACCTATATAGGTGAGAACTACCTTATGGGCTATAAGAAACAACTAGTCTCCAAGCATGGATTGTTTTCTCATTGAATTTCACAAGGGAAAGTATGGTATTATTGGCACGAGCCACGATCCGGGCCTGTCGTCACTTTTGAGCCATATAATCTTTGCCCATTGATGTTTCGTCCCTTATCTTTATCCTCGGGATCGGGAAAGGGTTACGACTTTCCTAGTGCTCGCTTTTACTTTCCTTTCTGCTATCGAGAGGGTCTCTGTGTTTACAATATCCTATCGATTTTGGATAAAACCCTTATAGCAGCGATGACCTTCGGTATCGTGTGCCATGGAAAATGTAAGAAAATCTATCCATGTGTCAAATAATGGTAAAACAACCTTTAGGGATGTGTTGTGTGGATCTTCATCCTCCAACCCCCCCACAAGAAACTTCTAGAAAATACCCCTGCGAATGCCCAAATTTGATCCACGGAAAAATGATAAAGGGTGCATGTTGGTGACTAATAGAACTCAGTCCTTCACCTCAAGAAAGAAGATGTGCAAGATAATCTTCATGAACTGGAAAATCGAGGTTTAATAGTCAGATTTCTTGGATTTCGTCCATCGCTTATAGCTCTGAAAGAATGGGCCAACAAATCGTGGAAGACGAAAGGTGAGTTCACGATCTCTGTTTGTCCTAATGGTTATTTTCTGGTTTTTTTCGATTCAACAGCAGATAAGGAATTTGTGTTTCAAGGAGGTCCTTGGTTTATGGGTCGTGCGGGGTTATTCATGAAGCCCTGGCACCCCATGTTTAAACCAGAGGAAGAATTACCTTCGGTGGCTCCGGTATGGGTTAGACTCTATGGTTTACCAGCAGAATACTGGAATCAAACTGTGTTTATGGCTATTGGCAATACCCTGGGCAAATTTATGATGATAGTTGATGCTTCCATCTAGTTGGAACAAATGATCTATGCCAAGATCTATGTCCTCATGGACTGACTAATCCATTACCCGCTAAAATTTCATTAGTGATTGATAAAGAGGAATGGGAGCAAATGCTGGATTATGAGAACATTCCCTTTCGTTGTCGTCTATGTCATGAATATGGCCATCTTGTGAGAGATTGTCCAACTAAAATGCCAGATTCGAAGGAGGCTGAAAAAAATAAAGAGGAATTTGTCATCCCAAAAAAGAAACGGTCACAAAAAAATATGGGAAGGAACAACCGGCAATCAACAACTCAAATCGATATGCTAGTCTTCAGGAGGAAAATGAAGAAGAATAATTAGAAGACCTCATGGAATCACAAGTTCCAGAAACACAATTGGATAAGCCCATAGAGGTGATAAACAAGCAACAGATGGATACTCAAAATCAGCTGGTTGTTTTTCAGGGTCATCCTAACAACAATGCAGATCAAAATGGAATCAAGAGCTACCAAAGGAAAACTAAGTTAAATGACAAAGTTCAGGAACAAAATCAGACTTCAAAGGAAATGAAGACTGGGCAAAGCATTAGTAATCAAGGAAAACCCCAAGACACATCATGAAGATCTATTATTAGGAATGGAACAGAAAAAAACAAGAAATTCAAATTGGACACTAATATCAAAGTGGGAAGGAAACCCAATCAGACTAAAATTCAGCAGGAAGGACAAAAGTTGAGTAATTCTGAGCAACTAGGGACTTGTCCCAATACCTTCAACACCCCACCCAATGAAGATCATCACTTGGAATATAAGAGGTTTGAAGGGCTCCCCTTCAAAGTTTCAAGAGCTTAAAAGAATGATTGCGTTAAACAAGCCAGCAATGGTAAGTATTCAAGAAACAAAAGCCTCTATGGAATTAGTGTCCATTCTTGCAAATAATATGTGGCCTAAAGCTCAACATATTTCTATTAGTTCAGTGGGAGCCTCGGGAGGCCAAATTACTCTATGGGATCCTAGGGTAATTTATGTTCTTAATTCATGTGCCATGAAAGGAATTATCTGTTTACATGTGTATGATAAGATGGAAGACCAGTAGTTCCTAATGTGTAATATATATGCCCCAATTTCTGTGGAGGACAAAAGGCAACAAAGGAAAGGAATGGACTACATCATTCGCTCTTTTCCACAGGTTCTGCTTATAATGGGAGGAGACTTTAATACTAAATCTGTCAGAAAAGCAGGGAGGAAATAATCATTTGGATGCTAGTTCAACAGAGCTGCAACAGTTCATACAGAATCATAATCTAGTGGATGTTCCTACGGACAATGGGATAATGACATGGTCAAACAGAAGACAAGGACATGAATGTATACTAGAAAGATTGGATCGATTCATTATTTCTAAAGAATGTTGGTTAAGAGGATGTGCTCCTAAAGCACGGATACTTAATAACAGTGGATCTGACCATTGGCCTGTATGCTTGGAAATAGGCAAAACTCTCCATATCAAAGCACCTTTCAGATTTCAGCTGATGTGGCTTCGTCACGCTGATATTCAAGATCTGGTCCGTAAGTGGTGGATGGAAGGGAGGCCTAGGCATGGAACACATATGTTTATGTTTGTCCAAAGACTGAAATACCTAAAATTCCAACTTCAAAATTGGAACTGGACTGGATTTGGGGATATAGCAAAAGAAAAAGCTCAGATCTTGGGAGAGCTAGAAAAAATTAATGTTATTCATCGCAATTCAGGTATTTCTATGGATCTCTTTAAGAAAGAATGCAGCTTGAAGGCAGACCTCAATGAATGGGAAATAAGAGAAGAAATCATGTGTAAACAAAAATCTAGAATTCAATGGCTGAAGGAGGGAGACAAAAACTCAGCCTTCTTCCATAAATCCTTATTATCTAGGAGAGCTCAAAACCACCTTCAATGTCTTACCACAGGAGGAGCTAAGGAACTTTCAATGAATGGTATGAAGAAGGTGGCTAGCCAATACTTCCAACATCTTTTTATGGAACAGTCGTTGGATAGAAATGCTCAAGAACAGCTTTTAGATCTGATTCCTACACATATCACCCTAGAGGATAATGACAAGATGATCCAACCAGTCACGGAGGATGAACTTAAAAAGATAGTGTTTACCATGCAGAAAGGCAAAACCCCGGGCCCAGATGGGTTTCCCATAGAATTCTTTCAAGCTTTTTGGGAAATTATTAAATCAGATCTATTACAGGTGGTGGAGGAAGCAAGGACAGCGAAGACCATGCTTAAAGAGTTGAATAAGACCTTCATAGCCCTCATACCTAAAGCAAGAGAGGTTGAAGATATTTCTGGATTCCGCCCTATAGCTCTATGTAATGTGGTGTATAAGATAATAACAAAAGTTATAGCTGAAAGATTGAAGCCATTTCTGTCAAAAATCATATCCCCTAAACAAGGGGGATTTGTTCCAGGACGACATATTCATGATGAAATAGTACTTGCTCAGGAAATTTTACATTCAATGTGTAATGTCCCATTTTCTGGGACATTTACAAAGACAAAGAATGGAAGACCTTCAACCATTTTCTCTCCCGGTGGATTGTTTTGAGATGTTTGTTGTTTGTTATTTGCATTGTAACCCCTTGGCATGCCTAGCGCTACAAGTGGGAGTCTTATTTAGTCTTAAAATGTGCACATAGGTTAGTTACTCTTTATTATTTAATTAGAAAATAATAAAGTGCACATAAAGTTAGTCTTTTAATATTTTAATTAAGTTTTATTAGTTTTCCCTCCAAAAGGGAAAAGGTCGGTCATTTGAATGTTGCACCCCTTATCTTATAAAAGGAGGTTGCATGGCCATCTTTTGGGGATGTTGATTTGATCATTTATGTCTCTCCATGCTTGGAGAAATGGGATGTATGCCCTAGCTCTTCATTGTGCTCTCTCTCTCATTCGATTTGGAATTGAAGTAGATCTGATTTTGATAAGGATCCATTAGTGTGTGTTGCATCTATTGTGTGGCGAATTGCTTGGGAAAGTATTCCTAACCCTAGCGAATTGATTGTTGAAGGAAATCTGAATTTGTTTGCATGTTTTGAGGGTTAAACAAGTGAATTTCAGATCTGCCATTGTTGCTTGATTTATTTCAGTCTTTTGCGCCAAGTTTAGAGGGTGAAAATCATTGGTTATGCTCCTTTTCTCTTCGCTGGTCACTGTTGGTTATTTCCAGCCATAGCGACTTGGGAAAGAGGGGTTTGTGACCCATTTTGATGCTTAAAAATTGTGATTTCAGTTCAGATCTGTTCTTGGTATTTTTGTGAGTGCATGCATGTAATTTGGTGAATTTTGGATGAGTATAGAAGCTGGAATTATTTATTTAGTGAACAGCAGTATTTTATGCCCTGGGCGACCAGCCTTTTGCACAAATCTGATACTTTTCTTATAGCTGGGTGGAAGTGGATTGCATGATCATATTTCCCATATTTTATTGCACCGAATCCAAAGTTTGAAGGCTTTTGCTTGGTTGGTTAAGCGGGAAATAATTTTAGAAGTTGCAGCAGTTTGGGGTTTGATTATTAATTGTTTTCCAGCTGATTTGAATGTGTTTAAATTCCAATTGTTTTCTTCCAATCTATCCCACCACCTTGGCTAGTTCCAACCCCATTTGGGTTCAAAATAGCTGACATTGGGATATTTTAGGTTGATGCAAAAGGGTTTATCCATTCTTTGCTTGATTTTGACAAGTATTTCTTCATTTCCTAACTTGTCTAAAAAGGGGACTTCGCACAATGGAAATTCAGAAAAGGCCGGCAATGTTCATTAGATTAGATTTATCTAAGGCATATGACAGGGTGGATTGGAACTTTCTATGTAAAGTCTTGGAACGATTTGGCTTTTCCCTTGACTGGATTCAATGGGTTAGAGCTTGTTTTTCTACTGCATCTTTTGCAGTTTTAATTAATGGCTCTCCTTCGGCATACTTTGGTGCATCAAGGGGTATAAGGCAAGGAGACCCGCTATCCCCTTTTCTTTTTATTATCCTAGCTGAATGTTTGGGCAGAATGAGCAAAAAAGCTTGTCAGGAGAAAAAAATTAATGGAGTGCAATTGGCTAAAACTGTAAAACCACTATCATATCTGCAGTTTGTAGATGATTCTTCTATGATGGGCAGCGCTAATGTGACAGAAGCTAAACAAATTCATAAGATCATCCAAACTTTTTCTTCTACTACAGTCAGCTTATAAACAATGGAAAATCCAATATTTTCTTTTTCTATTGCTCTGAAAGACAAGAAGATCAAATCTGAATATACTCCAATTCCAAAAAGGAATATTCCCTTTGAAATATTTGGGTGTTCCTTTATCCCCTAGAAAGATGAGGGATTGGCAATGGCTAGTTGATAGAGTAGAGAACATAAATTGCAAAAATGGACAAATAAGTGGTTGTCAACAGGAGGAAGGATGACTCTCATCAAATCAGTTCTTCAAGCAATGTCGATTTATGTGGCTTCGGTGGTGAACATCCCTAGTACAATATTAAAAAAATGGATTCTCTTTGTCGAGGTTTCTATGGAGTGGGACACAGGAAAAGAAAAAGTGGACTTTGGTCAAATGGGCATCTCTTTGTAAACCAAAAAAAGAAGGGGGATTGGGCTTTAGGTCTTCCATTCACCAGAATATAGCCTTAGCGGCAAAACTCTATTGGAGACTTATTGTTTATCCTAATGATCTTTGGGCTATTAATTTTCGTGGTAAATATGCGGAAAATAGCTGTCCAGAGAAGATTATTAGAACAGCCCTTCCGAATAAAGGTTCTCCAGCATTAATGTTCATCAAAAGTGGGGAAAATCTAATTAAAAAGCAGCTTTTCTGGATTGTTCACAATGGCCAATTAGCAAACTTTTGGACGGATTCATGGGATGGTAAACCCCCAATTATAACACTCTTTCCTCAGCTTCAATCAATTATGGAGAGCATGCAAGCCCAGGGATGGATTAAGATAGCAAAGTATATTCAACCAAATATTCAACCTTGGGGAGTTGACAATTGTTGGATTCCTATTAGCGAATGGCCCACAGGGATTGCCCAAGAACATCAAAATTGTTAAACCAGATTCTGAGTGATCGAGCTCTTCTTTTCTCCTCTGAGCCTGATGAAATAGGTTGTGGATGTAGCCCTTCAGGGAAATATGAGGTGTCCTCCGGGTATACCTTTTTAATAAAAGCACATCCGCATCCAGATCAAACCTTGTTTAAGCATATTTGGCAGCCAAGGATATGGCCCAAGGTAAGTTTCTTCCTTTGGCTTCTCACTCAAAAAAGACTCTTAACAAGTGAAAGGCTTAAAAAAGAGGACTTAAAGGCCCATTTAGATGTGAGCTTTGTACACAAGATGAGGAAACGATGGATCATCTCTTCTTTCTTTGCCCATGGGTTTCTCCTTTATGGCAACATCTGGCTTCGTTGTTTAAGCTTCAATGGAATAGTTGCGGATCCCTAGCACATATTACAAGCACATGGAAGGAAGCCATGCCTAAAGGACAAAATTTGATCCCAGCTATGTGGAGTGGCATTTCCCTTCTATTATGGAATACATGGAAAGAAAGAAACTATAGAATATTCTGACAAACCAGCAGAGAAGCTATATATGTCTGGGAAAGAATCAAATCCAATTTGACAGAAAGCCTTAAACATAAGGTCTCGCTTCCAACTCAGCCAACTCAACAATGGGACCATATATACAAACAACTCTCTTTAGACCCTAAGGAGGCCACTATGCCTCGCTTTCATGCTAAGAGCACAACAGAAAATATAGTTTCAGAAAGGGATACAACTGATTATCATGGTATCCTCAATACAGATGGTGCTTCTAGGGGTAATCCTGGGAGAACAACTATGGGAGGAGTTGGGCGTAATGGACAAGGAGAGGTATGCTTCATCTTTGCGGAAAATTTGGGTATCTCTACGAATAATCTGGCAGAAATTAGAGCCATTCGAAGAGGAATGCAAGAAGCTATCAAAATAGGATGGCAAAAGATAAAGGTTCAATCTGACTCAAGAATCATGATGAATTTACTAAGTAAATCTAATAATGGTTATCCTCCGAATTGGCGGCTTGCAAAGGAAATTGATCAAATACAAAAGTTGCAGCAAAACTTCCAACAAATTCAATTCAAACATATTCCCCGACAACAGAATAAGGTTGTTGATGGATTAGCGAATTGGGCCCTGGACAACAATGATATCCTTTGCTATGGATCACCTCCTTATGGTGGTCTACTAAGATTCAAGAAGATATTAGGACAATTCTCAATTTAGATTCTGTATAATGAATGTGAATATTGATAGTGTAGTTTATAAGGCTACTGATATGGCTAATAGCTTCCATGCTTGGCATGGTCGGATATGTACTTGAGTATTTCTGATTAATATATGGTTGATAGTTTTTCTTTTTTTTTTAAATAATAATAATATTTTTGCATGTCAACATCAGAATTTTTCCTCGCAAATTGCTCTCTCATTTAAGCACATATTGTCAATGATCTTTTGGAAAGTATAATTACTAGTTGCATCCACTATAAGTTATCATCGCTCTCCAAGAAAAAATGGCGTATACTATAGAATGCCATAAAGTAACTCGTAAATATTCCATGGTAATGGACACCGGTCAAAGTAGTTTAAAAGAATATTGTGGAAGTGATGGTCAAGGGTGAAAAGTAAATATTTGTCATAGATGGTAAATGTCAAAGTGTTATGATAAGTTGGTCATTCGGATGAAGGTGATCATAATCAATAAATATATCATGCAATATTTGTAATAATTCCAAAAGAGTGATGTTATATATCTTTTGGGATATTTTTGACAGTGATTAGGTGGGAATCCTATAATGAGTCCTCATGGTTTAGTTGTGACATGTCAAGGGATAATGTTATATTGGGTGATAATCCTAGGTGTAAAGTATAATATGGAAAACGAGTCATGATTGGTCAAGTCTATTCCATGGGATTATCTTATCTTGGAAGATAGGATGTGTTATCCTGTAAAATTGACAAGGGCAATTTTACAGGTAACCATACCAAAATTTTTGTTTTGGTCCCCGTTGAGGTCTCTTAACGTTCAGAATGGCATAAAACCCCTTCCGAAAATCTAGTTTTTTGAACTTAGTCATTTGGTCTTTTTTAGGTTGGGTGCAGTTTTTATTCGTGCTACATCAACCAAAATCTGCGCCCCTTCTATTCCTTTGGCGCATCCTTTGGAGTGTCGACACTCCAGATGTTGTGCATTCCCATGTTGCGCCTTCCAAAATTGCGCCAGGCACATGCGCCATCTTGTCAACATTCAAAATGTTGCGCCCCTTAATGATGCGCCAAAGCACTGAAAAGGCAGTGTTGACAATCTCAAATCCACACCTAGGCGCAAATTATTTTGTGTTGGCGTCTACCTAGGTGCGCCTTACAAAAAGTTGGTGGCGCATTTATTGCACCTTTTGCTATATATAGGCACATCCAACCTGTCATTTTCACGATTGAAAAAATGTGAAAAAGGTTATTCTTTTGCACTTGTCAGCCCCGTGTGTCGCTTTTTCGTCATATTCGTGGACCCCTCATCGTTTCCTCCATCTTATATATTCCTGGTAAGTGGCCCTTGCTCTTCTTGTGGATTTGTTGTGGTATCTTTGTTGTTTTTGGGTGGTTAGTATTATTGAAAACAAAAAATGAACCTAAGAAGATAATGCAAACCAGCCCGTTTTGCAAATCAACCCACCTTCAACCGGTTTTACCCTCCTTCCAGATCTGCTAACCTGGAAGGCCTTGCCTCAGAATGGATCCCTGTCCCTTTTTCCTCTACTCCCCTCACTGTTAAAATCTGAGTTAAAAGAGGCAAAAAACCACCAAACCTGCCAAAAGAGAGAAAATTCTTAAAGTTGTTGCATTAAACCCACTGTTTTCTTTGGCGCAAACTTCATTATTGTAACATCAAAAATAGTCGCGCCAAAGGGGCGCACTGTCCCCGCATGCAACATCGGCCTTTCCCACGCCTTACCAAATTCCTAAATTCCTAACACAGCAAGCACACTACAACTACAGCTACACCTACATTTGAATGTTGTGCAGGCCCTTCCCGCGCCGCGCAAAGCTAAAATTCTTGGCGCAACTTACCTTAATGATGCACCCTTTGAACCCGCGCCCCTTTGCGCACCATAATGTTTTGCAACATGTACCACATCTCATGATAAAGGCGCACCCGAACCAAAAAATATTTGCGCTCAGTTAAAACCCTTTATATGGCGCAGCGCACATCCTATGACACCAACATCTGTATGTTGTGTGTAATCTTTCCACGCCTTGCGCCCCTTTTGGCGCTGTTTTCTCCCATGCAACACTTTCCAAAAGTGCACCTTCTTTCTGAGACCCTGCAACCTACAGTAAAGCTGCGCCTTGCGCCCAGAAGCTCATAAATTGCTAACTTTTCATTCCGTAAGCTTTGATGGACAACTTAACGGCTAACATGGCTCTTCTGCAATGGGCTTCCCTTCTTCTTGCGATCAGATCAGCAGTTGAACTCAAATTCACACATGTCTTCATCGAGTAAGAAGCCAACCAAGTCTAAGGGTAAGGCCAAACTAACAGAAGAAGAAATGAAGTATAAATACCAAAGGGTCAGGATGCCCAAGTCCCTTGCAGAGTGTGACCTGGACATCAGAGATTCAGAGCTCGGCCATATTGACATGGATGACTTCTAGGCTAGAACCAAGAAGGTCACAGGAAGCCCGTGGATGGACAAATTGGTCGGCAGTGGTCTGCATTTTGCCGCAGGAATTCCCGTGAGCGCAGTTAACAACGAGTTCATGATGGTGGTGGGCCGTTGTTACAATAAGGACACAAGATGTGTCGAGAATGAGAAGGGCGAGGTAATAATCAACCTCACTGCCCGGCACTTTGAAATCATGTTGGGTATCCCCCACCACCGGCATTTTGTAGCCATAAGCCAAGAAGACTGCATGAAGACGTGGAATGAGAATGAAGACAAATGCATGCAGCTGATGAATGAGGTATACCTCAAAAACAAGAAGGTGATAACCAGGTGGCCACAAGTCATTCACCGCAGTGACTCTCAGAAGAGCTGAGCGACACCATCACCTTCTTGAGCAGGGTGTTTGG
Source organism: Taxus wallichiana var. yunnanensis (assembly GCA_018340775.1). Lineage (NCBI taxonomy): Eukaryota > Viridiplantae > Streptophyta > Pinopsida > Cupressales > Taxaceae > Taxus > Taxus wallichiana. The sequence goes on along the minus strand of CM031242.1, from coordinate 60,271,041 downwards.
GCTTCCTGATGCCCATTACTTTCACAAATGGATGCTCAGATACTTAGAAACAATGAGCAAAAACGTTCCTAATCAACGTTTTGAATGGGCGGAGATTATCAGCAGCACAATCTCCGAGCAGCTTCAACAACTCTCAACAACTGGGAGGTTCTACATGAACTCCTATGTAGTATACGTTCTTTGCCTCGAAAAGGACTACCCAAAGATCAATCGATGCGGGTATGGCCCCAAGTCGAATATATGAGTATTATCCAGAGCTCGATCGGAAAACAGATGTCGCACAATTCAACAAAATCAATGATGCCTTCTTCTACAACATCATCTGCCTCTTGAGGCCCAATATGACTCACGGTCGGACGACCAAGAGCGTGGTCACTACCACAGAGAAGTGGGGAGCGTTATTTACACAATTCCCCACTTTCACCTATCTCAGAGCCGCCAACTTCTTGGGGAGCCCACCAAGTTACCGAGGTATGCGGGACCTAAGCTGATCCTATTGGAGCTGTCTAGACAGCTTATCACATACCATGAAAAATGTCTGAAAAGAAAGAAGGGTGGAACTCCATTCCCCCTCACAGTGGGCAGGTACACCTACGCTTCACAAAGCAAAGCCCGGAGATGTTTACAGAGCTTGAGTTGCTCAACTTAAAGCATAATTTCCCGACGAGGCCAACCTTCGATCCTCATAATTTCCTTCCAAGGGAAAAGCTCGATCCAATTCATATCCCTCAGATCGAAGATATCTACATTGATCTGTATCATGAAGTCGAGCTCAGAAGAAAGGACCACTCCCAGCGGCCCCTGGCAGAGATCATCCAGTATGGTGTGGCCATTGTCCCAAAGGGTTTTCAAGAATCGATCAAGAAGTTGATCAGGTCTATCTAGACACGGACGGGGACAATTGGCCATTTGCACAAGATTGATAGAACAAAGGCGCCTCAGACTATTGAGGAAAGGGTTAAGGGCACTCTGCAACGCATAGAGCATTGGTGCAAGAAGAACGGTCTCATCTACCTTGGGGTAGACTTCACCACATCTCCCTTAGGTAATGCACTTGCCAAGCCGAAGCACTTGCCGAAGGGCAAAGGGAAAGATAAAGAGGGAGAAACAAGTACTGCTTAGGAGGAAGCTACCAGAGTCCTCCTTCCACCGCCGAAAAGAACAGGTAGTAAGCCTGATCTCCCTAGAAGAAGAAGAAGCGGTAACTGTTCCGATGGGCACATCCACTCAGGATGTTGCCACTATTGTAACTACTGAGGTTCCCACCATCCCATCTCCCGCTCCTCCTTCCCCTCATGTCGCTCAACCAACCACTCCTTTGGTTGTGTCTTCTCCCCGTCTTCTATTGTTCCCCCTTCCTCTTCCTCCATCTTCTCTTCTCTCGCGGATCTGTCCCCCAACATTTCTTCTCTCATCTCTCAGATCCCTTCCACCCCCATGGTTTCCTCTCCTGTAGTGACTCCTATTTCCATAAGCGTTGGTGTGTCGGCTCCTTTTTCCATGCCGCCACCAAGTGTTTCAACACACTTCCCCGTGTTCACTGCAGCTGCTCCTTCCACTCCTGTTTCCTCCTCTCCCTCTGGTCCCACTCCCCTAAGTCCAGAATGGATCTCCAGACACCTAAGCCAATACAAGAGGAAGGTCCCCATTGCACCTATGGACTTCTCTGTTATTCCGGCCAAAGGGCCTAAGAAGCAAAAGGCCATAACCCGCTTCTCTCAGAGCGTTTCAGGCGAAAGGGTTATGGAGATCGCATACCCTGATCCCACCAAGAAGAAAGAAGATCTGTCTCCTACAGATTTTATAGTGACTCAGGTCACAATGGGAACATCCTCAGAAAGCCTGCAAGGAGAGGCCTTATCCGCAGTGGATGCCCTTTGCAAGAAGCTTCAGGAAGCGAAGAAAGAGAAGAGAATATTGAAAGAGCAAAACAAGCATCTTCTCCAAGCCCTGTAGAAAATGGGCAGTGCACCTCCTGTAGCTGCCACCGAAACTCCTGAAGCCCTTAGTCAGGAAAAGATAAATGAGTACGCCAAGATTGGCGAGCAAGGTATGGCAGTGTCCGCCTGGAGAGACCAGATCCTCAAAGATAGTGAGGAAGTGATTATAAAATTCACAGAGCTATATCAAAATATAGATCAGGCTAATAAGGAACTCCAGGCAATTACAGGACCTATCTCCGAAGAGTTGGACCATGCCAGGTTACAACATGAGACATTCCAGAAGATGCTCGATTGCCTAGTGATCGACTTAATGATATTCGGCGTCTTGATCACCCAAGAACACCCAACAAAGTCCTTGCTGCTTTGGACTATCGGGTTGACCAAATGGAATTTGTCTTGGAGAAAATAGATAAAATCAAGGAGGAAGCCTTGGATGCAATGCATCAAATGGAGCATATCGTTTTAAGGATGTCTCCAAGTTTGCTCACCCCGTCATACGCCTTGAGTAAGGCAAATGACACTATTCGGCTCTTCAAGGGAATCACGTCGCAGGGTTTAGCTTGAAGCTTTTTTGATATAGAATCTATCAACAACCTTCTGGCCTGCCGCGACTTTGTTGGATACCTGATGGAGGCAAGTAATGAATACTTCAAACTCCCGGAAAGACTCAGAAACGAACGGGAGACTTGCGAAGTCATCGGCGATCACACCAAGGGTCCTGCTCAGGATCAACTTCAAACGATGATTAGCAAATTCATAGAGTGTCGAGCTTAATTTCACATTTCCTCTCCTGAGCGAAAGCAGATACTCCTTTTCACCCAGGGACGACGATGAATAGGCTCCTTCCCCCTGGGATTTATTCCCATTTTTGTAAAAATATTTAAAAGAATGTTGGCACAAATGATGACATCATCCATGTTGCACCATGGGATGTTGTCATCCACAAAATTGCCCTCAAGTCAACATTTGACTTTTAGATATTTTGTAAATAGTTGTTGGCTCCTTTTTGCCTTCTTTCTCCTTCTCCTTCTATAAATACTTGGATACTTGTTGTATTCAGTGGTGGACATTTTTTAGATGAAAAATAGAAGTGAGAAGAAAAGGCTTTGTACTTTTTGTAACAGAAAATATTAATACAAAAATTAAGACTTTGTGCTCAATGGATGTGTTATGTGCATTAGATCTTTCTTAAGTTAGATCTGTGTTGCTTTTCTGTTAGATCTATCTCTACTTTTTTGTCATTTGCTCATCAGTATTGCTTTGTTCGTTTATGCAAGTAGGTTTGGCTTTGTTTACTACCAGCCCAAAACATAAACCCTCTGACCTTTCTGCTTTGGAATTCATTTCTTTTCTCCCTTCAGATCTATCCTATCTCCTTCTCTTCATTCCTTTCTGTTCACAGTCGGAAATACCCCTACTGGGACGAGATCCCAAACCCCTGAAGGCGAATATCATAAGACTTTCGCAGATTCTCGCCGGTAGAATAGCAATAAACCGATTTCGTTTCTTTGTCTCAAAGAGGGGCTATGCCTACACACCGTTGGCTCGTCCTATCCATAGATCTGCCCTCCCAATGATTTTCGAACCAACAGGGATGGCCATTCTTTGGAAGTCTATAAAAAGGATGCCTACTACCACCTTTGGGACATATACACATAGAGAGATGCATGTAATGAGAGTGTAGTCCATTATGTAGAGTGTCTTAGAAGCTATCAAGCGGTGTGATCGTAAAATTTCCCAAAAAGCAAGTTAGTGGAGTGTGTGCGGAGGTGGAGTGGAAGCAAAGTCCACCTTTTGGGTGAAATTGTAACAATTTCACAATTATTAAAACAATGATTGGTCGTAGTTCATTTATGTTGTAAGTTGTATCATTTTCCTAGTTATGTGGGCATTGTGGGGGCCGTATAGTTTTGGGGCATCCCGCCCAACTCAACTCCTATAGATTTGTATCTAGATGCATAGGACCTATCTCCATACTCTATATAGGGAACACCTATCAAGAAAGGAAAAGGGAGGGGAGGGTGTTGTGTTAACTTGCTTTAAGATTTATACCATAATGCCAAAAGTTGTGTATTACTAATCAATGATAACACGAGGAGTTCTGGTGAAAGATTGCTTGGGTGCCAATCCAAGTTGGAGGCCCATGCTAAGCAAGGATTATCAAGCCCATCCCTAAGGTTCCAACAAGGATATGACAGATGGATGGTACTCCATTGTAATGTCCCCAAATGGACATATTTTTCCCCTAAATGGATTTGAGGCAATCCCCAACTCAAAATTGCAGCTTAGAGAAAATATGGTAAATTATTTAATGCAGATCTGATTTTATAGAGGAAATGCGACTAGGTATGGAAGAGAAAACCCATAAAAAGCTGAATTAAAACCACTGAAATTTAGCTCAAACTATTCAACAAATATTGCCAAGGTGAGATCATAACAAAATACCAGATTTAGTCTTCACAAGAGGCTGAAATTATTTATTAGAAAATATGCAGAACTTGCCTTCAGACACAGCTGTAAATAAAATATTTAGGAGCCAAAATCCACTCCATCAATACTGAATCAGACCACTAAAATTCTGCAATTAAATCAGCAACTCAGATCTGAAATTTGGAAGCTCGAACACCTCCGAACAGCCAACCATGCAAGTCGCACTTCCTAATAGAAATCTAGAAACAAGGGAAAAATGCAGCCACTAATTCTCTTCTTCAAACCCTTGATAAAACTCTACAAATCTTCTCCTTTTAACTATTGGAAATACACTGAAAATTATTACTACTTCAATGATGCACAATGGAAACCCCGAGGTGAAGAATCCCTTAGATCTCTTGGAGGGTTTTTGTCCTCAAGAGAGTATTTCTAAAGGGTTTCGTCTTTAGAAGCAATTTTGTAAAGCTTCAAAGCTTAGACAAAATTCATAATTATATCAAATAGAAAAGCATGCCCTCTACAAGCAAGTAAACTTGCTTTTATAGATGTAATGGGCCAAATAGCCTCCCCAACTTCCAATCAGATTTCATCCCTTGCATTTAATGTTTTTTTCACCTCTTTCATCCTCCAAGCAAGTCACATTTTCTCCTAGGGGAGAATAATAAATATAAAGTGTTTTCCCTTTTTCTTATTTTTACTCTATCACTTTATATTTTTTTCTTTTCTATTTTTTAATTTAACTTTATCATTAATAAATTAATATAAAGTGCTTATAATGTTATTTTATGTTGCACTTTTATAATTAATTTATTATGATAAGTTTCCCTTTCTAACACCCTTTAGCCGTCGGGAAATAGAATTGGGCTAAACGTCTTCGACCGAGAAGGGGATATTACAATAGTCCCTTCCCAAAATTGTTTGCCTTCAAGCAATTGCAACACTTACACCCAAGTGCCATATGCAACAGATAGAACATGTTGTAGTGCTCCAAGAGTCTAGATCCCATACCTATCAAATGAGAGAGATCTTGCCAAAGTATGTAGCTCTCATCATGCCCACATTCATGAATTTGGAACAAGGGATCCACATGCTTCATTTTACAATTTGCATTACCATACTTTTCATGAATAAAGCAAATCTGAAATGGTTTACTATGCAACAATAAATATGACCCATTATTATGCTCTTCATACCTTGGAGTATCACCAATATCCTCATCATCCTTTGTCTTTATGATAACTTGACTTTTTGTATCAATTCCCTAGCAACCTTGTCCACAATGGGCTGAATGTCATCATGATAATACTGCTGCAACAACAAAGATGATGTACCTCTTACCACATAATCTGCATCCTCCTCTTGGATTGATCCTTCCACGCTCTTGGCTGCCACAATTTGAGGAATACCATTCATCATGCCTTGCTGCCCACAAGTTGAAGTCTTTGGCTGCACAAATGATCCCTTTGGCTGCCCCAAAGGTGTCATTTGCAGCTTTTGGATTGAAACATCTTGTTCAATTTTGCATTCTTCTTCTCCACTTGGCATGGAGGAATACTTTATGGGCTGATTTCTCTCCAATTTTTGCATGGTAATTTTATCTTGTTGATATCTTCTATTTTCTTGTGTCTTTACTATCTTTCAATTCACAAAAAACAACAAAGGTCAACATAGCTCTTACCTTGGGACTGAGTGTTGCATACTCTTTTCCCCATGTCTCCATGTCATCATCCTCAACTGGTTGTTCCTCCTTTTGGAGAAACTTTGTTTTGCTTCCTTCACCATTGTTGTCTCGATTTCCTTGAGAGCTTGATCTGATAGTACTCATTCCTTGTATAGATCTACCCAAATCAACAATGGCTCCTATGATTAAGTCTCTTAAATCTCTCTAAGCATCCAACCAATAGGTTTGCAATTCTCTGTGGCCTCTAGTGATCTCTTCACTCAGATAGTTTATCTTATCTGTAGGATGAGATCTATGATTATGCCCATCCATGGTCACCTTTTTCATCTTCAGATTTGATTTTTTCTTTCATAGGCTGGGAGAATCATTGCTCTGATACCACTGTAATATTCCCAAATGGACATATTTTGCCCCTAAATGGATTTGAGGCAATCCCGACTCAAAATTGCAGCTTAGTGAAAATATGGTAAATTAATTAATGTAGATCTGATTTTTACAGAGGAAATGCGACTAGGTATGGAAGAGAAAACCAATAAAAAGTTAAATTACAACCACTAAAATTTAGCTCAAACTATTCAACAAATATTGCCAAGGTGAGATCATAACAAAATACCAAATTGAATCTTCACAAGAGGCTGAAATTATTTATTATAAAATATGCAGAACTTGCCTTGAGACACAACTTGTAAATAAATTATTTAGGAGCCAAAATCCACTCCATCAATACTGAATCAGACCACTAAAATTCTGCGATTAAATCAGCAACTCAAATCTGAAATTTGGAAGCTCAAAACACCTCCGAACAGCCAACCATGCAAGTCGCACTTCCTAGTAGAAATCTAGAAACAAGGGAAAAATGCAGCCACTAATTCTCTTCTTCAAACCCTTGATAAAAATCTGCAGATCTTCCCCTTTAACTGTTGGAAACACGCTGAAAATTACTGCAACTTCAATGATGCACAATGGAAACCCCAAGGTGGAGAATCCTTAGATCTCTTGGAGGGTTTCCGTCCTCAAGAGAGTATTTCTAAAGGGTTTCGTCTTTAGAAATAATTTTGTAAAGCTTCAAAGCTTAGACAAAAATCATAATTATATCAAATAGAAAGCATGCCCTCTACAAGCAAGTAAACTTGCTTTTATAGATGTAATGGGCCAAATAGCCTCCCCAACTTCCAATCAGATTTCATCCCTTGCATTTAATGTTTTTTTCCACCTCTTTCATCCTCCAAGCAAGTCGCATTTTCTCCTAGGCAAGAATAATAAATATAAAGTGTTTTCCCTTTTTTCTTATCTTTACTCTATCACTTTATATTTTTTTCTTTTCTATTTTTTTAATTTAACTTTATCATTAATAAATTAATATAAAGTGCTTATAATATTGCACTTTTATAATTAATTTATTATGATAAGTTTACCTTTCTAACACCCTTTAGCCGTCGGGAAATAAAATTGGGCTAAACGTCTTCGACCGAGAAGGGGATATTACATTCATTGCCTTATGGGGTGTTGCCTAGAAATCTGCTACTAAAAGCTTGATGGTGAGACCAAAATGCAGTGTAATGTCCCCAAATGGACATATTTTTCCCTCAATGGATTTTAGGCAAATCCCACAACCAAATGCAAGCTCACAAAATTAAAATCAGATTTTTACTATGCAGATCTGAATTTTAATGGAAAAATGTGACTAGGGCATAGCAAGAAACTCATACAAATCAGCCAATAAATTATACTTTCACCACTCCAATCTGATTTCATCTATTTATAAAGCCAAAATATGCATGAATATGCAGGTTTCTGATGCAAACAAGGCTGAAATAAATTTATTTTGAAACCCCAATCTGCAGAAAATTATGGTAACTTCAAAAATTCATAACTCCCTCAAAAATGCTCCGATCCACACAAATAAACTATGCACGGATTCAGAAAATTAAGGAGAACGCAATGATGTTACCCATGCATGCAAATGACCACCATAAGTGCCCTAAACAGCCAAAACACCAACTCGCCCCTAGGGTTTTGGGCTGGAAAAGTACTGAAAACTAGCTGCTTTAATTCATAAAAATCAAATTATGATATAGCAATACAAATCTGGTCTGAAATACCTCAAAACAATTCAGATTTATGCAATAGATAGGTCGCTTCAAGCTGAAATAATGCAGGAAACACAGCTGCACTCTCTTCCCTTCAAACCCTTGTACCAAATCTGCAAAATCTCCTTTATTCACTGCTGAAAATAACTAAAAATATTTGCAAGCACAATGGATAACCCTGGATAGGAAATCCCCAAATGCTCTAAAAGGGTTTTCGTCCTTAGAATATTTTTGACAAAGCTCTAAGCTTCAAACACACTTCAGAAATTATAATATGATCATAGAATGAATGCCTAAGCAAGTCGACTTCTCCTTATAAAGAAAGAAGAGACCCAAAGGCAACCTCTTAAACATCCAATCAACATTCATTGAATTTCTCTATGCATTTTCCACCCTCCATTTCCCTTCCTAGGACAAGTCGCCATTTCCCTTAGGGAGAATACAAAAGATATTTAATACTTATTTTTCCCTCCCAAAGCTGGTTGCATTTTTCCTAGAGGGAATACACAATGAAATGGGCTTTTATCCTTTCTAAGTTCCCATTTCCCCTTCTAAGGCAAGTCGCCATTTCACCTAGGATGGATAACAAATTATATTTGGGCCTTTTCCATCCTAGATTTAATAATTATTAAGTCATATAAATTATTATAAGTGCTCTATATTTTTTTCTTTTATTAATGGCACTTTATAATAACTTACAATTGACTTAAGTCACCCTTAGGATCTCCCCTTAGCCGTTGGGTAGACAAAATAGGCTAAGGGTCTTCGATTGGGAAGGGGATATTACAAACGGTTTCCACTAGGATAGTATATAGGCACAACTTAATAAAAGTTAATTTTATACTAGAGAACCCCATTTCTTCTTGGAAGACATTTGAATGGGCCAAACATATAACACAAAAGGTATTTTTTGTTGAAGATAAATTTCAATGAGTCTTAGGAAAATTGTGAGTGGAGCTTTATACTTGATAGATCACAACGGTTAGGTTTATGTTCCAAATTTATATCTATAGCTAAAGCCCTCTTTTCCTCTATCAAAATTCAAGCGAATGGCCAATCGTCTTCTTAAATCTAGTTACTTGAGATCAATTCTACAAGGTCTATCCTCTAATCCCCTTTATCTTATTTTCATGGATTTATTTGGCTGCTAAAGTGTAAAATTCAATTACGGAAATTTGTTTACGTGATTACCATAAGATGCTAATGTCCATATTGCTAATGACTTGGCCATATCTCCCGAATTAGCATATTATTCTAGACAGAAACTTGGAGTGCTTGAATGTGTTTTATGCAATTTCTGAAGCTAAAGTTTGTGATAATAACACAGAATTGGTCAATGTCCCTAATGTGCTCCCACATTGAAAAAATTCTAAGTTAATGCTGGAAGATATCTTGGGATTTTATTTGAAAACAATGCATCTCAACATGTGGGAGTATGTACTTTCCAAAACTGAGGGTAAAACTCAAAAACTTCTAAATTAAGGAGAGGTTACTAGCTGGTAAGCTTGTAATGCTGTCTCAGATTTTAGTAGTTAGCAACGTTTATTGTTCCTACATTGCCTCCCTAATGATTCTAATTGTTATAGATGGGAAAACCTATGGGTAGGAGAGGCTCACCTCTTGTTTTCTGGGAGATAAGCACTCCAGTTAGAGAAAAAAAGAAAGGCTTGGGATGGTCGATGTGAGAAGCCAAGGTTTTATGTTGGCTTCATAATGGAATGTTAGGGTCATCAGTGGTGATGTTTATAAAATCTTGATTAGACCTTGAATTCTTTCCGGTAAGAGTATTTTTGGTACAAAAGGCTCCTCTATGATGGATGTATATGTAATGCTTTAGATTTTCATGATTCAAGGCTCTTTTGTCTTGAAGAGAATTTACAAAGGTGGCAAATAGTTGCCTCAGTTGAATTGGTTCATGGAGAGTTTTGAACATGGATGAAAAATTGGTGGCGGTATAACCTCGTGCGTTTGAACACTTGCAGGCTCTCTTTTCAGACAGGATGATAAGCTCCTAAAAGGAAGGTGCTTATAAATGGGATGATCTGTGGACCTCGTGGTAACTTAATTGGCTTTCAAGGAAGGACATTTCAAGGAATTTAATCGTTGTATGAAATACAAGCCAGTCTACTCGGAAATAATTAACATGATCGACTCTAGTGACAACTTTCAGGTATCAAAGATATTTAGCCACGGCAGGTATGTCATGATTTGCCTAACAAGAAGCCAAATCTCCATTTTGACTCTCATTCTTTATAGGCATTTCTACAGAGGTTCAGTTTTTTTTCCATTTCCAGATAAAGATTTCCTGTTTCCAAGCCTAAGGTTTCTACCCTAGTGCTGACAACTTGACATCTATTGTAGATGATACAGATGGATTTACAACATTCTGTCTATACAAATTCATCACTGAAAATTCAGTTTAAGTCAAAAAACGAGTTGAGAAATGGATCACGGACCTGACCTATGATCTGTTAGAAAGAACCTATTTATTAAGCTTTGGAAAACCAAATTCATTCAGGATTTCTGAGTAGCATGTGTTCTTGCCATATGAGTTCCAATTTGCAATTGCTTCATTGGAATATTCCAGTGCTCTATATTCCTCTAAACATGAAATGGAATTTGAATTCATTAAACAGATAGCACCCAGAATTGCTTCAATCCATTCACACAGCATACATAATCAAAACTTTAAAGTTGTAGGATGACAACATTCGGGGTATTAATATATAGGAAATTTGTAACACAACATACCTGACTAAGAAGATATGTTGTCCATGTTAAAACAGAACCTGTGGTCTCGTGACCAGCAACTAGCATTGATAAAAGATCATCCCGGAGCTGGATGCTTGAGACCTACAACATAAAAATCCTTAGTTTCCTATCATATTCAGACAAGAAGTGGAGGGTAACAGAAGCAGATACCAAAAACTAAATTCAAGATGAGGTAATATAGTAGCATTTTTCTTCAGACAACTTTTACAAACAATTTAGTGATTCAGAGCCCTTTCTATAAGATGCGAACAGCAGTGATTGTGCAAATTAGCCGTGATTGTGCAAATTAGCAGTGATATTCCATTCCCATTAGCACAATGTGTACTAAGCTCCTGCTCATCATCAATTTTATTGTTTTTCTTTCGAGTTTTCATCCTCAAGTACAACTCCGACAATATATGTATGCACATAATAGAATAAAACTTCCAAATTAAAAATAACACCATGTTTTCCTTTTTGGCCGTACATACAAAAATTCTAAATAGAGGAAGTTCTACACGCTTTGAGATTTATTTATATTTTGAAGAAATGCATCCTATATTACCATAGAACAAATGATTTACATCAGCCGCACATTAGGATTACAAGGAAAGTCTCTCCCTGCAAAGGAAAACAAAGAAAGCACTTGGCCTGCACCCCAATGGGCAAAGAATTCACATCCTTCTGAAACCACTCAAGCATATCCTTGAGATATTTTCTTGGAAGAATTCTATATGTCATTTTTCCTCATCTTTTTCCAACAATTTTTCACTTAAAACATATTTCACATTCTTTGAAGCTCTTTTATTTTGCATTTTGAAAATATTTTATCATTTTCCTATCACTGAAATTAATTTACTTAAGTATTTTAGAACAATTTCTTTGAATTTATTGTAATATGAATAGACTCTGTTACAGCCTCAAATACAGCAGCAAGGTATATGATGAGCCCAAATATTGCTTGAATGGACTTTAACGACGGTGCATATAGCATGGTCAAGGAAGAAAGCCACACAAGCAGCCAAACTAGTAGTCACATACTCAACCACATGAATAGCCATAGCAATAGCCACGGAGCCAGCCACTATGCAAGGTCACACCAATGAGGTAAGAGGGATAGCCATGAAGAATACCATTGCCCTTCTTCCCACAAAGCAATCAAGTGAATATCAACATGATTATCTGACATTGAAATGTCCCTCTTTCTAAAATAACATAAAGAAAAAAATATAAAGCACTTATATTAATTTTTATGACTTAATAACAAAGCAAAAATAGAAAGGTGAAAAAGCACATTACATTTTTATTCCCTCTAGGGAAATGTGACTTGCCTTGGGGAAGGAAATGAGTGAAGAAGAGATTAAAAAATTAAAGAAAGTTGATTGGTTGTAATGGGTGGTCATCTTTGGGTCACTTCTTTCCTAAAAGGGGCAAGTCGACTTGTTTTGGGGATCATTCTATTATCATCAAAAATTCTGAAATTTGCTTGTGAGCTGAGTGTTTGCAGCTGCATTCTCTGAGGACGAAAAACCCTCATGAGAAGAGAAAGGAAGAACGAAAACTCTTCCATTTGGATTCATCTACTAGTGTGTTGAACATTCAAGGGAAAACTATTTGCTGAAGTATTATATATTCTCCAGTTGGAGCGACCCAGTTTATGGACTGTTTTTGCATGAAGGATATTAAAATCAGATCTGATTGCTGCTGTTTGAAGCTGATTTTCAGACATCTATTCTGCTATTTTTGGAATATTTTCTTGGGTCCAAACCCTCATTTTCCAGCTGTAACTGCAGATCAGGTTTTGCAGATTTATATTAAATAAAATCAGATATTTTGGAGCTCTATTTTGGTACATTTCTCTTGCATTGATCCTCTGAAATTTATTGCTTTCATTTGGATAAGAGAAAAGCTTTGTTGGTAACTTGTGGTGCATTTTTCTTCTTGGGTGCAAGTCGCATTTTCTAATAATAAATTCAGATCTGCATACTTTGAAAATTTTATGGTATATTTTTAGATCAGTTTGTGCAACAATCCATTGTATACACTTATATGTCCATTTGGGGACATGACAGACATGGGAAAGACAGATGACATTATGTGAAGCACCAATCATTTTTTTTTCCTTTTTGGGAAAAAAACCAGAAAAGACTTATATTATAGAAAATTCAAAGTTTACAAATTCTACTATGCCAGGCATAAAATCTATTAGTCCAGGCCTGGGCATTAGAAACATAAGCATGCATAGAAATACCAATCATTGAAGCAAATCTAACTCGAGAATCTGTCTAAGAGCTTCTTGAAGCTTGGTCGACCACCATATCGGTGGAGGACCATAACAAATAATATTGTCATTGTCCAGGGCCCAATTGGCTAACGCATCTGCAACTTTATTAAGCTCTCTAGGAATATGGTTGAAAGTGATCTCTTGAAACTTTTCCTTCAACTTGTGAATTTTGTCCATCTCTCGACAAATTTGCCAATTTCTGCCCCGAGTCTCATCAGAATTGGATAAAAGTCTGATTGTTAGAAGAGAGTCAGATTCCACCTGAATTCTTTGCCACCCAAGATTTAGGGCTTCTTGCAAACCCCTGGATATAGCCCTGATTTCAGCTAAATTATTTGTTGCGTAGCCCAACTTTTTTTAAAAACAAATGCCACTGAACCATCAGAATATCTACCTATTCCGCATTCTTGCGTTGCCCGAATTTCCTCTAGAAGCACCATTTGAGTTCAGCTTACCGAATCCAAGAGGGGGATCGGACCACTTCCTAGCAATCTGGTTTTTTTGTCGTGGTTTAGAGGCAGCCAATGTATTACTTGAAAGACGTAAAGGTAGCAATTTGAAAAAATGCTCCCATTGTGGTGAAAGATATTGAGGGAGATGTAACTTATGCTTAAAGGATTCAGCAACATTCATCTTTATCTTCTCCCATACCAATGGGATGTCTCTACTTTCCTACTAGAAAAGTCTTATATTTCTTTCCTTCCAAGTATTCCACAACAAAAAGTGATAGTCTAGAGTGCCTGCCCAAGATTGTGACTTTTTAATATATTTGCCCCATTCCCTGAACAGTTGTTCAAGAGCTTGAATACCAACCCAAGGAATCCCAAACAGCTTGGCCAATTGTTGCCACAGTTGGCTTACGAAGGGACAGTGAAGAAAAAGATGAGGAATAGTTTCTTCATAGTCCAAGCACATGACACACCTAAAAGGTCCATAAAACCCTCTTTTCATAAGCCTTTCCCCTATAAGGATTCTTCTTCTCAATAGCAACCAAACAACGAAGCTAACTTTTGGCCATATAACTTCCTGCCAAAGATGATTAAAAATGTTCCTTAAAGGGTGGGGAGTCAGTTTACAAAGAGATTCATAATCAATTGAAACTGGATATAGACTTGTGAAGCTTTTCCCCATGCTATTGAATCCATCCTCGTTGAGCTTGAAAGTTGTCTTGACTATAAAATGTACTCATCCAACCTTTTTGTACCTCTCCAAGCTGAATGGGCCATTCAAGAATATGAATCCATCTTTTACCCATCTCCCAATGGTGTAAGGTAGGCTTACAATATTGAGCAACCTTAATCCAACCTTTTTCATGTAGGACTTCCATTACTTGTTGTAAATCAGAATATTGAGTAATGATCGGCGGATACCCATCCCAAGAGTCTGTCCAAAAGTTGGCTATTTGCCTATTATTAATTATCCAAAAGCAGTGCCTCTTTATAATCTCCTAGCCTATTCTCAAAACAAAAAGAATTAGAAATCCTTTAGAAGGGAGATTTAATTGAATTATCCTCTTAGGAAGATTATTCTCAGCATATTTAGCTCTGATATTAACAGCCACCAACTCATTTGGATTAGCTAGAAGTCTCCAATAAAGCTTGGCTACTAATGCTTTATTATGCTTTACGGTGGAATGAAATCCTAAGCCTCCTTTTTGGGTTGACAAAGATTCTCCCACTTAGCTAATGCCTGTTTCCATTGAGTAATGATCGGCGGATACCCATCCCAAGAGTCTGTCCAAAAGTTGGCTATTTGCCTATTATTAATTATCCAAAAGCAGTGCCTCTTTATAATCTCCTAGCCTATTCTCAAAACAAAAAGAATTAGAAATCCTTTAGAAGGGAGATTTAATTGAATTATCCTCTTAGGAAGATTATTCTCAGCATATTTAGCTCTGATATTAACAGCCACCAACTCATTTGGATTAGCTAGAAGTCTCCAATAAAGCTTGGCTACTAATGCTTTATTATGCTTTACAATGGAATGAAATCCTAAGCCTGCTTTTTTGGGTTGACAAAGATTCTCCCACTTAGCTAATGCCTGTTTCCATTTTTCTTGGACACCACTCCGAATAAATTTTTGACAAATAGAGTCCAATTGTTTTAAAATTCCAGCCAGAATATTCAAAATAAAAGAGACATATAAATCGGTAAAGCTTGAAAAACAGCCTTTACCAAAGTCACTCTTCCTCCTGTAGAGAGCCATATGTTCGTCCATTTCTGCAGTTTCATTTTAGCTTTATTGATTAACCAATGCCAATCTTTGATTTGCTTTGCTTCTAGAGGAATTCCTAATATCGTATCAAAAAGAGCCTAATCTGAATTTAAAAATATCAAGAATTCAAACTTCTTGCCTCTGAGAGCAATGAAAAAGACTATGCTAGATTTGTCTTGATTAATCAGCTGTCCTGTAGCTCTAGTAAACAGCTGAAGAATTAGCAAATGAGAAGACTCCAAACAGGTAGCCTTGCTCAGAGTGTAGAATCAACCACAAATTGTAGATGTGTAAGAGGTCTATCCCTTTTAGCCATATTGATACCACCTATTGTCTTTTCAATACATGCTTTGGTTGCCAATCTACCCAGGTATTCAGCCAGAAAAATAAATAAGAAAGGAGAATGGGGATCACCATGGCGAATCTCTCTAGAAGCTAAAAATATCCGAGATAGATTGCCATAACAAGAACTGAATAAGAAACTGAAGACAAACAAGCTTGAACCCACTCAATCCATTCTCTAGAGAAGCCAAACTCCGCCAAGACCTTGCATAAAAAGCTCCAGTCAACTCTATCACAGGCTTTGGAAAGGTCAAGCCTGATAAACATTGAAGGGGATTTCTGTATATCCATAGAATGTAGGGCCTTCAGCGCTAGAACTATTTCATCATGGATTTGCCTTCCCTGGACAAATCCTCCTTGCTCAGGAGAAATGATCTTATGCAATAAAGGTTTCATCCGATCTACCATAAGTTTTGTTATAATTTTGTACAACACATTGCACAAAGCAATAGGTTTGAAACCTGAAACATCTTCCACTTTTGAAGCTTTATGAATCAAGGTTGTAATGTCCCTTTCTAGGGCTGAGCCACACAAGCAGGGAATCAACGCAAACCCCAAGTGAAGTAAAGTCAGATTTTATACCAGCAACTGAAAATAAACCAACAATGTACATCAGTCTGATTTTTATGGACATCAGCTTGCAAAGAGTAGTATTTCAACCCAAAATCACCATAGAAATCATCTACAACATATACAAACACTTTAGCAATATTCTAGGGCAATTTCCACCATGAAACTCAACCACAAACCCAGCTGGAAGTTTAATAATGAACAGAAGAAGTACAACTAATAGAAGTGGCTGGAAATGAGGTCTCCAAACCCCAACAATTAACAAATATGCAATATATTAGCCTTATAAAATATGAGAAATCCAAATATAAACTTGGAATGTTAGTTCGTTCCCTAGAAGACACCCAATCGCAGTCCTATACAAGTCGCTCCTTAGGATAGGGGCTCCAAACAATGTCAAAACCCTTGTTATGTCTTCTTCTTGATGCCCTAGCTGCAAACCAGCAAGATAGTCTTCAAAGAATGTCTTCAACACCACCAAATTGGAGGGTTTCCGTCTTCCAATCTTCAACAAAGAAGGTTTCCGTCTCCCTTGCTTGTAATTGGATTAGAGCACCGCTCTAGAACCAAAGTAGATAAAAGCATATGTGCCAAAAAGATGCACAAATAGCACCTATGCGACCCATTTTATAGCTTAGTGGTGGCGCCAAGAGTCTTAGAGGAGAATTCCCCCATAGACCGACCTCTTTACAAGCTTGTCTTAATTTCTAATTTAACTTTTGGGAGCTCTCCAACCCAACCAACCTACCGTAGAGGGGAAACACAAAATAAAAGCTTAAATATGAATAAAGAAAATTGAAATATAGCTCAAGTTCTTCCCTTGTTCAACTTCTTCTTGCACACAGAAAGGAAGATGAGCAAGAAGTCATCAATTTATATTATTTCAAAAAAGGCCCAATTTTTTTTTCACTCAAGCAAAATGCAAGCTCTTGGATCCCAAATAAATCTATGTGGCTCCTTCTTTGATGTACCTGCACATGAAACAAACTCATTAAAGAAAAATGTGTTCCCTTCTTCATCCACTCATGCTTTGTGGATATGATGGCCAGCTCTTCTTCTTTGCTTGCCAAGGCCTTACAATTACCATCCAAGCATTGGTTGTCCACAATTTCCCTCATGTTGTCCCAAACACCAATGTAATCTTGCTTTTCTCTTTCAAAAATCAGAATGAAGGTGACTGGAATTCCACTTTTATTTGCACAAAATATCACAAGATGGTCTAGATGTAGGAAACACAACTTCCAATTGCCTAGATGTCCTTTTATGACCCAAAAAGTGAAAAGAACAAGCTGGAAATGCACAAAGCAGCAGTCCACCCTCTGCAAACAGCCCTTAAATTGACCCTTGGGTCAAGGTGTTTGTCATCCCATATTACTTCTTTGATTATGTAGGCTGGAAACAAAGTATTACAGTCATGAATCACCTGATTTTTCACCCAATTTGGAGCTATGTTGGCTGAAGTAGTTGTCTTCTTCAGCTGAAACCATCCACCACTATTTTCCAATGATTTAATGACCTCAAAATGGTCACTCTTGCAGTTGTTCAAGTCTAAAAACAACTTATAATCTGATTTTGTCAAAATCAACAACTTAAAAATGGAACAGCAGCTACAAAACTGAAACCTCCTTGCAAAATTAGGAAATGTGAGCATTGCAATGACTGAAAACACCTCTCTAAAGGCTGAAAATTTCCTCCCAACATTCATCAATCGAAAAATGCTCCATCCTTTGACTAAAATTACTTGCTTACCCACTTGTATGTATGCCATTGAGATCTTGTGGTGGCTGATTTGAATAATGACAGCAGCACCAAGTCTGGAATTTTGAGCTATAGTTCTCCAAGGTACACTCCTCTTGTCACCACTAACCACCCACATACTTTGTTGGTGATCTCTTGCATGAATATTCAACCATGAAGTAACTTCACCATGCTTAAGTTGTGTTACTCTGACATTATACTTGGCTGGAAGTGGACATAATTGGGCATATCTTGTGAATCTATCAACCACAACATATAAACAATTCTTACCTTGAACCATGGGCAGCCCGGTGATGATGTCCATGGAGCTACCTTCCCATTTGTGAGTGGGAATAGGAAGGGGTTGCAATAGTCCAGCTGGAAATCCATGCTCCGCCTTGTTTCATTGGCAAGCCAAACATTCCCATATGTATTGAGGCACCTCTTCTTTAAGACCTTTCCAAAAGAGCCTTTCTCTCACCTTTTTTATGTCTTGAGATAGCCCAGATGACCAGCCAATGGGGCATCATGAACAGCCCTCAATATCTTGTTCTTCACCTTCAATTCAGAAACCAAATAGACTCCATTCTTATAGAGAATGAGCCCATCCATTATTTTGTAACTTTCATCCACAATTTCTTCCTCAAAAGCAGCATTAGCAAACTTATTCTTGTCATACTCAATTGTAATTAAAGGCTTCCAATCTGCTATTATCTTAGATAAAGAGCAAAGATATGATTCTTTGGACAAAACATCTTCTACCAAATACTTGATTTGAGTGGTTTCCGAATCATACCTTGAAGTATCACCTTCTTGCCTTTATCCATGAAGCTCAACTCCATACTTTGGTAGTTGAGAGTGAGCTCTCCCAATGAATGTAACCATTGGACCCCAAGCACAAGATTTGTACCAACTATGCCAATCATATAAAGATCATCACATACCTCATGCTCTCCCAACGTGAAAAGGAGTTGGGGACTCCTTGTGCATGGCATGGAATAGCCATCTGCTACTTTGACCGTGAAGCCTTTGAGGTCTTCCACCTTCGAATCCATCTTTGCAACCAAGCTTTCATCAACACAAGATTCTTCCTCTTTCTTATGACTCAAAGGATCAACCGAACCCAAACAATTATGTTCACATAATCTTGAGCTTGTAAGAAAAGATCTATGTGCCATATGTTACTCAACAAGTTCTTCACATTATCACTAATTATATTACAAGGCATCAAACATGACATATGATCATTCTTAACAACAAGCTGCCCATAATAACACAAGAATGGCAACCCACCAAAAAGATTCCCTTTTGGAGAGAAAATTCCCACTAAAACTTAAATTAAAATTTTAAAAGACATAGGAAGAGATAAAATGTGATCTTTTCCATCATACCTTGGGCTGCCAACAAGAATCCCACCCTTATTTTGTTGGTACTTGTTTGGAACATCTCCGGAACTCTCTCCAAGGTTATAACCTCCCTCAATCAGCCCATCATTGACTGTTGTTTGGAAATTTTCAGTGAACTGAAGGTAATCATGAGGAACTGGAAGTGCCCTTCCTTCATGGACATACCCTTCCATACTATCATCCTCATATACTTCATGCAAATCTGGTTTTTCTCCTCCAATTAGGGGCTGATCTGTTTTGTCTTCATGCTCCAAAATGACAATTGGATTACCTTCTTCCAATGCATCCTCTTTGCCCTTATGCAAATCTGATTTCTTTTCAACATTTAGCCACACACACCCATTAGAAACCAATGAAACATCATTAAATATTAAAGAAATTTTACCTTGGGACTCATGCTCCATGATTTCCCTTTCCTTTCTAGGCTCATGCTTCAGACTTTCATCACACCTTGGTGCCTTCACACTGTTCTGAAAATCAGTCAAGAGCTCTACTTTGGCAATGGTGATGGGGGCTTCTAGGGCTTCAATGGGTTGTTCCCTCTCAATGCCCAACAACTTCGGTTGTTCTTCTTCCTTCTTTGGCTCAAGCTCCACGATTTTTCCTTCTTCAACTTGCACCATGGGTTCCTCTATGGGTTGTTTCTTCTCCATTACTTGCAGCCCTAGTTTTTCTTCTTGTGTAGCTTGTGACCTAGGCTTGGGCCTTGATCTTCCCTTGCTTATTCCCATGAACTCAGAAAATGACATGGCATCACGAATCTTCTCCGAGAAGGGCCCTATATTCCTCATACCATGTAGCAATGTTGTCCACTTTGGATGGCTGAGTATTATTGTCTTCCTTTGAAGAGCTCTTTCCACCATTCGGATTTTGAAGGGTATGGATCAGCTGAGCCATTGTATTGGCCAATCTTTCTTTCCCTAGGGCAATCTTTTCGAGTCTAACATCACCAAAAATTCTATCGAGTCTAACATCACCGAAAATTCTATCGAGTCTAACATCACCAAAATTCTAACTGCCATTTGATCTACTTGCAAGAAAACCCTCATGTTGGGAAGACCGAAGCTCTTATACCAATGTAATGTCCCTTTCTAGGGCTGAGATACACAAACAAGGAATCCACACGAACCCTAAGTGAAGTAAACTCAGATTTTTATACCAGCAAACTGAAAATAAACCAGCAATGTACAGTGATCTGATTTTTATGGAGAACAGCTTGCAGAGAGTAGTATTTTAACCCAAAATCACCACAAAAATCATCTACAACATATGCAAACACTTCAGCAATATTCTAGGGCAATTTCCACCATGAAACTCAACCACAAACCCAACTAGAGTTTAAATAATGAACAGCAGAAGTACAGCTAATAGAAGTGGCTGGAAATGAGGTCTCCAAACCCCAACAATTAACAAATATGCAATATATTAGCCATATAAAATATGAGAAGTCCAAATATCAACTTGGAATGTTAATTCATGCCCTAGAAGACACCCAATCACTCCTATACAAGTCACTCCTTAGGAGAGGGGCTCCAAAAAATGTCAAAACCATTGATATGTCTTCTTCTTGATGCCCTAGTTGTAAACTAGCAATATGGTCTTCAAAGAATATCTTCAACACCGCCAAATTGGATGGTTTCTATCCTCCAATCTTCAATAAGAAAGTTTTTGTCTCCTTTACTTGCCACACTAATGGATTTCTGCCTTTAGTGGAATTGGATTAGAGCACCACTATAGAACCAAAGTAGATAAAAGTATATATGCCAAAAAGATGCACAAATAGAGCCTATGCAACCCCTTTTATAACTTAGTGGTGTGTTAGCATATGGATTTGCACGCATGCAAATGACATGCAACAGTGTGGGAACGAAGTCCCTCCTCAATGAAGGTGAGGCTGCCTTTATTGAAAACCAAAACTGTATTTACATCTGTACATTCAAAATTGTATGTGGGGGGTGTTTTGGAACATCAATGGAAAGAAAAGTGAATGAGGGAGATGGAATGGAATGAAGGAAAGGAGTGGAATGGAATGAACTAAAAGAACATGCAAGAGTTAGGTAAAAACAGAGCCTAATATTGCATGAAGAGGAAAGATGAATAACTAACACAAATAAAACAGAGTTTGAGTTAGCCAAACAAGAATGTGTAAAAGGGAACACACATGAGCAAGTAGATAATCAGAGCTTGATCACTGTGAACTAGAACAACCGATTAATAATGTTGACAATAAGATCAAAGATAATATTTGCATGCAAGATTCAAAACACCTAACATCTAATGAACATAAGAACATCAAATGTTACAAGAGACAATGAATGAGACACAAAGTTCGTATTCCATTAACTCCAAAATGTTTTTCAAAAAAGAACACAGTTTCTTCTGAAACAAAGCTTGCACAAAAGTATTTTCTTCTCCTCTCCCAAAGTCACCCTTACAAAATGAGCCCCGACTCCTTTTTATAACCCAAAAGTTGGTTCAAAGTAGTTAGGGTTTTAAATGCACATTAAATAGGGCACGTAAGTGACCTTGACTTTTTCAACCAACTTTTAAAAAGACCACCCAAAATAGAAATTACTTAAAATAACCATTGTTTCCCAAATAACAACACCTTTTAAAATATACAATAATAACCAGTGCCTTATCCATTGAAATGGGGTCCGCCTATCTCAAGCGTATGAGAAATGGACTCTCCCACTTCATTAGATACCAAGAAAATCAACTCCCTACACCGCTAGTGAAATTAGGATCTGCTGCTTTTGCCAGTTGAAAGGATCTAAACCTTCCCAAAGTTTCAAACATCTTTTCTTCTTACGGAGGTTCACTTGGTGAAGAATAGTCTCACAAAATACACCGATTCAAGAATTCTACTTGGCATATCATTTCAATTACGAATTGATTGCATGCACATAGACAAAACCAATAGATATTAACACGGAATTATAAGCAAAGGCAGCTTTCGGATCTAGATCTAGAATAACACGAAGTTTATAAGTAGATCTAAGACAAAAAGTTTGAAATAAAATGCACCGTGACACAAATTTCTCCGAGAAATCTGGTCTTTTCTATTCCTTTGCTTCAAATAGCTATCAAAGCGGTTTCAAAGACAAAGTCCGGAACACAAGAATGTTACTTACAAATTCTAATTCTTTTTACTCGAAGGTTCTTCCTCTACTTATAGAATGTAGAGGGGCAATTACAAATAGGAAGCTTTTAGTGAACGGCACATGTGGAAGTTGTCGGACACAACTTGCAACCTCCCTCCTAGAATTCCTCTTTGCATGACATTCATGATTTGAATCAAGATATAACCTTCTATTTTGCATGCCTGCCACCTATTTCCAAGTAGTTGACTTCTTGAAGTAATGGCTTTTAAACCAATCACTTAAGTTTTATAATTTAATTGATCTCTCAATTACTTTGTTTCGGGAATAAGAGAAAGAAGAAGAAAGAGGAAAGCTGCACTATTGTTCTTTTCTCATACTTTGCATGCAGTTGATTCTTTTGCCTTTGATTCTCACCAAACTGGATCTGGAAATGGCTGGATATGAAAGCGGATGGATCCGGAAGCGGTGGATCTAGAAGCAGTATTGTGATTTGCTTGCAGTATCGCCTTTGACTTGTCTTCCTTCCTTGGAGCTTTTGTAGTTCTTCTCCAGTACATGCATAAGTGCAATGTTTGTCGTAAATAACTCATCAATTTTATTTTTAATTGCATATGAGCAATTAAAATTCTAGAAAGCACTCTGGGTGAATGCAAATTCAACGAAAGCTTCAACTGGAAGATTGGAAGCCCATGCACAAGATCCTGGAAGGAATTCTCCATACACCGACTTCTACACGGGCTGCGTCAAAAACAAGAGGATGAATTTTTGCCGGAAGCCTTTGCAATTATGAGATCTAGATCTAGATCTGGATCTAGATCTAGGCCCGAATCTGGGGCCTATTGACTTCAGCAAATCTGGAAGTTATGCATGATTCCGCAGAGCCTACCCTTTCATCCCACTTTGCCATGGCTAGAGCAATCTTTGTCTAAGCAACTCTTTTTCTTTTAATTATGTCGGAATTCTTTGCAATTGGTGCAGATCTGGGAATTTCTTCAGATTCGGAAGATATATTCAATGTATTGGACATTGATTTAAGCTCCCTTTCAATTATATAAGCACATGGGCACCTGTAATACTATGCAGACAATTAATCAGACTTAAATCAAGCTCCTTCAAACCTATGCGCCAAACTTTGAAGCTTTCCGTGAAGAAAACACCTTTTTCTGAGCAAAATTCCTCCTTTGGGCGCCAAAATTGCCTGGGCTGCACTCCTTTGCTAAAGAATTAATAACTCCATTAATATGGCAGCCCATGCTTATATAACCTTCATCATTCTATAATTAATAATTTCCCTTCCTATTTCCGGCAATTAATTAATTAAAAATCATGCTTTTCTCTTTAAACTTGGGCGCCTATTTTGTGTATGCTCATGGCTGCATTAAATAAATTAAATTTATTTAATTTTAGCATTCTATTTCCAATCTTCTTTATCCTTTCATCATGCGTTGACTTTTCCTCATGTTTGGGCGACAATTTTAGGAATAGAAACAATTAATTAATACTTTAAAAAGTATTATTCTTCCTCTAGGTGGGTCGCACTTTTTGCCATAGCTGATTTCTATTTTTAAAAGCCATTTTTGATGGGAATAATCACCCTACACCGCAACTCCAAAAATCCCATGATCCACTTAAGTTGTTTGACTTCCATAATGGGATTTTTTACCCTGCAAGGCAGATAAGAAATTCCCATCAATGCCTTAAGTGATTTTCTTTTATTTTATAATGGGAATTTTCACCTTGCAAGGCAGGTAAGAAATTCCCTTTGCCTGCTTGCTGCCTCTAATTTTCCCATCATGACTTAAGTGACTTTGCTTCCATGGGAAAAAGTACCTGTCAGGTAGGTACAAAATTCCCACCTGCTGCTTTCTTACCAAAATCCCATTGCAGCTTAAAACCTTCCTTTCCCAAAAATGCGACTTGCCTAGAAGAGGCTTTTTGTGCATGACTTCGTCTTTTTAGAGAGAACCAAACTTCTTGTGGCAAATTCCTTCTGACATGACGTCCGTAGATGATCTCCAAATACTCTAGGCAAGAAAACAAACTGAACCGCAAAGGAATTGACCTAGGGAAATTTCACAGAGAAAAATACGAGAAAAATAACAAAAATGCAAAACGTTGCCAGAAGTCACAGATAAAGCCCAGGATTCATTCCTGGTGGAAACCCTACTGGTATATGGGAATATTGACATGTAAAACCTCAACAGGGTTAAACCGGAGCACAATTTACCTCAAACGGGGCTTAAAATAATTAAATAAAAATTTCCCAGGCAAACCCCAACGACAGAATATAACGAGTTTGGGCATCTGGGTATTTGGCGAAATTGGCTTATATGACTCTCTGAGAATATCTTGACACAATACAGACATTTTCTGGCAATAAAACACAAAACGACCCATTATTTTAAAAGTACGAAATTTTTTACATGGGGTAGTCTCAGATTTCAGGGTGAAATCTAGGGACACCCGGCTCCATCTGTGGACATCTTTGCCTCTATCAAAATGACATGAGCAAAGGTGAGATCCCAGCATCTCTGGTTTCATGTCTTGTCTATTGGGCTCGGGGTCAGGAAAACAAAAACAACACAACACAGAAAAACAAGGAAAAACAAACAAGTTTTATTTATATACATACAGGTTTTACCCGTATCTCAATTCCTAAATAGCTTTAGATGCTGCCCGTTGAAAGGCAATGGTAACTCAACTCCATCCCGGTAGGCAAGGAAGAAAGTATCCATTCTGTAGCTCTTTTGATCACGAAGGGCCCTTTCCAGAGTGAATCAGATTTGTCATGCATGCCCTTCGGTTCATGTCTCTTGTCCCACTAGAGTACCCAGTCTCCGATCTCGAACTTCCTTTCTTTGGCCTTCTTGTCAAATACCTTGGGCAAGTCCTTATCAACTTCATCTGGTGGTGGCTCATCCTTTCTTCTCTCTGTGGTGGATAAGTCTACATCAACTTGCTCTGTTCCCAGATTTATTTGCTACATTTCTGAGGATTCACCATCACCATGTTCTTTGTTCTTATTCAGGTACCGATCATGCTTGTCGAAAGTCTTCACTAAGGAAACTAAACCCTTGGGGATTTTGTTACCTTTTGGTTGGACTATTCCACTATTGTCATCATAACCTGGATCAGCTTTTCCTGTGACTGTTTGTCGTGGTGGTGATTTACTCCCTTCAACATACAGACATGCAGATGTTTGTTTGTCATCATTGAAAGTCTGCCATTGTTCAACATTATCATGGATTTTAGGGCGGTAGACCATCTCCACTTTATAGTTTCCTTGTTTGAATATGGACGGTGGTCTATCTGGATTCAATAGTGCAGTGTGACCGCCAAAGAGTCTGCCTTGGAATTCTGATTTGTTGGAATGAAGTCGATAGAGAAGGCTGCAAAATCGAATGTGGCAGAAAGTACTCTATCTCTATAATGCTTCAACTTGTCTCTTTTGACTTGACTTTGCCCTCGAACCTACTTTACTAGAAGTTCAAGCATCTCCTTGGGCTTTGAGGAGTTTTACTCCTTTCTTTTTAGCTTGCTCCATTCCTAGCAGCAATGCTTCATACTCCGCCGTATTGTTGGTGTTCTCGAACATCAACTTGTGGGAGTATGGGAATATCTCATGATCTGGAGATATTAGTAGAACGCCGACTCCTGATCCAAAAGAGCAACATGTGCCTTTAAACTCTAAAGTCCAAACTTTTTCTTCTTCTTTTCTGGCTCTGGTTGAAATTCTGACTCTGGAACGTCTTTATCCATTTCCAAGAAATAGACCCCACGGTCAAATTCTTGAAAAAGAATTTGAGATCTAGGATCTTCAGATTTTGTCACCGTGTACTTGGACTTCTTTTTTGGCTCCAACTTCTGATTTATTCCTTTGATGGGAATATGAGCACAGGACCAATCCATCTTTACTTCTCCTCCCAACTCTTTGCGAGAAGTTTACGCTCTTTCAAGAACATCGTAGGAGACAGGGATATCTACAACTAAGATTGTCATCTTTAATCTTTTGTCAGGAAAAGCTACCAGAACAGTTTATTCATCTTTGATTTGTCCAAATAAAGGGACTTGTCTCTCCATGAAATAGCACCTTTTTATGGTCTTTGTCAAGGTAAGCCCAAGAGAATCTGCAACTTTAGTTGGCATGACATTGTCAGAAGCACCTGAATCTAAAATGCAGTTGCTTAACTTGAAACCATTAAGCAATAGGGAAACATAAAATGGTTCCACTCTTTCAGAGCATGGTGAGGATTTAACAACTGCAGTGTTGTTCTGGGAAGGAGTATCTTTGGGCTTAGGCAAAAGGCCTTTTAATGTATTGGATTGTCCTAGTGATTGTACATATTCGACTAGCCGATTTAACTACTCAAGAAAGGCTCTCAAGTATTTAGCTTCTGACATTTGAATCCTAATTTTCTTTACATGATCAACAATGTCGAAGGAAGGTATAGATTCAGATACCTGAGTTGTTTTCTGGTTGAGATGAAGAACTTACATTCTTATTTCTGGGAGCTAAGGAAGAAGGTAAAGGGCTACCCCTTCTTTGTTCATCAGTTAATGCCTCAGCTTGATGAGTTTGTGATCTTGTAAATACTGCATATGTATGACCATGATCATCTTCATGAAGTCTCTCATCATCATGTTCAGATTTGTAGTTTAGGTAATTAATGTTGGAGTCGCCAGCAGGACCTACAAAATCATCATTCTCAAGCTGATCAACGTCATCTTCCTGGTCTTCTTCATTCATCTCCACATTGTTTCTAGGAGCAGCTTCAATTGCTAATCTTTGGGAACCAGCAATGCGGTTCGGTTGTTTTTGAAATTCCGAGCAGGGGCAGTGTTGTTGCCTTGAGCCATTTGAGCCATTTGTTTCTTCATCTACATCATCTCATTTGCTAACTTTTGCAATAGTGAATCGGATGTAGTAGCAGAAGATGAACTTTCAGCTCTAGAAGTGTTGCTTTTTATCTTTCCAGCCATTATGAGGTCATCTTCAATTTCAACCGCTATGTTTTGGGCTGCTAACAAATCCAGGAGGACATGCTCTTCGCAATTGATAGCTTACTTCATGAAGTAAAGCATTGATGAAGAATACCTTTTGATTCTCATCATTCAAAGAAGCAAAAGCCGGAATTTTGTACAATAATCTTTGAAATTTTGCAATAAAATCTCCCATGTGCTCATGTGGCTCCTTCTTCAACTAAGTGAGCTGAGTTATCAAGGTATTGGAATCTTCGGCTGCCTTGAATCTTTTCAGAATGCATCTCGCATAGTGGCCCAGTTGGTTATGGTGTCAGGAGCTAGCCGGTAGAACCATTCTCCAGCCAAGTCATGCAGAGTCTCTATGAAAAGCCGGACAGACACATCTTCATGTTCTATGGCGAGCACTCCACAGGATATAAAGAACATAGCCAAGTGATCATCTAGATTCTGCTTTCCGTCTCCAAAGAATTTGGAAAATTCTTTCTTGTCCCTTTAGGTAGATCATGCATAGGAGTCAGATTCAGAGGTCCAAAGGCTACACCCCATGGGACAGCTACTATCTAGTTCGATTCTAATTTTGCAAGATGAATGGGGCACGCCTTCTCCTTGTGTAGAATTGGTGAATAATTCCAGCCGCGATTATGCTGAAGACGATCCGGATCTGGATGAGTGTGTACTCTCCTTCCTGGTGAGACACTAGATCTGTGGCTTCTAACTTGAGGAGGATGATTGAAATTGAATTGCTCTGTAGTCTGAAGAAATGATCAGTCCTTCCTTGTGCCTTCACAGATCGGGTGAATGGACGTTCAGCCATGTTGAAAGTTGAATGGGAAACACTCTGATCTGCAAGAGATAAGCCTTGATCTGCAAAGATAGTTGTTTCCCAATGAGTCGCCAAAAGCTGTTGGCTACATTTCTGCATAGCTCAAAACCTAGGCAATCATGAGATAAATCTCCCTCATTTACCGGTGAGGCTCTTGCGTAAAATTTTTCAATTAAATATGCTAGTATCTATTTGGGGGTATTACTTTAACCATGCGCTCATAAACCATAGTTGTATAGTTTTGCAACAAGTAAGCAGCTTGTTAAAGAAAGGAAAAATCTGATGAAGAAGGAAATAATATAAACACAGGAAAGAAAAAGGGAAGATGTGCAACCCAATCAATAGATTACAGAGTTGATTGCATGCACATAGACAAAACCAATAGATATTAACACAAAATTATAAGCAAAGGCAACTTTCAGATCTAGATCTAGAATAACACAAAGTTTATAAGTAGATCTAAGACAAAAAGTTAGAAACAAAATGCACCGTGACACAAAGTTCTCCGAAAATCTGCTCCTTTCTATTCCTTTGCTTCAAATAGCTATCGGGGTTTCAAGCAAAGTCGGAACACAAGAATGCTACTTACAAATTCTGATTCTTTTTACCCGAAGGTTCTTCCTCTACT
The DNA here is from genome assembly GCA_018340775.1 of Taxus wallichiana var. yunnanensis. Lineage (NCBI taxonomy): Eukaryota > Viridiplantae > Streptophyta > Pinopsida > Cupressales > Taxaceae > Taxus > Taxus wallichiana. The sequence continues at coordinate 60,242,055 of CM031242.1, read as the reverse complement.
TATAGAATGTAGAGGGGCAATTACAAATAGGAAGCTTTTAGTGAACTGGCACATGTGGAAGTTGTAAAGGAAACAACTGGCAATCTCCCTCCTGGAATTCCTCTTTGCATGACATGCATGATTTATAACTGAAAATATAACCTTCTATTTTGCATGTCTACCACCTATTTCCAAGTAGTTGACTTCTTCAAGTAATGACTTTTAAACCAATCACTTAAGTTTTATAATTTAATTGATCGCTCAATTACTTTGTCGGAGGAAATAAGAGAAAGAAGAAGAAAGAGGAAAGCTGTAGTCTTGTTCTTTTCTCATATTCTGCATGTAGTTGATTCTTTTGCCTTTGATTCTCACCAAACTGGATCTGGAAGCAGCTGGATCTGGAAGCAAGTGACTGTGATTTGCTTGCGGGTATTGCCTTTGACTTGTCTTCCTTCCATCCTTGAGCTTTTGTAGTTATTCTCCGTACATGCATAAGTGCAATGTTTGCCGTAAATAACTCATCATTTTTATTTTTAATTGCATATGAGCAATTAAAAATTCTCGAAAAACACTCCATGAATGCAAATTCAACGAAGGCTTCAATGGAAGATTGGGAGCCCATGCACAAGATCTGGAAGGAATTCTCCATACACCAACTTCTACATGGGCTGCGTCGAAACAAGAGGATGAATTTTTGCTTTGGAAGCCTTTGCGATTATGAGATCTGGATCGGATGGATCTGGATCTGCATGGGCTATTGACCTTTTCTTTCATCATGCTTCGTCATCTGGCGGAAGTTATGCATGATTCCGCATAACTCTTTTCCCTTTCATCCCACTTTGCCATGGCTGTAGAGCAATCTTTGTCTAATTGAAACTCTTTTCTTTTAATTATGTAAGAATTCTTTGCATGGTGCGAGATCCGGAGCATGAATTTCTTGATTCGGAAGATATATTCATATGTATGGGACATTGATTTAAGCTCCTTTCGATTATATAAGCACTTGGGCACCTGTAATACTATATGCACAATTAATCGAGACTTAAATCAAGCTCCTTGAAACCCATGCGCCAAACTTTGAAGCTTTCCGATGCGTGAAAACACCTTTTTCTAAGCAAAATTCCTCCTTTGGGCGCCAAAATTGCTTGGGGTTGCACTCCTTTGCTAAAGAATTAATAACTCCATTAATATGGCAGCCATGCTTATATAACCTTCATCATTCTATAATTAATAATTTCCTTCCTATTTCCGCAATTAATTAATTAAAAATCATGTTTTTCTCTTTAAACTTGGGCGCTATTTTGTGTATGCTCATGGCTGCATTAAATAAATTAAATTTATTTAATTTTAGCATTCTATTTCAAATCTTCTTTATCCTTTCATCATGCATTGACTTTTCTTCATGTTTTGAAAAAGCAACAATTTTGGAATAGAAACAATTAATTAATACTTTAAAAAGTATTATTCTTCCTCTAGACTTTTCCTCATGTGGAGTCGCACTTTTGCCATGGCTGATTTCTATTTTTAAAAGCCATCTTTTGATGGGAATAATCACCACATTCACCGCAGCTCCAAAATCCCATGATCCACTTAAGTTGTTTGGCTTCCATAATGGGATTTTTACCTCTGAGGCGAGATAAGAAATTCCCATCAATGCCTTAAGTGATTTTCTTTTATTTTATAATAAGAATTTTCACCTACAAGACAGTAAGAAATTTCCGCCTTGCTTTTGCTCTTATTTTCCCATCACGACTTAAGTGACTTTGCTTCCATGGGAAAAAGTACTCTGCCAGCAGTACAAAATCCCACACCTGTCTGCTTCTTTACCAAAAATCCCATTGCGCTTAAAACCTTTCTTTCCCAAAAATGCGACTTGACTAGAAGAGGCCTTTTTTTTGTGCATGACTTCGTCTTTTTAGAGAGAACCAGGACTCTATGGCAAATTTCTTCGACATGACGTTCGTAGATGATCTCCGGATACTCCAAGCAAGAAAGACAAATGATGAACCGTGAAAGGAATTGACCTAGGGGAATTTCACAGAGAAAAATACGAGAAAAATAACAAAAACGCAAAACGTTGCCAAAAGTCACAGATAAAGCCTAGGATTCATTCCTGGTGGAAACCCTACTGGTATATGGGAATATTGACATGTAAAACCTCAACAAGGTTAAACCGGAGCACAATTTACCTCAAACGGGGCTTAAAATAATTAAATAAAAATTTCCCGCAGGCAAACCCCAGTGACAGAATATAACGAGTTTGGGCATCTGGGTATTTGGCGAAATTGGCTTATATGACTCTCTGAGAATATTTTGACACAATACTGAGACAATTTACGGCAATAAAAACACAAAAGCGACCCATTATTTTAAAAGTACGAAATTTTTACATGGAGTAGTCTCTAGATTTCAGGGGTGAAATGCGGGGACAACACCATGCTTATATAACCTTCATCATTCTATAATTAATTATTGTCTTTCTTATTCTTGGTAATTAATTAATTAATAAACATGCTTTTCTCTTGATTTGGGTGCCTATTTTGTGCATGCTCATGGCTACCACTAAATAAATTTAATTTATTTAATTTTAGCTTTCTACTTCCAAGTCCACTTTGACTTCACGGTATGCTTTGACCTCATGCACCAAAATAGAAATTAATTCCATCAATTAATATTTTTAAAAGTATTATCTCTCCTCTAGATGGGTCGCACTTTTTTGCATGAGAGAGGGCTGCATTAAATAAATTAAATTTATTTAATTTTAGAATTCTATTTCCAATTTCCTTTATCCCCTTCTCTAGTGTTGACTTTTCCTCATGCTTGGGCGCCCATTTTGGAAATAGAATTAATTAATAAATGCAATTAAAGCTTATCCTTCTATTCCAAAAGGGGTCGCACTTTTTGACATGGGTGCTTTCTATTTTTAAAAGTCAATTTCCAATGGGATTATTCACCCTGCACCATAGCTCCAAAATCCCATGATCCACTTAAGTTTTGACTTTCATAACGGGATTTTACCACAACATTATAAGACGTAAGAAATTCCCATCAATGCCTTAAGTGATTTTCTTTATTTCATAATGGGAATTTTCACCTGAATAAGAAATTTTCGCTTTGCCCATTGCCTCTAATTTTCCCATTATGACTTGACTTGGCTCCCATGGGAAAAAGTACCGCCCATGCATGGTGGCAAAATTCCCACCTACCTGCTGCTACCAAAAAATCCCATTGTAGCTTAAAACCTTCATTTCTAAAAATGTGACATGCCCAAGAGGCCTTTTTGTGCATGACTTCGTCTTTTAGAGAGAACCCGCCTCCTGTGAAAATTCCTTCTAAGCATGACGTCCACTGATCTCCGGATACTCCGAGGCAAGAAAAGCAAAGTTAACCATTTTTGAAAGGTTGACCCGAGATAAATTTCACGAGAAAACAAAAACGAGAAAAATACTAAAAACGCAAAAAAATTGCCAAAAGTCACGAGATAAAGCCCGGGATTCACTCTGGTGGAAACCCTACTTGGTATATGGGAATATTGACATGTAAGACCTCAACAAGTTAAGCTGGAGCACAATTAAGCTCAAACGGGCCTCAAAATAATTAAATAAAAATTTCCCAACCCTGAACCCCAACGACAGAATATAACGAGTTTGGGCATTGTTTGGGTATTTGTCGATATTGGCTTATATGACTCTCTAGGAATATCTTGACACAAAACAGACACTTTCTGGCAATTAACACACAAAAGACCCATTATTTTAAAAGTACGAGAATTTTTACATGGGGTAGTCTCAAATTTTAGGGTGAAATTTGGGGACACCAAGTATTAGGTATTCGGTGGTCACAAGTCCTTCTGGATATGTGCGAAGCTTTCCGGAGGATGGAGTTGGAGTTTATGGTGGATAAGAAGAAGATTGTGCTTCGGGCTCTTTTTGACGGTGGGCCTAGAGTTGTTTCAGCGCAGATGGAGTCTATCGGACATGGAGAGGTTGCGTGGGCAGCCCAATTGTGTTTCATTTCATCCAAATCTTCTTCAAACGGAGTGAGCAGCCTTTTCATATTGACATCCGAGTCCATATTGGATAAGCACGGCCCGAGTGTTTGGTGGCATTCCTCCAAGTAGACCACCAGATAGAGGATTTGAGCATGTTATAGAGCTTGAGGAGGGTGCTAAACCCGTGATGACTATGCCTTATCGCCATCCTAAGACATATAAGGATGAGATAGAGAAGGCCATTAGAGAGCTCTTCGAGATGGGACACATCCATCCTAGTTCTAGTCCCTTTGCTTCTTCAGTTGTTTTGGTGAAAAATTCTCTTGAAGGATGGGACCATGAGGATGTGCATTGACTATCGTGCTTTTGAACAATAAAACCATCAAGCAGGTATCCCATTCCTCACATTGATGAGTTGTTAGATGAGTTGTATGGATCTATTTACTTTTCGAAGATTGATCTTCGATCGGGCTACCACCAGTTTGCGTTCGGGATGAGGACATTCCACAAGACAGCCTTCGAGTGTAACTACGGGCACTATGTGTTCTTGGTGATGCCATTTGGACTCACTAATGCCCTGCTTTACATTTCAGTCATGTATGAACCATCTCTTGAAGGAATGCATTCAAACTTTGTGTTGGTATTTTTGATGATATTCGGATATATAGCAGGACATCCGATGATCATTTGAGGCATCTTGATGAGGTACTTAGCATAATGGAGACTCGGTCTTTTGCTTTTAAGATTTCCAAGTGTGAATTTGGACTTACGAAGATATTGTATCTTGGGCATGTCATTGGGGCCAACGGGGGTCAACGTCCATCGGGGAGAAGATACGAGTATGCGGGATTGGCCACCACCCGGGAGTTATGTGGTTAAGTGGTTACGTGGTTACTACGGGAGGTTTGTGAAGGGTTATTCTCATTTGGTAGCTCCATTGTGAGATCTTACATGGAAGGGTGCATTCAGGTTGGTCGAGATGAGGCATCAGATTAGTATTTGAGAGGCTCAAGGTAATTATGAGCACTGTCCGGTTTGGCTCTTCCAGTTTCTCACAAGTTCATTTTAGAGTGTGATACTTTGGGATTGGGGATTGGGGCATTCTTATGCGGGATCGCCATCCTATTGCCTTGAGAGCCGGAAGTTGAGAGATAATGAGAGATTGTATTCCACATGATAAAGAGATGTTTGCCATTATGCATGCTTTGGCAAAGTTCGATATGATATTTGGTGGGTGGAAAATTTGTGGTGAGAACCGACCACAACAACTTGAAATATTTCCTGGAACAAAAGGAACTCAATGAGAGGCAACAAAAATGGATCAGCAGAATCCAGGTATATGATTTTGACATTGAGTATGTCGAGGACGAAGAAACGTAGTGGCTGATGCACTTTCCAGAAACCCCATCTTGCTGCCTGCCTATGTTCTTTGAGCGAGATTTTAGCAGATTCGAAATCTCAACTGTTAGTTAAGTATTCCAAAAACACTTGGGCATGTGACATTATGGATGGAAAAATTCAGGATGGCCGGTATAAGGTAATAGTTGATTTGATTTTGTATAAGGGCAGAATTTACCTAGTTCTTGAATCTAAGCTTAAGGAGAAGAGTATGCATGCTTTCCATGATGCACCACTTGCGGGACATCCAGATATTTTAAAACATCTTGGCAAATTAGAGAGATTCTCTTTGAAGGGTCTCAAGATGATGTCTTGCGCCATGTCAAAGTGAGTATATGACTTGTCGTGAGAACAAGTCAAAGAATACTTTCCCAAAGAGGTTTGTTACAGCCATTGCGATTCGGAGCAAAAGTGGGAAAGTATTTCGATGGATTTCATTACGAGTCTTCCCTATGGTGCAAGGAATGATCGTATTTATGCGGTAGTTGATCGGTTGACAAAATATGCACACTTTACTGAGAATCCTAACATATTCTATAGTTTTAGGACCAGCTGTCCCTACCAACTTTAAGGCACCTCATGTGGCTGATTTGTTCTTCCGTCGATATTCGGGTTGCGTGGACTTAGAAGAACATAGTTAGTGACCGGGATAGCAGGTTTATGAGCATATTTTGGCAGGAGCTTTTCCGTTTGGTTCACACTGAGTTGACTCCTAGCACTAGTTATCACCCTCAGACGGATGGGCAGACAAAGATTGTGAACAAATGGATAGAGGGTTATCTTCGTAACTATGTTGCAGGACAACAGAAGGCATGGGTAAAGTTATATTTATGTGAGTATTGCTATAACACCACTTACCATATGTCTATTGGTATGACTCCATTCCGAGCACTATATGGATATGATGCGAGATCTTTTGTTGATTTGGCGTTTGGGGATAGTAGAGCTCCCAAGGCTCAGGAGAGTTTACAGGATAGTCAGGACATCCTTAAGGTACTTAAGGAAAATATTCAGCGGGCCCAGAATCAGCAAAAGATGTATGCAGATAGGCACAGAGTGGAGAGATCATTTGAGGTAGGAGACATGGTTTTCTACGTCTTCAGCCTTACAGACAGAGTACTCTCAAGAAGAGTGGGGCTGAAAAGCTCAAGCCGCGATTCTATGGTCCATATAGGGTGTTGAGGAGAGTTGGTGAAGTGGCATATGAGCTAGAGTTGCCTTCTGAGAGTAAGATACACAATGTCTTTCATGTATCTTGCTTGAAAAAGGCCTTGGGGCAGCACATTATTTCTTCTACAGAGTTACCACCCCTGGATGAGGAAGGGAGATTGGACTTAGTGCGGAGGAGATCTTGGACAGCCGAGAGGAGGCTGAGGAATAGAGTTATTCGGGAGTTCCTGGTGAGGTGGAAAGAGTTACCAGGATGCTACGTGGGAGGCGAGTCTATATTACAAATGATCCAAAAATCTCCCTTTTGGGGACAAGTAATCTCGGGAAGGGAGGATTGTAATGTCCCTCTTTCTCGAATAGTTCGGTCGAAGACCTTTGGCCCGTTTTGTCTACCCGACGGCCAAAGGGTGGTTTTGGGTACTTGCGGTTTATTAATTTTATTATATTGTGCTCAAAATAAAGTAAAATATCATTAAAGCACATATAATTAATTAATAGACTATTTAAGTGACTTTGACTTAGGAAAGTGCATTTAAATAAATTAATAAATTATTTAATGTGCCTTCCTAGGCAAAAAATGCGACTTGCCTTGGGAAAGGGTCAAATAAGCCAAAAAATGCGACTTGGTTGGAAAAGGAAATAATTAATTAAAAATTAATTATGCTGATTTGGAAAAAGTGCGACTTGTTTCTTTGGAGGGTTTTTTGGCTATAAGGGAAAAATGCGACTTGGGGAAAGGGCATTCAGACTATTATTATTTTCTCCCGGCAGTTAGCTCTGAGCTTTTGCAGACAAAATCCAAGGACGGAAACCCTCTGGATTATTCCTCTTGCGGACGGAAACCCCAGGAGCAGTGAGAGAAGTTTCCATTCAGGGATCTTCATTGTATTCACAGGTTTTTATCATTCCAGCAGTTTGAAAGAGAAATAAATTGCAGCAGTGGGCATACAGACTTCTTCTAGAGTGGGGCGACTTATTCTACAATTGTTTTATGCAGTATCTGAGGTATTTTTCATGATAGATAATTATTGTAATTTCCAGCATCAGTTATATATCAAATCGATTTGGTTTGAATCATTCAGATGGGTTTTGGGACAATCTTTATTATTAATCTATCTGCAGATTTATAATTGTATTTTCATAATATTTAGCACCAAAAATCATTATTAAATACACGGCTGAATTGTTTATGAAGAAATCTGCCTGTTAAACCCTAGGTGCCTTTTCTGTATTCACCCGGTTTACGAGGTTTGTTTTATTTAATTTATCTATGCAATTTTAGTATGGTGTTCTATGGATCCTTTTGATGTTATCAATTGATTTGAGCGAGCAATATATATTAAAAAAAAAAGTATTCAGGCAAAAAGGGTTTGGAATCTTTCAAAAACCCTCAATAGTCACAATGCTTGGGGACGAAAACCCTCATTTGTTGCATTGGCGACTTTATCTGGGGGTCACATTGGAGCTTCAAAATTCAAAATTTCATAACGGCAAGGGTTTCTATCAGTGCTAGGTCACACATTTCAGCTAGGGCACGCTTTTGAGGGCTGCCACATTCATTTCCAACTTGATCTACCCATTTGGAGATTTTGAGATCACTTTTCAGTGGGTTTTCATGGTTGGAAAATTGTGATTTCACTTTCATTGGATAGTTGGTCTCTTCAAGATCATTTTGAGCATTGGTTTGTGTTGAAACTCCAAGTATTGATGGAGTTATGAATTTTAGAAGTTTCAATTGTATTTGCACTTGAAATAAATTTATAAAATACAAATTGCTCTAGATTTCATCTTGCTAGATTTATTGAGTATTTGGGATATTTCTATGTTAATTTCCAGCCCATATTGCATGAGAATGGATGCCATTAAGTGCTGCTACAGTTCGCTGCATTAGGAAGACTTGTTTATTTACTTTCAGCTGCTTTTAATGATGTATGATGCCCTAAAAGTGTAATTTCCTGTTCGTTGCTAGGGTTTCTAATATTGTTGGACTGTTATAAAAATCAGATTATTTTCAGCTGGGGTTTGTGTAAATTCCTTGTTGGTGTGGTTCAGCCCTAAAAAGGGACATTACAGTGGTATCAGAGCTTTGGTCTTCCCAACCTGAGGGTTTTCTTGCAAGAAGATCAAATGGCGGATAGAATTTTTGGTGATGGTAGACTCGAAAAGCTTGTCCTAGGGTAAAGAAGATTGGCCAATACAATGACTTAGTTGAACCATACCCTTCAAAATCCAAATGGTGGAAAGAGCTCTTCAAAGGAAGACAATAATACTCAACCATCCAGAGTGGACAACATTGCTACATGGTATGAGGAATATAGGGCCCTTGCGGAGAAGATTCGTGATGCCATGTCATTTTCTGAGTTCATGGGAATAAGCAAGGGAAGATCAAGGCCCAAGCCTAGGTCGCAAGCTGCACAAGAAGAAAAATTAGGGCTGCAAGTAATGGAGAAGAAACAGCCCATAGAGGAATCCACGGTGCAAGTTGAAGAGGGAGAAATCGTGGAACTTGAGCCAAAGAAGAAAGAAAAATTAGATTCACACGGTGTTGAAGAAAAATTGAAGGTTGAAGCTCAATTGCCAAAGGACAAGAAGATATTCATGATTCCGGCAAGACTCACGAGGTGGTTCCTTACATGTCTCAACAAAGTGCTTCAACAAATTCTCATAAAGACAACCGAAGGTATGAAGATAATTCAGATTTGTTGCTTTCTATCATGCCATTTCAGATTTATAGTCATGGACAATTTGTTAAAAAGGATGACCTTGTGGCGAGTTTGATGCTCCACAATAAGTCACATCAAATGGGTGATCGTCATGGTACTAAAAAGGGAGAAAAATCAGAATTACAAGGGGATAATGGGGCAAAAATGTCGGGTGACCTTGTTAAGAGGCATGCCCATGAAATGAGGGTCTCTCTAGATGCCCATGATAATTTTCAGCTGGCTGGACTGTTCCAAACAGCAGTCACCAAGGAGCAAATCGATGGGGGTATCCACAAAGAACAATCCCAATTTCGTCATCATCCAAAGAAAGGTAAAAATCCTTTGATGTTCTATGATAGTTTATTGAATTCTAATGGTCACTCAGGGCAGTCACATAATGAAGTCAAATCAGATTTACAAAGGACCTATGAGGATGACATCATGCGTGAAAGAAGGGCACCATTAGAGTATTTTTTGAGTGTTGTTCCTAACTCAGAAATTCTGAGTCATAAGAGTGTCGTAGGCAGCCCCTGGTATAAGATTATCTCAGTTTTGTTGCTTGTTGATATGTCATTGTTGGTATGTTGCCCTCGCACACAGCTGGTTGGGGAAGGTGATCAAATTTCATGCTTGTTATGTCCTCCTATGTCACTACTGATTGGACATCATTATGCACCTCATACTCCACAGAATAATGAGGTAAGAAGTATCTTTTTGTGTGGATTCTTGGGCTCAATTTCAAAATTGTTTCCGCATGTGGAATATAGGTGCAATGTTGGGAGGATATCTATGTTTGAGGCATCAAGGGCATGTTGGTAAGTCTGATTTTCCATTCCATGATTCCATGAATATGGAAGAGCTAGAGAGAATATGGTGGAAGGGCAACACCCTTACTCTAAAGTGTGGCACACATACTTATCATCCATTCCGGGTGAAGGGACTTCTTCATAACCAAGGGGTCACTATGCTTGTAGAGAATGGCACCATCATACCTTGCACAAAGAAAATAGTACAGTTGTCAATTCTCTTGGGAGATCATGAGGTATGTGATGAATTTTTTGTGATTGAACTAGCTAATGAGGAAATTGTTCTTGGGGTTCAATGGTTGCAAACATTGGGGGAGTTCACCCTCAAATATCATGATAAAGAACTGAAATTCTGTGACAAAGTTGGAGAAATCAGAATTCATGGCATGAGGAAAGAAGTGAATGCTGAAGCAAATCTTTGGGAATCACATTGTGGGCTGCTCTCATGCATAACAAGCTGACTGGAAAATTATTATCACTGTTGGATATGTCAAAAATCAGTTTGCTAATGACATCATGGAAGGAGTTTGCAAGAAGGAACAACATAGGACAGTTGTTTTGGGGCAGCAAGTAAGGCACTTGCAATCAGAAAATTCGTCACAACAAAGGTTGCTCACACTTGGTAAGAATGTTTATTATTATAAAGTGAATTCTGAAGAGCATATTGGGGTGAAAAACACCACTTTCAGCCATAGATATAGAGCTGGTTTGAGTCAATTCCAAGCTGACTATGGCATGGAGATTCTAGATGACCTTATGAAAAACAAGGTAAAAGCTTCTCCTTCTACTGATTTTTACGATTCTTGCATTTTATTTATAAGGAAACTTATGCGGAGGCATATGAAGTTTATTGTACCTTCTAGCACCATAGTGAAGGATGAGTTGCTACAAAAAGGCCACATCTCTAAAGTACAGTAGTTAGGAGAGTTGTCTTGGGTTGACAGAATGAGAAAATCTTTGTATCCCATGGATGCAATTATATGGACAGCTGCCCAAGGTATTGAAAAGAATTACCATGTCATTAAGGTACTTTCAGCTATTGATTCAAAAGAAAGTTTTTTGGGCTACGTTGGTTATGTAGCTGATCACAATTGTCTCAATCTTTTATGTAACGTCCCTTTTTAGACAAGTTAGGAAATGAAGAAATACTTGTCAAAATCAAGCAAAGAATGGATAAACCCTTTTGCATCAACCTAAAATATCCCAATGTCAGCTATTTCGAACCCAAATGGGGTTGGAACTAGCCAAGGTGGTGGGATAGATTGGAAGAAAACAATCAGAATTTAAACACATTCAAATCAGATTTTACAACAGCTGGAAAATAATTTAAATTTGAAACCCTAACTGCTGCAATCTTCAAAATAGCATAACTTTCTCTACACAACTCCGATCTAGGCAAATGACATATGCCCGAACTCGGAAAAATACAAGGAACAAGATGATGTAAACCAATTTATAACAGCAACTACCAAACATGCAAATCTGGCCCTCCTACTATTTCGCCCCACACATTTAGGGTTGATTAGGGCATCCAAACTTGCCCAACAATGATGAAATTAATCCTCAAAGCTGCCACTAATTTATGAAGCCCAAATAACCTCATAAATTCTCCAAAAACCTTAGATCTGATTTTTATTCGAAAGGAAAACACAACAGAACTTGAAAAGGGCATAACTTCCTCAAAACTTAGTATTTTCGCATGAAACAAAGACCAAAAGAATCCTTGAATTTTTATCTTTCCAACAAGCCCAAAATCGCCAAATTCCAAGGGTGGGAAGACCCCCAAAAAGCTGTCACAAAACCCAGAACAGGTCGCTGCCCTAAAGTCAGTCAAAATTTGTAAATTCAATATCTCACAAAATACCCAACCAAATCACGCAAATGACATATCAAAATGTTCACAAAATTATGAGGAATCCAATGAGTATTTTTGCAGATTTTTCTGGGCACGAAATGTGGAAAAACAGCCCCAAACCCTAGTCGTTAGGGTTAGAAAAAACAGGATTTGCACTAAAATATTCCACCAAGGAAATTCGCCACACTTAGGGCATAAACAATAATGATAATCCACCACAATAATGCAAATATAAGTCTTCAATCAGATCTTCAATAGCTCCAACTTGATTGTCAAAGAGAGAGAGCAACAACTAGGGCATACATCCCATTTCTCCAAGCATGGAGAGACATAAATGATTTAATCCAACATACCAAAAAGATGGCCATGCAACCTCCTTTTATAAGATAAGGGGTGCAACATTCAAATGGCCGACCTTTTCCCTTTGGAGGAAAACTAATAAAACTTAATTAAAATATTAAAAGACTAACTTTATGTGCATTTTATTATTTTCTAATGAAATAATAGAAAGTAACTAACCTATGTGCACATTTTAAACTAACTAGAGACTCCCACTTGTAACGCTAGGCATGCCAAGGGGTTACAATGTAAATAAAAGAGATGAACAGATATATTAGTAATGCCCCGAAAAATGGGACATGACATTTTACCGGCTGTCATGACATGCTCAATGGTGCTCCTAAGCAACCGGTTCAAAGATGAGGTATGTACAGCCATTACAAGATTATTTCCAGTCATTACCAATCAGTTTCTAAGCAAGAAAACACCTTTTTACAGCCACAACATGGGTGAAAACATTTGCATTAGAGTGGGGTATGAAGAGCTTCATCATAGAAGGTCACTAAGTGAAATGACCCTTTCAATGAATTAGACCCAAAAACCAAGGAATGTAGACAAACACCAATTTATTCAAATCTGATTTTTATTGCAGCAGACTGTAAATTATAAACCGCGAACTGTACTCTTCAAAAATGAATGTCAAACACCAAATCTACTTCAAATTAACTTGCCAAAATATATATATATATATATATATATATATATATATATCTTTTATGCATCCACAAGAACCAAGAACAATGATAAATCTGAAGTAACACACTGTTGGAAATTAATAAATGTCCAACGAATAGCAGCCACAAGAAAATTATAGATTATGGGTCTAGAAACCCCCAAAAATCATGAAATTGCAGATTTCGGCCTTAGAAATTATGACAAATCAGATTATAAACTGAAAATGTAAATATAAGTTCACCAAACCCTCAAACCCTACACAAGGTAGGTCACTCCACATGTAGGAAGCCAATAACAATATGAAAATGATAAATATCTCTTCAAATCTGCCTTATACTTCAATACCAAGCCAAGATGAAGGGTTTTCGTCCTTCACTCAACCTCTAGAAGGGTTTTTGTCCTCCTAGGCAAGCCACACAAGAGGGTTTTCATCCTCAAGTGGAAGAACAAGGAGCCACAAGCTCTCAATGCTCAAGATAAGATAAATGCGCCAAAGTCTAGATGTCAAATGATGTCTTAACTCTCCTTTTATATCCCTCCATTGGCACCAAAGCATGAAAAGGTAAGGCCGACCCCTTAGAGATGTTCTTTTCCTTCATTAGCTTCCATTAATTGATTAAAACCCAGCCGACCTACTATAAGAGGAAAACACTAAAAGAAAATATTAAAAATTAGTAAAAAACATATCAAACGGAAGCTCAATGTTCTCCTCCATCTTCTTCACTTCTTTGCCATGGAGAAGAAATGGCAAGAAGCCCAAATAGTGGCTCTCAAGTGGGAAAAGGGGACATTACAGTCCTCCCTTCCCAAAATTGTTTGTCCCCAAGCAATTGCAAACCCAATACATCTGCTGCCCCATCTTCTTCTTTCCCTTCTTTTTGAAGTTCTTCATCCTCTAATGGTGAAGGTGGCATCCTTGACAAGGCATCCACAACCACATTATGCTTCCCCTTCACATACTCAATATCAAAATCAAATGCTTGAAGTCTACTCACCCATTTTTGTGTCGCTAGTCATTCAAATCCTTTTGATGGAGAAATAATCTCAAGCTATAGAGAAAAGCTCTCACTGTCTAACATTGTGCAGGTGAAGGATAAAAACCAGATTTGGAAGGGATTTGGAGAGATTTGAAGGCATTCTAGCAAACCAGATTTGTCATTTCTCCAACAGCAGCGTTTTTCTTCATTCATACCACAGAAATCATGGCTCAATCATCAAAGGCAGTTGGTAAAGGTCAAAGGAAAGGAAAGAATATCAGAGTTGGTCCTGCCCCTCCCCTCCTCCAAATTTATCCGTCTCTTTTACTAGTCCATCTGCTGCAAGTGGAGCTGCAAGTGCAGCTGACAGTGCTGCAAATGACCCTGTTGTAGCAAGACAGCAAGCTCAAGATAAAAAATATCCATTGTGCAAGTGTGTACCAAAAAAACAAGTGCCCGGAACAAAGGTTGTTGGGGGAGGAAATGTTGTTTGGACGTGCGATTACTGCCATGTCAAATACAATAGCACCTACTACTGAGTTGTAATATTTTGTTATTGTTCTAATTTCCTTTGTCTATATTTCATTTTTGTATTTGTAATTTGTAAAAAAATAATACATATAAAAAATATTATATAATATATATAAAACATGTCCCCCATGTCCTGTTTCTGGGGTCGATGTGTCCCTTGTCAAATACTAGTATTTGTGTGTCCCATGTCCTCATGTCAGGTGACTTAGATTGAAAGAGTACAAACAATCCCCATATGGTGAACAATGAGCAGTAATTTGGTGTGGAGAAGTGGAACATAATGATAATTGTTTGTCCCTATCACCTGAAAAATTTGTTATTTAATATTTACATCATAGGATTGCAACCAATTACGCTCACACAACCGGTCCAACAAGCAAGAACTCCTCCATATGCAGAAGGCTTAAAGATATTGTGAACTTGTTATGATTGTGCGATGGACCAACACCAAATCAGAAATAGGCCTAATACTTTCCACTGGAAGTTTGCACCAGTGATAATGAAATTGTGGTTAAACATTTTTCAGGTACCATTGTGAATTCAGAGATTTTGTTTCTCATCTTGAAGAGAAGAACTGATGTGGCCTTTGAGGCTCATGTACATCCATATCAAATGTCTAATAAATAATGTACGGAGATATTTTCCAATCACGTAAGGTATGAAAGGTCAAGCTGAAGGTCTAATTAGAGTTCAGCCACATCAGGAAGCTCACTAATCATAGAAGTATTGCTCCCTTGTGCCAGAAAAAAATACATAGAGTAAACGCAAACAACCACAAGCACCAAAGCAAAGGCCCTAAAGACTATAAGGGTCTTGTTGTCAGATTCCATCCCAAATCCTCATCACCCAAGATAGAGGGGAAATCAAGAGGTAGTTAGGCAAGATCCTCTATTCTCATCTTGGCTATTGTTTTATGTAGGAAGGAAGTAGGAAAAAACAAATTCCAGCCAAGTTAGATGTGGCGGTCTAAGTATGCCCATCTAGTCGAGATATTTGTCTTTTACCATCGTTCATATTGGGCCTTAGAAAATCTTGAGTTTTGTGTTTGCTAGCCTTCTGTGGTTTATGATATTCTCTAATCCCTTTGGAGCATGGACAGATTTTATGATCATGCATAAGACGGGGTAATCCCTTACCTTAAGTCACCCCAGTTTATTGTAGGAAATGCAGTTCTTCCAAATTAATGATTCTTGTTTTACATACCCAAAAAAAAACTACAATACATCCCAATATCAAAGGTACAATGCAGCCTAATATCAAAGGCTTGCAAGACTAACCTCTTCCCGACTTGCCAGCAGGAATCGTAGAATACTTGGGTCTGACTCATTCACATATTCTTCTCCATCTAGTTTCTCCCCCTCGGCTTCTACAATTTCTTTACATTTTGCTATCAGGTCTTCAACACATTCTCTGATAACAGCAACTGCTTTTGCTGCTTTTATTTGCCTAGGAATTATCCGACATAAGAGATCAATCTGCAAAGATGAGACAACCAAAAAAATGAATTGACAGTTACAAGGCCATGCTAATCAAGAAAATCATCTTTCAATAAAATGGGGGATGAATGTTCATTTGTACAAAATCGCCAAATGATTATCCAGATCAACTTTACATAAATGAAGGCAGGTGCTTTACAGAAGATGAGAAAAGTTCATAATTTCATAGTAAATACTCACTACACATGAAAAATTTCAAGAATCCCTTTACATAATAATGACATGATGAGCTCATGATTCATAACCTAGAAATTCATTTGTGTTAACTTGGTTATTCAGATCTTGGGATGTGTTTAGAAACTAAAAGCAATAACTAATACAGTTTTGAGATTTCCACAGATAAACATTTTCAATATTATATCTGAATTCAGCTGTGTTTTATCCTCATTTGATTTCCACAAGTAACCATTTTGAATGGTGTATTCTGGATTCATGTGTTTCATACAGATAAACATTTTGAAAATTATATTCTGGATTAGTTTGTGTTCTATTCTCAAATGAGGATAAAACAGATAAGATAGATAAGATAAGATAAATATATTAATGTCCAACAAATGACCACAAAAGTAGGTCAAAGGGACTGCAAAAAACAGCGAGCACCGATACAAGGCAGGAAAACCAAAGAGTTCCCGAGAAAGATGAAATACAAAAGCCAGAAGAGGTGGCCAACAAAAAAGAAATCACACGCACCCAAAATGGGGGTGGAAAAACAAGTGAGAGGAAGAAAGGGGAAAGATGACTAAGGAGAAGAAAAGAGGAAAGCCCATCGGGGATGGAAGATCCAACTCTCCTAACATCCAAGGCCGACTGGAAGAAGCTGAGGATAGAATGCCGACCAGCCGAAGAGAGAGTCTGCCTATTATGCCGTTGTTTGGATACGTTTTATACCTTTGCTGCCTGGTGAATCTCGTTTGTCGCTTTGAGGTTAGGTCTAGGGCGGGCATGCCTCTAATGACTCGGGAACCATGGATGGTTTCCCTGGGCCGAACCAACCTAGAGGAAGAAGCGGGAACGGTCTCACAGGGCATTTAATGCCTCTCTAAACCAAGTAAAACTGTGAAGAAGGAAGTGATCCGTTGGGTAGAGTCTGGTCTAGGATGCGGCTGAAGAGTGTGCTCACAAAGCTTCAAAGCCTCCTGTAAATATAAAGCCGAGACCTCTAATCCTCAAACCTAAAGAAGTCGAAAAATCCTGCGTCCTCCTAAATAAACAGTGAAATCTCCCTCTGATCTCGTAGTAAATGGGGCCTTTGAAAGACGAAGTGTGTTTCTGTCTCGGTCTCTGGAGGCTACACTGGCGGCAGATCATGTCCAAATGATCAAGGTGGTGATCCATCTCACAATGGAGCCTATGGGAACCAACCCTAAAGCCGACAAAGCTAAATCCGGATATACTATTCAATAACTATTGTTGCTTAGATTATCTGAGCCTCCTAAATGGTATACAAGAATTTGTCACCTTGATCGACTCATGGGATAACAACTCTCCATGCCATAATCTTACTTCACTACGAGCTTGGGACCTTCTTAAGCACACGTGTCCATACCGTGTCATGTCCCCTTTTCAAATAAAGTCTAATAATTACTAATATACCTTAAGCGTCGAAAAGTGACTTTAGAAAAGACACTTACGTTATTATTATTAAATAAAGGTGACTTTTCTATTTTAAGTGAACTCAATGATTAAATAGAAATTCCCTTTATTAAATAAAGTTAAAGGGTTTGTATGTGGTGCCCCACTTGGGAGAAACAATCGTAATGTCCCCTTTTCTAAAATAAAAGGTATTTTTAAATACTTAAAGTATTTAGCCTATTCATTATTATATGTCGGCTAAAGGGATGAAAAGGAAGGGACTTTGTGGAATAAAGTGAAAACATAAAAAGAAACTTATATTTCTACAGGAGGTCGGTCCTCTTTGGGCCGGATCATCCTTTTGTTTTTGGCACCACCTTTAGCTATATAAAGGGGTCACTTGGCTTGGAAAAGGATATGCTTGCTTTTGGAATTCATTTTCTTGGAGTTGGAGCACGAAACTATTGTCTCTTGCAATTGAGGATGGAAACCCTCTTTGCACTTGATTTGAGGACGAAACCCCTCATTTCTTCATTTGGTGATCTCATACGGAGGTCACACTTGGGCTACATTCAGATTTTCCTTGGGAACACGCCATTTCCAGCTCATTGTAAACCCTCTCCTAGGGTGGTGACTTGCATGGTGGAGGGTTTTGGTGATATCTAGTGCACGACACTCCTTTCTTTGTTGATATTTGGATTGTTCCTAATTTATAAGGCTGATTACATTTTACGGATTGAACTTTGGGCCTTGGAATCATTATTTCTGGCCATTTTTGTGAGTGGGTTCGTTGTTGTTGCAAAATTAATTATTATACTTCAGCTAGGGTTCTAAAAACTCATTCCTTGGTTTGTACTTGCTCTAAAATAATTATTATTGTTCCCTACATGCTTTGGATGGTGTAAATGTGGTATTGGTGGTGAATAATTGCAATTTCCCTCTTGCTGTCATAAGATTTCAGACTATTGTAGCTTGCTGTTATAAATTTCAGTTTTCTGTGGTTTGGGTTGGTGCCATTTCTCTTTTTTGTAAGCTCGGCCTGGAAAGGGGCATTACAATGATAACAAAGAAAAGATCTTCCCATCCTAAAGGGTATTCATGCAAGAAGGTGGCGAAGAATACACTGCTATCAAAGGAAAGGAAAGAAGAGTTCAGATCAGCCACTTGAAGGGCCTAACATAGATAACAAAGGTTATAAAGAGGCCAAGTTTGATAGATTTATCGCGAGGGCAAGAGAGGTTGGCGAGATCTTTTGTGGATTCGCTGGCCCTAACCTTGCAAAATCTTCACAGGCCAAGACATCACAAGGGTGAGGGTAGTTCATCGGGGTTCACAATATGAGGCAGCCCCAAGGGTCAAATTTTGGATCCGCTTACTAGGCCTTTTCAACCTACCTTCCTCCCAAGAGAAGAAGTCATTCCGGAGGTTGAAACACGGCATTCAGTGGGTCACAACATTGCAGCCAGCTATGAGGAGTATAGGGCTCTTCTGAATGAGATTTGTGATGCCATTTCACTTGCGGAGTTCATAGGAGTGAGCAAGGGTAGATCAAGGCCCAAGCCTAGATCTCAAGCACCGGTCAATCTTCCTAACATTGCAAAGTCTGAGTCATTACCTTTTGAGGGTGATTTAAAGAGTTCTCCCTTAGTGATGAGGAGAGAGGAAGAAATCCTAGGGCATGAACTAAAGAAAGAAAAATCAGATCTGCAAGAAGGTTTTGAGGTGGAGTTCCAAGAAGACCATGTTGAGGGGCATGCACATGAGAAAAGGGCTTTACCGGTTGCTAATGTTGATTTTCAGCTTGCTGGAATTTTCAAAACAACAACCTATGGGAAGCAAATTGATTGTGTTCATGACTTTAGCAAGAATCATGAAGATGTTTTATTGACTTCTAATGTTTGCATGTGTCAACAAGATTCACTTGTTGAATGTGAAGAGTTCAAGGTGAAGGAGAATGTTGATCCTAACCCAGAAATTTTGAGTCACAAGGTTGGGGATGTTGAGGATATCTCAACACATGGTAATTCGACAAAGGAAGGTGAACACTTTGATGGCAGCCAAAGATATGAAGGTGTTTTAGATTTATTGCTTCCTACTATGTCATTGGATGAAGCTTGTCATCATAGGCAACATGCTAAAAATGGTGATAAGATGAAGGACACATGGAGTAGCAAAGAGCATAGATCCTTTCTTACAAGTTCATTGCATGAAGCTTGTCATCATAGGCAACATGCTAAAAATGGTGATAAGATGAAGGACACATGGAGTAGCAAAGAGCACATAGATCCTTTCTTACAAGTTCAAAATTGTTTGTACATAAAAGTACGGGATCTGAGTGATCTTTGGAGATACAAGAAGGGTCACTCCTTGGGACCAAGCCCTACATTTGAAGACAAGGTCATGGAGATAGTCACCTTTGTCGAGGCAATAAGATGCTTGATGTGGAAAGATGGTAAGCATAATTGATGTTATTTTACTAGTGTTCAAGGTTTTAGCATGATTTTGATGGAGTCAAGCTACATACGGGGTGGCCACCATTGAATGTGTGAAGGAGAACTCAAGGAGGATGTGTTTCTTCAAATGGGCTTCACTATTCCGGGTTGTAGAGCTGTTGTCATCCACATTTCCAACCTGCCCAACAGTTTGTATGCAGCCATACACTTGAGTAATTTTCAGTTTGATGCGGTTGTTGAAGTACTTTCAGTCAATATATGGTTGATTCCAACCCCTATATTATTGTCATTGCTGAATTTTGCAAGGGTTTACAATATGACAGTTGTTGTACCATTCTTTTTTTCTTTTGTTTGCAACAGATCCAGCCCCTTTTACACTTTTATGATAGTCATAAAAGAGTGTCCAATCACCTGGTGGAAGAATTTCCAGCCTACTATCAATGTTGAATTGTTTGCAGCTGTTATAAAAGAATTTCCAGCCACTAAAATTTTGTTTGTGAGCAAGAAAAGGCAATGCTACAGCTACAGCCATGCTTGGAGCAGCATGAATGGACCTTTGGAAGTCCTTCACATGAAGGAAAATTATGAGGAAGATGCAAGCATTGGAAGAGAGTTGAATGACATGTCTATGAGGCATGATAAGGTGGTGGACGGAGTGTTTGTGGGAGCTCTTGATTTTATTGATATGTTTGTTCTATGTGCAGGTCCAGAAATGGAGAAGATAGGAAGGAAAATACATAAGTGTGGTTTAGTCTAGCATGTTCGTATGTATGAGAAACAAAGTAAAAAAGTGGGCATAATGGTTGGCATGCATATGATGAAAACAAGTGATGATGTGATCCTTCGACCCAAAAACAGAAGGGACGTTGTTGGGACAGCCATGCACCAAATTCCCAACTTCAATGTTGTTGTCATAAGCATTATTGGTGTCCCAGTTTCACCCGAAATCTGAGACTACCTCATGCTTAAAAAAATTCGTTCTTTTAAAATAACGGGTCTTCGTGTGTTTTTATTGCGGAAGATGTATGTATTATGTTAGGATATTCCCGAGTGAATCATATGAGCCAATTTCGAAAAATACCCGGATGCGAAATTCATTTTATCCCTCTGCCAAGTTTTGTCTGCGGAAATTTTTATTTAATTATTTATTGAATAAATAATGCCCGTTTGAAGTAAATTGTGCTCGGTTGAATCCTGTTGAAGTTTTGCATGCCAGTATTCACTCATCTCAATAGGGTTTTCACCAGGAATGAATTCAGGGCATTGTCTGCAACTTCTAGCAACATTTTTCGCTTTTATTTATTTCTTTTGCGTTTTTCTCCGGTTTTCTCCATAATTTCTCTGTGAAATTCCCCTAGGTTTGTTCCTTGTCCAGTATAGTCTGTTTAATTGCCTGAAGCATCTGGAGATCATCTACTGACGCAGCACCAAAAGGAATCAGCCTCAAAATGCAAACTTCTGACCAAAAAAGATGAAGTCATGCACAAAAAGCCTCTCCCAGGCAAGTCGCACTTTTTGGAATGAATGAGTTTAAGCTGCAATGGGATTTTTGGTAGTGGCAGGTAGGCGGGAATTCCTTACCCCTTGCAGGGTACTTTTTCCCATGAAGTCAAAGTCACTTAAGCTGCGATGGGAAAATTAGAGGCGGCGTGCGCGTAAAGGAATTTCTTACACTTGCAGTAAAAATTCTCATTATAAAATAAAGAAAAAACACTTAAAGCACCGATGGGAATTTTACTTTGCTGGCAAGCTAACTTTTCCCACCAAAGAGATTTATTCACCCATGCAAGTCGCACTTTATCAAAGGAGACTAATTTTAATGCAAGTCACACTTTTTGGGAGATGTTTTAATTTGATAATGGGAATTTTGGCGGTGCGCGGGCGGCGGGAATTTCTTACCTACGGTGCGGGGTAAAAAATTCCCATCAAAATTGACTTCTTATTTTTAGAAATCAGCCACAATCAAAAGTGCGACCCATTTAGGCATTAAACGATGCTTTAATAATATTTATTAATAGCTTCTCTTCCTAATTTTGGCGCTAGGAATGGGATGAAATTCAATGCAAGAGGGTGAGCTGAAAATAGATCATGTATGCATGCTAAAAATAAATAAAATAAATTTATTTAAAGGCAGCCAGCAGCATGCATAATTGGGCGCCCAATTTGGGTGAATAAACATGATTGTTTTTATTAAAGTGCCAGGAATAGGAAGGACAATTATTAAAAATAGAATGTTGAGGGTTGTATAAGCATGGGCTGCCATAATAAAGAAGCAATTAATTCTTTTTGCTAAGGATTGCAGCCCGGACAGTTTTGGCGCCAAGGAAAGAAGGATTTGTGCATCAGAAGGTGTTTTTAATTGCCAGTGAACTTCAAGGTTTGGCGCCTAGGGTTGGAATAGCTTGATTTATGCTATGATAATTATTTGCATTTTACTATAAGTGCGAGGTTAATTTAAAAATATTTTTGCTTGCTTTGCATGCAAGCAAAGCCTCAAATTTTAGGGTAGCAGGAGCTTCATATGCAGATTTTGGTGCCAAAATCAAGTATTCATGCTCTAGACTTCATCTTTATGCGAAATAATTGCAGTATTCATTACGGTGAAAGGGAGTTTAAATCAATGTCGGTACATTGAATATATCTTCGAATCAAGAAATTGTTAGATCTCGCAAATTGATCCGATTCTGAGGAATTTGGCGGGATTAAAAAAAAAGAACACAGAGACAAAGATTGCTCCAACCATGATGAAGCGTGATGAAAGAGAGGATCAACGAGAATCATGCATAGCTTCCGTTTTGTTGATATCGATGACACGGACCTAGGCCACGAACCCATCTCCGAAATAATTGTGAGATCCGGGGCGGAAAGACATCTCTCATGCGGGCAATAAAAAACAGTGGAATTATTCCTACATCACCATTCCCGATCAACTTAGTTGCCCGAATTTGTTATGGAGTGTGCAAGTCATATCATCCTCTCCCGAACAATCGGGGATGCTCAGGAAATATAATAATCAAATTTGTATGCACAATTTATTAATTATTGTCGAAGATTCCGACACAAACGGTGGTGATTGCAATTAGCATGTTGGATGCTAACAATGGATGGGAGAAATACAAAGCGGTTGCGTGGGCATAATGAATGCAGCAAATATATGAAGAAGCCCAGTCCCCATCAAAGTTCCCAAGGACTCTTCCGCGATCTAACTTGGTGCGGGAGGTGGATGATCTCACTAAATTGCTTTGCGAGTTAAGTGGAGAAGCCAATACTCACAACTTCCGCTCATGGATGTATGCTTTCGTGAGGACCATTGAGATCAACGAGCTGATTGATAATCAATTGGGCGAGAGATCATCGGTGACAACATTGGTGAGCAACTCCGAAGTGTGAGGCGAACATACTGACTTCAAAATGACTTCATACAGTATATGCAACACCTCGCAGTATATTTTCCAAAGCTGGATAAGCGGGCATCTTGGCGAAAGATCCTATTTTTGAGTGCTTCCCACAGTTGACAGTTCCTGAATGCCACAGAGATTACAAGGCGATCAACGATGGATTCTTCTATGAATTCATCTGCAAATTAAATAGTGATTTGAAGACCAATAGGGTAAGCAAAGAAGCTTGGGAAGTTGTATCCCAACATGGTTGTATTTTCATCCAGTTTGCAAACTTCACCTATCTCAGGGTAATCGGCTTTTCGAGAGAACCAAGTAAAGTTGTCGAGGTATCCAAGCGACAAGTGGGTCATCATGGAGTTGTGTAGACAGCTCGTGGAGATGCATGACTTACAATCAAAGCGGCACAAGTCTACGGGTTTCTTTCCAGTCACAGTGGGTTATTACAGTTTGTCGAGCATCCACAAAGCTAGAGGAGTCGAAGCTGAAATGTTTTTGAGTATGAGCATGAGTTCTTCCCAACACGGCTGAACTTTGACCCATATGGGGTAGCAAAGAAGACAATCTCCCAGGAATACTCACATGTGCCTTCGTTGGAAGACTTTTGGATGAAGTGCAGAAACGAGTATGAAGTCAGAAAGAAAGACTTGACGAGTTATTGGCGCAACAAGTGTCCGATTATGGTTTGCACACGGATACTTGCGAGATCTCGCGAGATGATGGGCATGTGATACTTGACTCTGCGATCGGATGGGGAAGACATAGAGCTGCTCTTCGAGGAAAACATTGGTGGCTGCCAGACAATTGAAGAAAGATCTTCCATGATGCAGTTAACACTTGGCTGGTTGTTGACAAAGGGGCATTGCACGGATGAAACTTTGATCAATCAAATTACGAGTAATGTTACTACGGGGACTCCAGAAAAGAAAGCACAAATGTGAAAGTAGCGAGAAGGCCGGAAAATCTTAAAGTTCACAAGAAGACTCACACGCGAGAGAAGGCCAAATCTCTGACTATCGTGTTAGTCCCGGCTTCTCGGCATCAACTCATAGCACTTCGGCATCACGAGAACCCCGAGAGAGATCTTGTTGTTCCCAGTTAAATCCGAAAGCATCATTTGTATTCTCTCCTCGACCACTCAGATCCTCACCTCTCCATGCAGAGAAGTTGAAAGCACAGATGGCGGAGTTTGAGAAAGCATTGTCTTTGGACAATTCAGAGGGTGGCACTCACAACACGGTGGCGAATTCGGATAGAACAAAATCAGAGCATGAAATGGTGGTACACTCAGTGACTTCTCACTCCCCGAGAAGCAACTTTTCATCATGGTTGGCTTTGCGGAT
The DNA here is from genome assembly GCA_018340775.1 of Taxus wallichiana var. yunnanensis. NCBI lineage: Eukaryota > Viridiplantae > Streptophyta > Pinopsida > Cupressales > Taxaceae > Taxus > Taxus wallichiana. Next base: position 60,217,370 of record CM031242.1, on the reverse strand, counting down.
AGTCCGGAAGCTAGAGAGGAGATCAACACGGAAGAACACGACTTTCAGCTGCTCTGTGTTTGGGCGGAAAAGCAGAAGACCTAAAGTTGATAAAATGACTTCTAGATTGATTATTGAGGAATCGGGACGAGAGGTTCGTTGAGTTATCAGTTCAGCGAAGGAAAGCACAAGGGAGAGCTCACGGTGCTGATATAACAAAGACCAAAGTGCGATAGGTCAAGTTACCACCGAAGGATTAAAGCAAGATACACAGACACTAATGAGCTACCGCTTTATTCCTTAAGCTTGACAAAGAGAAGGCTAAGAAATTCGGGCTTAAAAGCAAGTGTCCCAGCTATGTGAGATCATTGCTAAGGTTGCCAAACCTTCCTCTCGGCTCATTTTAGCACATGAGCGGGTGAGTAATCATCGATGCGGGAAGTAGAAGATGTAAGAGACCAAGTCAAAGCTATTGCTTAGTGGAAAGAGCAAATCATTCACCAAGCTTCAGGGCATTTTGAAAGAATACCAGCTGAATTGGAGAATATGCACAGGGCAGTATCTCAGCTAAAGGAATTGATGACACAGATAGAAGATGAGAACATAGTTGCTTGAAAGTCATCTGGATACTTTAGCTAAGATACACTCATTGCCAAAGGATGTGCTAATTGCAGAGAAGATTGTGCCTGGTGGATTGATGGAAAAGGGGAAGCAATTAGAAATTTCAGTTTCCTTCCGCGTAGAGATCCTCAAGCTCATGCTAAAAAGGATGCAGTTGCTGGAAAGTAAGATGGGAGAAGTGTCGGAGAGCATCCCAGATGAATTACCTGCTTCCCGTGAGGAATTTATTACGTTGTGCGAGAAAGAAGTCGATGCGACCACCATGTCTTTCACGATGGATTCAATTGGCAGACTCATAAAGCTTCAAGCAGATGTTGAGGGATATGGGCTTGGTTTAGGGAAGGTGAAGGCTAACACTATTGCTTTGTCCAGAGGGTTATTGTAGTTCAGAACCGAGAGAGATGCTATTGTCAAAACAGATGGGAAGATGTTGAATTACATGTTTGACAAGTATATTCAATATCAGAACAGATAGAAAGTATAGTTGTTATAGCTAGAAGATCCTCTTTCTTCTCTTCTTTCTTCTCTTATTTTCTATGTTCCCAGATGAAAATATAAGATTAAAGTTATTGGTATAAAAACCATCACTTTAAGTTATTTGGAAAGGTTCTTTAAGATAGGTGACAGAGATGTGCACAATTTTGAACTCTGATGCATGTCACTTTGAGAGAGGAGTTCTAGGAAGATGATTGTCAAATGTGCCCTTTACTACTTCTTCATGTTCTAGTTCGATTCTACGAGTTTTCCATTTGTAATTTCCCCTCTACACACTATAAGTAGAGGAAGAACTTACGGGTTAAAGGATCGGAATTTGTAATCAACATTCTTGTGTTCCATACTTTGTCTTTGAAACCCCGATAGCTTTTACAAGCAAAGGAATAGAGAGGAAATTTCCGGAGAACTTTGTGTCAACGGTGCATTTTGTTTCTTATTTCTTTCTAGATCTATTCATAAACTGTGTTATTCTAGATCTAGATCTGAAACTTTCATTTGCTTTGAATTTTGTATTTCATGATCTATTTGTTTTAATCTATGTGCATGTGATCAACTCTGTAAACTATTGATTGGGTTGCATATCTTCTCTCCTTTCTTCCCGTTTCCTATTATTTTCCTCTTCTACAGATATTTCCTTTCTCTCAGAGTTGCTTACTTGCTGCAAAACTCTCTAGTTATGGTTCATAAGCTACATAGTTAAAGTAATACCAACAGATAGATACTAGAAAATATAATTGACAAAATCTTACACGGGAGCCTCACCGGTAAATGAGGGAGATTTATCTCATGATTGCCTAGGTTTTCAGGCCATGCGAAGAAAATCTAGCCAACAATTATCAACCCCTCTGATACTTCAATTTCATTGATACACTTACTACCAATAGCATTTTCAGCTCCTACATAGTTCACACCCTTGATTGGGACAAGGATATCAGTTTTACTCTTTGTTATGACATTTCCAGTGTTGGGACATCATTATCAATCATGTACAACCGCAAGTTGGCATAATTTAGGGAATATTCCGGATGGAAGAAATTGGGAAGAGGTTTCAGTTAAAGATGATCATTAAGGCAGCACCTTGCACATGTGGGAACAGCCCATATAAGTGTTGGTGAAGAAACTCTTATGAGTCGAGGGATACATAGTATTCACATGACCAAGGAGAGTGCTGAGGTTCTGGCACTTGACAAGCATGAGGAGCAGATTGAGTTTATTAACAGCCCAAGAAAATGATGGAGAGTTGTTTGCCCTATCGATGGGGATAGCAAGAGATGGGAACAGCAGTAAGACTTCCCTCGAGGTAGTAGTAGAGGCTTTGGGTGATCATTTGGAGGCCCAAAGGTATGTTGAGCTTGTTGGCATGATATTGGTGATGAAAAGAAGGGTGGAAGAGGTTGTTGAAGTTTTCCACACTCTAAAGAGTTCTAGAAGTCGATTTGGGACCCTGGTGTTTGCAAGTAGGTACAAGGAGTTGAAGAATGGAGCTTGCATTTGCTTGAGGGCAAGAAAATTTGGGAGGGAGGACTATAATGTCCCCTTTTCTAAAATAAAAGGTATTTTTAAGCACTTAAAGTATTTATACTATTCGCTATTATATGTCGGCTAAAAGGATGAAAAAGAAAGGACTTTAGGGAATAAAGTGAAAACATAAAAAGAAACTTATATTTCTACAAGGAGGTCGGTCCTCTTTAGGGAGGATCATCCTTTTTTTTTGGCACCACCTTTAGCTATACAAAGAGGTCTCTTGGCTTGGAAAAGGATATGCTTGCTTTTGAAATTCATTTTCTTGGAGTTGGAGCACGAAACTGCTTTCTTTCTCTTGCAATTGAGGACGGAAACCCTCTTTGCACTTGATTTGAGGACAAAACCCCTCATTTCTTCATTTGGTGATCTCATACGGAGGTCACACTTGTGCTACATTCAGATTTTCCTTGGGAACACACCATTTCCAGCTCATTGTAAACCCTCTCCTAGGGTGGCAACTTACAAGGTGGAGGGTTTTGGTGATATCTAGTACATGGCACTACTTTCTTTGTTGATATTTGGATTGTTCCTAATTTATAAGGCTGATTACATTTTACGGATTGAACTTTGGGTCTTGGAATCATTATTTCCAACCATTTTTGTAAGTGGGTTCGCTGCTGTTGCAAAATTAATTATTATACTTCAACTAGGGTTCTAAAAACTCGTTCTTTGGTTTATATTTGCTCTAAAATAATTATTATTGTTCCCTACATGCTTTGGATAGTGTAAATGTGGTATTGATGGTGAATAATTGCAATTTCCCTCTTGTTGTCATAAGATTTCAGACTGTTATAGCTTGATGTTATATATTTCAATATTCTGTGGTTTGGGTTGGTGCCATTTCTCTTTTTCTTTCAACTCAACCTGAAAAGCGGCATTATAGCAACGAAAATTTTATAAAAGAAAGTGTTGGGGTCATTTGGGAGATATCTTTTGTCTATTATCTCTCTCCTTTTGGGAAACATTGAGCATTTTGCTTGTTTGTGCATTGAGGACGAAAACCCTCCATTGCATTTATCACTTGAAGACGGAAACCCTCATTGTGATCAGATTTGAGGACGAAAACCCTTAATATCTTCTTGGTGGCTTCACTTAGGGGTCACATTTGAGCGTAATTTCAGATCATCAGAGCTAGGGCACATCTATTTTCAATTTGTGTCAGTTTGTAGTTCAACTAGGGCACGTTTTCTACTTTTTCTGCTTCAAATCTGTGTTTCAAGCAAAGAAATTCAGCCAGTGGAGAGACAATCCACCAGACTTCAGTCAAGGACAGCTAGGGCACGATTTGCAACCATTTCTCGGGTTTCCTGCACACTTTTGGATTCCAGATCAGCATCCAAGGCATCAGCAGCGAACGGTATTGCTTGGGTTCAGTTTGCAGCATCTCCTTTTGGTCTCCTCTTGTCATTTGGAGCGTCTTTTGTGAGAAAATTGTTATAATCTTATGCGAGTATTTTTCTTGTTTTATGGTGTGAAAATAAATAAAAATAAATTCAGACTTTGGTTGGAAAAATTATTTTTCATCATCTACTTGTACCAAGAGGGTTTCTAGATGTTTTGGGCCTTCAGGTATTTTTGTATTGTGATTATTTGATAAATAAAGGAAGATTTCAGATTGTTGTATTTTTGTCTTACGGGTTTGCATAAAAATTAGATTTTTATATTTTGTATAAGGATTTCAAGGAAATTCCATAATTTCTTAGATCTATCCCCTACGAGACATTACATACCACGATGTCCTAAGTCCTCCAATCATGCCAAGCGGCTCCAACAGTGTCAGCCCTGTTCTGCAAGGCTATATTGCAACGTTTCCAGAAAACAAAAACAAAAACAGAGAATTTGAACAACCACGTGATGAGCAGCGTGTTTCTTGTAAGTTTGTAATGCCACAACTGGCTATTCATATTCTAAACATATATAATAATGTATTCTACTCATTTTTTTGAGATAGCGTGTTCATGTAGTTAGAGAAAATCATTGCAGTATACACCTCCCTCTCGGATCATTGTACAGAAATTTGCATAATGCAATCTGCATTTACAATTCTAGCATGGTGTCTATTTGCTGTCTATAAGCACTCTGATTATTATCAGCCTTCTACCAATCTCATACATTTTCCACATTCATAACACATTTGCATCCATTTGAGGTTGTTGTCTCTCGGGTCTCCTCCTAGGCCCCTTATCAGTGGTATAAGACCCTGCACTCCATATCAATCTCATCAGTATTAAAAATTTTATATAAATCCTTATCTGCATTTATTATGCCCACTCACATGAGGTTTGATTAGGAAGCTTGGTCTTGAAACCCATGACCCTTCTTCATAGCTTCCTTTATGATCCTAGCAGATGGCAGATAGAACTCCTTTAGAAACACCAACTTCAGAAATGTTTCAGAAAATGATAGAAGATGCTTTGTGGAGGCAACAAAATGATTTAAAGCAACATTATGCACAGAAGAAAACGAGGATCATTGATCACTTCGCTCAACTTCTTTAGCGAGTACTTCCTTCAGACCGAATACTTCAACACATCAATTGTTTCATGGTCACCATATATTTGAAGGAAAAAATACATGTAGATACATTAGATAGCTGGCTTAATCTCATTTATTCATACTACGAGGTCAATGATTTTTCCAAAGAAGAGAGAATAGCTTTTACGATTACCCATCGAGAGTTTCCTTGTTAGTTAATAAATGGTGGGAGAATTCTCGCATGCCCCATAAGAATGGTGGTTGTTGAAATATAAGGCTTATTTATTAAAGTTATATTAATATTAGTTAACTAATAAATGGTTGAAACTACTTCAACCACTTTGTAACCATCTTTCCCATAATAAAATGACAAACACAAAATGATAATGTGTGCATTCCGGTTTCTCTTCATCCGGTACATTCTATTCTTTCTCTCTACATATTCTAACATTGGTATCAAAGCGAGGCAAGCAAGGAGAAAGCAAATGGAAGAATATCAAATCAGTCCCATTAGGGCACGAAGTTTGAATTGAAGGAAATCAAAAGATTTTCATTTTGATTTTCCAAGGCAAAATACGATTCTGAGAGCAAAGTTGTGGAAGTTGCAAAGCCAAATTTGTGGAAGGGCAAGTTTTGGACAGATCATGACAAGAGTTTCAGTGAGAAAAAAACAAAGGTTCAAGGGAATATGAATAGTCACAAATCGGGAGCAAACAAAGTTGCGAAAGGGCCTACAATGAATTAAATTGATGATGAGACTTGTTAATTCCTATCCAAACCCCATTTTTGTATCATCATTTTGTATTAGACTGATGTTAGCATTTTGTAAAAGTTGTGTTCACAAACCTTGTTCATTTTCATCTTGTATAAGCTTCTTTGAATGGGTTGATATAAATTGATATATGCGCTAAAAAGTGTAAATGAGGACCTATTATAAGCCTAGCGCAGGACTCATACCAAGCCCAACGCAAGACTCGCGTTATGGAAGCGCGAGGACTCGCATAAAAGGAAGCGAAGGACTCACACATCGAAGCAAGGAACTAATTTATTCAGCACATGAGTTGCATGATGGGAGGAGCATCTAACGTGTATCATCAACCAGTCAGCATGTGACTTGTGTAATGTGTGGGATTCCTCATCAACAACAATTCGGATAGAAAACGTAGATTAAGTGTTTGGCAATGGTCTTTGAAAACAAATTGATTATCTTCTCTAACGGGAGTGAACTGACAATCACCACTATTCAAGGGATTTGAATGCATAAGTTCTAATATCTCAATTGGGCGTTGATTTAGGACTCCACTCATGAATTAGCAGGAGAAATCTAATCAAGATGCTACATGCATTTGTTATTCCAAACTTGTAACTCCCAATTATGTTGTTCTTGGGAAATATGTTAGTTAATTATTAGATAGTTATTACAAATAACAAGTCCTCTTGTAGAGGAACTGAACTTCACTTATTATAAAAGGCATTTGTATTAGAATTAGAAAGTTGTTGGTTGTTGAAAGAAAAATATTGTATTACATTATTGATTAATAAAGTGCATGGTTCTGAGTTCGATCTCACTGGTGTAATTTCAAGTCTGGAACCGGATCAGAGGGAAGGAGCAAGGGCCACTCCTCCCCAATATGAAGGGAATCATTGCATATTTGTTTAATTTTCTGTTTATTTAGCATTTGATTACTTGCAAAATTACAATACTTTCAGTATTTTAATTTGACAGATCGTTCAACATCCTTAGCTTCTTAATTTATAGATTTAGGAATCTCTGTTTTATTTTGTCAACCATTGTTTAGGTAGACAAGTTTTAGGAATAGTATTTGGTTAAATCTTGTAGTTAATGCATGCTCAAAACAATTTCAACCATTCTTTGTTGCAAACAGCCTCGGACACCACCACAGGATTGATCAATCATAATAAAAGTACAGTACAAGTATTAACGCTCGTCAATTGAGAGCTGTTAAATCGAGGGCCTACAACAATCTCTTTTTATAGTCGTGAATCCATACCTACGATTGCGGATATACATGAATACAACCACGAAACCAGACGCTCGAAAGGAAAAATACAATCGAAAAGGAAAATATACATCATGAAAAGGCGAAAATCCTATTTCCGTCATTTCCACCAATTCATAGCAAGTAAATTTGCAAGTTTCGGAGGTGAAAAAGGGCGTTTTGAAGTGCAAGTCGAAAGTTGCGAGACGAAAAGTTATATTGGTGTGAAAAACAACAAACATTCAAAATGTCGAGATTGTAATAGAAACAAAGGTTATAGCCATTGTTGAAAATCCACCGGATGCTAAAATTGATGAACTCACTAATAGAGAATGTGTATTTTAAAAAGAATCCTGACACTTTGAAGACATGAAGGAATCCAAAGTAGGTGAAACTCGGCATGGATACCAGTCGAATAATTCGAGAATTTGTGAATCTCGGGAATTTACCCTTACAAGGGTCATGAGACAACTTGATGGAGCACTATGGGAGTAGCTCAGTATGGATGGTTGTCCAACAAGTCGGGAGTTTGGGGAGGTGAAATCTGGGAACTCGGGAATTCAGCTCAGGAATTACACATTTACAAGGGTCAAGGAGGCAGCTTGATGGAGTTCTACCTGGTCAAAGCATTGTTTTCAAAAGGGAAAGTTTTTGAAAAATGTGTAGTCTTGTTTGGTTCTGTTATTTTAATCTTCCATCAGTATATTTTATAGAGTAAGCCTTAAGAGGGGGTGTTAAAATATAAGGCTTATTTATTAATGTTATATTAATATTAGTTAAGCGTTAACTAATAAATAGTTGAAACTACTTCAAACCCTTTATAACCATCTTTCACATAATAAAATGAAGGACACACAATGATAATGTGTGCATTCCGGTTTCTCTTCATCCATTCTTTGTATATTTTATTCTTTCTCGCTCCACATATTCTAACGGTGACTTGACATTTGTAGAAATTTGAAATGGTTTTTAGAAGCCCGAAAAGAACTATTACCTTGTTGGAAACTATAATGACCACTACATTAAGTTTTCCCAACTTTATCAAGATCATGATCAATTTATTCAAGAATGCACTAACATTTTTCATGCTTTGGTTTCCAAGTTGAATTTCCAAGAAACATAGTAAAATTTCATTTTGAAGTATAGGTCAGGCTTGAGACTGAGTACATCCCGAAAAACATGGGTTTCCTACAACTCTTCTTTAGGAGAAGCCTACAGATTTTCCTACATGTTTGAAGCAAAGTCTAAGAAAGAATATTCTAAATCTTGGGACAAGTCACAATCCGAGAATTCCATATCTAGAGCCAAACAGAAGTTAAAGCAAGGAAAAGTACCTCCACGTCATTCCTAAAAGAAGACTACACCATCGATGCTCAAACTAGGCAATCCAAGACTAGAAAGTGGTGCAATGTACACAATTCCAGCAACCACTCAACAAATGAATGTTCTACTAGGAAAGTGTTGCTTGCATAGATGGAAGCATAAAATCCTACCCCAGTGGCACCGGCGAAGGGTAAGCAAATCATGAACTCAAAGCCTAGAGCTATGGTAGGTACCACCAACATTGCCTTATATTCCAATCTGGTCAAGAAGAAGCACAAATGTCATGTCCCTTTTTGGAGGCTGATTTAAAGACCTTAACCCATTCTCTCCCCATGGGTCTAAGGAGAAAAGCAAGGGGAGATCTGAATTATATTTTTATTGTTGTTTAGATAGTTGTTTTCATTTACTATCATTTATCCTATTGGAAGCCTTGCGCTCCAATAAAAGAACTTAAGTAGTTTAGTAATAAAGGTATTATGAGCATGTAGGCTCCAAATACCCTTTGAATATTTAAAAGCACTTACTTAAGGGGTCGGCCATCATTTCTCATGTTAATAAGCACTCCTTATGGCTATTTAAGGAGGTTGCTTGGGCATTATGTTATTATGTTTTTGGAGATTATTCTTATCTTGGTGAAAGTTGGCTAGTGTAGCCCTTTTACTCTCTCTCTCAAGGACGAAACCCCTTGGGTTGAGGATCTCATCCAAGGACGAAAACCCTTGGTTGGGAAACTTGTGAAGGACAAAACCCTTCATGAGGTTTTTGGTGTGCAAGCTGATTTGAGAAGTAATAAAATATCTTTTTCTTGCATGTGTGGTATCTTTGGTGCAATATTGTATTTGTTTAAGGTGGAGCAACCTACCTTGGAGTGGAATTTGGGTATGTGTGATGCAATTTTGATAAATCTGAAATTATTCTCTTGTTCCTTATATTTTCTAAGGCCAAGATTCCGAGTTTGGTGAATTTAGGAGGTGATCTACTATTTTCTCAAGCTTGATGATGTTCGCTGGTTAGGGTTTCATAATTAATTATTTCCACATCCAATTCTGATTTTTAACAGCTGCAAATGATTGCTAAGGGTTTTCTAATAATTTTGGCATAAGTTTGGAAGGATTTTTGCAAGGTTTAACCCCTTTTTGAAGGGTTGTTTTCACCTAGGGAAGTCGCTGCCCTAGGAAGGGTTTGAAGTTCAGTTTTGCAGGGTTATAACAGCAGTGCTATAAATCTGATTTGTGATCTTTTGCCATTTCCCGAGTCTCCCAAAAAGGGACATTACAACAAACTTGCTCAATTCTCATATTTGGGTCAATGGACAACCTATACACTTCATTGTTGACATTAGTAATCGGAAGAATCAGATTTTGCCAAAAGCGGTTCGAAGATTGAATTTTCGATGACACCTCACCCACAACCATACACCATTGGATGATTTAGCTCAGATTTTGATAAGTGTGTCACTCATTAGTGACCTAGTGCACAAAATTAGGCCTTTTCAAGATGCACTCCTATCTAATGTAGCAATGTTAAAAACGTATGTGATGTTTTTCATGGACAAATTCGCTGCTTGAAAACACACACAAGTTTGCAAGAATTTGCTCAAATTCGCTGCTTGAAAACACACGGAGTTCTTCACAAGGTAGGGTAAAAATGAACTTACCCCGACGCCTTTTTATAGATTTTCAAATTTTTACCGCATTAAATGCTCGCCACCAACCACATGTACGACAGCTTTAAATCTGTTTTTTCCTACTTTTTCGTGTTTTTCCGCAGCTTTCTTCCGCGTGCTACATTCGTAATTCTGCACGCTTACTACTTTCCGAGACCACAAACCTCCTCGTGCACGCTTCTCTGCGCCGTAGTACATAAACCTTTGCACCATATACCAAGTAGTTCATCATGCCACTACCTACCTCGCATTACACTTTATGCGATCCCTTTTCTACGCGTGGTCTTCATCTTGACCATTTTCCTTATTACCATCATCCTTCTCATTTCCTATGATACCTTTTTCCTCTCTTTCATGCTTGCTGCTTTGTTGGCTAGATTTTCTACATAGCTGAAAACCTAGGCAGTCATGAGATAAATCTCCCTCATTTACCGGTGAGGCTCCCGTGTAAGATTTGTCAATTAAATATGCTAGTATCTATTTGTGGGTATTACTTTAACCATGCAGCTCATGAACCATAGTTGTATAGTTTTGCAGCAAGTAAGCAACTGTTAAAGAAAGGAAATATCTGATGAAGAAGAAAATAGCAAAAAACAAGAAAGAAAGAGGGAAGATGTGCAACCCAATCAATAGATTACAGAGTTGATTGCATGCACATAGATAGAACAAATAGATATTAACATACAAAATTATAAGCAAAGGGAACTTTCAGATCTAGATCTAGAATAACGCAAAGTTTATGAATAGATCTAAGACAGAAAGTTAGAAACAAAATGCACCGTTGACACAAAGTTCTCCGGAAATATGCTCCTTTCTATTCCTCTGCTTCAAATAGCTATCAGGGGTTTCAGCACAAAGTCTGGAACACAAGAATGTTGCTTACAATTTTGATCATTAACCCGAAGGTTCTTCCTCTACTTATAGAATGTAGAAGGGAAATTACAAATGGGAAACTTAACTGAACTAGAACATAAACAAGAAGTAAAGATAACATCTGGACAATCATCTTCCTTTAATTCCTCTCTAAGTGACATGCATCAGAGTTCTAGTCAAAATTATGCACATCTGTCACTTAACTTATAGAATCGTTCCACACAACTTAAAGTAATGGTTTTCAAACCAATAACTTTAAAGTTTTACAATTACATCCGGGAACATAGAAATAGAAGAAGAAAGATCTGCCACTGTAACATCTACATCTTCTTTTTGCTTTGATACTGAATATACTTGTCGAACATGTAATTCAACAACTTCCCATCTGTTTTAGCCACAGACTTCTTTTTTTGTCCTGAATTGTAGCAAGCCTTCGTTCAAAACCTCGATGCACGCTTCCACATCCTTCAAGCTAGGCCCGAACTTCTTAATGTCTGACTGCAGCGTTACCAACTTGCTGATGGAATCCATCATGAAAGGCCTAACAGCTCCATCAATCCTCTCTTGCACCATCAAAAGAGATCCTTCCAGGGAATCAGGCACTTTGTTAGGAATGGTCCTTTTGTATGAAGAAACGTTCCCGACCACTTCCTCATTGGTGAAAGCAATGACATTGTCTGATAGTGATGATGCCATACTCTCAGCGCCCGCATTCTTTTCAGCATGATTCTAAAGATCTCCAAGCGGAAAGAAACTGCAAACTCAAGTTGCTTCCCCTTTTCAACTGATCCATCGGGCACAATTCGTTCTGCAGTCAAAACCTCCTCGAGCTAATGGAGCACGAAGTCCCTCCTCAATGAAGGTGAGGCTGCCTTTATTGAAAACCAAAACTGTATTTACATCTATACATTCAAAATTGTATGTGGGGGTGTTTTGGAACATCAATGGAAAGAAAAGTGAATGAGGAGATGGAATGGAATGAAGGAAAGGAGTGAAATGGAATGAAATGAAAGAACATGCAAGAGTTAGGTAAACACAGAGCCTAATATTGCATGAAGAAGAAAGATGAATAACTAACACAAATAAAATGGAGTTTGAGTTAGCCAAACAAGAACGTGTAAAAGGGAACACACATGAGCAAGTAGATAATCAGAGCTTGATCATTGTGAACTAGAACAACCATTAATAACGTTGACAATAAGATCAAAGATAATATTTGCATGCAAGATTCAAACACCTAACATCTAATGAACATAAGAACATCAAATGTTACAAGAGACAATGAATGAGACACAAAGTTCGTATTTCATTAACTCCAAAATGTTTTCACAAAAGAACACAAAGTTTCTTCCTGAAACAAAGCTTGCACACAAAAGTATTTTCTTCTCCTCTCTCAAAGTCACCCTTTACAAATGAGCCCCTCACTTCCTTTTATAACCCAAAAGTTGGTTACAAAGTAGTTAGGGTTTTACATGATCATTAAATAAGGCACTTAAGTGACCTTTGACTTTTTCAACAACTTTATTAAAGACAACCCAAAAATAGAAATTACTTAAAATATCCATAGTTTCCCGAAAACAAATAACAACACCTTTTAAAATATACAATAATAACCAGTGCCTTATCCATTGAAATGGGGTCCGCCTATCTCAAGCGTATGAGAAATGGACTCTCCCACTTCGTTAGATACCAAGAAAATCAACTCCCTGAACCGGTGAAATTAGGATCTGCCGCTTTTGCCAGTTGAAAGGATCTAAACCTTCCCAAAGTTTCAAACATCTTTTCTTCTTCTGGAGGTTCACTTGGTCGAAGAATAGCCTCACAAAATACCTGCAATTCAAGAATTCTACTTGGCATATCATTTAAATTAACAATTTTGGATTGAGCGTTCTCAAATAAGTTCTTTAATTTGATGCACCGCTCCATTGAAACTGACGAGAAATTGTTGGCGGGAGTGTACATGTCCTTAAACAATTGTGAAAATTGCTCTTCCACCTGCTCCGATGAACACCTTTGATTATGCTCATTTACGAGGTTACAAGGAATCTCAACCATGAATTCTTGAATCAAGGAGAGTGAAGTGAAGGCTTCATTGCACATGCTTTCATAATGGATCATAGAATCCTCGAGAAGCGTTTTTCTTGATTTGAGATGCAGACACCAAAGAAAACGTGTCCCTCGATGTTCAAATTCGAGAATTCCTTCAATAGCTAAAACTGAAGATTCCATACTTGTCATCTCCTGTAAACTGGGCAATATCTCATCCAAATTTGATATAGTAGAAACAAAAGTTTCTTTGAAAGAAAGAATTGGATCAAGATACATGCTTGACATCTTCATGAAGCTTAACCGCGGTCTTGATCGTCCCCTGGCCTAAAACGAGAATCTCTGAAAGCCAAGTTTTAGTGACATGGCCCAATGTGTTTATTTCTTTTGACAAATTGAGAGTATCTTCATCTGGGCAGCCACTGCATCAGTATGGGGAAAGTGGATGATATGGGATTTATCAAATGTTGAACATATTCCACCAATTGATTCTTTTCGGCCTTGAGCTGAGAGTTTTGAGACTTGTATTTCTCAAGTCTCTTTAGCACGATATCAATTGAATCTCGAGCCATCGCCATGTCACTTTCTAATGTAGATCTTCCAAGTCCAAGTCTGGAAACTTCATAGTCGGCAGGTGTCATAGCATCGCGCTCTTTATCAACTTGTGGAATGGCAAGGTCTGCAAATTTGTTTCCATCATTATCCACCATTATTCGAGAAAGCACCTTAGGCTTCTTAGGAATGGCGTCATTCGAAAGTTTGAAAAGGGCATCAAAATCAATGTCAATTGGCTTGACAACTCTCTTCCTTTTCTTCACTTGAAATCAACCCAGGAAGGAGTATCATTCACTATTTCAGCATACAAAATCCTAGAGCTCGAATCAATATTCTCATTATTCTCGACATCATGAGATCTTCTTGAATCCTATCTACGACCTCGATTTGAGGAGAAACAACCTCAATATCCACTTCCTGATTATTCGGGAGATTTTGGGAAATCCCTTCATGAACTACATGCTCCGAAGTGTTTGATATTTGAATTACCTGCACCTTTGAGTGGATGCTTGTTTGAAGCATGGCTGAGGATCATTTGCTACTAGCTTCTGAGCACTATTAACGATGTGGGTAGAAGAATCTCTACTCGAGGTAGAAAATCCGGACACACGCTCTCTTCCTTCTTCGGGGTTAGGATCTTTAGATCTTTCTCCTTGTGACACGTTACTTGGCGAAGTGGATTTTGGCAACCACTCCTTTCTTGCTTGTTGTGTATGATTGGATGGTAATGAGGTTGATCGAGAAGAGACTTTGGTCGAATGGAGGCCCCCTCGTATTGGCAATTTTTGTGATCCCGAAACATGATCTGGAATTGATTGCAATTTGGCAAGTTCTCTGTCATACCAAGATATGCTTCTTTCAATAATTGGTTGGTTCTTGCCATCAAGAGAAAATTCATCTCTTTTGGTCCAGTCGATTCGAGGCAATGGGGTAAAAGCAACTGCATCATATGAGGGATCGATGACATCCTCATCATCATTTATGAATGAATCGGGAGGGCTCTTGATGCGGAAGGCCTTGATCTGAGCAAGTGTTAGGCGAGAGTACTCCCGTCTTCTTACCTCATGTTCATCCGAACAAGCAGCCCAGAAATCTTCCATGGTAGGATTATGTTGGTACTTTGCTCCCAGAATCTTTTGCATATATCCATTGATATCAAACTGGGCTCTCTTCACATATGGATGGATGGTTATGAGAGCGAACTCTTTTTCCATGAGTTGTGCACTGAAAAGATTTGGACATTGGTATTCCCCGATTTGGATTGGGAAATGAATTCCTGAACGGTGCTTGTCACTAAGAAGGCAATGAACTTGGAATAATTGTCGCGCCAGCTCCATTAATGCCCATCTGTCACTGACGTACTTAGGAAGTTTCCACGGGGTACCAGTAAAACCACTCACGCGAATGTAGGAAAAAGATGAAAATTGAATAAACCAGGTTCCCCATTGGGAAATGACACTCATGGCTTCTTTAGAAAACCTTTCCTCAGTATTCCGATTCAGGTTCGGATCACGCGGAAGGTGAATGCATCGTTGACTCTTCTAAAATGGTGAGAACTATTTTTGAAACTGAGTTGAGGGTAATAATGAAAAACACTATTTGACGGCCCCATGACTCCTCTCGTTTCAAGTCCCGAAAATAGCTTTCTTCTTGCTACCGCATAAGTCAAATATGATGTCATGTAGAAGCATCCAGTCATCTTAACTTCTATCAATTGTTTGTGAAGGGTGTTACTGATGATGGTGGCCCAATCCACAAACTCTTTCTTGGCTAGGATGATACAGATAAACTGATACATCCATGGGTGGAAAATCCTAGCAGAAGGTAGACCGAAAACTTCGACTTAGGAGAGTAATCATGTCCCGATTTCTTCCACGAACTCAACGCGGTACAGTTCTTTGGGAAGCCTGTCAATTCGAGGTCTCTTGGTTACTAACCAGTTGTTATTAACCATCTTGCTCCATCTCAGGGGTTCTTCATCCCAAAATTCTTGTGTTGACTGGCGAGTGATATCCGCATTCTCGGGAAAGTCGGGTATGCCGAGCAATTCCTCAATGTGCTCTGGTGTGATTAAGAGGAAAGGCTCGCGATTATCTTTAAAAATTCCTCGTCTCTCAGGATCATAATGCTCCGCTGTAAGCAATAACCAATTCCGGACACTGCACCGAGACAGGAAATGTTGTTGCTTGGGGTAGACCACTATGGTAAAGTCTATCTGAGAAAATGGTTTTGCCTTCAGTTTTCACCCGCTCGCAGAATTGTTGCACATTGATGTGACCTAGATTTGTATCAGTGATGTTGTCATATGCTGACTTAATGGAACTAGGAGGGATAATTCCTTGAAATTCATACTTCAGGGCGGATTTGTTTGATTTCTCCACTTGGCTTCCTCGATCTCCCTGCAGATTTGTTAGATTTTTCGGCCATTATGAATTTCACAAAAGAATGACTCAAGCACGCAAAACAATGCAAGCGGGGTCGGGTCTCAGTCTCCGAAAAACCCCGTCGATGCAAGAGAAATATGTTCCGTTTTAATTTATTATTATTATTATTTAAAAACAATAATAATAATAAATAATAATCCCGGTTACAAAAATTATTATTATTCACTTTATTTTATTTTTTAAAAAAAAGTCGAGCAATTCTGGGTTACAATTTTTATAAAGCAGCAATATGAGTTCGATATAGAGCTCGGATCAGTTTGAGATGAAACTCGACGTTGGAGGCAATAAAAATATCTCGTTTTGATTCTCTTCACGTTTTTGATCATGCATGATCTCTCCCTTACATCGATGTTTTTGCATGTAACATGAACTGAAATCCTCGAACTTGAAGATAACTTCAGTCTCTGTGAATTCCCTGTGGCAATCTTCTCTGGAAAATGCGTTGGAATTGAAGGTCTTTTTTTTAAAAAATTTTTAATCTGCCTTTCTTATCTTCCTTTCCTCTTCAACCTCTGCGCATGTCCTTTTTTGTCCTCCACGTGGCCTTTTCTTCTTATTTTTTTTTTCCAAACTGCCTTTCTCCTTTTCCACGTGGTCTTCTACTTTCTCCTACAGCTGCGTGGTCTTGATCATTCTTTGGTAGAATGCATTTGGAATTCTTTGTGTGAATTCCTTTTTTTTTTTTTTTGGCATGAGCTTTTTGGATGTGTATTCCTTTCTTTCCTTTTGCTTGGATGAATGCTGGTGATTTCTTTTTGGATTGTGGCTTTTTTCTTTTTCTTTTTTGTGGTCTTTTTTTTTTTTGATTTTTGATTGTTCCTTTTTGGGTAATGATCTTTTTGTATTTTTACTTTCACCTTCGTGGGACTCTGGACAAGTGCGTGGAGCTTAGATTTTGATGGGTGCGTGGTGATTCCTTCTTGGCACGTGGTCTTTGGTTTTGGATTTGCTCAAACTTCTTGTTGTCTTTTTCTCCCCAAGGCGTGGTGTATTTCTTCTTTTTTTCTTGGCTTATTTTTCCTTTCTATGGTGGAAAGCTTCTTCTTCTCCTCTTTGGCCAATGCGTGGAATTTGAAAACTGTCCCCTCCTCTGCTATTTTGGACTGTCCTCTTCTTCTTCCTCACTTGATGCGTGGAAGCTTTTCTTTTTTTTTTTGGACTATATTCTAACCGATTCTCTTGCCTGTGTGGGAGCTTGTTTGACAGGTGCGTGGGATTTGGTTTTGGCCTGCTACCTGCCTTGCATGCACAACTGATGTATCTTCCTTCACAATGGAGTGGAAACTTGTTTTATTAACTGTTTTTTCTATCTTTGCCAATGCGTGGACCTTCTAGCTTGGGCCTGTGTTGTCCCAAAACGTGGGTTCTAAAACTGTTCCTTTATGCTGCTCCCCTCCAGGCGTTGGAAAAACTGTTCCTTCTTTACTTCTTTGCTTTTTTTTCCTTTCCTGATGCACATGGGAAATTCTGCCTTCTCCTGCTGTCCCTTCCTACTGCGTGCGTGGAAAACAGTCTTCTTTGGTGGAATTTGCTTTCAATTTTGCTGTATTCTCAGGCGTGGATTTCTCTGTAATACAAAAACCTTCTTACTTGGCGTTCGCAGTATTGTGGGATGTGATAAAATATTATGTCCTTCAGAAGAAATAAGAAGCAATCGGAAAGCTTCGCACGACTCTTTCCAACGAGTTTGACGGAGGAAGTTATGAGGATTAATCCAACTTCCTCTCTTCCCGGGTAGTGGAATTAATCGTGCGGGGGAAATGGGGAAAGCAACGGCCAATTGCCAACGGGAATGGCAAAGTGGGTTGGCAATCTCCATTCAATTTCCCCATGTGGGAAATTGGGAGATTTCTTGCCCGTTAGCCAATCCATGATTTGGCAATTGGTGGAGAAAATCCCACAAGCGGGAAATTAAAATAAGATTGCCAGGAAAGGGGAAATCCGGGTTCGGGAAGCCAAATTGGCATTCCCGACAGTTGGAAGCATAAGCTTACTTCCCGGAATAAAATAAAAATTTGTCGAATGAATTTTTCAATTAATATTTATTTAATTAAATACTCCCAAGTTATTTAAAAATTAATTTTATCAAACAAAGAGCAATTAATTAATTAAATATTAATTAATTAATTTTAATGTATTTTAATGCGATTTAAAGCGATTGAAAGCGGAGAGGAGTCTCATAAACCACAAAAGGAACACTTTTGAAAAATTTCGAAGACCATTTTTAAAATTATCACAAAAAGGAGATGGTCGTGCATGATCCTTGAGGGATAAACCACATGCAAAGTAACACTTTTGAAAAATTCAATCAAAATTTCCATTTATTGTCCAAAGACAAAGCTCTTTCAAATTCTGTCATCTGCAACTTCAGCATTTCTTCAGGAAGAGGTGCAGATCGGAGTGGCTGAGGAGAAAACACAAATGTTGCCGGATTCAACGGAGGAACGGCAATATCCTGCTGAGGTGCAAAAGTTGGTGAAGTACTTGACGTTGGAGAAGTCGGAACTAGCACCATAGCCATAGAAGTGACCTTTTCCCTCGAATGAGACTTCTTGTGCACTTTAAGCTTTTCAGGCCTCTTCTTTGCTTTCTCCCTCATGCTTCCTTTTGATGGAATCTCCTGTGTTGAGGTTGCCTGTGATCTGATTCATCAAAGCTTCATCAAGGCAATACCCCTTTGTCAGCAACCAGTTCGAAGTGTTGACCAGAACAGCGGCAGACCTCTCCTCGATCGTGTGGCAGCCACCAATGTTCTCCTGAAGTGCAGCTCTATCCCCTCCCATCTGATGGTATGTGTCAAGTAACACAGGCCCATCGTCTATAAGATCTACAGGTATCCGTGCTAATCCATAATCAAACACTTGTCGCGTTGATAACCTGCTGAAGTCTTTCTTCCTAACTTCGTACTCGCTTCTGCACTTCATCCAAAAATCTTCTAACGAAGGCACATGCGTGTATTCCTGGGAGATTGTCTTTCTTGCTACCCCATATGGATCGAAGTTCAGCCGTGCTAGGAAGAACTCATGCTCATACTCAGAGAACATCTCCGCTTCAATTCCTCTGGCTCTGTGAATGCTCTGCAGCTTGTAATAGCCCACTGTGATCGGAAAGAAGCCTGTAGACTTGTGCCGTTTCGACTGTAGGTCATGCATCTCCACGAGCTGTCTGCATAATTCCATGACGATCAATCTGTCGCTTGGATATCTGGGTAGTTTGACTGGTTCCCCTGAAAAGCCGGTTGCCCTGATGTATGTGAAGTCGAAACTAGATGAAGATACAACCATGCTTTGGGATACAACTTCCCAAGCTTCCTTGCTTACCCTGTTGGTCTTCAAATCACCGTTCGACTGTAAATGAATCCATAGAAGAATCCATCGTTGACCACCTTGTAATCTTTATTGCATTCAGGCACAATAAGCTGCGGATAGCACTCAAAAATAGGATCCTTTGAGAGTACACCCCATCTATCCAGCTTGGAGAAGATACCCTGCGAGGCTACTGCATATACCAAATATGAAGTCATCTTGAAGCTGTAAGTCCGCCTCACACTCCGGAGCTGCTCACCGATGTTGTCACTGATGATCTCCGACCAATTGATTATAGAATCTACTTTGTTGATCTCAATGGTCCTGATGAAGGCATACATCCATGAGCGGAAGTTGTGAGTGTTAGCTTCGCCATTTATCCTGCATAGCAATTTGGTAATGTCATCCACCTCCTGCACCAGATTGGATCGTGGAAGAGTCCTCGGGAACTTTGATGGAGATCTGGGCTTCTTCATATACTTGTTGTTCATTATGCCCACACAGTCGACTTTATGCTTCTCCCATCTGCTACATACATTGCCAAAGTCCGGCATAGTAGTCACCAAATTCATCGTGTTGGAATCTTCAGACAATAATTGATAAACTGTGCGTCCAGCTGGATTATTGTCTTCCCCACAACATCCCGATTGATCTGGATAGTGGATGGTACGACCTTACACACTCCATGACGAATTCGACAACTAAGCTGTGAATGGAAATGTTGAAGCTTGAATGATTTCGCTCTTTCGACGCCCGACATAAATATTTTCAATTTCACCTGGGCACCTGTACCAATATGCAGATAATTAACCAAGCTTAAAACAAGCTCCTCCAATCCTAGGTGCAAACCTTGAAGCATTCCGATGAAAAACACTTCTTTATGCAAAAACCTCCTTTTGGGCGCCAAAACTGTCTGACTGCACTCCTCTGCTAAAAGAATTAATTACTTCTTTACTATGGCAGCCCATGCTTATATAACTCTTAGCATTCTATATTTAATAATTGCCTCTCCTATTCCTGGCAATTAATTAAATAAATAACATGCTTATTCCTTCAATTTGGGCGCCTAAATTTGCATGCTCATGGCTGCCATTAAATAAATTAATTTAATTTATTTTTAGCCTTCTACCTTCAGTCTTCTTTGACCTCTTATCATGCATTGACTTTCCATCATCCTGGCGCCAAAATTAGGAATAAAAACTATTAATAAATGCTTCAAAAAGCATTATTTATTCACCAAATGGGGCGCACTTTTTAGCATGCTTCAAGGCTGCATTAAATAAATTAATTTAATTTATTTTTAGCCTTCTACCTTCAGTCTTCTTTGACCTCTTATCATGCATTGACTTTCCATCATCCCTGGGCGCCAAAATTAGGAAGGAAGACTATTAATAAATGCAATTAAAGTTATTCTTTAATTCCAAAAGGGGTCGCACTTTTTGAATAAGGCTGATTTCTATATTTAAAAGTCATCTTTGATGGGATTATTCACCCTGCATGGCAGCTCCAAAAATCCCTTCATCCACTTAAGTTGTTTGACTTCCATAATGGGAATTTTTACCCTGCAAGGCAGGTAAGAAATTCCCATCAATGCCTTAAGTGATTTTTCTTTATTTCATAATGAGAATTTTCACCCTGCAAGGCAGGTAAGAAATTCCCGCCTGTCTGTTGTCTCTAATTTTCCCATCATAACTTAAGTGACTTTGCCTTCATAGGAAAAATTACCCTGCAAGGCAGGTACAAAAATCCCACCCGCTGCTGCGACCAAAAATCCCACTGCAGCTTTAATCCATCCATTCCCAAAAATGCGACTTGTCCAAAAGAGGCCTTTTTGTGCATGACTTCTTTTAAAGAGAAGTTGACTTCCTGAAGCTGATTCCTTCTGGCATAGCAGCCGTAGATGATCTCCAAATACTCCAGGCAAGAAAACAGACTTGGTGAAGGAATTGACCTAGGGGAATTTCACAGAGAAAAAAAAAAAAAAACAAAAAACGTTGCCAAAAGTCACAGACAAAGCCCAAGATCCATTCCTGATGAAAACCCTACTGGTATATGTGAATATTGACATGCAAAACTTCAACAGGGCTAAACCGGAGCACAATTTACTTCAAACGGGCTCAAAATAATTAAATAAAATTTTCCCACAGACAAAACTTGGAAAGGGATAAAACAATTTTCGGCATTTGGGTATTTGTCGAAATTGGTTCCTATGATTCACTGGGAATATCTTGACGCAATACAAGCATCTTCTGGCATTAAAACACAAAACGAACCCATTATTTTAAAAGTACGAAATTTTTTACATGGGGTAGTCTTAGATTTCAAGGTGAAATGCTGGGACACCACACACACTCCACAACCGACACACCATCCTTCTATCATTGCAGAACACTACTCGATTCAAGGCACCAACAAGGTCTCTTTCGCGCACTTGTATCAGACGTTCACCCCACTAAAATTATGTGCGGTCCTCTGCACATGAACTCAATAGATAGTAATCAACTTCCTACACGCAAAGTGTTTATTACAACAAAACAAAGAAGCAAAATAACAAAACATAGAAACAACTGAAAGAAACACATGAAAGGGAAATCTAATCTAAGTGGCAATATTGCCTTATTACAAACACCAAGAAGCTTTATTTATAATAGGGCTTCAACCTACTCCCATTGAAGTAACCGGGCAACATAGTGTCATCCAACGCTTACAATTGACATGCGCCTGATTCAAGTATCTTGGTTACTACAAAAGTCCCAACCAATGCACCTTCAACTTTCCCGGTGGCGCAAAAACTTGGAGTCATAGAGAAGGACCATCTTGCCAACTGACAAATGTCTTGTTCTTAATGTGCCTATCATGCCATGCTTTTTGTCTTGCCTTCTCGGTCTTCTGCTCCAACGCGCAATGGTGCACTTCTCATCTAACTTCATTAGTTTTTCAATGCGCTCCTCCAATGACTTGCTCATCATCTAGTCCACCTCTGCACTAATACGCAAGGATGGTAACATGAATTCAATTGGTAGTACCTTTCTTGCCAAACACCAATTGATTGGTTTGGCCTTATTCAATCTTTTATAAGTAGTCCTGTAAGCCCAAAGTACAACTGACACTTTATCATCCCAATCTTTTCTTCCAACATCACAAATTTTTGTCAATGTTTGTCCTAAGATTTTGTTGAAAGCTTCTGCAGTACCATTAGCTTAAGGGTGATAAGGAGTAGTTTTATGGTGTGCTACCATAAACTTTGCCAATAAATTATGATTGTCTCATTTAAGAAATGAGTTCCTCTATCACTTGTCAAGCTTAATGGACAGCCATACCTGCTAATAATATTTTCCCATAAGAACCTTGTTGTTGTAAATACATGTATAATCCTTTGTAGGTGCAGCTTTTCCCACCTTGTTAGATAATATGTGCAAGTAATAATGTAGCGCACGCCAGATCCTATGCACGGGTGGTGCAATAGGTCCTACAAAGTCAATAGCCCACTTCTCAAAAGGTTTTGCACTTGCAATAGGTCTAAGTGGCATCTCATCTCTATGTCCAAGTTTTCCAAGGTGCTAACAATGATCACATGCTTTTACATACTCCTTGGTATCCTTGTACAATGTCTCCCACAAATTTCAACCATAAGGATCTTGCATGTAGTCACATCACCTGCATAATGTCCTCCCGCTTATTCCACCATGAGCCTCCTCCATAATGGTGTGGCACTCATGCTCAAGTACACAATGACGCAAGATCTCATCTCTTCCCATTTTATACAAGTCTCCTCCAATTAGCTAATAAGGCGCAGCTCGAATAGCAAGTTGTTTTTTCTCCAATGTCTTCATTCCCTCTAGTGCCATTCCACTACACAAAAACACAACTATGTCTTCTAAATATGTGGGCGCACGGTTCTATCTAAATAACTACACATCAGGCATAGTATCTTCAATGCTGCTGCGCGTCCTCACCTAAATTTATTCTTGATAGATGGTCAAGCCCTGAATTGCTCTTTCCTGGCTTGACAACAACTGTGAAGTCAAACTCCTGAAATAGAAGTATCCACTGCGGATGCGCCCTTACAAAACAAGCTTGTTGACTAAGTACTTCAATGACATATGATCTGTATATAAAATAAATGGAGTAGCCAACAAGTACTGCCTAAATTTGTGAAGCGCGTAAATCATGGACAAGGCTTCGTGCTCCGTTGTTTTATAATTCTACTCCGCAGTGTCAACTTCCTACTTGCAAAGCAAATAGGATGATCTACAATCCCTTCTCTGGTTGCGCCAACACTGCGCCAATTTCCATGCTAGAGGCATCAACATGTACATGAAAAGGCTTGTCCCATGAAGGAAAGTGCAAAATAGGTGCAGTAGTTAACCTTTCCTTCAAAGTCTCAAACGCCTATGTGTTGTATGCATCACCCCAATAAAATTTTCCCTTAGCTTTAAGTAACTCTTCCAGGGCACGGCAATCTTTGCATATCCCTTGATAAATTTCTGTAATAACCAGTATGTCCCAAAATCCACACACTTCACTCTGATTGGTAGGTTCTTCCAAACCCAAAATCACAACTATCTTGGCTAGGTCTACCAATAATCCTTCTTTACAAATGATGTGCCCAAGTAAAGTGCCAAAAGGTGTAGCAAAGATACACTTTTAATGTTAAGAGAGATGATTAATTATCTGTACCTCTCAAACATGAGCCTCAAATTATCATAGTGATCCTTGACTAAGCCATACACCATCCAATCATCCAAATACACTTGCAAGAACTTGTGAATAAAATCCTAAAATGCTTGCACAACAATGCATGAGAATACTGTTGGCACATTTTTCAATCCAAAGGGCATAATTGTATATGCAAAACTTCCCCACTCAGTAGTGAAAGTGGTCTTCTTTGGTCTTCTTTCATGATGTGCACCTGATGATAGCTCCTAAAAACCCATCTGTAAAGAATATATCTTGTGCCCAATTACTCCTTCCAAAATTTCCTTAGTAAAAGGGTGGGAAAAGGGATCTATAACACATGAAGCATTCAACTCTCTATAGTCCACACATCCTTGATCCTCCCATCCTTCTTGATACTGATAACCATGGGGCTAACCCACTCGGACTCTTCAATTGGCTCAATTATTCCAGACTTGAGCATCTTATCAATTTCTTCTTTCACCTTCACACGCAGTTAGGATTCATCCTATAAGGCCTCTTCCTAACCGGCATGCACCTTCTTTCAACTTTATCTTCATCTCACCTAAAAGGATGCACACCTTTTAATTCATGGTAACCTCTTGGAAAGAGATCCTAAAAGTCACACAAAATCGATGATCTTGGCTACTTCTTGTTCTGACCAAGTAATCCCCAATGATTGCTTCCTTAGGCTCATCCTCTGTGCCAATATTCACCTTCTTTGTTTTCATGGGGCATGGTATGTGCCTTCTCATCTGAAATCCATGACCTCATGTGCACCCTTTGTGTGGCTAACATCCAAATGGTCTACTTCCTCATCATCAATCATGTACACTAGCTTTCCTTTCTCTTTCTCTTTCCAGGCGACCCATATGTACTTTTTGTCTCCTCCTCAAGATCAAGGCACGCCTCAAATCACATTCACTAAACAACTCTAGCATGAGCTCTTCTTCCTCTTCGCGTTATCCCCCAATGTGATGCGCTTCATGATTTACAATGCTTCATGGACTAGAGGCTTAGTAGAAAAGTAATCAAAAGTTTGAATCATACCTGCAGTCATCTCTTTCCAATTTGTAGTCTCCCTTTTTAGCTCAGCATGGACATACCATAGCACACACATCATCCACGCAGTGTGGAGTAGAACTTATGTACCCATAAGGATGGCGGTAAAGCCTCTTGGCCTTGCACCCATAGTCTCTCACAAGTATGGACATGATGTGAAGCCAAAGTCTTACCATGAAATTCACAAATGTGCGTAGGTACATTGCTCTGAGTAAACTTGGTGGAAAAGGTGATTCTCACTTCTCACCATTCCAAAAGGTTATCTCTATGTGTAGCCCACCAAGTAGCGTTGTTATCCCATGCATAAGGTATAGACCAACATGTTTCTTCTATCTCCTTCATTCGACCACTTGAGTCTCCATGGCGCACAAGAATGTATCGGGCTTCCCTTCACTAGTATATCTTGGTACCTGAGCCGAGCCTAAACGCCTCACCATGTGCGGCTTTGATCATCCTTGTGACTCACCCTTTAACTTCATGCTCGACCATCTCATACGTTCCATGAGCCCAATTATCACAAGCAACACTAGTAGTGTCACTTACAAAATGCATGTCTTCCCACTAAAGTACACCTTCCTTTGATGGTTCTACATTCTTTGGATCGCACGTATGCATCTTTGCATAAATTCATTAAGCTCTTCTTCACTCAAAGGCTCAACATAAGGCTCCACCTTCTTATCATACAAGGTATGATCACGCACTCATCTTTGTTCTCAAAACTGATGTATCTCTTTTAAAGCGCAATCAACATTGTTTGCATAACACTAGGGCCATCCAAGTAATGTTGGAAAGTTTTTTTCTTTGGAAGCTCTAATACCTCAAAGTCTCCAGTAAACTTGGCTCCTGAATGATAATGGATGCATCCTTTAGTACCCCAATAGGCATAGCCTTAGTTTTGTTTTCCATATATAACACATTTGAAGATGGCCTATGCAATGTAGGTCTCCCCATTTGATTCCATGCTTCAAAGTCATGATTTACTCAACACCTGTATCTATCAAAATATTGCTTACTAACCACCATCAATCACGCACTCAAGTGTGATCTCTTTATCAAATTCATGATCATGAGGTGGTAGATTTGCATGAAGTATCTTCCTCTCACGCTCAACTCTAGCACACGGTACCTTTTCTCGAAGCCATTCCCTAGTAGAGGAATGATATTCTCCTAAACAACATCTTACACACCTCTTTCAAATCATCCATCCTTCTCGGGAGCTCAACATTCTTCGCACATTCTCTCTCTCACGCGCTTTTCCTTTAAGCATTATATTTCACCTTGTAGTTCTCTAATGACTCCCATAGTCTCTTGGTAGACTTCCTTCGATGCACCGCATCTGGATACTTAGCATGTATCACTTCCTCCCTCGTGATGAGCGGCTTGGCCTTCAGAGGCTCACGCGCGCATGTGCCTCGGCACACGTTGTAACCAACATGGGTTGTAATTTTAGATCAGTCATCTTCTTAGGCATCCATTGATCAAGCATTCATGCAAGTTGCACCTTGATCATCCCCGCACCCTTGTCCTTATTTTTTTTTTTACTCATGTGCTCATATAGGTCCGGGCAATCCTCTAACTTATGTTGTTTCCCACACCATGAGCAAGTTGTATTCGAGGACAATCTCGTTGATAATGATCAGGGACCCACAAGTGTAACAAGTTCCTCGAGCGAACCTACCTCTACCACCACCACCACCATGACCTCAACCACGATATCCTCCTCGAAAGCCTCCATTTCTATTATCTCCATTGTTGTGCCCTTCATTATGTTGTCCTTCCTGCTCTTTTGATCCGTTTTCCACACTAGTCTGCAACGCACTCCTATTTCAATGGCTTCGTGGATGTGATCAATCAATCTACAATCAGTTGTGTCATGGGTATGGGCATGATAAATATTACAATACATGGACACATTCTTCTAAATCACGCACTTCAAAAGAGGACAATTTCGAACATCATGGTCCAAGTGGCAAACTTCACAATCTAGTAACAACACGCGAATAGACTTGCGTGGACAACTATCCTTAGTATGTCCCTCAACCTCACAATCAGTGCACCATATACCACTGCATGTCTCGCATGTGCTTGAGTTAGCGAAAGCTTCTCTAACTTTTTTGCATGGCTGTGATCTGCACCTCTAAGAATGGGCTCACTCTAGTATCAACACTTCCAACCACCTCAACACGCAGTGGCTTCTAAGGCCTCGCGCGGATCCACATATGTCTTATGAGAGAGTGCTCTTTGAAATGGAGTCAACAATCCTCCAACGAACCACTTGTGCATGCTTGACTAGATGAATATCATAAGACAACTTAGACAACAGAGTCTTAAAACAGTGTCATACTCCCTCACGCTTTCAAACAAACCCTGCTTGATATCCTTGAGCGCGCTTATGCTCTCTTTGTTCAAATTTCATTATGTGAAACTCATCCAAAAACGTGGTGCGCAAAGCATTATAGTTCACCACAGTCTAATGTGGATCATATTTCCGATACCAACTATGCGCACGCCCTTGCCTAATGTAGTTGCAAATTGACTTGCCTTTCTATCTCGAAGGCTATAATCCCCTTCACACGCCATAGTAGTTCACACTTATGCACATGCTCTGTTGCATCCTCTATTCCTCTATACTCTGGTAAATGAAGAGACATCTCAAAGAAGACTTGAGGTGTCGGTTACATTGGTTGCTTAAGGTGGTGGTTGATTCGGTGGTGATTGTTGTGGATATGGACCCCGTCCACCGATCTAGAACCAGAACTTCCACCAGTATTGTTTCCTCCAGGTGGTGACTTTGATCCTCCCGAACCTCTCGTGCCCCTACTACGGGTCAGTGGTCTAGTCGATGAAACTTCCTTGTGTCCCACTTGTAGTACTAAAATGGACACCAATGGTCTACGTGGTCGCAAATTACTACTTCGAGGTACTTCCAATGGTCTGCACGTCAACACTCTGTCTTACGACGACGCGCTTGAAAAAAATCTTGCATATGTACTCCCAAACAATGACATCAATTGTGTTGCCATGGGCATGCTACTAACTTGATTCCCTTCAAATTCAATGCAAAGTGATATCTACGCATCTCCACTTGCTTACTGCACTAGCTTGTTTCTCAATGACTACCTCTAGATCTGGAACACCATGCGCAAGGGCTAGGTGGCTAGGTGGGATCAAATGCGTGCCCACAATCCTCATTCTTTCCTCTAACATGCTCTCATCCGAAGCCGAAGGGGATTCTCTACTACACTTGCCCAAAGTTGGGAGAGCTTGATGTGTGCGGCTCCTCGTCTTCCATGAGAGCTTCAAAACCTTCATGATCCATCATCCTCCTCAACTCTAGTGCCTCCTCAATCTCCCTGCGCACGTACCATGTCCCTCTCTCGCACTTCATTAAACTTGATCCGTCTTTCCTCTCTCTGTCTTTCTACCGCCAGTCCACCATCCTTCTCCACACTTGCTCTTGCCCTGCACCCGATGGGAGTTTAGCTAGCCATGGGAGGCACTCTAAATCCAATTCTATAATCAAAATCTTGATCGATAAAGGTATAGTGCGCAAGTAAGATCCTCAGGGCTCGCGCACGAACCAAAACTCGACCTCTTAACACAAATACGTAGAAATAGCGTACTTGATGTATATTTGTGCAACACTAGCCCGCCAACGGTCTACAACTCTAGTCCACTCCTAGTGTCCCTAGATTTCACCTTGAAATTTGGAACTACCCCTTTTAAAAAAAAAAAAAAAATCGTTCTTTTCAAAGTAACGGTCGTTTTGTGTTTTTATTGCATGCGATTGTTTCCATTGCCTTAAGGTATTCCCAGAGAATCATATGAGCCAATGTCAACGAATGCCATAGTTACCATGTTCGAAAAGTTCGGGTTGTTCGGATAGGGAAAAAAGTTCAGAAGTTCATAATTTTGTAAAAATTCGGTTCGGTTCGGTTTGGTTCGAAAAAATTATAAATTTTTTAAAAATATAAAATATGAATAATTACCAAAAAAATTATAAAAACTAAAATACTTATTAATAATATACTAAAAGTTAAACCTAAAATAATTAAATTTATGTAACTAGTTACTAAAGTAACTTAAACATTCGGTAATAAATTCAAGTAATTTATGTAACTAGTTATTATTAAGTATTAATCTCTACATATTGCTATTAAATTATTAATATGTCTCTAAATAATAAGAAGTTGCTTGGTCCAAAAAGGTGCAAAAATGGATTTTATGAAAATAAGAAAAATATTGCCATCAATGCGTAGAGCTCGAGAAAATATACACTTTTAGAGAAAATGGCACCTGAAACGGAGCCACAGAATGAAAGTTATGGCACATGCAAGTTTTTGTTGCTACATCTTCCTAGACCCTTTCCAAAAATGGCAAAAACTTTCTGTCCTTGTGTTTTCTTCACCAAAAATCCAAAAAAGGAAAGAAATGCCAAAAAAGGAAAGAATTTTTTTAGACCCAGAACCCTAAACGAATCTACCGAACAAGTTCGGTTTTCCCTGAAAATTCGTTCCGAACCGAATTTGGCCTGTGTTTGTACGAACATGGTAACTATGACAAATACCCAGATGTTGAAACTCATTTTATCCCTCCGCCAGGTTTTGTCTGCTAGAATTTTATTTAATTATTTATTAAATAAATAAAGTTCTGTTTAAAATAAATTGTGTTGCAATTGAACCCTGCTAAAGATTTGCACGCCAGTATTCTCGCCTCTTAGTAGAGTATTCACCAGGATGAGTTTTTACTAACCAATTATTCGACAAAGCAATTGTCTTGCAACTTCTGGCAACGTTTTTCGTTTTATTTATTTCTTTTGTGTTTGTTTTCGGTTTTCTCCGCATCTGTTAAATTCCTCTTGATCCGTTTGTTCGTTTTGTATAGCTTTGTTTATTTGCTTGGAAGTTCTGGAAGTCATTCATGGCCTCAAACAATGGAAGAAATTGATCATGGAGTGCTAACTTCTGACAAAAAGGAAGAATTTAAGCAAAATAAGCTTCTCCCATGCAAGTCGCACTTTTTGGAATGATGGCTTTAAGCTGCCAGTGGGAATTTTGGTAGTGGCAGGCAGGTGGGAATTTTATGCCCGCTGGCAGGGTAAAAATTCCCATGATGAAGTCAAGTCACTTAAGCTGCCAATGGGAATTTTGGAGGTGGCAAGCAGGTGGGAATTTTGTGCCTGTCTAGCAGGTTGTTTTCCCATTATGAAGGATAAATCACTTAAAGTACCAATGGGAATTTTAGAGTTGTCTAGCAGGTAAGAATTCCCATCAAGGAAGTTTATTCACCCATGCAAGTCACATTTTTGAGAAAGAAGCTCTATTGCATGCAAGTCGCACTTTTTGGAAGGAAGGATTTAAGCTGCCAATGGGAATTTTGGTAGTGGCAGGCAAGTGGGAATTTTATGCCTGCCTAGTAGGTTGTTTTTTCCCATCACTAAAGACAAATCACTTAAGTGAAGGATGGGATTTTTGGAGCTGCCTAGCAGGGTAAAAATTCCCATTACTTTGACTTCTTATTTTTAGCACACCCTCTAGCCAAAAAGTGTGACCCATCTTGGCATGATTATATGCATTAAATGATATTTATTATTATTATTTCTAGCTAAGTTTGGTGCCATAAATAGGAGGAAAGTCAAAGCAACTTGATGAGCTAAAGAGAAGGCAAAGATGCATGCTAAAAATAAATAAAAGAATTTCATAAAAAACAAGCAGAAGCATGCAAACTTGGGCGCCCAAATTGAGAGAAAGAACATGGCTTATTATTAATAAATTGCCAAAAATAGGAGAAAGCAATTATTAAAAATAGCATGCAGTTAGCTATATAAGCATGGGATGCCATAAGGAAGAGATAATTAATTCTTTTTGATGGAGCTTGCTTGTCTAGAGGATTTTGGCGCCAAAAGGAGTATTTTGCATTAAAGAGTATTTTCCATTGCCGGGAAGCTTCCAGTTTTGGCGCCTAGGGTTGGAGAAGCTTTATTTTTATTATTCCAAGCATCTGCATGTTGGTATAAGTGCCCAGGTGAATTAAATAATATTATTAGCTTGCTTAGCATGCAAGCAAGGTCTCAAATTTTAGGGCAGCAGGCTTTATAAGCAGATTTTGGTGATAAAAATTGAGTATTCATGCCATGGACTCCATATTTGTCTGAATCAATTGCAGGTATTCATCACAGGTGCTCATATTGGTGAAAAGAAGTCAAAATCAATGCCAGATACATTGAATATATCTTCTGAATCAGAAGAAATTGCAGGATCTGCACAAATTGATCCAATTACAAGGGATTCTGGCAAAAATAAAAGAAAAAGAACTCTTCAGACAAAGATTATTCCAGGCATGATGAAGCATGATGAAAGAGAAGGGTCAGCAAAATCATGCATGACTTCCAAGCTTACCGAAATCAATGATACAGACATGGGCCTTGAACCTATCACTGATTTGATTGACAGATCCAAGGCCATTGGTAGATCATCTCTTATGCGGGCAATAAAAAGCAACGGGATTATTCAAGCTTCAGTGTTTCCAGTCACAGCTCAATTGCCTGAGTTTGTTTTGGAGTGTGCAAGGTCTTATCATCCTCTTTCTAGGATAGTCCAAAATGCTGCAGGGAAGACAATAATCAGGTTGGATGCACAATTTATTAATTATTGCCTTAAGCTTCCGGCATATTTTCCTTCTTCTTCCCTTCTCTCTCTTATTCTTATTTTCTTGGACAAAATTGCAAAACAAAAGTAATTGGTTAAAAGCCATTACTTTTAGTTATCTGAAAAGGTCCTTAATTGAAAATAGGTGGCAGACGTGCAAAGCTTTGATTTAGTCTTCAGATGCATGTCATGTAGAGAGAAATTTCAGGGAAAAGACTGTCAGTTGTTTTCTTTATAGCTTTCACATGTGTCAAGTTTAGTTATTGCTTTCCTACTTGTAATTTCCTTCTATACACTATAAATAGAAGAAGAACCTACGGGTTAGAGGATCTTAATCGAATTTGTAATCGTATTCTTGAGTTCCAGATTTTGTGCTAAAACCCTTAATATCTTTTCTGAAAGCTGAGGAATTGAATAGAGGCAGATTTCCGGAGAACTTTGTGTCAACGGTGCATTGGCTTCTTACTTCTGTGTAGATCTTTCGATAAACTTTGCATTATCTAAGATTTAGATTAGAAGCTTTCCTTTCCTTTGATTACAGTATTGTGAGATCTATTTGTTTTATCTCATGTATAAGACCAACTCTGTAAACTATTGGTTGGATTACACATCTTGTTGGCTAGATTTTACTGCATAGCACAAAACTTAGGCGGTCATGAGATAAATCTCCCTCATTTACCAGTGAGGCTCCCGTGTCAGATTTGTCAATTTATAATATGCTAATATCTAAATGGGGTTTTACTTTAACTGTTCAACTCATGAACCATAGTTATGCGATTAAAGCAATGTGATTGTTTAAAGAAAGGAAATATTTATAGAAGAAGGAAAGGGAATTATATAAACACGAGGGGAAGATGTGCATCCCAATCAATAGATAGCGAGTTGATTGCATGCACATAGAAGAAACCAATAGATATAAACACACGAATTCTAAGAAAAGGTAGCTCTAGATCTAGATCTAAAATAACACAAAGTTTACTAAAGATCTAAGATATAAAAGCTAGAAACAAAATACACCGTGACACAAAGTTCTCCGAAAATCTGCTCTGTATAATCTTTTGCGTCAAGTGGCTTTCAGGGTTTCAGCACAAAGTTTGGAACACAAGGTCATGCTGCTTACAAATTCTGATTATTAACCCAAAGGTTCTTCCTCTACTTATAGAATGTAGAGGGGCAATTACAAGTTGGAAGTTTTTAGTTGAACTAGCACATGTGGAAGTCGGAAAGGAAACAACCGGCAATCTCCTTCCGGAATTCTTCTTTGCATGACATGCATGATTTGCGAACTAAAAATAAAACCTTCTATTTTGCACGTCTGCCACCTATCTCCAAGTAGTTGACTTCTTCAAGTAATGGCTTTTAAACCAATCACTTAAGTTGTATAATTTAATTGATCGCTCAATTATTTTGTCGGAGGAAATAAGAGAAAGAAGAAGAAAGAGGAAAGTTGCAGTCTTGTCCTTTTTCATATTCTGCATGCAACTGATTCTTTTGCCCTTGATTCTCACCATGCTAGATCTGGAAGCGTCCTGGAAGCGGTGGATCTCGGAAGCAAGTGTGACTGTGATTTGCTTGCAGTGTTGTTCTTGACATGTCTTCTCTCTTATCCTTGAAGCTTTTTGCAGACTCTTCTCCGATACATGCATCGGTCTGCATATGCAATGTCCGTAAATAACTCATCATTTTTATTTTTAATTGCATG
Source organism: Taxus wallichiana var. yunnanensis (assembly GCA_018340775.1). Taxonomy (NCBI): domain Eukaryota; kingdom Viridiplantae; phylum Streptophyta; class Pinopsida; order Cupressales; family Taxaceae; genus Taxus; species Taxus wallichiana. Next base: position 60,183,976 of record CM031242.1, on the reverse strand, counting down.
AGCAATTAAAAATCTGAAAGCACTTCGGGTGAATGCAACTTCAATGAAGGCTTAACCGGAAGATTAGAAGCACATGCACAAGATCTGGAAGAAATTTTCCATGCATGCGACCGACTTCTACACGGGCTGCATCAGAAACAAGAGGATGAAGCCTTTGTGTGGAAGCTTTTGCAATTATGAGATCTAGGATCGGATCTGGGCCTATTGACTTCAACAAATCTAGAATGATTCATTGAGCTTTCTCTTTCATCCCGCTTTGCCATGGCTGGAGCAATCTTTGTCTGAACAATTCTTTTTCTTCTTACTCGTGGAATTCTTCAAAACTGGTGCAGATCTGGATAATTCTTCAGATTCGGAGGATATATTCAATGTATTGGACATTGATTTAAGCTCCTTTTCTTTTGTAAAGCACCTGTAATGAATTCCTGCAATTAATTCAGACAAAGATGGCAACCGGACCATGAACAGTGGATTTTAATCATAAAAATCTGCATAATTCAAGCCTGCTGCCCCAAAAATTGATGTTTTATTTGCATGCAAAGCAAGCATGAATTTTACCAACTTCACCTGAGCACCTGTATCACTTATGCAAACAATTATCCAGACACAAATCAACCTCCTTCAACCTGTGCGCCAATTCTAGAAGCTTTCAGCATTAATTTCACCTTCTTCTGAGCAAAAATCCTCTTCAAATGGGGCACACTTTTCCTCTGGGTTGCACTTCTCTGCCTGTGAATTAATTAATTCATCCTTATGGCAGCCCCTGCTTATATAATCCTTATGATTCTATAATTAATTAATGTCTTTCCTATTACTGGCAATTAATTAATTAATTAATAAGCTTCACTCTTCAAATGGGGCGCCTATTTTGTGCATGCTTATGGCTGCCATTAAATAAAATAAATTTATTTAATTTTAGACTTCTGCTTCCACTTAACTCAAGCCTCACAGTATGCTTTGACCTTAGCCACTGAAAATAGGAATTAATTTAATCATTTAATACTTTAAAAAGTATTATCTCTCTCCCAAAAGGGGCGCACTTTTTGACATAAAGGGGCTGCCATTAAATAAATTAATTTATTTAATTTTAGAACAATCTATTTTCAACCACCTTTTGTCCTTTTCCTTTGTTGACTTTTCCACAAGCCTAGGCGCCTATTATTGGGTGAATAAATATCAACAAATATTTATTTAATGCATTTATTATTCACCCAAGGTGGGTCGCACTTTTTGGAATAAAGAATTTCTATTTTAAAATTCAGATGTCGATAGGATTATTTACCTATGAAGGCAGCCCTGAAAATCCCATGATTCACTTAAATCGTTTGACTTTCATAATGGGATTATTTACCCTGCAAGGCAGGCAATAAAATCCCATGATTCACTTAAGTGATTTTTCTTTTATTCCACAATGGGAATTTTTACCTGCAAGGCAGGTAAGTAAGAAATTCCCTTTGCCTGCTCTTTGCCTCTAATTTTCCCATTGTGACTTAAGTGACGTTGCTTCCATGGGAAAAAGTACCCTGTTAGGCAGGTACAAAAATCCCACCTGCCTGTTACGACCAAAATCCCATGATCCACTTCAAACCTCTTTTTCCAAAAATGCGGCCAACCTAAAAGAGGCTTTTTGGTGCACGACTTCGTCTTTTCCCAGTGAACTAGACCTCCGATGGCGACTTCCTTCTGGCATAACGTGCGTATATGATCTCCAACTACTCCAGGCCAAGAATCAGGCCAAACCGGCAAAGGAATTGATCTAGAGAAATTTCACAGAAAACGAAACGGAAAACACAAAAACACAAAACGTTGCCAAAAGTCACAAATAAAGTGCAGAACTCATTCCTAGTTAAAACCCTACTGGTATATAGGAATAATGATATGTATGATCACAACAGAGTTAAATCGGAGTGCAAATTGCCTCAAACGGGGCTCAAAATAATTAAATACAAATTTCCCATGCAGACAAATCCTGACGACAGAATATAACAATTTTGGGCATCTAGGTATTTGGCGAAAATGGCTAATATGGCTCTTTGGGAATATCTTGACGCAATACAAGAACTTTCTAGCAATAAAAACACAAAACGACCCATTATTTTAAAAGTACGAAAAAAATTCGGATAGGGTAGTCACAGATTTTAGGATGAAATCTGGGGACACCACATCTTCTTCTTCTTTTTCCATATTCAACTATTCCCCTTCCGCAAATATTTCTTTACAAACCTACTTATTTCTTTTCTAGAATTGCTTAGCTATGGTTCATGAGCTTCGCAGTTAAAGTAAAACCCACAGATAGATATTAGAAAACATAATTGACAAAAATCTTACATGGGAGCCTCACCGGTAAATGAGGGAGATTTATCTCATGACTGCCTAGGTTTTAGCTATGCATAAAATCTAGCCAACAACTACACATCTGCATCAAAAAGAGTCTGGTAATCCTCTTGCATGTCCAAAGTCTCGGTCTAGGACCCCAACGTTTCCCTAATGCATAAGCACATGACCACTGTATGCATACTACTTTGGAAAGAAGCTAAAGAACATTTCATAGAGCTCATGATAAAGATTATCTTCCACCCACTGTCGTGCATTGAAATTAGGTCCAAGCACTATACCTCTGTGCAAACTTATCTTGACCATCTTCTACCCAACTTTCAATGCTCTCTAAAGTTAATCGATATGCCATTTGTATAGAACATCCTGGCAGACAGTTTGAAAAGAGATTCTAGCAACGGAACCAAAATGTAGCCTTTTATTTCACTTAAATGTTATGTGCGTTGGCACTTCATTCAATGTAATCAATGCTCACCCGAAGCACGTGCATGCATATCGTCCCTCCTTTGTGTTTGTTTGTCAAGATGTTAAGCATGCATATTCATGATGATATTTAACCAAGTACTCATTCAATTATACTAAACCATTGCATACATTCAATTGGAAACACACATAATAAGGAAACATGACAGATCAAACAATTACCAATAACAATTGCACCATGTAATCACCATATTCATGCATGTCAATGATCATAATTCATCCACAATTATCCATTAAACTCAAAAACAACTACACAACAAGAAGTTACATACAACGCAAAGTACAAAGTCATGCGCGCAGATACATACAATGCAGAAAGATAACCCTAACATACAGAACATGATCCATAACCCTTCCTAAGCCAAGTATTTATAGGGGTGGGGACTTGCCCTTCACCACCCATGCACTTCCTAAAGATAGGCGTGCTCAAAATAGCCATGCGTACTTACATGCATGCTTTACAAAACATTTGCTAATAATAGATTGCCTAATAATATTTTGCTTTAATCCTATTAATAGCTAAACTCATGCATGTGCCTTCTCCAAAAATAGCCAATACTTGCTCGCCAAGGTAGCCTTATTTTATCCCTTACATGGTGAACACTCCAAGTCTATTTTTAGCTTGATCCCGAAAAATGGCTAAGTCCTCAATTAATGTGCCTTGTAAGCGCAGTCCCAAATCCCGCCCACCTTGTTCCTCATACGCCCGCTACTTCGCTTCCATGCGTGTGTGCATTCCTACCTATTCTGATACTTAGTCATTTTCTCATCCCAACATCCTTCCCTGTGATTTTATTCGTAGAGTTCTTAGCTAAAAACCAAAAGAGATCAAAATAGAATGGACCAAGAAGGAGACAGCAAGGAGGAAAAGGAGCAGAAAAGAGAGTGAAGTGAACAAAAGTATCAAGAAGGACAAGAGTAGGCTGACAAGGGACTAAAAGGAAGAGAAAGTTTTCTTGACAAATGTGATCAAATCAAAGGTGGAAATAAGGGAAGAAGGTAATAGTTTGAATGGAAGCAAGTCAAATACGAGAATACACTTGGGAGAGCAAAAAGAAAGAAAGAAAGATCGTATGCCAAGAAAGAATGGAATCGGAGACCATAACTCTAATTAAGGAATTTGAATTTGAGTTTGAAATAGAAATAAATCAAGAAACGCTGAACAGTTTAACCTAGAGTGAAATACAAATCACCCAGAGAGACTTTTAGTTGGGAGAAATTGTGCTCCAATTGGGAATCAAAGGCCAATCAACGAGAACCTTCAGACCAACCACGAAAGAAGGCTAGAAATCACCATAGTTACCGGGTTCGAAAATCCGATTAAATTTGTAAGGGCAAAAAATCCGAAAATTCGGAGTTCTCGAAAAAAAAAATACGAAAAAAATCCGGTTCGAATATATATACTTATATTATTAAATATTTATATTATTGTATACTTATATTATTATATATAGACAAATCATACAAAAAAGCATCCATCTACCATAATCATCATCATCATAAAAACATAAAATTAAAGTTTGTAGAATTGAGAAATCCAAAAGACGGACGGCAAGGGGACGGCTAATAAAAAATATATAAAAATATATATAATTTATTAATTTTACAAATATAACATGAATAATTCAATAAACTAAGACTTAAAATTGAAAGTTTGAAGATTTTATAGTGTATATTGTACAATTAACTATAAATTTATAATAATGTACAATATATACAAAACGAATTAAATTAAATTTATAGTGTATGTTATAGATTGTGTAAAATTAAATAATGTATTTTATATAAATGTATATAATGTACAAAGATATCTTGTATAAGTTGTATATACTATAGTTGGAATACTCGCATAGTTGTATTTTTAATTACTAATCTATCTACAAGCGATCAAAGCTCATGATTCTTTCAAAAGATTGCAAGAAGTTGCTTGGTCCAAAAAGGTGCAAAAATGGATTTTATGAAAATAAGAAAAATATTGCCATCAATGCGTAGAGCTCAAGAAAATATACACTTTTAGAGAAAACAGCACCTAAAACGGAGCCACATAATGAAAGTTATGGCACATGCAAGTTTTTGCTACTACATCTTCCCGGACCCTTTCCAAAAATGGCAAAACTATTTCGTGCTTGCGATTTCTTCACCAAAAATCCAAAAAAGGAAAGAAATGCCAAAAACGGAAAAAAGCGAAAAAACGATTCCAAGCATAAGAAAACAGTGGAAAAAACACGGAAACTAAAAACGATTCGAGCAGGGAGGGGAACGTCCCATCCCTTACGTTTAGGGTTTTTTGTTTTTTGTGCAAAAATGTGCCCGAACCGAACCGGATTTATTTGGTTACTTTAAAAAATGCGGTTCGAACCGGATTTTATACAAATCCGGTCATACACAGTAACAATGGAAATCACATCGAGGAGGAGCAGCCAGGGTCGTTCATAATAAAAAGGAGCCCCAATACATAATGGACTTAAAGGGTAGGAAGATTTCAGTAGATGAAGATATTAGCGTCCAGATTGAAGAGGAAATCCCTACGATTTTTGTTCCTAACCAGGTGGTGGACCAGCTCAGTGAAGAGTATTTTGACAAGGCCCTAATCTACAAGTTCACTGAAGCAAGGCCACGTATGGAATCTCTAAAACAATGGATGGGAGCTAAATGGAGAATATATAATTCCTAACAAAAAGTTTTTCTAAGTAACTGCTAATGTTTTGGCATGAGGATCCCTTCCCATTGGTTCACCTCAAGATCAACGGCAGCCAATATGACAAGTGCAGCTAAGCTGGAAAGAGACCCCAATGGTGGACTGCAAACAGAACACGTATCAGCTAATTGCCCCCAATTCAAGTCAAAGATAAGGCAAGGAGCAAAGGCATCGACTATCGTCTAAACTTGTGTTGTTGCGTGCCATCAGATTACAAACTAAAGAGTCAAAGCTGTGGACAGAACAATCATTATGCAAATAACCAGGTGCAGGAGAAATTCATACTACCGGAAGACTGTTGTACAAAACAGAGCTGACATTTCGGCACAACCATGCTTGTTCAATAAGCCATTAGAATAAAGGGGGATAAAGAGCCACCTAAAAGATCTTCAAGATACAAAGAACCTGTACATAGTCAAATCTGTACTTATTTTGTACCATAGTAATTGAATTTAAAAATACTTTGAGCCTACCCTACTACTCCACCCTCTGGTCCCGTCCAATTACTCCACAAGATGGAGCTCACCTTCTTGTGTTCGTCTTGCTGAATATGCTAGTTGATATTATTGCATGCATGTCAATCAGTTCAGTGTTCATGAGGTGAAAAGTTTTATGCTTCAGCCACTTCTTGGTGCATCACTTCCATTTTATTTTAATTTTTTCTCCTTTTCCTCTGCTAAGTTTACTTCCTACACTTGGAATAGGTAGGTTAGAATTATTTCTTACATTTAGGTATCGTGCAGCATTAGGTAGGTTAGGCACTAGGTAGGAACATAACCGGCTGTCTCTGGATGTTCTTTGTGAAGTGGCAGTCCCACACTGTGCAAAGATCCCATGTTATGCTGGATTTGCAGGCACATAAAAATCAGACAAATCCAAGCATTAATAGTAGCCTTCCAAAGGGCCAAAGATGAAGATAAGGTTGACTGAGGGCCCTTGATTCTTCAAACCCATTGGCTTATATCTAAGGCATTGGACCCCATTTTTAATCCAGAGATGAAAGGAAGAACTGATTAAGGTGGCTCCATTGTGGGTTTGTTTATAAAGGCTGATGCCAAAATATTGGCATGTAGGCATCCGCCAAAGCACTGAAAGAAAAATCGGTAAGTTCAATTCCCTCTATGAAGAAACTAAAAATAAGGAATTACTCACTTATCTTGGCTAGTCTGGCTAAGCCTATCCTAGAAGCTGTAAGAATATCCTCTGTCATTGGAGTTTGGTGGCAGAATTTGGACTACGAATACTTTCCTTTCAGACGCTATAATTGCAACTTGAACATATTGAGAAAAACTACCCTCATAAAAGCAAGACTGAAGCCAAACCTTTGAGAAAGAAAAACATACAACTGATGAGAAATCTCAGCCCAAGATGGTAACCAAATACCATTTCAAAAGCGAGGAAGCAGAATTCAAGTGGAGAAACCATGATCAATTTTTGTAACTGGAAAATATGTTCAAGAGATAGGGGTGATTAAAATAGGGAAAAGCAAGAAACCCCAACGAGAGCCCCTAAAAGAGGAAAAAGAGATAAGTGGAATCCGTTCTTTATAATCAGATCCTCCCAATGGGGAAGTGTAATGTCCTATTTTTTCCACTAGTGACCAATTGAAGACCTTGGGCTCATCTCCACTTCTTGTGGACTTTAAGGGAGGATTCTAGGGAAGTAAATTGATGCTATAATTGTAATTTTCCATTGTGGGACTTTATAATTCGTTGTGAAAAGGGAAATTCCCAATTATTAGAATTATAAAGTAGTTGGTTGCATTTAATGCAAAGTGCCAACTCAAAAATAGAATTAAAAGGTACTTAATGAGGTCGTCCTAGTATGAGGGGGGGAAAGTAATGATAAATTAGAATTTTCATTAATTCTTATCCCTCATCCAGGTCGTCCCACTTTAGGAAAGAGATAAAGTGGATATAAAAGCACATTGAGGTGCCATTAAGGGGCTATCACCTATCATTTGCATAATTTGTATTTGGATTTGGAAGCTTATGCTCCACTCCTCCTTACATAGAGGATGAAACCCCTCTTGGAATCCTATTGAGGACGCAAACCCTCAATAGTCCACACTAAGGACAAAAACCCTTAGGTGTGAGTTGGTGGCTTCACTCCGGAGCTACACTTGAGCTTCAACTTCAGATTCTCTGAGCAGCAAGGTTCTACATCAGTGCTAGGGCACATATCTTCACTTTGGTAATTTTTGGAATGGTTTTCAACTTCATCTACTCATTCAGAGATTTCAGGATCAATTTTGAGAGGTTTTCCATAGTTGGAAAATTATGATATTGGTTTCATTTGATTGCTGGTTTTTTTATGGTCATTTTGAGTATTCATTTGTGTGGAGATTCCTTGTATTCCAGGAGTTATTAAATTCACAAGTTTCAGCTGTTTTCGTGCCATAGTAAATTCCAGAATTCTGAGTTTGATGATTTGATCACATTTTCTGACTTCTAAAATCAAGGGCAATCCAAGGAATCACTTCTAAGATTTCATTGGTTTTGAGGCTCACTTAACCCTAGAACAGCTCGCCCCCTTTTGGGAAAAATAATATTTAATTCAGATTTTTATTGTGTGCCAAGGGTTTGATAATATTTGCACTTTCAGTTGGTGGCCGCAAAGGGGTTTAGTTAGTGTTCCCAATTGGCCTCGGAAGGGGACATTACAGGAAGACTAACAATCCGGATCAAAGGCAATAGGAGTAGTCAAAACTGCCCCAACATCAGCCAGCTCTGAAAAATTACGTGAAGACTAGTTTGTTTGACTGGTATTAGAAAAAGAATGAAACAAGATGCAAACCAATATCAGAGCGAAACCTATATTCTGGATTATAGTAAAATAAACGAACAAGTAGGAAAAGAAAATCTACATCCAAAAGATGAAAAGATGTCAGGACCAAAGGTGACTCAGAAAGATCTATGCCTTGTGGAAGAAGTCCAAGAAAAGCTTCATAGATACCCACAAGAATTATGGGATTCCCGGATGTGTTGTCTCAACCTACAACAAGGCCATTAGTCACAAAATGAAGAAAGCGAAAAAGAGAAAAGATACAGAAGGATACCCAGACAAATCTAGACAATGGTCAGCAACACAAAATTACGGATCTGATTTCAAGTGGAATGGAAAGGCCTTCCACCAAGGAGCAAAAAAACTCTTTAGTTAGAATGTCAGTGGCTGAAATGCCTCTGAAAAATGCCACCTTATTAGGCACCTTATTGGGGAGAAGAAACATGACCTCCTCTTGATCCAAGAAACAAAATTCAATATTGATCAGTATGATTCTAATGCCGGCAGTGGGATCAGCAGCAGGTCTAGCAATTCTCTGAAGCCCCCAACATGCTCTTGCAAGTTTATCTCCAAACCAAAACTACTTTATCAATGTGAATGCCAAAGAGATAAAGGGAAAGTCACACTTCCTTCTATCCTACATCTACAGTCCCATCAAATTAGAAGAGGAAAAAAAGTGTTGGAAGGAGCTCAGCCTGCTCAAAGAAGGCACAGAAGGAATGAATTGGTTCTTGGAGGAGACTTCGGAGCTCCTCCCAAATTTAGCAGACCATGATTGACTTCAATGATTTTTTCCAGAAAGAAGCCCTGATTGATTTTGATCCCTACGGCTATGGGACGTGTTTCACCTGGAACAATACAGGGCTTGGGGATCAATTTATTTTAGATAGACAAGACAAATTTCCAGTAAATTCTGATTAGTTCACGAAAAAACAAATTTTTACTCAAGTTGGAACAGATCATTGACCCATATCCCTAACAATTTTAAATCCATTCAATCCCATTGGGTTCAGATTTTAAATCCCATTGTTTTGGCTAGTGTCCAAGGATTTTCAATTTTTTAAGCATTCCCTTGACTGCAGCTGAGTGGGGGCTTGACTAATCCTTTGGGGAAAGTGGATACAAACTCCTAAGATATCCACCCTTTCAAGAAGTGGGAAAAGAGAGAGATTGGAATATTTGTTATTTTCATGTTTATTCATGCAACCTCATGGAATCTTTTGTGATTTTATGCTTATCATCAATCTAAAAAGAATGGTGTGTGGCTTTCAGATTGTGAAAAAGGTTTGTACATTCAGTTAGAGTTTGAATTTGTGGGAGTCATGTCGTGGTATCCAGTATTCATGCTCTCACTTAATTATTCATTGGCTCCCAGATTTAAGTGGTTTGTGGAATGCACAATCTGCATGGGAATTCTCTTGGAAGAAATCAAAGGAAGTCAGTTGCAATCTTTGGGTGGGCTCCACTCTTCTTGTTGGCCAACTTCCCAACTGTTTTGTCTAAATCAGAATATGGGTATTTTGAAAGAACAGATCAGTATTTATGGAATTGGCATGGCTCGCGCTCATGCAGGCAAGTTTCCCAGGCCATTCAGCTCGGATCATAATCTAGATGTTTGAGTTTTGTGAAGAGTAATCTCTCATCAGCCTTGTCTCCTCTCAAGATTGATGGAGTCAAAAGAGGATTTAGTTTCCATAGCAGTGTATAGGGGAGTATAAATGGTGATCTCTTCTACTCTGTGGTTGCTGAGAAGCCTATTTAGGAGGTGGCTACATGTGTTGGTGACATCCGGGGTCATTGGGGATCGCTGATACCTCATTATCTGCTCCATTGTAGTTGAAAGCTGCCATGTTTTTCTCCCAGTTAAAGCTGCTCCTGTTTTTCTTAGGATTCCATGCTTCTGTAACTTGAGGTCTTGATGTGGTTAACCCATCGGTGGCTGTACTTTCACTCATTTTTGGCGGGTCCCCTAACCCTAGTTATCTTACGCAAAACATGTGTATGTTGGTGTGTATATATATTTGCAAAGTAATGTTTTATAGTTTTTATGTTTAAACATCTTGATATATCATACAAGGCATGTGCCTTTTATTTTTCGATAAGAATGAATCACTCATATTCCATATCTTTCAGCATGCACCACACCAATCGTGGGAACTTTGAGAAAACAAAAATAAAACCCATATTGGCTCACAGATTTCCACAAAAATGAACGGGATTCCAATCCAAAGCTTGAGGTTCAGCTGACACAGAGATGAAGTCGTATAGCTAAAGAAGACAGGCTAAAGAAAAGAAATAGAGAAGCACAAATTGAATCCAAGGAAGATATAAAAATTTCTATGAAGAATCAAACTCAAAAACAGAGTAGATTGTTGCCTCCTTGTGAGAAGAAACAACATGTGCTCAACATAGCGATCTTAAACGCAACCATTTGGATTTCTCCTGATATGAAATTATAATTCAAAAGGAAATGTGAATTCTTCTCTTTTAAAAGCCAACCACTAACCTTATACTGCAACCTCCCATTGACAATTTGTCTATCTCAATTTTGGTAGAGAAAATTAGAAATCTGTTATATTTCATGTCAATTCCTTGTTTAATGCAGTTTTACAGTTTCAGGACCAAATAGAGAACTTGAGCTCCCAAAGTTTTCAAATCATTGTTAGATCCCACATTTACAGAATTGATTGCTGAGGTTAAGTTCTAGGACGCCTTCCACATTCTTATAAGGATTTTTTTCTGAAGAACAAATGTTTGGATTTACAAGATGTTACTCTATTTCTCCTGCACATATAATCACATACAATTTAGATATATAATGAAATTGCAAAGCAGAGGAAGCACAACTACACAAAATCAATTTTAAAAAGAGGGAAACAAGTCCAAGTCTACCTGCCAATAGGGTAAAATATCTGTTGCTCGAGATTCTGCCTCTTTTAAAGCAGTATAAACGGCATTGATGAGTGGACTGTCCGTTGTGAGAGAATCAAAGTTGTAGTTGAACAATGATAGGCCAATAACATCCAGAGTTAGCTGAGAAAACTTTTCCTCCATATTCACAGGAACGGCCATTTCCGTATCTATACTCAATTTGTCCACTAACCTCTCGGCGCACTTGCAAAAACTCTATCAACCATTATAGAGAGATATTTCCTATGAAGTGAAGGCAAAATTGCCCTTCGTCGAACCTGTGAAGATACAAATATTAAATTTCTCAATTTGAATGAAATGCATATATCTCTGTTGAAACAAATTGAAAACATAACAAGAAATTCTTCTGTGGATGAATATGGCTTGATAAATATTTTATCTAGTCTGTTATACTGATGAGTGATGCTCATAGTTTTACCTGACATTTTCATATTGATTCTGCTTCATGGTATTAAGTTATTAACTGGATACATAAACATGGAATTGAATGGTTGTTATGAATGAAAGAATGGCATTGTACCTTTGTGGGATCCTAACATATGCACTTATTATGAGATTCACTCTTACAGTTGATACATTTTAGACGTTTGCTCTATTTATAATGGACACAGATAATATACATTGATGCTACTGCTTTGTATAAGGAATATCCCGTTGAAGGAGCTATGCTCTACGCTCCAAATATTAAGCCCCATATGGTCCAATGAAATGTAATTCACTTGGAAAATACAAAAATTGAAATCTTTTTCAAAACAAACAGAGCACCTGCCATTTTGGAGGAAGATTTCTGGCAGCTACTGGAGAAGCAGAAAGTGTACGGCACCCATTTTTGTGTGCTATGAGGAAAACATTAATGAACAACAGCGAATACTCCTAAAAATATGTAGCAGAGGTGCAATGTGGTATACGGGAACCATTTTAATGCAAAAGACTCCTAAATTTACTCAGCAATACCATCTTGAAAAAACCAGGGTATCACCCTTCGTGGATCCAGTGTGTAACAATCCTGAGGATATATTTCCAATTTATTTTAAAGTAATATATCTTGTTTGAGGCTAATGCTTTAAGGGTATCTCTAGTTTCATCACATTGTTCAACAATCCTAGAGGTGGACGTTGCTTAATTGAAGAAAGCAAATACTCATTTATGGTGCCCTAGCATTTGGGTTTCAAGAATTGAAGCAAACATCTAATTTCATATGGATTTCAACTGATGGGAATTGTTTGAATGCAAAAACATCTAATTTTTTTCAAAATTCAAGTAAATAGTAGTTTGCTAAGTTGGGTGTTACTATATCAAAGAAAGAATATAGTTTTTATGTACCCCAGCATTTGATTAAGTAAATAATGAAGGAAACATGTGTTTGCTTAAAGCATTCTAGCATTTCAATTAATGGGTATTGCTTGAATGGAGAAAAACCTCAGAAGCACCGAAACGTCCTAGGGGCCCACGTTTCATGCAGGAAACGTTTCCGAAACGGAAACGCAATACGAAACGCTCCGGAAACGTGCCAGACGTTTCTGGAAACGTCTGGCACGTTTCCGCCGTTTTTTCATACTTTTAAGCATCAAAACTTTTTAAAAAATAAAAAATAAAAGCATTTATTACACCTAACCCTAATCTACCTACCTAGACTTGCTAAAGACACTTCCTAAAAGCTATATAATGACCTCTTGGGTCCATTCTAAATCACACTCTCATTTTCTCTCTTGCTAAATTATCTCTTATGGTCTACAAATTTACAATTATAAAATGAGTATTATGCATATATATATATATATATATATATATATATATATATATTGTACGGACGTTTCCGGTAACGTTTCGTATCCAAGGTTTTTTGAAAATTGTTGTTTCCGCGTTTCGTATCCGTTTCCGTTTCCATTTCCATGCAACATAGAGAAAAACGATAGTTTTTATAAATTCAAATAAATATCGATTTAAGGAATTGAAAACTTCCACGAGAAATTCAATTAGATTATTAATTTTTGTGAGATTTTACTCGTGTGTTTTAGTCATCTCAATATGACCTCCATGAGTAGTCATTACCCTAATGACATTTTTCCTTGTGTATGTTCTCAATGGACAAAGAGGCTAGAGGGTGAGAAGCCCAAAGCGGTGGATTACATTCACCATCATCCCTTCCTCTCCACTAACAAATGCTTACAGTGCTTGTATGCTAAGTAGGTTCCCTTGTCTTGTGATGATTACCAAAAATACATTAGGAAAAATGGCATTCAAGCAATGACTACTCATGGAGATCATCCTGAGATAACTAGAACACACACAAGTAAAATCCCACAAAAATTAATAATCTAAATATTGATTTACTGATGTTATTATATTGGAGAAGAAGATGATGCTTTACAGTACCCTAGTAATTGGGTTTGTAAGCAATGAAGAAAACATCTATTTCTACCATTTCAACTGCCAGATATTGCTTGAATGAAGGAACAACTAATTTGTCTTCGAATTTAAATTCCCTGTTAGTTTACTAAGGTGGGTGTTAGGACAGAATTTGTATGGGGGACTAAAACTCTGTTGCATGCATTACTAGATTCTCTTGTGAAATGTCAAACACCTAATTTTGCAAAAAATTGGATTTGTTGAGAAAATGAGGAATGGGCTACTGTTTTGAAGGAGATTTCTAGCAACTGCTGAAGAGGATGGACTGAAGCTTTGGAGCACCCATTTATAATTTATTGTGCAAAATGGAAGCATGAATGTGGTTCTTTCAAAATATTTACTGGTGGGTTTTGATGAAGACTCCTAGAAATCTGTAACAAAGCAGTGTTGCCAAAAATGAGCTCACACTCCATTTTTTGGGCAACTAGTTACAAAAGTTAGACTTGGAGGCTTCGATCATGGTTTTTCAGGTATTTCAGACACCCTAATGCTTCAAAACTTGTTAAATTTGCTTGCACATATCAGCTCTGGGTTTATACAGGTAAAAAGGGAAAAACTTGGTGAAAATCAGGTATGTTGGCCTCAATACGGAAAGATGACGTCCAAACCGCCTCAACTCCTTAAGGATTCAAACCGTCAACTTTAAGCTGGTCGCGCAAGAAGACACTTGACGATCATTGGTCGCATTGTTCACCGTGGGAATTAATCCCATATTCACTGTGGGAGGAGCTCAATCGAGTCTTATAAATGGTGGCGGTCACTTTTTTCAAATGGAGCAAAGGCTCCACGACTCAATCCTTTTGCATGAGTTTAATCGAGTTAGAGCTCGCCGAGTTGGTCGCGAGTTGAAGGGTCACCATATCGGTTAAGTCCTGAATTGAGTTGGGACCGAGTTGGGCAGTTCAATGAGTCGGGATCGAACACGCCAAGTTAGATTGAGTTGGGGCCAAGTTGAGCCCAAGGAGCTAGTGGACCCAAAGAATGTGAGTGCCCATCATTGGTCCACGTGGACGAATGACGACCCTCCCGAGAGATCCGAACAGTGGCAAGCAAACAACGAAAGTGGCTAAGTCTCAGGATCCCAAAACCTTAAGAGATCACAAACAAGCCCAAAGAATTGGTCTAGATTTCCACATTGGTCACGAGGTTCACGAGTTGTCCGAGTTGAGGCAAGTTGATCGCCGAATTGGTTGTCGAGATCCAAATGCAGCCCGAGCCCAAGAATGGTAATGAAGTCTTGAGATCACGAAATGTCGTGATTGGTCCACGTGGACCAATGACAGCAATCCATGGTCCCGGGAGTTCAAGATCAAGCAGAAGCAGCCAAGCCTCAAGGCATGTATGGCTCGAGATCTCGAGTTCTCAAGAACACAAAGACGGGTCCCTAATTTCGCAAAAATGGCTCAGGGATTGGGGGCAAAGGATCTTAAGGAAAGGAAGGTGGTGGACACGTGGTGCGATACCTATAACTCAGTTTCCCAAGCAAAATCGATTTGGACAGTCTAAGGCAGGCCTGAGAACTTAGAGAAACCCAATAAGCCGAGGGTGATTGATCCAAGGAAGGTCCGAGCATGGCTAAGTATCGAGATCGCAGAATGACGTGATTGGTCCACATGGACCAATAACGGCAATACACAGTCTCGGGGTTGTAAAATCAAGTGCCCAAAAACACTAAGGTGATCTCAAAAGTGAGTCGAGAACTGATAGCCCGAGTGACACAGGATTGGCCCACTTGGACCAATCACGGGTCACTCACACCCTCGGGAAGTTGAGACCCAGCAAGATAGAAGCCAAACGTGAGCCTGTGGCCAGATACCCCGAGAAACAATCAGACTGAAATGCGTGGCAAAAGCGACCCCGAGATCCCGAATTTCAAAGATTTGGACATGTGGCAAGTTAGAACACATGGCAGAACCTGGTGACTTGCTGCAATGTACATATGGCACCGGATTAAATTTGACGGTCTCGGCTAATCCGTTTTTGAGCTCAGGGACATCACGGCCTGGATGAATGATGAATGACATATGATCGATTTTTGGGCCATATCTTTTGACTGGATGCTCTGTTTGTCTTGAGACCGGTCTCATTCGAAGTGTGTTTTCAAGGGAAGACTCAAAGCACAAATTCAGAGGAAGAGATTGATGGGTTAGAGAGATTTTAACAACAGAAATTTGGGCAGTTTCAGCTTGTTTTCTCAATCTTATGATGCCCAATTCAGTTGCAAATGCTTTTGAGCGTTTCTGCAAAGGCATTTCTAACTGAAAGATGCTCATTTGGCCCCACCAAAATGCAGAGAAGGGGATCAACTGGTTGTTAAGCATGGAGATGAATTGTTAACGGTGGCCCAAGTGCAATCATGGCGGTTTTAGACAAGTGGTAGCTTGATCTGCATTAATCTTCCTGATCTCATGGGATAGAATTGGTGCCTTCTCTAGGATCAATCCTTAAATAAATATCTATCTGTTTCCTTGAGGATCAAGGCACCTCCATGGTTGTTGATAAGCATGACTTGCAGATATACCTTGGAATATCCTTTTGAGGCAGTTCTGGGCGAATATTTTCAGTTGGAGCACCTTCTAGAGCATCCTTCAGACTTCTACGAGCTGCATGAAATGGAGAAACATGAGAATGGGATATTTTGGAGCTTCTTGGCATATTCTTTTCCCCTTCCCTCTTGTTTCTCAGCCATCTTCTCTTTTCCTTCTGCTATACATGTGCATTCAGGCACAATTGTAAAACATCCTCTCCTTTGGAGACTAGGCCGCTCTGCTCTTTGGAGGACCTGATCTTCTTGAGTGCCTCTGACCTTTGGGTTAAGCTCTGTAATTGAATGAGCACCTTGGCTGTGTGGATACCAGACTGTGTATATTTTTAACCCTCTTAATACAATTGTGGTTGTGACTTACATCTGTCCTCTGCTTTGTGTTAATTGGTCTCTTACCTCTCTGATCTTCCATGGTTTTGTGTGTGCAAGTGCAGGGTTCTGATCCATCGTGTCTTACAGTTTAGGGTGAGAATCTGATTGAGTTGTATCTTCTGGTTGTGGCTTGTATCTGCCCTCTGGATCTGCATCTTGTCTTTCCACTTGTTGAACACGTTGGAGTGTGATCAACTTCTTTCTTGGTGCCTTCACCACCCTTTGCTTTCACGTTTTTCCCTCATCCTTTTTCCCTGGAATCCAGTAGGTTAGCATTTAGTGGCAGTTGGTGGTTGTCATTAGAGTAGATTAGTGTAGGAGCTGGCTTTTCTCCGGAGGTCTGTCTCATCCAGTCAAGTGAGAGACATTCTCATGTTGTCACTGGGATGCACAAAGTTCTTCAAGCTTTGTGGCTATTTCACGGGTGCACATTTCAGATGACAACAAGCATGAAACTGCATGCCCCATGGAACCACTTTACTGTAAAACATTACTATACTTGGCAGCTCACCGTGTGGTAATTTAGGACTGAAAGGTCTCATTGGGCCTTTGTCTTGCTAGAAGGGGGTAAGAAGATAGTAGTTTACAGTAACCTAGCATGAAATAGGGAAGAAAACATCTAATTTCTTAACGCATACTAGCATTTCAACTGATGGGTATTGCTTGAGTGCAAGAACCATCTAATTCATTTGCACTATCCACGCAAATCTACTCATGAATATGAGTTTAGTTTTACTATAGCAAACATCTAGTCCCTGCAGAAATCTACCATTTCCATCTCTGGGTGCTTCTTGATTGCGGTAATTATATAGTTTGATAATTTCTTACATTTTTCATGTTTCCATAGTTACTTTTAAATTTCTGGAAACCCGGTGTCATTCCTTCTGATTTATTCTTCTGTGAATTGTTGAATTAACGAAGTAAAATATGCTTACCGTCCACAATTCTCCCTCGGCAATGGCAAAGCCCGAACCGAATAGGAACTGAGAAACCTCAGAGACAAGCCCTTTGCCATACTTGCCATAGTTTCTGAGCACATGCTTGGCTGCTTCAGGATCACTGATTACGACAAAATTTCTGGGCCCAGCAGCTAATCTATAAATAGGACCAGATTCTTTCATCCATTTGAAGAGAGGAAGAAAAAGAGCTCCACCCAACAAGTCCTTTACATCATCCAGCTTGGCATTTGCCATGGGAATGCCAGATTCATCTGAGCCAGCCCTGAGTTTCATTAAAGAAGTAAGCCAATCGGGACTCACCCATGAAAGACCGGCCCCTGTTTTATCAGTACTTGTATTGTTTTCGTCCACTCTGCATTGAATCCTCTGCAATCTTATGTTATTCTTCCTCAAGGTTTGCTTAGGTGATGATGAATTCCAACGTGGGTGCTTGTTTGCTGCCAAATTGATGGTTACAGAAGGAAAGAAAGAGGATATTGTAGATGTCATTGTAGAAGATATATTCAATCAGTTCATTTCTTCTGGTTTTTTGTTTTTATGATTTATCGATCACCATAAAAACATTCGATACATATAGTTGTATCTGATAAATCAATGTAAACACTGCTTTGTCAGTGCGAAAATTTGTGTGGTGAATGGTCGTTCTCCTGGGCGCGAGTTTTGCCGCGACAACCATTCAACATTGAAATGAAATGAAAGATTTTAATGACATTGAATGAACCTGTTCGTTGTTTTTCATTTACCAAGAGGCCCGTTATCCATTCAATGTTTGGACGAACTTCAAGAGATTTTTATATAGCAAGATAAGCTCGCCATTAGGGGAAAGGGGCCACGACTCCACACCCCTCAGCATCCACGTGGCATCTAAATGGCACTATATAATAATAATAATTGTTTTATAGTCCATGATGTCGGCTGCTCTATTTTTGAGTCTCCATGTGATTTATAGTATATGGGACTACCTCGTACTCCCAATACACAGGAGGCAACTAAGGGAGGGGTCCCATGGAGGGGGTTGTGGCTCCACAAAATCCTCTGTAGCGGGTCCCATGGACTGTTCCACATTCTGCTCCAGGATAGAAACGAATATATCCCTAGAAAATCGAGCCCTACTTTTTAGGGAGAAGATTTGTGCGGGTGGGAAAAAGGGGGGGCTGGAGTTTTCCTTCACCCGCATAAATTTTATTTTTGGCAAATGGCAGTTTATAGTCTATGAAAAAGCCTTTGGCGGGAATATTTTTGGAGGGAGATAATTATTTTGGAGGGAGAGACAACCTTTATGAAGAGCAGATCTGGGGAACTCCATGCATCTCTTCTGGAGAGGTTGCTGCAACAAAGATCAAGGTATGTAATTTATTTATTTTTCATTTTCCAGGTCTATTAAAATCAGAACAGTTTGAATATTTTGAAATATTGTTTGTTCTGTTTCTTCTACCCATTGCCTTCTTGACACCACCTGCTTCCAATGTTGCTGCTCCATAATCTGGCTCTCTGAGTATAAATTGGAAGGACCTGCAGCCTTGCTAATGTATATCAGCCCTCATGGACAGTCAACCCAGTATATGAATCTTTTGTTTAAGGTGAAGATGATGTTATAGTATCAAGCATGTTATAGGTATACCAGGACACCCTTACAGAATCTACAGATTATTGTTAAATAGGAATTCAAAAATATTTACTATGCAGTGACTTAGATACTTGGAACTCTTTTAAAACGAAATTGTTGTCTAAAATTGATACCACAAAAGATTTAGGCGTGTGCTGTAATTCACCGTATACTGTATTTGTAGTTGAAGAATAATTGCACTTTCATTTAGAAAATAGGATGATGGTCAAATCTCATGCAAATATGATTTTAAGAAAATTTAGCTTTTGCAGAGAAAGTCTCCAACTTCTGAATTTTAGCAGTCTTTGTTTTTCACTTAATAGCACAGGCTATCTTGTTACATTTGTTTGCTATGGTAGCTAAAACACTTCTCTTACAGCAACCTGAAGTTTATGCTTTATGGCTACGTTTATCATATTCATTCATGTCAAATCCAATTTTAGGAAATTTAATCTACCAAATAGATTTTGTTGTATGAATAGGTTCACTATCTTTGTACAAAGTTCCTTCGCTGTTTTATATTTTTTGTCGATTGCATTTTTGAGACATTGAATGTCTATCTGATGCATATTAAATTGCTACAAAAACTGCAGGGAAAACTACTTTATTCTATCTTCCCATGGATAAAAGCTTGCATCGCCCAACTCCTACGAAGGGTGGGTTTTTAGGTATTCAACATTACTTTCCCAAGATGAATTACCTGAAGAAGTGTACTCTTTAGATGATTACAACTTCTCAGAATTTGTTCAAAGTACCCAAGGGGACAATGAAGAGGTGGTCATAACTTCTAGAGAGAATTCTGTTCTCAAAGAATCCTACTTCTCACCAAAATCAACACCACGATATGAACCTGCCCCTATCAATCAAGAAGAAATTGGAGTGAAGCAACCTGATGTTATTGAAAATCAATTTTCTGACCGACGACAAAAGAGTAGAGTTCGTTGGAGCATTGCAGACACTTCTATTCTTATTGAAGCAAAGCGTATTGAAAGAGATACGCAAACCAATGGCAGTGCAATGAAAAAAGCCATTTCATCTACTGAAAAATGGAAAATAGTACAAAATTATTGCTCTAGTCATGGTGTTGATCGTACTGCAAACCAATGTCGAGATCGATGGGAGCATGTTTTGCCTGATTTTAAAAGAATCCGAGATTATGAATCACATATTCCATCGTGGCCATGATAGTTATTGGAATATGACAACCCGAGAGAGAATTGATAGAAAGCTTCCAACAAATTATGCAAAAGAAATTTTTGATGCAATGGAGGTAAATTTTGGTGTTGATCGAGCAATTAACCCTGGAAATATAACCATTGATTCTTCAGACAACAACTATGTATTTCGGGAGGATTCTCACTCACCAAATGAAGATGTCCAAGGGAAAGAATGTCCAAGCCAAATGAAGAGTCCCAATGAAGGGGACAACCAAACTACTGGCAAAAAACGGAAATCAACAAGCAAAACAAGTACTATAAAGGATACGTTTGCTGAAAATAATAAGCTGATAATTTCTACTTTGCAGATGGCTGAAGAGGGGCGTATGAAATGCCATGAAATGGATTGTGTTTTGATTGAAGAGCGTCACAAAAAAGATTGTGTTTTGATTGAACAACGCATGCAAAAGGAAGAGTTAAATGAAGAGAGGCTGATCAAAATTGAAGAACAAAAGATCAATGTGCAGTTGAACTTAGTTTCAGCTTTAAATTCCATTGGACAAGCAATGATGAAGATTAGTGATTCATTTTGAAATGAGGCAACTCTTCAAGTTATCTTGAGAACATATACATGCAGCTCTGGTTGTTTTGTTTCCTTTATGTAATCCTTATGGCATTGATAATAAAACTTTTTGATCTTCAAAGTCCAATTTGTTCCAATTATTTTAAATCCCAAGTTCTTCTTTTATATGCATTACCTATATAAGGAGGTGTTGAAGATAATAGAACATTTGTGAAGTCTGATTTCATACAAGGAATAATGAGGCAAGTGTTTGTATTATTGTAGATTAATGAATGAATGTGGAGTTTCTACAAGGACTTAAGACTATAGGGAAGTGTGTTAGCACAGTCAGGAAGAAAACCAAGTGCTTATTCTTATAGCTAATTGGAAAAAGGGACTAAAATATGAGAATATTGTTATATACAGACTATAGATTTAAACACTTAAGGCTTCCATGGTGGAAACTTGCAAGGAAACATTATCCCCTTCATAATGTTAGAATTTGGTAAAACTGTACTGAAGGATCTGGGAAAGCTTCTGAGTTGGAATCTTAAAGCTAAATCATAAAACATTGAAGTCGGGATCCCATGATAAACCATTTTTCCATGGTATGACTTCATGTGATGCTTGATCAAGAAATGAAAATATACCAATGTTGATTGTTTTTACTGCCAAATATGAAAACTAATTCAATTACAGTCTCACTATGAAAAAGTTTGTTGTAAATTTAATGTTGAGAACTTGAGACAGTAGATAAAGTGAGGTTAGTCTAGTTAGGTTCTCTTAATCCTCAACCCTAGCAACTCCTAATCTGAGCAAAGCCTATCATTAACTGTGCATCTTTCCTTTGCTGACTTCTCAGAACTTTGAAGAGTAGGATGGCTCAGGCACTCCTATAAATGCAACAGTTTTAAAATTATATCTTTCCATATTAAATAATGATTCTTGTTCTGAAACAGTACATTCAAAATAAGATATCAATATTAAGATTCGGCAATTGTGATTACTTATCTGTGATAAACTTATAAATGCACTAGGCCCTCACTAACCTTTAATGCTAACTCGAGTCAGTGCTTGATAAAAATATTTAAGCCATAGGAAACCCAAATCACGATCTTTCTCATCTTCTTCAAATTTGCCTTCCTTTTAATCCAGGCATGCATGTTCCATGCAAGTTCACTCTCTCCCCTTGCATGCTATGGCTGCGAGGATTATCTCTCTTTATGTGTTAGGTTGAACTGTAGGATAGTTGTAGAAGTATTCTTAATATGTTTGCAATAGGAAATTGGCATGTGAATGCTTGAATCCATCCTCTCTCCTTGCCATCCTTTTTCTTTTAAAGAATAGTTCTCTTGTTTGTTGCAGGTTAAAGGAGAAGTTGCATTGCCAATGCCCCTTTTTCTGCATTTTCAAACGGCAGGGTAATCATTATTTTGTTGCACCCATTGAAATTGTGTTTGTAATTGGAACACATCATATTTCCTGAAAAACCTTGTAAGAGCAGCCAATAAATATCTGGAGATGTAAATTGAGACATTGAAGAAGATTTCTAGAAAAGAATGTGTTGAGATTTTTGAAAACTCGAACATTTTTTGTCGCCCTATGTGATCTATCTTGAGGATGTTTTATATTGTGGATATGGGAAAAGTCTTTGAATTTCAAAGAACAGTGGCAAAGTCTTGTTTAATTATGTTAGATCAAGTTTATATAGTAACATATTATTATTGTTTACTTAACAATAATAACAAAAGATACCTCTTCAGATCATATTATTATTATTGGTATCTTCCATGCTTATACTATTATGATACCTCTTCAGATCATCAGTCTAAGCTAGGATGGTTTAATCCTAATCAACTAGAGCCTAATGCTAAGCGTTGCCAACTATAGCACCCACTAAGCTTAATTTGAAAGTGCAATTTTTCTTCTTTAAAGCACTGCTTTAGCATGAAAATTTAGGAAATAATGTAGCTTCTTCAAGATATTCTGAGTTGTATTTTAAACTCTTCAACATGTATCTTACTTTTCATGAACTTTATGTAAAGAAGTTTGACTTCCTTTTCTTGAAAATAGTGGCATACTGCATCTTCAAATTGTTATGTGTTGTACTTTGACTACATACTTGAAGTTAAATGAGCCCTTATAATGCAAATATGAATATTGCATCTTTGCTCTTTACACATTTTGTTTAGTTGCAACTTTAAAAGTTGTAGACAGATCCTAGAAGATGAAACTTGGACACTTATGTTGAAAATATTGCCTTCTAATTCATTAATGAGCACTGAGATTTGCAATCTTTTCCTCCTGAAAAGCAAGTTGATCTTGTTTTGCATTCTGCTTCTTTTTGTGTAAGCTATAGCTTTTCATATGTGCTTAGGAATTGTGATTACTTGGAGTTTTCTTGAATATTTGAAGCTAACTTTAAGATGCACTCCTCTCAGTTGTATGGCTGCAAATTGTACTACTTTCAGGAAACTTGTACTCTTGATTGCAAATCTTGATATTCCTTTCCTGCTTTAGGACATTACTTCAATTTATATGATGTCATGCAATCTCTTGAAGGCATAGAATCCAAGGAAGTAACAAGTAATTCCATTGTATATTGACTAAAGCTCTTTTTTGTAGGGAGGAGTACACATTTCAGGTTTTTTATATTCCTATTTGTAAGAGGCATTCTTCAATTGCACAATGGATCATCATGCAAGGCAAAAAATGAAATTCCTCCTAGCATGTGCAACAACAATTATTCAATTAGCATTGCAAATTTGGAATGATCTTCAAGACTCAACCAATATTCGACGCATATCAAAGAAGCGTAAGCTACATTCATTTATTCCATCACACTCCACCAATCCAGAGGATGAAAACATGGATATGGAGACTTTTTTAATTACTAGTGGGCAAGAGAATTTGGTTCTTGAAACAAATTTTCAATTTCTCAATGGAGAGGTAGGATACAAGGAGAATGGTATGTAAAACCTCATTCCTTGCATTGGTGGAATCACTATATATTTGAAGTTAAATGTGATGATCAATGGTTTCGCAGCATATTTAGGTTGCCTTATGAACTATTTGAATCTCTTTGTGAATCCTTGCATGAAGACCTTAGTCAAGGTGACATACCTTTTTCATTCGTCACATCTATAAAGAGTAGAGTGTTTCCTGTTGAAAAACAAGTGGCCATTGCAGTGCTACGACTATCCTCTGGGATGACAATGATAAACATCAGTGAACTTTTTGGGTGTGGAAAGTCAACTATTGTAAGAACTGTGAATAAGTTTATTAATGCAATGCAACATCGATTTCATAGGAACATCCAATGGCCAAACAATCAATTGGATCTTGAAATTTTGAAGGAAGGATTTCACCAAAGACAAGGCTTTCCGAATTGTTGTGGGGTTATAGATGTAACTCACATTCAATTCCGACTTCCAACCAATGAGTGTTCAGCTGATTGGTATGATAGAGATCACAACTACAACATGTCCTTACAAGCCATTGTTGATAGCAATATGTGTTTTATAGATGTTTTTACATGATGGCCTGGTTCTGTTAATGATGCTAGACTATTGCGAAATTCTTCTTTCTTCAAATTGTGTGAAGGTGGACAAAGGTTAAATGGTCATTCAGTTTCCATTGGTTCTTCCAACATGAGAGAGTACATTATAGGTGATGGCGGATATCCATTATTGCCATGGTTAATCACACCTTTCAGTGGATCTTTGACAACTAGTCAAAGAGAATATAACTTTAAGTTGTCCTCGACACGTATTGTTGTTGAGTGTGCATTTGGGAGGTTAAAGAATACATGGCGAATCCTACAATCTAGAATTTGTCAGCCTAATTTACAAATGCTACCAAAAACTATTCTTGTGTGTTGCATATTGCATAATATGATGTTAGCTTTAGTGGAAGATGAATCCAATGGAATTGAAGTTGTTGACAATGCAAACTATGTGCATACCAATGAATTGGGAGCTGATCCAGTTGCAACATTATCTCGGGAAGCCTTAATGGATTTTGTTAATGGTGATGACAATCTTATATGTGTAAGGTATAAGTCTGAAAATTGCAGTTTTGTCTTCCTTTTACCAATTTTTTAAAAGATTGTTTTTAGTTTAATTACTGACAATGTGTTTATATTATTGCAGACATGAATAGATCAAAAAGTAGACATTAAGATTCCAGTTCTGTTGGATTTTAAAGCTTTCCAGTCCAAGATAAAATATAAGGATATGGTTAAAAGTTCTCAACAAGGGTTGCATGTTAATCCTGCAGCATTGTCAAGATCTATGGCCTTTCAGGAAAACTGCTAGAGCTTCTTTGTCCCTTTTTCCCTTTATTGAAAAACACTCATTTTCTCTTTAAATAAAGTATAAAAAGCTTTAGAACAGAAATATTGGTCAGTGACTTTGTCATACGATGAAGAGGCTTGCATTGTAAAGTGGAATGGTGGAATTGAACCCTGAAAATAAAGTATAAGCTAGCCACTTTTTATTGGCATCTATAAATTGGGCACAAAACATGACATATGTATATATAGCGGAATGTGTGAACTACATTTAAATACATTGGCTCTCTTTCCAGAGTCGAGATAAATGAAGGTAGTAATGGCTGAATATGTAGGTTTTATATTTGCATCATCAATACAGTCATGCCATCTTTTGATCATAAGCTTGTGTGTTTGATTTCAAGGTATGACTAAGGAATACTTCTTAAAATATTGTCAATAAGTTGTGTGTTTTTTTTAATCAAGGTTTTAGATGATATTAGAATGATATTAGATTCCAGTTCATTTTTTTTTATCAAAGTTTTAGAATGATATTAGTGATATTTTGCACCTTTCTTATTTCAAATTGGTGTGTCTAGAATTATTGGTGGTGACAACCCAAGTTCGTTTGCAGCTTTGTAACAACATGCAGATTTATTCTTTTCCACACGGTTGCAGTTGTGTAATCACCATTTTCTCATTCCACACCATTTTCTTTTGCCTTTGCTTTTTCAGCACAGACAATCTTCTGAATTATATTCGGATATGAGGCTTTATGCTTGTTGCTAGATAGTTGCAGGAGTGCAAAGTTATGGGATTGGAACTCCAAGAGGACCTTGTTTGTGTTGCTTGTCATGCTAGTAGTGTTGTATGAATGTAAAGTTTGTTGTTGCAACTTGAAAGTGGACACTCTGACCGACTTGTTTGAAGAGTATAGATTGGGAAAAACAACAATATTTTTTTTACTAGTGATTTCACATAAGGTTACAATAAAATTCATCCAACAATCTTTATTTGAAGGCCCAAAGCCAGTATTTCAAAATTACGAATATGACACAAAAGAACACCATGTACTACATATTAGGTGTCCACAAAATAATCACCATTCTCAACAAAGCATCTGTTCCAGGCCCCAACTCACAAAAAATGACTTGGAATGGACCAAATTTCATTTGTTGTGAACATGAATGCCGAACAGACCATTGTGCCCCTAAAGAAAAAGGAAAGAACTTCCAACCATTATGAATGCCGAATAGACCATTATGCCCTCGTCATCAGCTGTTGCATCTTGATACTGTTGGTACTCTGAAAGCAAATCATTCATATTACTCTCTGCCTCTGTGAACTCCATCTCATCCATGCCCTCCCCCGTGTACCAATGCAAGAAGGCCTTTCTCCTAAACATGGCAGTGAATTGTTCACTAACATAATGGAACATTTCTTGAATTGAAGTAGAGTCAGCTGCACACAACATGTAATTTCTCTGTAATCTCCATGTTTGTGCCTCGCAGATTTGTTGTGGACGAGTGCAGCATGAAGGGGAGGTCATATAGTGATGCGCAGACAGGTTGTGCAGAGTTCAAAATCCATTTTGTGCTCTTCCTTCTAACTGTGTTCGTGTCAGATCCAACTGTGCAAACAACATCAAAGCGGGTAAAGGTTGAGAATTTTTTTTTTTACCATGGGACCATAAATGTGGTAAACAATCCCTAAATAATCTCTGCAGACTGCCTTTTTCTATTTTTAGGAGCAAAGTGGGTCCATGGGACCACTAGGTAAATGTGTTTCAAATACAAGGCATACATACCTTACCCTGTGTAGGATTTGAACTGTGACCTCTCTTTCAAGAGCACAAGTTCTACACTATATGAGTGCTTATAAATGTATTTTAAAGTTGATTGAATGAATGAAATGATTTTAATTATGTCTACGAGACCAAACAATTTATGGGACCATCGATTGTGTTGTCACTAACCACTTAAAGATTTGTGGGTTGAATGTTATCTTTTAAATTGTTGATTCTCCTCTTGCTGATTTGAGTTAACATCTCCCCTATTTTATAATTATTTTTTTTCCTCAAATAACTACACCATGGAATCGACTCTTGAAGTTTCCTCATATTTGGCTCGGATATCCGTGTACATTGGACATTCAAGAATGAAATGTTCCTCTGTTTCAACTACCCTTGTATTGCATATCACACAAGTCCTCTCTTCCCATTATTCCTTAGGTGATGTCCACCTCCCCATCTCACATCTAAGCTTATGAGAGTTAGTCCTTATTTGAGCAATAAGGATCTTTTCCCTCCATTTTATTTCAGCCCCTATATATGTTTTTCACAATGTTCATAAGTCGGATTGAACTTTGTAATATAGTGTTGATGTTTCCTACTAGTTTTCTTTCTCCACATCGTTGTTCTAAACTTTTCATTCACATACATTTTTATGTCTTTGTTAAGGTTTGGGCATTCGCTTAGACTAATATCCCATCTACTCATCCATTTGTGATTTTGTTTCATCCATGTATTCTTTCGTCTATGCAACTCTTCATCTCTTGTAGCCCTAGGCCACCTATCGGTTTTCATGTTTTCAATTTTTTTCAAATAACATATGAGCCTGGTCATAGTAGTTGCCTCTAAAGGAAAGTATATGTTTATCTTGAGATGATTTCATAAGGAACTATAGCCTTGATTCTGAAATTGTTTGTTATTAGGCATTTTTGATCCTTTCTATTTGTCTCTAATTTAAACTTTTCATTCCATTAGCCGATATCCGACAACCATACAACATTGTGAAAATCAAGGCCAAGGTACTTGTATTTTGACACCACTTCAAGAGACTCCCCTGCAAACCGGAAGTCAAGATGTTGCTTCTTCCTTTTCATTGATAAAATCATAATTTTGATTTTATAAATGTTTACCTGCATACCAACTTCTTTGCAAAAGAGCTCTAGAGAATGAGCATGTATTTAAGATAGGGGATAAGGGACACTAGTGATGTGCCCTAAGTTTAGGGGTCTACAACGTCAACTCTATGTCATGTATGATCACAAAATTTGCACCAACATGTAGTTTGAGTTTTTCTTAGCTTGTATTTTTGTGGAGTGTTCAATTGGAGGCAAAGCCATATCTTGAACTTATTTACAATAATAACTATGACTTACACTAAAACCATGGTGGAGACCAATACTTGTACACGAGTGATAATGGTTATACATTGGGTATATAATAATTGTAAGTCTTATATGTCATGATGTGATTGACTACTCTACACTATTATTATGTCAAAATTAAATAACCACTAGATATTACCATGGCAACTATTAGGTAGTATTATGACATCTATTGGGTATTGTGTGTCCAACTCTCTTATCTACTATTGCACCATGTTCAAGTATTTACCCCTCCCTATATGTTTTTTCTTTAATATGTTTATTTGGAGGGAAAATTGTATTTAAAATTCATTTAAAATAAAAAAATTGAAAAACATAAAAAATTGAGGTGGAAGTCATTTTGTATACATAAGTATAAGTTGTACATCGCATATAATAGTTATGAGTCTTACATGTCATGATGTGATTGACTACTTTACACTATTACTATGTAAAAATTAGAGAACTACTAGATAGTACTATGAAAGATATCAAGTGGTATTATGACAACTATAGGATATTGTGTGATCAAGACCCATATCCACTATTAGATTGTGTTCAAGTAGTGTCCCCTCTCCCATATAACAATGGTCGTAACCCTCAATCTAAAAATACCAAAGTCAACATGAACTTCAAATATATTTTTAAAATTGAAGGTGTTGATTTTATTAAAAGACTAAGAAATCAAAGTACATGTGTCAAAGAGTCTAGAGGCCATCGTATGAGAACAAGTTGTTGGTAATGAGTCTTTAACAAGTATAGCTGGAATAATACAAGCAAAACATAAAATTAATTTAATGAGAGGCGCTTGTGTAGTTTGTTGTTGCGGTTGTTTAAGGTGATCATTGATCTTATCAATAACCGCAATTATCTCTTGGATTGACATCTTGATTTTCTCGTGATTATAAAGAAATGTAAGAGTGGATATGAGTTTGTTGAATAGTTAGAGTAGAACCATTTTTAGCATATAATTGTTTGCATCATTTTTTCAAATTTGGAAGAGTACAACCAACAAATTAGCATTCCAAATAATTGAGAGAGGAGAGGGGGAAAGAATACCAAAGAGGGTTGTTTTTGGTTGAAAACAATAGGAAATACATCACGGAGTAAGGATAGGAGAACATACCACAACTAATAAAAGGAAGGGTTGTGCTTAAAAAGAGGAATAATTTTAAGAGTGAGGCAAAAGGACATTTTCTTGTGCAAATGTTGATTTTTGGCTAATGTATGACCAACAAACAACTTCATATGAAGAATATGTCATCCCAATAATTGACATTTGACTTTGATAAGGGACTACCAAATATTACAAGTCATGGACTTCTATGAGATCATCGAAATGATATTTGTCCATTTAACATTTAGAGGCTTTTCCAATAGAAATGGAGGTTGTATGAGCTAATACAAATGTCTTAATGTGTCGAGGTTATAACCCACTAGTTAGGCCAAAGCACTAGACTTTCCATGAGCTTGTAGGATTGGCGATGTTTTTAAGGACTTCAAGAGGAATCAAAAAAATGAGAGAAATATAGGCTAGCTTAAGGGTAATAGGTAACCCAAATATATGATGTAGTGGATTCCAAGGAAACCAATTATAATTGATTGGATCACATACATCTTTAGATGAGATAATGTCTTTATTTGCAAATGAACAAGATTTGTATACATGATGAACGATAAGAGGAAGATTGTTATCTTGAATAGCTTGATTCCACCATAGTCTAAAATTGGGGATACTCAGTCCATGTCAAAGGGAATGATGGTGTCACTGTAGAAGAGGATCCATTTCTTGTTGGGACACCCGCAATAGACACATAAATTTGGCAATTCATCACTTGGCAATGGTGACATTGGCTTTATCCCAAAGTCTAAATCTTATCATATTAATACCTACATGTGATCCAGAGGATTTTTCACTATGAAGATCTTACCTAAACTTCCCTAAACTTAGACCATATTGAACGGATTCTCAATACTTTTCCGATGGTATGCTGAACTTTAGAATTGGAGTTCGTATGCAAATTCTATCGTCGGTCAACGTTAAGGTTGTAAACGGATCAACCCTGGTCAATAGGGCAACAAGTGGACCAATGACAAGGTGACACATGGAAGTTGGAAACAAGGAAAAATTGATGGTCTTGTAATATTTTAAAATCAATTCCATGGTATAGAGCTCATCACAAGCTTTCCGACGCATTTTGAATGGACCAAATATGAGTTCGTATGCGAAAGATATGCATAGTCAAAGTTGTGGTCAAATGATGACATGGCACACTCTGATGTGGAAAAATGGCATATTATGGGTGTGACACTTAGAAGTTTTGTAGTGGATTTGAATTTAAAATAATAATAATAATAATCTATTTAATCCATTCCACGTGAATAAGCCTAAATCCCATGGGATAAGGAGGATTTTGTGGCCAAAAAGTTATTTAAAGGCTTATCCTATCCCTTTCCCACCAAATGTGGGGTCAATGGCTAAATTGGGTGCCTAAACCTATGGAAGGGGGATTTGAACCCTTGACCTATGCCAAAATACTTATCAGCCTTACCAACCCGCCACTTTTTAGCAAGTGATAGAACATGAGATCACTTCTATTTAAAGGGACCTTTTGGTAGGTTGTAAAGGGACAGTGAAGGACCAGTTTGCAGAGATCACCATTTTCGAGGCACTTACAGTCTAAATTTGCAATGGTGTAGAATAAAATTTGTTCATAATTCCGAGATATTTCCATAAATGTAAATTTTGTTACAGAAGTGTTGTAGATTTTCTTGTGTAGGCATTTTTCCATCATAATTTCAGATCGGTATGAGGAGAAAACAATGCATTTTCTAACCACTTATGGTATGAATCAACTCATTTGTAGGTATAAAGATTTGTTAAGTCATTAGTGAAGGGATATTGTACTTCATTGGATGTTTAATAGATCGATTCACTTTCTGTGAATCCGGAGACGTAGCCTTCGGGTGAACTCGTTATCAAGTTCTTGTGTTGTGGATTTGATTTTAGTTTTTAGAAGCTTTTGATCAGATAAAAACATTCAAGTTAGTTTATTTGATTAATTATTAAAGCAATCACAAACTGGTTTAATTGGAAGGAAGTAAATTTCAGTATCCATAACCCACAATAGATCTGAATACACTTATTAACTTGGATTTAAATATCAGATTGAGTGCATTCTAAATCAACTATGATTATTTTATTTGGATTTGTGATAGATTCAGATATTTCACTTAAGTTGAAAATTAAGGATTAATTTGATCTTTTGGAAGATTTTAAGTTTGGGGCTTTCAAGAACACCCATAATTGATAAAAAAAAGGAACTCTTGATCAAGTTGAAATCTTTTAAAGTTAAGAATCTGAGAATTTTCTAAGTATTGGAAAAATTTCAAGTACCATTTTCAGATCAACATGTACCTCTAGTATTTTGCAAGAGGATTTACAAAACTTTGTGTATAGAGCATCCATAATTTCTAGTTCCAACATAATTTTTGTAGATGTGGATCATTATCAAGTGAATGAAATTCAGGCAGCGGATAGAACTTTGGAACAGGTAGTTCGATATTATTTAGATAGATTAGATAGATGCTATAGACAAGAAAAATTGGATCAATTTTTGACAAAATGTAATGACTTATACGGACATTCCAACCTCAATTTCATATCCTTAGTCATGTCACATTAATTGCTTTCTTATTCTCATTTCTCAATTTCTCACAAAGCTACTTACATAAATCCACAACAGCTTTATTCCTTCTAGACATTATTCCCATAAATTTGAAGAATCCCAACACCTACCTATTTGGGACCTGTCCATCTAGGACCGCACTACCCAACAATTTGGTCCAAATATAATGGTTTCATCCCTAACCACCCAATGGTCACTTTCTTGATTTGATGTCTTTTTATGGGTTGGTATTTTTCTCATGGATCGGCCTTAATACGAAATTATATCTATAAACCCCTATAAAAACAAGTCTAGTGCAATTACTTACTCACCTAGCACTTTCAAAAGACCCTATTACAAATATCATTCTTAAACAACTCCAAGTTATCCTAAATTATTGAAAAGTCACATCACACCCTAGGAGTAACCCCTACACAGGTTTGAAGCAAACTCAACCAAGTTATAAAGTCACGTTTCCCAATCTAGATATCATTTGAGCCAAATCAAGTGATAAAATTGTCGAATCTAGTTGCATCCATATAGATATCACATGTTAAGTAGATAATCGTGTGTGGTTTGAGGCCTCTTTAGATTATTCTTAACGTAAGCGATGTATGGATTGCACTTCAACCCAACCACTAAACTTTTTACAGGGTCTCCTACCCATGGTTAGAGTTTGAAGTTATTTCACGTCATACTAAGGGTTTTACACACGTATGTTATGTATGGTTTCAAAGCGAAGCACATCACATTCATTTGTAAAGATGGGTAAAGTTATGAAACATCATCTTGTCACTTTGTATGAAACTATTTTCTAAGTACGGAATCATTTAAAACTTTTATGCATCCCGAACAATTTCATCCCTATTCAATTTCCACTCCAAGATTCACAAACGAAGAACTTACAAACCATTTCCAGATCGAGAGTCATACAACATTTTTAGATTAGCTTTAGGAGTCTATAATCATCTAAATATAATCTCTTGTTTATTTTTTCACCTTATTAGCAATTGTTTCAAATATTCCATCTTGCAAACTACTAATAGTAGTATATTTTGATTTACACATTGATATTTTATTAATAATTTGAATATACTACATGTTGTTAACCCATAATCATGTAAATAAGTAAGACACATTAACCCTACATTATTAATTTATTTATGGTGTAATCATCCTAGGTGAACCCACTTGTTGATCAAATTCTTAGCCTTACTCAAATCCTAACTACCATGGGATTTCTATTTCTACCGTGACACATGATCCTTTTCCTCACATCCTTTGTGTTATCATGGGTCACCCACAAATATTCTATGATCTTAGCCTAAAGTTTGAGGCTCCACTCTCTCTAGTTGATTTGGGCTACCATCCCTTTAACTAGGTTCATGCCCAAACATGACAATAAAATAGTCCAAAATAGTTTATTCCTATGTACTTTCTTGATGTGAAAATAGTGGAAAAATGAAAGCACAAGGTAAAAGCAACATCATGATACTTGAAGAGGATGAACATGGGTTCATACCTTGGACATGGGTCCATATTTGATGAACAAGGGTTCATACCGAATGAACATGGGTTCATACCGAGGTTTCTGGTCAGCCTTTTTAAAACCATCAATGAGCCAAGGTTATGAGTACACAGGGGCGACAAGATATAAAATAAGTGCAATTATTTTTCTCCCATGTTCGCACTAAGGGGGAATGTTAGGAATAGTATTATTTAATGCTCTCATAGTTGATATTTACCATATGGTAAATGATTAATTACCTATGATAAGTTAGTTAAATATATTTTTATTGATATATATATATATATATAGTTTGTACATTGAATAGAATATCATTATTGTGATTATGTTGTGCTAATATCTTCCAAATAAATTAGTTGCTACTGGAAAGAGAACACGAGGGACACCGGACCATACTTCCACCTCCCCTTGAACTAGCCTTGGATCAGCTATTTGTTCCTCTTCCCAAGTGCATCAAGCTTTTTTCTCCCCGATTGAATATATCAAACACAAACCGGTTTGTAATGATCTCAAATAGAGGAGTTGGTTGAGAGTATAAACACACAAAATTTCATATCGAGTCTCATTTCAATCGTATGATTGTTTATTTTAATAGTTATAATAGATTTGAATTTCTTTTTAGTAGTAATAAGGAAATCATCAAAAATAGAGGAATAAAAAGATTAGTTCGGATTTACTATTTTTAAATTCATGTTAGTAGATTAGAAGCTTAAAATCACTTTTCTCAAGGATTTTTCCATTTCTAGGATCGACTCTAGGTGTTATAATAGAAAAATAACTTGTTTGTGAGATCTAGCATAATTTAGTTTTTGATATTTACCCGAAAAGAAACACAAAAAGATTCGAAAAGAAATAACGTAGTTTCAGTTGTTAGATTTAAACTTTAATTCATTCATAAAGTGAGGAATATTTAATTGCAAAATAGATCAAATTAGGTTTAGAACATATTCTTAGATTATATAACTTTTTCTTTCCAAATCAGGTCTTAGATTAGTAAATTTATGTCAAACGAACATAAAGATCTTAGATATGAAAATAATAGCATCTTTAGGGATAAAATTGTTCTCATTTATTTTCTTTGTAGAACGTTCCAATTTAGTAAATACACATTTAGTTTGCTATTGTAATTTTCTTCTTTTCATCTATTCATTGCAACTTTTAAAATTCGATAAACACCAAAAAAAATATTGTTTGTAAAAATTCCCATTCAATCAAGTAATGCAATTAGAGAATCAATGTTGAAACTCTTGTGTAAACAATTTGAATTTGAATTCTAAAATCTCCATTTCCAACGTATACTTGGTTTTGTTATATTGCATTCAAACATGTTTCAAATAACCTTCACAAACTTTAAACAAATTAAACATGAACAATGACTTTAAATTGATTTAAACATACACAGAGGACAACTTATAGACCCAAACAAGCTCAAAAACATCCACACTCAAGCTTGCAATAAATATAATAAAAACCCATTATATTTTGATTACATGGAACATCATAACCTAAAAAGGAAGCTTGTTGATCCACTGGAAAGAGAGCAACACTTTCGATTAAACAACATCATATAACATCCCTAAGGCTCCATCTTTAGCCCGAGATCACCTCAATACAACCTTCATCATAGGATTCCTTTTGTGTTTTTCTCTTTGTCATAACAAACACCACACAAAGTGATTATTTCCCCTTAATTGTGGATGAATCCAAACAATTAGATATTCCTAAGAAGATTTGGACACTTTCCTCGCATCCCCACTCCACTAGAAAACCAAAATATTTGGGATGCAATCTTGTTCAAGATTAGTTGAGAGGTGTTCTATTCTCTGCCACCCCCACACAAATCATCCCACAATTAGTTGTTCTTGGAGGTGAATCCCCACAAGACAACATCCATATCTTCCACCTTATCACGGACCTATTACTTTATATATCTAAGTCTTCATGGCATGTTCACCATTCACTATTATTCCCTTCTACATGACCTTTTTATCAAGTCCAACCTACCTCTAATGAAAATTTCATGTGAGTAGCACAACCAAACATCCCTCCATTCACCAACTAGGACGTAGACCTAGGGATGCATGTCACTATTATTCTAGATTGTACAATCCCATTTTATTAATTCCATAGGAGTATCATTGTCCTCGATGAGTAGGTTTTTCTTGCTTGATAGTATAGGTAGAGGTTCTTATTTTCCATCTTGTTTGTGATTCCCACACCCTCACTCTTACCATCCTTAGATCATTCACATCCCTAGTCCAATATCATCCTATTCATATTATATGTCGACTACCTTGGCCCATACTAATGAGGATTCAAGTGCACATGAAAATCCCCTACACTTTTTGGAATGTACAATTTCTGCTATTCCTATTGAATGCAAAAGTAATGATGTAACTTGTGATCATCTTAGGCATATTATGAATGGTGATTCTTGTAATGATCCTATTTCTATTTCTCATTACCACTTGTACATGTTAATGAGTATTGATATCAAATGTACACATATAGACTCTATTATTATTATTGGTAATACAAATAGTTATGTTTTTCTTGTTGGTGTGGATGTTTTGAGTGAAAATAATAATGTTATTCTCTTACACCCCCATGTGAGCCCACACCTATAGAGCCTCATGATATATCCAAATAAATTTCATAGAATACCCCTTCCCATATTATTTTTCAATCGAATAGTGTTCTGTGACTATAATTAATGGTAAAATCCAGACCTTGAATGATGCCATACCTCCTCAAGAGGTTCTCTCCCTTATGCATGTGGTAGGTGATTTGCAGTGTAAAGTACATACCTTAACTCTATAAAATAAGTATTGTTATGTTAGCCTTGATTAAGATACTACTTATGGCAATCCCATTTGATGTAAGATCTTTCATTCTCCCTTACCTAGGGATTTTACTATGCCTTTATTCCTATAATTTAATGGTACTTCATATCCTTATGTGTATCTTAGGAATTATCGAACACTCGTGGATTCATATGATAACAATAGGTTACTTCTTAAAGTCTTTCCTAGGAATCTCATAGGTGATGCAAGGTCTTGGTTCAATAATTTTGCTAGTTGATCCTTGAGTACTTTTCTCGAGCTTGAAGAGGTTTTTCTTTCCCACTTTAGATGTCTTAGAGGTCCTAAATTTACATAGGAGTGTTTACCATCCTTGCATCAAGGTGAGACCGATCTTGTAGATGATTATATCTTATGGTTCAAATAAAATATGCACCTTTAGTTATATCAAACCATTAATCTAGAAATGCAATACATATTTTTCTATGGTCTCATATTTTATCTTTTGGAAATTGCCTTATGATGTACATGTCCTTCATTCATAGATATTTGTCTTCATGTCATAGATTTAGATCAAGACCTCCTTCTTCCACACCTACCCACATATGACCATACATATACTAAAGTATCTTCTACAACTCCTACTTAATATTGGTATAGATTTACTGCCTAATTATGATCAAGTGAAAGTCTTACATCATGGTAACACTTTTTATCACCCTAAACCCAAACCCATTAGACAAGCTCCTCTTGTGAATAGGAACACACAATTATATTTTGAAAAATCTAGTGATCAACCACATAAAATTCTCCTCACCGTGATGGATAAAAATCTAATTAGATTACCTCCTAACATAATCATCCTCACAAACTCAAATGTGAAAAATGTCATCCTTTTTATAACTCCCAATGTATTAATGGATAACATGACAATGATTATTATGCATTGGATTAGAAGCTTAAATTACTTGAAAAAAATGCATCATCACTTTTTTCACATGAAATTAAAATAGATCTTATTATCCACATGTGTGGCTTCACCCTTCAAAAAGTGTGACTCTCCATGACCATACTTCTACCAAGGTTCTAACTCCACATCTCTCCTACAAGCAAGATTCCTTCTAATGCACTCTCTACTACACAACCATCTACAATGGTTAAATACACATTGGTTTCTAAAGAGATGTTTTTTCCACATGTCAACCATACACCTCTTTTGGTTCCATTTGTGGCATGTGTACATGATTCTTTCTTCACACATGATTCATCCTAGTGCATTTTCAGAATATCAAGTGATTAATCACTTTCCATTCACTTAGTTTCCTCGTCACAATCTAATAAATTAGTCTACCCTACTACTACCCCTCACAAGGAAAATTACATCAAATGAAGATCACCCTTCCTTATTTCTTCAAGAATAGATTTCCTCTCCCATCATGCTTTTAGGAAATTATGTGAGGATCATACACATACTTTTCCTTATGTTTAATTACACTATATTTCTTTACAGCTACATACAATAATCCTTTATAACATCGATTACGATGTCACACGTCTCTCATTAGATCTTATGAGACTACTTATTCTAAACTCATCCATCAAAATTGTATCCATTATCCTATTCATTGTCACATCATAGACATGACTAAATCATCAATGCATTTCTTAAATTTGAAGGCCAACATGTACTATCAAACCATATGAAATCACTACAAAAACATCAATCTATACATATAGGTTTCATCACTTAACAAATGAAAGTAGATTGAACATCATTCCATTCTTGAACATGTATATAAATCATCATTGTCATCATCACTCTACTCTAGCATACAACCAATTTTTCAATAAATTTTCTACCTCCATGAATAGACCACATAATACATAACCATATTTTTATAGGATTCAAATCTTACGAACTTGACACAAATACTAAAAATTGGAAAATTCTAACAAAGGTCAATACCATATAGATATGTCAGTCCCTACTATGGTCTTGACCATAACATATGATCTGGACAGGGGCATCTCATCTAAAGTTTTTAGCTATCACAAATTCTTTCTGGCTATGTATAGGATTTTTATACAAAGATATCAGATACCTATGACTCATTTTAGATAATTATACAAGAGATGTGAGTTTTTCATTCGTTATTACTTGCACTATTTTGATTCAATCAGTAGGATGATTTTTTTTGGGGCATGGGTCTCTCCTCTCTTGTCATTTATCTAAATCTACATGAATATTATTAGTAGCATAACATTATATCAAGACATGGAAATGTCTATTCCTTCCATGTTTTCTATTCAAGCATCCAATAGTAAAAAAGGACCACTTTAACCATTTTACACAATTATAAAAAATACCACTATTTTTCACCAAAATTACAATATTTCAACACTCAATAGCTCATCGACTTGTTGCACTTTAATGGAATCCACCACTCGATCGCAATCGGAAAAACATATCCTCTCTAGTATATAACATCCTATCTCTTGAAAAGCACAACTCACTATCGACTAAAGTAATAATGCAAGTAATTTTGACTTTCCACCATACTATTTATAGTAAATGGGCCCATTTGGGCCTATAATCACATAACATGACCTACTTTTATACGTTGATTAATGCCTTGTAATTCTACACACTATATTTTGGTCTATATTTCACTTATTTTTATGTCATCTTTCACATTGTTATTCCCCCGATTGTGTACTAAAACATGATGAAACTTTATTCATACCCTATTTGGCTCTCGTGACCCTAGTTTAATACAAGTTTATTTCACATGCTCAACCTATGTTCTCCCTATAATAATTTTTCTAAGACAACATTCATGAAAATATTCAATGTGCATATATCCATAAATAATTGATCATATTTGATCACTAGTTATACACTCCATAAATATTTACAAGCATACTCTCTAATTCACAACCTTCTACAAATCCAACTACTTTATTAGGATGAAAATCTATTTTACACTTATGCAACAAAATCCATACTACTATATCAAACACACTTGTAATGTTACAATATACACTCTACAATTTATACCAACCTACTCACTATGTCTAGTTAGTACTCTCTACTAAATATCCTCCAAAACTATGCAAAAGACCTTATTGACATCCTCGTATATCTACATTACTCCAGTTATTCTCGATGTTTTTAGGTGATATAACCCACATCTTAGGGCCGAATATCTATTTTACACGCCATTTGTGGCATCATAATCATGAATTCTCCTTATATTGTATCAAAAATTCCTACTCTATATGGTACATTCCAATAAATAATATGTAAGCATTCACTCATGCTCATATCTCATTCTCTATTATCATTATATTGTGCCATTGTCTACTACTATATACAATCCTATAATTCTTATTAATAGAATATTATATTCTCATGTATCACTATATAATCTATGCAATACCCCTATCTCTATCTTTCACCTCAAGTGATAGTGTTTCACTCTCCCTTTCACCAAAATAGGGGCAACCATATAGGGATAACTATGCAAGGTCATCATCCCCTATAGTGTTTTCACAAATAAATAAATAAATTTAATGGATTGGATACACAAGGACATCCTCCCTCTCACAAATGACAAATGAAACAATTAAGTTGGCTATGTAAGGCCACTCTCTCACATACAATACAATATAATTCCAAGACTCGAATGATCACTCATGATTATAAAAAAGCAATAGACACCAAATACACATAGTCACAAACATGAAACTTTATTGTATTTATTATAAATGTAATGGTAAAATTGGATATTCTATTATATTAAATCATCAATACTATAATTACTAACAATAGAATCATATAATTCATTGTGGGAGAAATGAGAAATCATTTCCTTTACACTTTAAATGGGTATACGGATCTCTTAGACCTAAATATTTCCATAGTGGTGTGGTATTATATCCGGAAAGCATTATTGGGGGAAACTAAAAGCTCGTGACACTCTTTCATTGATGATGCCGAGACACCCATTTCTCACTTAGCTTTGAAAATTACTTGTTGGGGATTTCATCACCCCCAACTCTCTGAATATGCCAAATGTAATCTCCAAATACCTCTTTGTAACCTATAACATCTCTTGACTCCTACGGTATGCTTCTCCCTTATCTATGCATGGGTTAGTCAATGACTTGATTTGTTTACCACACATAGTTGGTATTATCTACACACATATAGTTGTTCTTGTTGTGGCATTTTCCTACATGTATGATACCCTTCTCCTTTAAAATAGTAAATTTCATTCAAGTAACATAAAGGGGGAAATGTAGACACTATGAATTGCACAAAATAATTTTGGCATTATGATTTTATTATACTTATATGTATGTGAGTTATGAACAATGAAACCAGGTCTTAATGGCATGAGTCTTTTGTTTCTTTACTCTTTATTGCTTCATTTTACCATTTATCATACTATTTTACCTTTTGGATTTAATTTTAAGACATTCTTGCATAGATATATGGTAGTATCCACTCACTTTTATTTCATATATGAACCTTGTCCAAGACCATACAATAGATTATGTACCATACTAGGGTCTTGACTCTTCTATATGGTCTTGGCCCCTTTTACTTGTCATTTATTTTCTCTTCATGGGCCCATTTGTTATTAGTTTTTCTTTTAGATTATATGTTTTGGATTGGTATTTCTGGCACTATGGTTTGAATTTCAAAGTAATAAATCATATATATACAATTTTATTATAGGCATTTATTACCTAGAAAACATATGTGTATCTACCACTTACCGAATCAAGAAGCAAGAGATACATCTACATACTACATACATAACATAAGAGGTAATAAATATGATTTTTTCATTTGTACATAAGGGTTTCTATTTGGTTAAATTAACATAACCTACTATCGGTGTTAAGTAAAAAGGCCAACCTAGGTCGGAGGATAGTTGTATGAACCTTTGCACAAAGAAAACATGGATTCTCGAAATGTAGTGCAAAGCTTGATTACTCACAATTGGGGTGACTATCAAGGTCAGTCCGACTCAAACATTTATATCTTTTATTTTTAGATATAATGATTTCTTGAGTATGTTTTAGGATAGACAAGTTGTTCTTTATAGGTTCGGGTTTGAAATATATGGTTACATGTGAATCCAAACATCTTTGAAGTGTAAAATAAGTGACAATGAAAGAACCTAGAAAAATCAGATTACGAAGAGTTAACAATCCAAAAATTAGGGAAGGGTTGGTTTGTATAATTTAGTCTTGACTCTTTTGTATGGTCCTACCCCACAAGATAGTTTTGAAGAATTATCAATCTAGGTTCATCCAAAATCCTTTATAGTTCCCAATTCTTGTGGTGGTAGTCTGAAACATCTCTAAAATAAGCTAAGTAATTCTTCCGACCTCTCTTGCAATTTTTATTTTCATATCAGTAAGGTATGCTTGAAAATATCATAGTTTTCATTATAAATATATGAATGACTATATATCTCTATAATCTATAATATAGTGTTGAAATTTATTTATATCCAGTCGCATTTATGAATCAACTCTAAATTAAATCAAAATTGTAACTAGGGTCGATATAACTGGTACTATTGAACATGATCCTATAACTCAACCCAAGCCAACCAATGATAATGTAAAACTTAAAATCTTTAGTGACCACTACTAAATCATGATGCTTTTGCCACATCTATCTTGTAATTTCATGAAGTTTATCATTTTCTCCCACCTCCACCATATTATGATAACATGTTTGGTGCAATGATCGAACTATTTTAACCACATTCCCTTCTACAATTATTTCCTTTCATAATACTTATACAAAATATGAGTTAGTGTCTGATACACTATACATCCTCACTTTGGCTAAACAACATCCCATATGTAATTTTTTAATAAAACTACTCCCCATAATATGTGCACTT
Organism: Taxus wallichiana var. yunnanensis; assembly: GCA_018340775.1. Classification (NCBI taxonomy): domain Eukaryota; kingdom Viridiplantae; phylum Streptophyta; class Pinopsida; order Cupressales; family Taxaceae; genus Taxus; species Taxus wallichiana. The sequence continues at coordinate 60,141,789 of CM031242.1, read as the reverse complement.
TTACATTACCAATCTCTTTTGGGTACACTAAGAAGTATGTCATTGTTGATCCTTAGACATGCATAGGTCATGTTATACTCCCCCTTATAGTTTTCCCCTCTACCTTTGATCTTACATTCTTAATATCCTCTTATCTTAAATCATATGACATGCGTCTAGGTTGTTCTTAGATTTGCACATTTGTAGTTATAGATTTCATACTACACCAATGTGTCAAGTTAATTCACAATAATCAAGTGGTTACAATTAGGGAATTCCATTCATGCTCTATATTGTTAGAATTTGGCCTAAAAAATCCAGCCACTATCTCTAATAATAATACATAAATAATTTCATCTACTACTTTCCATGTTATATCATATCATGCACCCATACATAAGACTCCTTGATGGTCACCTAGGGAATTTAGTACTCATCAACAAACACATTATATTCAATCCTTAAATATATTATATTCTACATCTATTACTTATGGGTCTTCTTACCTTAATTCCCCTTTACTACATATTGTGGCTTCTACATCAATCATAAATGAGCATAGTTTGTATCTTACTGCTACTTGAGGTTCTTGCATCTCCTTCACCCATTAGACATGATATGTCTCTTCATGAGGCCCTTATTAGGTAGCTCTTATCCTATCCTCTTTTTATACATATAGATATTAAAAATATTTCAAAAACATTCAAATAATCACATAATATAAAAACATTCAAATATGAGCTAAAAATACAAAATCAGGACTTATTCTAGTTTGTTTGGCTAGCATGTTACTTTATACATGATGTTTTCCACATTGATTTGATAGATAACATATATATTATTTACACACATATGTTCACATTGTATATTGAGATTGATGCATGCCATTCACATATTGATACATGATGATAAAATATGGCTTGGTTCTATCTTTTAGGGGCATCACCGCCACACTATATATGTATTTTCTATCATTACATATTATTATACATATTCCTCATTACACTTGATTAAATTCAAATATCTCTTACTACTCATTGGATTAATAAGACAAACAAGTGTTTTATGCGGTAATAACTTCTCTTGTTATATTTACTATTACTATTTTTTATACTTAATTTCTATGTTTTTTTCATTCTTTATTTATATAGATTCATTATTTAATTGCTTATTGCTTGGATTCACTCGATTTTATCTGTTATCCAAACTTGCACCCCTATGTAGTTTTGAACAACACATCTAAGATGTGACTTAGAGACTTTTTGCTAAGGAAATATGTGGAACACTAAGTTAGTCTTCTGAAAATGTAGTCACGTAGTGTTTTGTGGGTTCCCTTAACCAATGAAAAACAATGAATCAAAAGCTCAAGACTTACTTGGAGATAAAAGTTAAATGTCACATAAGTCAAAATTTTGTCTTCCGTGGGTAGCATCGAATCAATTTCTCGTGGGTTGAAGGCAATTTAGAGAACCAAAAGGTTTTATATGCTTTGAAAAAGTTGAAAATCGGCTAAGGATAGGATCTACAAGAGTGGTGGCATAGAAATCAAAATGTCACTAGGACTTGGAATATAAAGAGTTCAAAAAAGTTTTTCTATTCCATGAAACGAAGGTCGATTCCGTTGAATAAAATCCATGATATGTAGAGGATAAATTTAAAGCATCGTAAAGTAAAAGGAAAAGAAAGTGTCGCTAGGCACCGTGTAATAGGGAAATAAAGTTAGAAAGCGACTAAGGTCGGAAGTTGTGAGAAAATAACTTAGTGTCCCATGGGTTTCCCAAATGTAGTGTTTTGTGGGTTATCAAGGTCCACAGAGCGATGGAACATAATAAAGCACCGCACAAGAGAAGAATAGATCTTTGCGGCATAACGAGACGTCAAATGGATAAGCATGTAATTTTTTGAATTTAGGCAACAAGGAGTCACCACTAAGGACATGACATAAGTCGGAACATTTAAATGCCACCAAAAAAGAAAATCTATGGATAAGGAAGGTAATAATTTCATGGGTGTGTGGGAGTTATTGTCTTGTGGGTTTCTCAATCCGTAGAGACATTTAAATTCAAAACAGTGAAACAAGAAAAATCTACGGGGGACCAAGAAATTATTGGTCTTCAAACTTGCACCCGTGTCTTGGATCTAGAGGAGCTGAGTTGTTTTTGATAACAATGGAACCATCCCCGAGTTGGGGACCTTGCACGCTTGGGACGGATCTCCTGGAGAATGCTTGGTTCCTATATCTATTTATACTGCTACTACTACTCCTAGTGCTGAAAGGGGAAACTACGCTAATAAATGCTAAGGGATCAGGGATAAAAGGATAACATGAAAATAAACTACACTAAAAATGTGATAGCACCAGAAAAAGAGGGATGGATGTTATCTGTTTTGAGTGGGAATGAAAAGGGGATGCATGAGAGGAGGCTAATAACGAGTAGCAAATGAAAATGCATTTAGCAAATCATTCTCATGGAACACAACTAAATAAGAAACTGCAAGGGACATGAAGTGGCACAACAAACACACAATGTAAAAGAAAAGGAAATAAGAAGGAATACAAACATGTTAGGAAAAATAATAATCACAAAATGATGCTTCTATTACTTCCAGAAATGCACAGAGCTATTACAATGGTGAAAGAGGCCGATATCCACATGCATGAGCCAGATCTAGAGGTCTGCAACTCAGAATGCAGAAAATATGAAGTCCTTAGAAAAATGCGTAAGGATTCAGAGTATCCAACATTAATAATGAGCCTAACTCTTACATTTATAGATGAATCATGGAAGGAGAAGAGAAGGAGGGAAAACCTGAATTTGAAATACAACCACCAATAAGAAGCATTCAATTCCCATAAATCCGCATGAGAATTTGTCGAATGCACTTCCCCAGGTCTGTTTGGTGTGTTGGAGGAGGAAGGAGGGAGAATCATATCAAATTAGGTGGTTGAAGAAATTAGATCTACTTCATTAATGCTCAGAAATATGTTTTCCCATTTCTCACCTACCAAGTCTACCAAAATTTGAATTTGAATGTCTAATATACTATGTCCGATGTCATCACTCTCTCGACAAGTCTAGGTGTGTGCCGATTAAAGCTCTGTAGCAAAAGATATGGCTGTTAGAGGATGTCGAGCCATCTCAGCACGCAAGACATGTGGCACGTATGAATTTGCTGAAAGGATGGCCAAATGTGTAATTTTTTTTCATTTCGCCATGTTTCACTTAATTGATTTATTCTGATGATTCAATGTCCTATTGGCGCACTTTGATTGGTTGCATGTGGCACACTCAAGCATGACAAAAACTACGACACGAAAGGGTGCAAAGGAGGGCACGAGGGAAGGGCGCATGGAAGAAAACAAAGGAACGTGTAGAGGAATGCATGCACGTGGGGAAATGAGGGAAACGGTGAGCGAAAAATGCATGGTCAAGGCACAACCATTACAAGAGATGATGTGAGGGCGTGCACAAGAGTGAACAGATTTGTGTAAGGCATGCCATGAAGAAGGTGATTTTGCGAGAATACACGTACATGTGGAAGATGGAACAAAGAAGAAAAGGAAAGGAAGGGAAGAAGGGGAAGCATGCTAGGGCACGTGAGGAAAAGAAAGGAATGTGCCAAGGGAAATTAAGCATGCAAAATATTGCAATGAAGAGCTTAGAACCAGAAGATGTATATAAGGTATCCAAATCACTAGGAGATTTATTTGGATAACAATTTTGGTGACTTTCGGGGCTAGCTGCCTACTAGATGAAGGATATCAGTAGCCTGAAGCATCCATTAGGCATGGAGTTGATCATGTAATCATTTGAAGAACTACCCCTGAAGCCACCTGAAGGATCATTTCTTGACTCTATTTTGAATCTTGCAACCACTGAAAGAAGATATGCATTTTGGAAGTAAAAGAAGAGCACACACATGAAGCATGTGAAAGGAAAGAACTATGTATAAACAAACAATGTGCGTGCAATGCACTTAGAGGAATTGAAACTACTCAAATATATATAAAATGATGCAACAAACTTAATAGAAGGGTTTGAGATAGATCCCATTGACTAGGATTTGTAGTGTGTCTCCATTAAGATGAATTAAATCAAAAGAGTTAGCTTCTTTGCATGAATTGATGATATATGGGCCACTCTAAAGTGCATCAAACTTTGAATGACACCCTGGTTTAGCTCTGTCAACATCCCATTTTAGGACCAAATCCCCAACTTTGAAATCTTCAGGCCTAGCCTTTCTGTCAAACCATTTCTTTGTTGCTCATTGATATTGTTCCAACTTGTTCATGACAGAGTTTCGTGATTCTTAAAGATTAACCAAATCTTCCATTCTGATTTCTCTCTGGTCTACACCTTTGAATTCCAACTATTGGGCAAGTGCCAATGAGTTCAAGTCTAGTGTCAAAGGAAGGTTATCCTCCTTGCCATAGAAAATATTGTAAGGTGAAGTTCCTATTGCCTTCTTTATTGTAATTCTATCTTCCCAGAGCGCGCGAGACCTTTGTATGCCACTGTCTTTGGCTAATGTTCATTGTGTGCTTCATGATTCTGACTAGGTTCTTGTTTGTTGACTCTACCAAACCATTTCCTGGGGATAATAGTTGGAATAAGTCTCTAGATAGATGCCCATATTTAGGACCCAATCATTGATTTTGGTCCCAAGGAAGGATTTTGCATTATCGAAGATAATGGTTTGAGGAACGCTAAACCTTGTGACTATACCTTCGAGAAAGTCAAGGATGACTGACTCGGTTGATTCCTTGAGCGCGAAAGCTTCATCCATCTAGTGAAATAGTCTGTAGCTATCAACACCCACTTATGTCTAGTGCTTGAAGGTAGATTGATCATACCTATGAAGTCAAGACCCCATTGTGTAAAGGTTGATCTGCTTGGATTGGTCAGAGGGGAAGTGTTGCCAATTTTTTCTTTCCTACAAAGAAAGCACATTTTACATTTTGTGACCCACTTGTGTGCATCTAAAAAAGGTAGGCTAGAATATTCCTTCCATTATGATCTTCATTGCTGTAGTTTTGGCATAAAAGTGTCCACTAGAGAATCCATCATGAAATTATGCTAGCAATTTTTCAGTTTGCGCATTATTGATACACCTCAATAGCATGCCATCAAGATTCTTCTTGAAGAGAAGTCCATCAATCAAAACATAAGGGATAGATTGTAACCTCAGATGTCTTCTCTTTTCCTTGTTCAAATGAGGAGAATATAAGCCCTCAAAAAGGAATGTGACCATATCCTTCATCTAGTCGTGCACGTCAGGATCTATATTCTACCCAAGATCTGCGCATGGAAGACCTTCATCCAGAAATAATGAAGTCTCATATTAATTTTGCACATCCTCAACAATCTACCCGTAAAGTGCGCTACCTCTTACTATTTTTTTTTGCTTTTATGATCACATCATACTCCATGATTTTGGTCACCCATCATTCTCTCTTTCATTGATCTCTTCTCCCATGATGAAGTCTCTAACAGAAGAGTGGGATACTAACACCTTGATATGATTTTTGGTGAGCATAATTTTGAATTTATTGAGTGCGTGCATGATGGTGAAGACCTTCTTCTTTGTGTGATTGTATCTTAATTCGTAATCCTTCAAAGATCTGGTCAAGAAAGCCACTGGTTTACTCCAACCCTTGTTAATTTTCCTTTGTTAGGACAACAATAATACTCGTATCATCGCCATAAGCATAAAGGATGAAATCCTTGGAATAATCCAGTTGATGAGTGTTGGCATGCAAGAAATCTCTTGCTTGATTCTATTGAAAATTTCTCTTCCTTTTGTTATCCATCTAAAAGTTGTATCCTTCTTGAGCATCAGGGTGATTGGCCTTACCAATCCTGCAAAGTTAGGAATAAAGCACCTAATGAAGTTGATCTTTCCAAGGAAGGACTGCAAGGCCTTTTTGTGCTCTGGCAGGAAAGAGCCAAGATGGTTGAAATGCACTCAGGATCAATTGTGATGCCATCCTTTGAAACCATGTGGCCCAAGAGTTTTCCTGCGCCATTGCAAAATTTGCACTTCTTGGGGTTAAGAGACACCCCATACTTTTCTGCATCTCTCAAATAATTTCTCTAGGTGTGCCATATGATCCACGCTCTTCTTTGAGAAGAATATTATGTCATCAAGGTAAACCAAGATGAACTCATTGATGTAACATTTGAAGGCAATGTCCACGACGCGCCGGAAAGTTGCGCTTTGTGTTTGATAGACCAAAGTGAATTTTCTAATACACATATGTTCCCACTTGGTTGTAAAAGTTGTTTTGAATTGACCCTTTTCCTTGACCAAGATCTAATGGAAGCTTTGAATATCCATCTAACATTGAAAATATTTACGCGCCAACCATAGTCTGCAAATCTACTCCATTGAAGGCAAAGGATAATGATCCTTTATAGACACCTTATTCAAATCTATAAAATCAACATAGAGTCTGATTTCACTGTTCTTCTTGTGTAATAGAACAAAATTCATGACCCAAGTAGAGTATTTGATGGGAAAAATTATTTTTTCCTCAACGAGTTTAGATAATTCCTTTCTCATGAGGGGATCTATCTTTGGATTTATTGGCCGTTGCTTATGTCCGACGGGCTTGACACCAGATCAAGATCACAGTGTTGAGCAACACTTGGATGAAAAACTTTGAGGTCTTCATACTCCCATGAAAATATATCATTGTAGTTTTGACAAAGAGAGATGAAGGCCTACTTTTCATCATGCATGCAAGCCTTGCTGAGCAACAATTCCTTTTCGCATACAATAATGACTAGGGAGAAATCTTCTTGCACAACGCGCATATATTTTTCTTCACCCTTGAACTCATCATCAGGGATAAAAATTTGTTCTAAGGTGACCAGCCCTTTAGGAAACTTGTTTGTCTTTAGCTGTATTACTTGGTCACCATAGCTGTCATGTAAGTCAGCTTGCATGCTTGATGAGAACTCAACTTCATTTTGGATGAACTGCATGATCTATGCATCACTGTCAAACACTTGCCAACTGGTATTGTTGTTTGGAATGGATGGCATGATCATGATCTTAATGTGTCAAGTTTTTCTTTTGGAAAATTCCTCTGCAAGAGAGAAGGCTATGAACCAAAAGTGGCCATTTGATCAACTTCCTTGTTCATTTTGTGTAACACCGCCTATAGATTTAGAACATTAAAGCTCTAAAGTAGGTCCTAAACTCTATGCTTATAAGCTTTGAGAAGCTTATTATTTGTTAAACACTTTTTGGTAACCTGATGGATGACTAACTTTGTATCCCTAAATATTTGTAGCACCTTAATCTTCTTCTTTTCAATAATCAGTAGACCATGCACCAGTGCCTCATATTTTGCCACATTGTTGAACATGCAAACTATAGCCTATGCACAAAGAATAATTTCTCATCCATAGGGAAATGAGAACCACTCCTATTCTCGCGTCATTTTAGCTTTTGGAACCGTTAAAATATAACTTCCATAGACTAGGTTCAACTTGATCTTTCCTGAGTGTGCACGACAACATAGTTTCTTCCTCAGAATGCATTAAGTACCAAGCCCAGTTTCATAAGCTTCCAATTCTTCAGTATATGGATCAAATATATGGTGCCTCTCCACCCATTCATCAACTACTAGGTCGGGAACAAAGGGTGGAAAAGGCTGCTCTTCAAGAAATGAAGCCTATTCTTGGATTTGACAATTGGCTTGGATAGGGATGGAACATATGGCTCTACATGATAGGAAAATATAGGCTCAACTTGTATGGTAAACCAGGTACCATACCTTGTCTTGAGTAACATATGAGACCAATCAGAAGACAAGTAACCACCCACTTGAGCAATGAAATCTCTTGACAGACATAGGGCAAACAAAGGAGGTAAGTCAATGATTGACACATCTTGAGTAATTGTTAAACTTGGACATGCATGAAGGGTCAACTCAAGATCCTTGATGACTCCTAAGGTAGTGACAGTTGAGCCTTTGAGTTGCAGGAATCCTTTAGAAAAGGGGATATACCTAATACCTTGGACATCACTATCTTCTTAGGCATAACAGAGGTACTAACGCTTGAGTCTCTCATGCAATTATGGACAAGATGTTCACCTACGATCAATGACATATAGAAGGGTGGGGTTTTGAAAACCTTACTTGCTTCTCATTTTCTTGGTAGATGTTGATGAGAAGCACAAAACTTCTATATGGCTAGATCAACACGCGAGAGTTGTGCTAGAGCTTCATGCAATAGATCCTGCTTGAGATGGAATAGTTAGGGCATCCCACATTGTGACATTTATATTTTTCTTCTTCATCTGGTCAACAATGCTTTGAATGAAAGACCCGTTGACTTGTGTATTTGAGGAACAACATCCCTTTTTGACTATTCAGGCGTGGAAGCAAGAGTTTTGGCTGAAACATGAGCTTGACCTACCAAAGGAGGGGCACACACCACTTCAGGAGCCTTACACGGGGCCTCTTGTGTAGGGACTTGAGCACTCTTACTACTAGATACCTTAGCCGATTCTTTCGCTTTTGAGGGCTGGTCTATGTTTTTGGGAGTGTGACATGCACGCCTGACTCCAACATTCTCTTCTTATATCTTGTGTTTTCTGCAACTTGGGTGCCCAATTTTCTTGTAGCATCCATTACTTGGTTGAACATCACTATCTTCTTAGGCATAACAGAGGTACTAGCGCCCGAGTCTATCATGCAATTATGGACAAGATGTTCACCTACGATCAAGGACATATAGAAGGGTGGGGTTTTGAAAACCTTACTTGCTTCTCATTTTCTTGGTAGATGTTGATAGAAGCACAAAACTTCTATATGGCTAGATCAGCGCGCGAGAGTTGTGCCAGAGCTTCATGCAACAGATCTGCTGAGATGGAATAGTCAGGGCATCCCACATTGTGACATTTATATTTTTCTTCTTCATCTGGTCAACAATGCTGAATGGAAGACCCGTTGACTTGTGTATTTGAGGAACAACATCCCTTTTTGACTATTCAGAGTGGAAGCAAGAGTTTTAGCTGAAGCAGGAGCTTGACCTACCAAAGGAGGGGCACACACCACTTCAGGAGCCTTACACGGGGCCTCTTGTGTAGGGACTTGAGCACTCTTACTACTAGATTCCTTAGGCCGATTCTTTACGCTTTTGAGGGTGGTCTATGTTTTTGGGAGTGTGACATGCACGCCTGACTCCAACATTCTCTTCTTATATCTTGTGTTTTCTACAACTTGGGTGCCCAATTTTCTTGTAGCATCTGTTACTTGGTTAATTGCACAAAAGTCCTTAATGCCAAAGAACATCAAATTTTCCTCTGGAGGAGCTTCTGGTCTTCCTTGGTTTTCGCTTCAGGGGCACTTGTTGAAGGTTCGCAAGTTGAAGCATTCTAGATCATGTAGGCTTCGTGCACACAAAATTTGCACAATGATATTGACTGTGAGGCATATTGTAAGGGAAACACCATTTTGACTCTTACGCCAAATTATTCTAAACTGGAATGAGCACCTGAATTGTACTAGGTACTAGAAGAGAGGGCGTAGGAGGAACAACTTGCAAGGGTAGATGTGTGTTAGCATGTCATCTATCATTTTGTTGGTTGGGCACATATATTTGGTTTCCATATTGATTCCGCCAAGGATGATTATTTTGGCTATATGCCTGATTAGAATTGCCTCTATAGGATGTGCTTGTTGCTTTTCTAATGATATGAATTTGTTTGATAAATTTATGATCAGAGCCTTTAATTCTTCATCTTCTTTTTGCTTTGTCTTTGGAGAGTAGGATGTAGATGCAATCGATTGTGTGCTTTGTTCGGAATAGGAATATGGTCCATAGAAGGTTAAGACACTTGTGACATTATCGAACAAGGGCATAGGTGGTCTAGGAGCTATCTTTCCCACTTGAATAAGACTATTTTCTACCCTTACTGTAATACTATAAGTAGTTGGTAAGGTCCTACCTCCCATGGATTGAATCATGATTGAGATATCGTTGTTCAACACCTTTAGATAATACAGAAAATCATGCTAGGCTATAGGTCTTACCACAAGAGGGATTTTTCCCAAGTCTTTTGAAATCTGATGTTGAAATCAATCATCTGCTCATTAGGCACCCTCTTTGTTGTTATCAATTGCTCCACCAGAGATAGGTGATCTGACTTATCTTCAAAGTAATTGTAAAGAGCTATTCCAAGCTCATCCTAGGTTTTAATAGATCCAAGTCTCAAGCCTTGGTACCATTGAAGTGTTTTACCTTTGAGAGAGGTTGCAAGTATCCTAACTACTACATCATCGTGTGTGATCGTGTAGAGCAAACATACGTTAGCTACATTTTGGATATGCTCCTAAGGGGCGACTTGATTCTCACCAATGAAGTATGGAATACTTTTGAGCATGCCATTTTACATGTCATTTTGCATGGCTAGCATCAAGGGAATCCTTCCTGTGAAGTTGGCAAAGTTCCTCAGTGGAGGAGGTGGTTGATGTTCCATCGCAGGGTGCGCATGTTATATGTTATGAGGAGGAGTTGAATGGGTACGACGCACTAGAGATAGAGATGCACACATGGGCCTTCTAAAACAAACTCTTCTGGGGGATAGTTGAGGTACTCAAAAGAATCTTCAGTTGTTGCACTTCTTGTTATATGCAATCTTCTCATGAAAGGTGCTCAGGATTGCTAAAATAGAGATCTAGAAATGTTGGGAGTCACTAGATGTGTTGAAATGAGCCTCTAAAGGCTAAAATACTAAGCCCACACACCAGAACTTAGGAATATGAAATTTAAGCTTTCATTTTTATTCCTATCAAGTGTACCAAAATTTGTTGGTCGTCAAACTTGCACCCGTCTCGGATATGGAAGAGATGAGTTATTTGTGACAATAATGGAACCATCCCCAAATTGTGGGACCTTGAGCACTTTGGAAAGATCTCCAGAGAAGGTTAGTTCCTCTATCTATTTCTACTGCTACTGCTACTCCTAGTGTTGAAAGGGGAAACTAAGATAATAAATGCCAAGGGACTAGGGATAGAAGGATAACATGAAAATAAACTACACTAAAAAGGTGATAACACTAGAAAAAGAGGGATGAATGCTATCTGTTCTGAGTGGGAATGAAAAGGGGACGCATGAGAGGAGGCTAGGCATGAGTAACACAATTGAAAATGCATTTACTAGATCATTCTCATGGAACACAACTAAATAAGGAACTGCAAGGGACATGAAGTGGCACAAAAAAATATGCAATGCAAAAGAAAAGGTAAGAAGAAGGAATGCAAACATGTTAGGATAGAGAATAGTCATAAAACGATGCTTCTATTACTTCCAGAAATGCACAGAGCTGTTACAATGGTGAAAGAGGTTGATATCCACATGCATGAGCCAGATCTAGAGGTCTACAACTCATAATGTAGAAAATATGAATTCCTTAGCAAAATGCATAAGGATTCAAAGTATCCAACATTAATAATGAGCCCAACTCTTACATTTATAGATGAATCTGTGGAAGGAGAAGAGAAGGAGGGAAAACTTGAATTTGAAATACAACCACTAACAAGAAGCATTCAATGCCTACAAATCCACCTGAGAATATGTCGAATGCACTTCCCTAGGTCTGTTTGGCATGTTGGAGGAGGAAGGAGGGTAGATCATATCAAATCGGTGGTTGAAGCAATCAGATCTACTTCATTAATGCTCAGAAATATGTTTTCCCATTTCTCACCTACCAGTCCACCAAAATTTGACCTTGAATGTCTGCACTGTGGTTGATGTCAGCAACTCTCTCGACAAGTCCAGCGCGCACCGATCGGAGCTTTGTAGCAAAATATATGGCTGTTAGAGGATTTTAGAGCCATCTATGCACACAAGACATGTGGCGTGTGTGAATTGGCTGAAAGGATGGCCAATGTGCAAAAATATTTGTCATTTCTTCCACGTGTCACTTACTTATTTGTTATTCTGACGATTTGACACCCTATTATCACACTTTGATTGGTTGCATTTGGCAAACTCAAGCATGTCAGAAGATGAATTAACACGAAGGGTGCAAAGGATGGCACAAGGGAAGGGAACACAAAAGAAAATAGAGGAACACGTGTGACACACATGGGGAAATGAAGCAAACTAGTGAGAACAAAATGTGTGCTCAAGGCACAACGATTACAAGATGATGTGTGGGTGCGTGTGAGGGTGAACGACTACCAAGAGGAGGGTGAATGTGTAGAAGATGAACACACAGAGAAGATGGAATAAAGAAGAAAAGGAAAGGAAGGGAAGAAGGGGAAGCACACAAGGGCGCGTGAGGAAAAGAAAGGAATGTGCCAAGGGAACTTGAGCACATGTAATCTTGCAATGAAGAGCTTAGAACCAGAAGATGTATACAAGTTAACCAAATCACTAGGAGAGTTATTTGGATAACATAAATCATTTAAAGTATGCAAATTACACACACAAGGCACACCTATTTTGAAATTAAGTGAAAAACTACTTCATTGACCAAAAATTAATGAATTATTGACACTATCTTTGTCAAACCTATAAATCGATGGTGTGTGATTAGAGTCATGTCATGCGACCATACCCATCTAAATTCATCTATGAACATTGGTCCTTGGTGGTTGAATCTTTCTCTTCCCCGGTGCAACTCTCTCCTTCTCTCTTCTTCTTCATTTCTCTATAACTATGGAAGTGATTCACATTGAAACAAATCTCCCTTTATTTATGTGAAACCATGACAAAATGGACGCCGACTTCCCATGGGTTCCATAACTTGGATTTGGTCTTTGTAATGCATTTTTCACCTTTTACCATTTTTGTAATCAATTGTGCTTTGTTTAAGTAATAAATCTTGTGTCTCTGTGGCTGTCATTTACCCTATGCTAGCAATTATTACATTCTTGCCTCTCAATTTCCTTCTTTGGTATGTTGTGTGTCTCACATTTACATGTTTCCATCTCTCGTGTGTTGTCAATTTGTGGTAGGGGTTTGTTTGTGTAGTTTCATCTCTATGGCACATCTATCTACTCTTTCCTCTTGTGTTTTATCCCCTTTCTTCCCCTCATGGAGAGTGATCACCCCTTTCTTTCTAGTGTTATCACCACCCCTTTAGCTTAGGTTTTCATTCTGCATATCTCCCTCCCTCTCTCTCTCTCCCTCATTCCTTGGATGTGTTAGTGTAGGTTAGCTTAGAGGTAGTATTAGTGTTAGGTTAGATAGGTAGAGGAATTCAGCCTTCTTCGAGGGTTTATCTCAAGCCACAAGGTCCCACACTTGAGACAATCCCATGTTAGTCAAAAGTATTGATCTTCCATGATCAAATATAGGGTGCTAATTTTAAGCTCTAATAGTACTAGCATGTCTCGGTGGGACAAATATTGAAGCACTTTGAAACTTCATATAATCAAGTGTGATGTGTTCTTGGTGATAATAATCCTTTGGAGGAAGTTCTTAATACATCCGGGGACTCAATTATTCAAGAAACCCATTCTCTAAGGCTACAAACCGTTCCCTTCATCTTTCCCCTTATCTTCATAATTCCATTTCTTTCATGCCTCTCCAAAGAGATTTCCATTCTCTAATTTCAATTTGAGCCCCTTTCATTCGCAACAGTGGGATGATATCCCTAAAACAACCCTAAAAACCCTACCTCTTTTCTATGGAAATAGATCAATCTCCTATTGATTACATTTAAGATATAACAAACCATTGTTCCATTCATAATATCATAGAGGAACAAAGTTGCCTTAGATTTCTTATTTCATTATTTAGAGGTAAAGCAAGAGAGTGGTACATTGGTTTGGATCCAAAATCCATTTCGACATGGGATTAGTTGGGAGAACAACTACACAATCGGTTCCAGGAGAATGTAGACTTCATTTCTCTCATGGAATACCTCAAAAAATACTATGATCTTTAATGGAGTTCATTTTAGATTCTCAAGGATATGGTTCAGAATCCCTCAAGAATTTTTACCCTCATAAGGTATGACATTCATGTATCATTTGAGGTCTTTGGATGTTGATTTTTCTGTATTGATTCACACTTTAGGAGGAAGTACTCTTCCTCATACTTTTGCAATTGTATTATAAGATGAGAAGATAATCGTTTAGGTTGGTAAAAGTAAACCCATCCCCATTGCTTCCATTCTTCACTCACCATCCCTATTTCTCCATAACCCCTATGTAAATCAAGAAAAATCCATTGTCTCATTTCTAAAACAGGAGTTCGTTTGCTTCCTAGTTTCCTTTTTGGTGCTCTACAAGCTTGTAATTCCCAAAACATGCCGTGTGATATGAAAAATTTCTCCCCATCTCCCGTCAATTCATTACCCATCCGTCTAAAACCTTACCATAATGTTTAAACAAGTCACAAAGTTCCAAATATTTCCCTAATGCTCTACACGATGTACATTGAGCCTAGTTATCATACAAGGTGGGTAGATCATGATGTTTTCTACTTCCATGGAGAGGAGGAACCGCGGAGATTAGAATATGTTTTGGAGGATCATTTGGCTTCTCCAAATGATCAAATCGAGGCTTGGAGCCAAATCCATATCTTCTTGTAGATGAATATAAGGATCATCTTCTCCCCAATGCCCCACCTCCAACAATTTTTTCCAAGGATAAAAACTACACATTTTTGAAGATTGGTGTGAATCGACTAGGAAGATGAGAAATATTGAAATCAGAAAGGGATGTAGCTAATGAAAAAATGGAGCGGGAGGCTTTGAAGGTAGAACATCGAATGGACCGCGGGTTGATGAGAAAGTGTTTTTAAATAATTATGACATCCATAGATGCGAGGAAGAAGATTTTACAAGCGAACAAGGTGAACCAATTGATTGTAATTATATGCATTGATCCATGTGCCTTGAACTTGCTTTATTTTTTTTTTGGAAGAAAATAAAGTTAGATAAGAGAATGAAGAGGAAGGAAATCGATGCCCCAAATTGGAAACATATATGTCTCGTAAGAGAAAGAAAAACCAAGTCTAGATCGGCTTGCAAACATCTCAATGAACAGAAATCATCTCTACCAGCTCCATGCTTGAGCTATGTGTGAAGAAGATGAGAAAACCATGGAAATCAACCAAACAGCTCGGAAGGAACACTTGCCCAATTTGATATTTTTTCATTTGGAGTCAAATTCATAGTTTTTGTCAATCATGCTCACTTCAAAGCATTATGAAGAACTTAAAAGCATCAAAGGGATGCCCATGCACTTCCAAAACAAATACAAATCAATCAGAGGAGGTATTCTTTATATTTTTGGAAGATACTTTGAGCAACAATGAAGTGCGAGGCCATGCTCTCACTTCCACCATGTGATTTAGTTGCCAAATTGATCATATGGCCACATTTTATAAGAAAGGGAAGCTATCTATCCTAGCATGTATCAAGTTTTGTTTAGCTTCCTTTCCTTTTGGTTAGAGGAGTAGTTTAGGTCTATTTATTGCAAAATAAGTGCTTATGCACACTTTGCATGTTTCCTCTTAGAACATGTATTATTTTCATACTTTATATATAGTTTTTGTGCCTTTTGTGGCTTTACACATTCTAATCGAGAGAAGTTTCCATGGTGGAAATCATATAGCTAGAGTAGTCTTTAATGTGTATTCTTTCAGCTCCACAGATCAACTTCAATCCATGCTAAGTTCATGTTGATTCGTAAGACATAATTTAAAGGTTTGAGATCGTTTTATTCATGGTTATACTTGAGTCCATTCCTAATGGATTCTTCAAGGAGACTGCATCTATCATCTACCAATAATATGTCCCCTAGAGGTCACCAAATTGTTGTCCAAAATTACACCCCCATGCAATTTTGAACAACTCATCTAAGTTGGGACTTAGACACTTTTACGCAGAAAGTTACGAACACTAAGTTAGTTTTATGTGGAATACAATCACATAGTATTTTATGGGTACCCTTAACCCATAAAATAAAGGAATCAAGATCTCAAGACTTTAATAGAGATAAAGTTTGAAGGCCACAAAAGTCACACTTCTATCTTCCGTGGGTAGCATTGAATCGGTCTCTTGTGGGTTGAAGACAAGTTAAAGCACCGAGGTTTTATATCCTGCGAAAATATTCAAATCAGCTAAGTACAAGATCCACAAGGCGGTGACATAGAAAGAAAAACATCACGTGAACTCAAAAGATAAAGAGTTTTGTGGATTTTTTGATTCCATGAAATAAAGGTTGGATTCCACCGAGGAAAATTTGTGATATGTAGAGGATAAATTTGAAGCACCACAAAGCAAAAGGACAAGAAACTTCACATTTAGGCACCATGCAAAAAAAAATAAAGTTTGAAAACAACTAAGGTTGAAATTGACAAGACACCAACTTAGTGTCCCATGGGTTTCCCAAATGTAGTGTTCCACGGGTTCTTAAGAGACATATAATGATGGAACATAGTTGCATGTAAAGTGTTTTAGTCACTTTTCCTAACCCTTTCATTCCAAGGCACGCCGGAATATCACCCAACCTAAAATGGGCACTCACCCAAGTGAGAGAATGCGCCATGCCCTCTTCTATGTGAGATTTGTCAAGAATGTTACCATGAATGGTAGAGTAATGCACAATTCGTAAACACATACATCCTATAATGAAAATAAAGAAAACTAGATCCAAGCATAGACGAACCATATTATGACTATGAACATCAAAAGCAACATGTAGGAATCAGATCTAAACCATGAACACAATAATGAACACAAATATTGAGATCCATAGCACTGATATTCATAACAAACACCATTGTATTAATCCAACATTGTTACAATAGCCAAATACATCATAAGGACCATAAAATGAACCAGATACATAAACATGACAACATTTTAACCCTACATTGACTCTGCTCAAGAATTTCCATGATCCGAAAATAATCAAATTATTACTACCTGATCTCGGACCCTTATAGGCTTTAATTATTTGCCGATAATTTGCTCCTTTTAAGTAATCAATTTAAAATAATGCAAGACAATAATGACAATTGCACACAGATTGATTACGGAGTTCGGTAATTGCCTACGTCTCCGAGTTCGTGGTCGAACCGTTCCACTAGTCAAAACTTGTAAGTTACAATAGTACTTTCACAAGAAAACCTAATGGAAAATATTTAAACTTGCTCAGAAGAATAACCAGACCTTCGGATGACAAGGGTGAAAAATAGCACCCAACTTCCACCTTCCTGGCGTACAATCTCCTTCGGCTTCGATCGGCCTTCCTAACGCTATCAATGTGACGTTAGCACTCCGGTCGACAATCCAAGATTTGCAAGTACTTGGTGTGGCGCTATGGGCCAACTAGGTAGTTTGAATAACTCCTAGCCACAAATATTTAATTTAATATTGCCTAAAATAATAGGCCAATAGACAATACTTGTCGACACATCCCGCAAATAAGCTTAACAAATAATAAGCTCGGGTTGTGTGTGTGTGTCCCCACAACAAGCTTAACAAATAATAAGCTTGAGTTGTGTGTTGCACCGGTGTCCACCGTTCCGTGCTCTAGCAATGAGCTTCTCCGTTGCATCGGTGTGTGTCCATTACAATGAACTAGGTACCCTATTTATACAATTTTAGGGCCCTACAAAAATGCATTGCATATTATCCTTAGGCTATTTTAGCCTCACCCGTAGCATAGTTGATGGGATTAAATCCCAAATTGGGCGGATGCATTTTTAAATGGGTTAAAATCCCATGTGGAGCGGATTGCATGTTTAATGGGATTAAATCCCAAATGGATCCGCATTTGTATAAGTTCCCACATTTTTGGCGGTGGGGGATAATGTCTAAGGCTTTAAAGCCTTTCCACGCATATAAAGTGGTAGACTTAACCGCCCCCATCTCAACCACTTCATCCTCCTTCTCCACGTGGAAGTTTCCACGCATGGGTCTAATGCCCCCTAACAACCGCTTCACCACCTTCCACGTGGTCAAAGCATATGCATTTGATTTGGCGGTTCATACTAATGTTTTAAACATTAATATATATATGTGGCATTTGGAAAGTGGACTTACCAAGATAATATAATTTCAACCAATATGATGTGGTATAGAAATAATTAACTCGGTAAATAGCATATAGCCCACTTGTCATCTCCCGATAGGCAAATCGAGTGAATTCGACGAGTGGTGGCAAGCCACGTGTCACAGTGCGATTCAGTCCAATATTGACCATTGACCAACGTTGACTTTCCCATTGTCTCGAACATTGACCGAACATATCTAGAGCTCCCGATGTCCGTTTTGCCGTGTTATCACGAGTCGTTGGAAAGCTCTCAAGATGATCTTCTACACTGACACCATTTAGGGATTTTTAGGGAACTTTTGAAAATGATCCCCTGATCACACCTCCCCACTGAGAAAAGCTTTTTGTCCCAAAAAGCTTCCATACTGTCTGAATCGAAAACTCTGCTGCCACCTTGGAAGTGCTGCTGTAGTAGACCCTTGGGTCTTCTCCTCTGTAACCTTCTCACTTCAACAACTCTGCTCCGATCCTCGGGACTGTGGGTTATGGGTCCACAATGCTTCACTTGCACCACTCGATATCGAAGAAGACCTCCACGCCTCCGCTTTATGGTGCTAAGTTTCGAATGAAACCTCACCGCTCCTTCATGTGGTGCTAAGCTTCTTGATATCGACAACAAGGATCTTCTTTTACTCTATAACACAACTCCTGGCTCCGAGTTGATTCCGCAAAATCTGAACTGGTTTGAAGGAACTCCATGTTACGTAGAGATTTGATTGATCTGATGTCATGATGGACAATGCCTTGTCCCTTTACTGGACCTTAACGCCTTTGATGCATGATGTTAAGCCTCTTTTAAGACCTCGAGCCTCTAATGCACGATGCTAAGTCTCTGAGACCTTAATGCCTCCGACCTTAATGCCTCCGACGCATAATGCTAAGCCTCTTTCAAGACCTCGAGCCTCCGGTGCACGATCCTAAGTCTCGTAGACCTCAACGCCTCCGATGCATGATGCTAAGCCTCTTTTAAGACCTCGAGCCTCCAATGCATGATGTTAAGTCTCTGTAGAACTCAATGCCTCCGATGCATGATGTTAAGCCTCTTTCAAGACCTCGAGCCTCCGATGCATGATGCTAAGTCTTTGTAGACCTCAACACCTCCGATGCATGATGCTAAGCCTTTTTCAAGACCTCGAGCCTCCGATGCATGATGCTAAGTCTGTTACAGACCTCAACACCTCCGATGCATGATGCTAAGCCTCTTTCAAGACCTCGAGCCTCCAATGCATGATGTTAAGCCTCTTTCAAGACCTCGAGCCTCTAATGCATGATGCTAAGTCTGTTGATCAGCTACCATTCGTATGTGTGGTCGCAATGCCTTGACACCGAATGATGTTCCAAGCTGATCCTTTAAGAGCTCCTCTTGTTGACATACTAATATCGGTACCATTACTTCACTGCGCAGTTGCAATGCCTCTACACGAATGAAGTTCCACTGACGTCAATGCCAATGATGAGTCAACTACCATTCTCTTTGCACACGGTCCACAATGCCTCTACACGGAATGAAGTTCGACTTGATCTTTGCGAACTCTACTATCTGCAAAATGGCGAGATCAATATCCAAGCTTTATATGAGTCAAATCCTATATCCAAGTATCGGGAACTCACAAGCTGATTAGGAGATATGTTTGGAGAATTGATCAAATTTTCTAAGTAAGAAAATCCACTTGAGTATTGTAAACCTTTCTCTCAAAGCATTTCCTCACAAAATGTGATCTCCAAACTTAATCTGCATACGATCCATCAATCTGAATTATGCGATATATAGTTGAAAAATTGTTGACTTACCCATTCGAAAGGACTTTCACTTTCGGGTATTACAGTCACAGGTTGACTTGTCAACGGTGGTGGAGTAGAAACTACTTACGCTTTGCGATAGGCCTCCATTCCATCTTTGGCTTGCCATTACTCTGATGGCGAGATGGATGCAGTTTCTAGCAATTTTCCACCTGATGCCCATTCCTCTGGCAATGAGCACAAAAATTCCTCTTAATCTCCTTCTTCTGGGATGAGGAACTCTTTCTGCCATTTCTCGACTCTGCATGATGAGATTGGTCTTTCTCCACTGCATTGCAATGTGGATTGACTTCATTTGTCTCCTCCCTACCAGAACAATGACTAAACAAGGAAAATATACTGCATTTTATGGTGTTAGCAAAATCACCAAAATAATTGCCCTCTGGGGGTCTTACTAATGCAAGTATAACAGAGTACAAACATTGCCCAAAATTGGGTCTTTAACTAATGTGCCATGTCTGGTTAGATGTATACAAACGTTGCCCTCAAAGGGGTCTTACCAATACATTCTACCTAACACAATAGTTTATGGTTTTATCTGCATATGAGATATAATGGATTCATCCAAATAGAAATGCGAGAAAATTACTGAGTATGTTAAACCTGTCTCTCAGTCTATCCCACCAATCTGGAAATCTAGAAGTACAAGCCAATGCCATCCCTATCAAAGCAACTTGTACTGATTAACCTGCTTGATACCAACTTGCTTTGGAGATTAGCAAGTTTGCAGGTGTCGATTACCAGCTCTGATACCAAACTTGCTTCAGAGATTAGCAAGTTTGCAAGTGTCGATTACCAGCTCTGATACCAAACTTGATCCGAAAATAATCAGATTATTACGACCTGATCTCGGACCCTTATAGGCTTTATTATTTGCCGATAATTTACTCCTTTTAAGTAATCAATTTAAAATAATGCAAGACAACAATGACAATTGCACCGAGTTGATTATGGAGTTTGGTAATTACCTGCGTCTCGGGTTCATGGTCGAACCGTTCCACTAGTCAAAACTTGTAAGTTCTGATAGTACTTTCACAAGAAAACCTAATGGAATTTTACTTGCCTATCAGTACACCAGTTCTTCGGATGACAAGGGTGAAAAATAGCACTGGCTTCCACCTTCTGGCGTCTGATCTCCTTTGGCTTCGATCGGCCTTCCCAACGCTTATCAACTGCGAAAGCTAGCAACTGCGAAGCTAGCACTCCGGTCGACAATCCAGGATTTGCAAGTAATTGGTGTGGCTCAATGGGCCTATTGGGTAGTTTACATTTCACTCCCAATCACAAATATTCCATCTAATATTGCCTAAAATAATAGGCCAATAGACAATACTTGTCGACACATCCCGCAAATAAGCTTAACAAATAATAAGCTCGGGTTGTGTGTCCCCACAACAAGCTTAACAAATAATAAGCTTGAGTTGTGTGTTGCACCGGTGTCCACCGTTCCGCGCTCTAGCAATGAGCTTCTCCGTTGCATCGGTGTGTGTCCATTACAATGAACTAGGTACCCTATTTATACAATTTTAGGGCCCTACAAATATGCATTGCATATTATCCTTAGGCTATTTTAGCCTCACCCGTACATAGAAATTGGGATTAAATCCCAAATTGGGCGGATGTATTTTTAAATGGGTTAAAATCCCATGTGGAGCAGATTACATGTTTAATGGGATTAAATCCCAAATGGATCCGCATTTGTATAAGTTCCCACATTATTGGCGGTGGGGGATAATGTCTAAGGCTTTAAAGCCTTTCCACGCATATAAAGTGGTAGACTTAACCGCCCCCATCTCAACCGCTTCATCCTCCTTCTCCACGTGGAAGTTTCCACGCATGGGTCTAATGCCCCCTAACAACCACTTCACCACCTTCCACATGGTCAAAGCATATGCATTTGATTTGGCGGTTCATACTAATGTTTTAAACATTAATATATATATGTGGCATTTGGAAAGTGGACTTACCAAGATAATATAATTTCGACCAATATAATGTGGTATAGAAATAATTAACTCGGTAAATAGCATATAGCCCACTTGTCGTCTCCCGATAGGAAAATTGAGTGAATTCGACGAGTGGTGGCAAGCCACGTGTCACAGTGCGATTCAGTCCAATATTGACCAGTTGACCAGAGTTGACTTTCTCGCTGTCTGAACTTTGACCAAACATATCTAGAGCTCCCGATGTCCGTTTTCCGCGTTCTCACAGTCGTTGGAAAGCTCTCAAGATGATCTTCTACACTAATACCATTTAGGGATGTTTAGGGAACTTTTGAAAATTATCCCCTGATCATTCCAACAACATTCCTTGTCATCTCTCTTAGCTCTCTCTCCCTTTGTCGTGCAAATCAATACATATACAAGAGAGGGGTGGTGGATCGCCCTCTACCACCTATTCATCAATCAAGAGTAGGCCACATGCCAAATTTCATCATGCCCTACCATACTTAAGTAACCTAAGCATGTGAGATTTCCCTAATGACATCTAATACATAACTATCTCTACCTTACAACTCTTAATCCTAAGCATACCGATCATATCCTAAAGTATCATTTTCTTGGGATGCAAGTCTCCATATCTAATCTTATCTATAACCAAATTTGGCTGCATCTCCATGTGTCCTTCATTGTAACTTTAACTATGGCCCAAAATACGGCCAAGTCTGAGCTTCAGTGCTTAGGCGCAAACATCTGCGCCCTTCATGAAGCTACTTCCACACGATCCTTTGCACCTTGTTGTCATGTGATAAAACCCTTCACGCCTTAGGTACTTAGTATTTTTAGGGGATCAAAATTTCCCCACACTAATTTTATTTGCACACTCGACAATTCATGATGCTTTCCGTACAAAACTCCATTGATCCAAAAGCTGGATAAGCCAAAACATTGTATTCAGAATAACCTTAATTTTTAATTGGAGGAGTTCAGGGAAATCCACATCTATCTCCCCCTTAACTTCTTCCATGCCTCTAGTTCAGCCAATGATTTCTCTGGTGCTTCCTCCACTATGTTGGGTATCTGTTCTAGTGTAATTTCTTCAACCTTCCCCTTGATCTCTTCTATGACCACCACCACTCTGCAAAATCCCCTCAAACTCATCCATATGTTTTGTGATAAAATATTAGAGCTCACCAATTCTAAATCCAGCTTCTCACGCTTGGTCTTTATCTTATCCTTCTACACTGTGGTGTCAATTATCATCCAGGCATGCTCAATATCATTTTTTAGAACCTTCTCCTGTAAGGCCTTTAGAACAACCTCTTCATCTATAATTCGCGCATCAATAACATGCTCAAATTTTTGACAACTATTGAAATCCCTATCTACTAATATGTTTGCCTCCTTGAGTTGGGTGAGCAAGTCCTCCAACTCAGTAATATGATCTTTAACAAAAATCTTGTTGTTTTCCTTCTCCTTTATGAGCTCCTCTGTTGTGGGTCCCACGCCATCCTTGATGTTGACAAAAACATCCCCACCAAGTCTTCCAAATATTCCATCTCATCATTATAGTCCATCTTGGCTTGGCTCACCGTGATGGACATTTTTCCAAAACCTTCCTAACCAAGGCGCTAACTCGATCATATGCCTCTTTTGTCCACAATTATTTGTCATTCAAAACATTACACAATATTTCTATTTCCTTTTCCTTCCCCTTTTGATATTTGAACAAGGTACGAATAGTCACCCTTGAATCCAAGCTTTGCCTTATGATTTTCGAGGACACCTTCTACAACACGTTGCATGCTTGCTCATCTGTAAGGTGGTTTGGATCCACCACTTTATAGGTTTCCCCTTTCTTTTTCTTCAAATTTGGGCTCCTCTACATGAAAATGCAGATTCCAACTTATCATTTTCTTGGTCCTTGTTACACCCCCATCCTAGTCTAAGAGATCCCAAGCATGCAACTTCTATGGGGAAAGGGTGCTCTAGAACCATGCGTGCAACACCTTTACGAGATTATCCATGAAGTCCATATGAGGGGACATAGGTGTCCACTTCTTCCTCATCACCTTGCGCTTTGTGTGTTGCTTCCTTGTGGTGCTTGAACCTGTAGTAAACTCATTATGCTCCTTAATAAGAAAGGAGTCTCCTTTATTCTTATTTTCTAATTTGGTGGGCTACATAGGTGAATTATCATCACACAAGAATCTTCATAGGTCCCTCCACAAGAGGTGCCTTTACTTTGCGTGTGTATTTGCTACTACCTGGGCCATCTGCTCGGCCCTTCTCTTCTCTGCTCCTCAAGCTCGCCTCGAGTTCCTCCCCGAACTCAGTGTGATATTCTTCTGAGCTTGTCTCCATCACAAAACTAGAGACATCATGTACCTTAGAATTTTTCGACTCACTTTCTTCTTCGGGTTGTTTAACTTCTTTTTGCGCTCTGGTTGTGAAGCCTTGGCATTTCCCTATTATGATGTACTTGCACCCCCACTGCTATTCCGACATGAATAATACTTCCTTTTCCTAAAAGTTTCCAATTTATCCTCACTTCCTTTTTCTTCTTCCTATCCCTCTTCTACCTTGACTACCAATTTCATACGCGAGATCAACGCCTCTCTTGGCCTTGGGAAGGTGGAGTCTATAACCTCCACTTCAAATCCCCCTTGCATCTTAGGGTGAAAATGTACAAACATTCGGTGGATGAAACCATTTATGGTGACATTGATATGCGGATGCAAATCCAAGAAGTCTTTCTCTAAGACTTTGACATACGCCAATATCGTATCATACTTGTAGGTTGTGAAGGGTTTGAACATTAGAGTCCACTTTTTCGGCATCAATGGTCAGCTTTTGTGCATATTTCAGCTGATTGATGGCACACTTCATACATTTTGTAGTGAATGTAAATGAAATTTTACACCACCCTATTGACTTCACCGTCTACTCTCTGCTTTGCCACTCTACAAGGTCTCGTCACGGTCTACAAAATGCTATTGGTTCATAAAAGTACTTCACTTCTTTATCACACCCTCATCGCACTTTAATCGCTTAGGAGTAGAAAAAATTTCAAAGGCAAGGTAGTTACAATGACTACCCTCACCCCGTATTTATACTTTTCCATGAACTCAACGTCCTTCGACCCATGTGTCTTAAAGTTAATTTTTAACAAAGTAATTTTTCCGCTTAAGTAGATTTTTGTGAACCTACCTTGCACGCTACATTCATATTCTTTTGGAATGCTTATACTACTTCATTTCCAAATACCTCCTCTGTGTGTCTCATTGTGCCAAAGTACTTACTTATCTTTTGCGCCATCCACTAATTAATTCCCATGCCACCACATACCTCACGTTCAATACATGATTTTTTCTCTCCCCGCATTATCTTCACTCATCTCAACCTTCCTCAGAACACCTCTCATACAACACAAACCATTTTTTTCTACCTTTGCACCAATATCCCAGAAGGATTTTCCAATCAATCTAGCCTCCCTTAGAAACACACAAACCATTTTCCTCATTATACTTCAATCTACCCCATACTAAATATATGCGTGGTCCTCTACACATGGAATCACTTAAAATGTAATTAGCTACTAGCGCGCCAACATGCAACACAACACAAGACTAAAAAGACAAAGCATAGCGATGATGAAAGGAAACACATATAAAGGAAAATGCACTAAAGGAAAACCTAAGCTAAATGGTAATCTTTGCCTTATTATAAACACCAAGAAGACTTATTTATAGTAGGGCTTCAACCTAATCCCATTAAAGTAACCAAGAAACCATGTGCGATCCAAAGATTTTAACGACAAGCATCTGATTCAAGTATATAGGTCACAACATACGGTCCCAACCAATGCACTTGGAACTTTCTAGGATGGCTAAAAACTTGGAGTCATACAGAAGAACCATTTGTCCAACTTCAAGCTTCTTGTTCTTAATGTGTCAATCATGTCAGAACTTTTGTCTTGCTTTCTTTGTCTTCTAGCTCTAATGAGCTATAGTGTGCCTCTCATCCAATTGCATCAGTTTGTCTATGTTCTCTTCAAGTGCTTTCTCATCAAAGCATATCTTCCTACATGTGTAATACACAGGGATGGTAACATGAACTTGACTAGTAAAACAATATCTGCGCCAAACACCAACTGAAATGGTGTTTCTTTGTTTAGCCTCTTATAGGTTGTTTCTATATGACCAAAGTACAACAAAAACCTTATCATCCCAATCTTTCCTTCCAACGTCATAGATCTTTGTCAATGTGTGGCTCAAAATCTTGTTGAAAGCTTCAGCAATTCCATTAGCTTGTGGGTGATAGGGTGTAGTCTTATGATGTGCTACCATAAACTTTACTAATAATATTCTAACAATATCATTCAAGAAATGAGTACCCCTATCACTTGTTAAACTCAATGGACATCTATACCCACTTATGATAGTCTTCCAAAGGAACCTTTTCACACTAGCTGCAATGCAATCCTTCATAGGTGCTTCTTCCCCCACCTTGTAAGATAATCTATACAAGTAATGATGTAGTGCAACCCAGTCCTACATGCCGGTGGGGAAATAGGGCCCATAAAGTCAATTTCCCATTTTTAAAAAGGTTCCGCACTTCTTTATAGGCCTCAATGAAATTTCATCTCTATGCCCGGGTTTCCCAGGCACTTTGAAATGATCACATCCCTTGGCATATTCTTTGCAATCCTTGTATAATTTTTCCCACCACAAACTATCCATCAGAATATTACGTGTGGTGGCTCGACTTACATAGTGTCCACCAACAATCCCTCTATGAGATTCCTCCATAATACCCACATGCTCATGTTCTAGTACACACCGAAACAAAATATCATCCTGGCCAAGTTTGTATAGATCTCCATCAATCAACATATAAGGTGTGGCGCAAATGACAAGTTGTTTTCTTTCTATACTCTTCATTCTATCAGGTGCCACACATGTTCGTAAAAACAGAACAATATCCTCCAAATCATAGGGCGCATGTTGTAATTTGAACAACTGTGCATTCAAAATTATGTCTTCAATGCTCTATGTGCTTGCACCTAAATTAATTCTTAAAATATGGTTAGGTCTGAATTACTCTTTCCGGCTTTATTACGATTGACAAATCAAAATCCCGAAATAACAAGATCCAAGGACATATGCGCCATTGCAAAACATGCTTGTTTACCAAATACTTAAGTGCCATGCAATTTGTGTAAAAGATAAACATAGTAGTCAACAAGTACTACCTAAACTTATGCAACACATAAACCATAGAGAACGCTTCCTACTCTGTAATTCGTGTAATTACACTCAGTGAGTTAACTTTCTACTTGCAAAACACAAAGGGTGATAAATAATCCCTTCTCTAGGATGTGTGAGAACTGCTCCAATTTTCATCCCTGATGCATCCACATGCACATGAAGGGTCTTATCCCCAAAGGGAAAGCGTAAAATGGGTGCAATAGTAAGTTTGTTCTTGATGTATCAAAAGTCACTGCTGCTTTGCCTCATCTTAGTGAAATTTTCCCTTATGCCTTAATAGTTCTTCCAAGGACGTGACAATCCTGGCATAACCTTTGATGAAATTTCTGTAGTAAACCATATGCCCCAAAAATCCACGCACTCCACTTTGATTAGTAGGCTCCTCTAAGCCCAAAATAAATACAACTTTGGTAGGATCCACCAATAAACCTTCCTTACAAATAATATGACCTAACAATGTGCCAAAAGGAGTAACAGACACATTTCTTAATGTTTAGAGAGATACTTAACTATTTGCACCTATCAAACATTAATCTCAATTTAGCACAATGATCTTTCACCAATACATACAACTTTGTCAATCATCCGGGTAGACTTGTAGAAACTTATAAATAAAGTCTTGAAATGCTTGCACCCCAATGCTTGAAAATACAACAGTTCATTCTTATGTCCAAAGAGCATAACCATGTAAGCAAAAATTCCCCATTCAGTGGTGAAAGTAGTATTCTCTTGGTCTTATTTCACAATCTTTACCTAGTGATACCATGAGAATCCATATATAAAAGAGTAGATCTTGCGCCCGGTGCACTTTCTAGGATTTCTTTAGTAAAAGGCATTAGAAAAGGATCTATCACACATGCAACATTCAAATCTCTGTAGTCCACATAGATCCTTATCCTTCCATCTTTATTGATACTAATCACCATTGGACTAACCCATTTAGAATCTTCAATGGCTTCAATGATCCCATTCCAATATTTTATGAATCTCTTCTTTCACCTTCACACACAAATTAGGATTCATCCTATAAGGCCTTTTTTAATTGGGTGCACACCTTCCTTCAACTTAATCCACATATTCCCCAATGATTGATGAACTCCTTTTAATTCATGGTACTTGTGCGGGAATAAATCTTAGAAGTCATGCAACAACTCAATTATCTTTGAAACCTCTTGGTCTATCCAGTAATCACCAATTATTTCTTCTTTTGGCTTTGCTTCTATGCTAATTTTGACCTTATTTATCTTCAAGGGCTTATGATAAGAACACACCTTTTTATCTCGCACTATCTAAGACTTCACATCTACCATCTGTATGATCAACATCTATGTTCTCTACTTCCTCATCATTTATCAGGTACACCATTTTTCCTTTCTCTTTTTCTAGGAAGGCGTGCTCAAACTGTACTTCATCTATTTCTTCTTCTTCAAAGCACGCCTCCAAATCAGGTTCCCCTAGAAAATCTAGGATGAGGTCCTCAGCTTTGGAACTATCTCCCAGAGTAAGGTGCTTGACTATCTGTAAAGCTTCATTCATTGATGGTTTAGAAGATAGATACTCAAAAGTTTGAATAACACCTACCGTCAACTCTTGCCAATTTCCTATCTGACGATGTAACTCTGAATAGACATACCATGCGTGTGAAAAACCTACAAGGTGGAATAGAACTTATGCACCTAGAGTGAAGGGGGTAAAGCTTCGGGCCTTCTCAGGATTTCTCACATTCCTAAATGTGGTACAAGGTGGATTCCTTCCCATGATAGTCATATATATTTGAAGGTGCATTGTTTGAGAAAATCTAATAGAGAACACAATTCTTACTTCATGCCACTCTATAATATTATCCCAACAAGTCGTCCCACTAATGCGCTGCTATTCCACGTAAGGTATAAATAAGCATATTACTTCGTTCTACTTCACAGTTTCATAGGACTTCTATAGCGTGCAAAAAGACATCAGGGTTACCTTCTCTAGTGTAACTTGGTAACTGTCTTCCTCCCAGATGCCTAACCAAGCACACCTTGAAAACTCAAGTCATAATGCCCTTTAATTCTCTCCCAACCAACTCATAAGTCCCATGCACCCAATTATCACATGCAATGCTAGTCATATCACTCATGGACTGAGCATCATCCCATTGAATGACTCCTTCTCTCGATGGTTCAATAACCTTTAGGTCTCTAATGGTGCACACATAAATTCTATTTATGTCCTCTTCTCCCAAAGGCTCTACATAAGGTGCAGACCTCCCATCTGTTAGTGGAATAATTACACACTCCTTGTTCTCAAAACTGATGTATCCCTTGTTGAAGTGTAAATCAACATTATTCACATAACAACAAGGGCATCTAAGTAATCTTTGGAAAAATATCCACCTCGAAAAATACTAAGACTTCAAGTTCCCCAAAGAACTTGTCTTCTTGAATGGTTATGAAAGCATCCTTCAAAAATATGATGGGCATAACTTTAGTTCTATTCACCATGTACAACACATTTGAAGATGGCTGAAATGGTGGTCTCCCCACCTGATTTTAAGTATCCAAATTAAGAACATTGACCTCTGCACCTGTGTCAATTAGTATATTTCTCAGGATCCATCCATCAACTACCACATTCAACGTGATTTCCTTTTCGTAATCAAGACTATGAGGGGGAAAATTAACATGTAAGATTTGCCTCTCATGCCCACTTATATTGTGCGGTATCTTGCTTCTCAACCACTCTCCTAACAAGGGAATGATATTTTCTTGGTGCAACAACTTACATATTTTTTGACATCATCGGTGTCCTTCAGGGATCTCAACATTCTTCGCTTGTTATAACTTCTATAACTACTTGTTCAAACATTGGATCTCCCCTTACAAACTCCTAATAACCTCCATAGTCTCCTGGTAAACCTCCTTCTGATAAGTCGGATCAAGGTAATTTCCATGCAATACTTCTTCTCTTGTAATGAGAGGCCTCTGTTTTGTTATTTCTCTGGTGTGTGTAACTTTAGCGCATGTAGTTACTAATACGAGGCTCCAACTCGAATCATGCGCTACTTTAGGCATGAACAAGGGCTCATCGCGCTTCACACTAACCATTCTCATGCCCTTGTCCTTCTTATGATTTTAGCTTATGTGATCATACAAATCAAAGCACTCCTCATCTTTCCACACCAAAAGCATTGCGGCAAGTGCGGGCATTCACGCTTGTAGTGTTTCTTAGATCTACAATTGAAACAAGTTCCACGAGTGAAGTCACTCCTTCCTCCACCATGACCACTATGGCCTCTGAATCCTCCACAAAAACTTCTTCCACTTATTTCACCATCTTTATGCCCTTCATTACGACACCCCTCATTCTTAGAACTATTCGCAACATTGGTATAACGTACAATAACAAGACACATTCTTATAGAGCATGCATTGTAACAACGATAATCTACTTGGATCATGATCCCCGTGACATATTTCATAATCTAACGTCATGGTACACACTAAATTTTGAGGTCAACTATCCTTGGTGTGTCCTTCTACTTCATAATCTATACACCAAAGTCTGCTGCGAGTCTCATGTGTTGAATTCTTAGATTTTTTTCAATTTGCTTTACCATGGAAGCAATCTGTGCCTCCAAAAAGGGACTTACCCTAGTATCAACGCTTCTAATGGCCTCAACACGTAGAGAAGCTTCCAAGGCCTCACGCAGATCCGTGAAAGTATTATGTGAAAGCACTCATCTAAAATGTGTTATCAAGCCTCCAATGAACCACTGAGCATGCTACGTGGCATTGATATCATAAGATAACTTTGACAAGAGAGTCTTAAAGCATACATCATACTCCCGCACACTCTCTACCATACCCTGTTGAATCTCCTTGAGTGCACTGATGCTCTTTTGCTCAAATTCAAGAATATGAAATTTTGCCAAGAAGGCATCACACAACACATTATAATTCACCACCATCTTATGAGGGTCATAATTTCAGTACTAGCTATGCATGCACCCCTCTGACGTAGTTACAAATTAGCTTGCCTTCTGCTCCGGGGTAGTGATTCCCTTAGCGTGCCATATCAATTCACACTTGTGTATATGATCTGTCACATCCTCAACATAATTAGGTAAATGAAGAGACATCTCATAAAATAATTGCTAACGAGGTTGTGGTCCTTGCCCACCAGATCTAAAACCTTGATTCCCTCCTATGTTTCCTCCACCACCAGATCCACTAACTCCACTAGCTCCACTAGATCCCGATCCTCTAGATCTACCGGTTCCTCCTCCTATAACAAGGCCTAAAGTGGCACTACTCTGCATTCCCACCTTTGTTGTGCTAAACTGAGCTTGAACAATATGTGAAGTTGAACTACTTCCATATGTGATATCCACAATCTGCTAGCTCACACGTTGTCCAAAAGATGCACCTAACAAGATACCACCAAACACATGAAATTTTTGTGCGGCCATAGATGAATTAAATGAAAAATACATCTACATGATGTTTCTCACTTAACAACACCAACACCAACCGGAATAGCAATACTTTCCTCAAGAATTGGAAAAATAAGCGCAAGGGTTAGGTTGCCAGGTGGGTTCAAATGCACACATATGGTAGGTCTCATTTCTTCACTGATGAGCTCTCATCGAAAGGCCGAGAGGGTTCTTCTTCCACATTTGCCAAGATGGGGTATCACAAATTGCTCGGGTTTCATGTCCTGTACATGAACCTCAAATCCTTCCTGCAACATATGCCTCCATACATCTATTGCTCTTGAAATCTCACGTTGTTTCTCCATTTCCCTCTCCCACACTTCATTATACTTGAGCTGCATTTCCTCTCTCTCCACTTCTACCGTAGGATCCGCCATCTCTTACCACACTGCTTCCATGCCAGTGGGAGTTTAGCTAGCCATAAGAAATGATTCTAAACTCAGAGTGATGATCAAGATCTTAATGGCTAATGGTAAAGCACACAAGAAAGATCCTCTTGGTTCTCGCAAGAACTCAAACTCAACAACCTCTAGAAATAAATAGTAGAAACTGCATACTCCAACGTGTAGCTAGTCAACACACCACTCCACCAATGATCAACAACAGAGTCTAGATCAGATCAACATCATGTATCCACTAATAATCTTCTTGGGTCTAAACACGGGCTCGATAATACCAACTCTTCCTCGATGAATAAGTTGACAACCATTCATACAGTTCTACTAGAAAACAACAAAAGAATGTCTCATAGAGCTCATGATACAGATGTTCCTCTACCCATGTACATGCATCAAACTCAGGTCCAATGTTGAATCTCTATGTAAACTCATCCTCCGTGTTCTTAAGCCAAGTCTCCACATTGGCCAAGGTCAAATGTTCGCCATTACACACCATTCTTGCAACAACTTCAAAAGAGGTCCCAGCAATGGAACCAAGATGTAGTCACTTTTCCTAACCCTTTAATTCCCATGTGCACCGACATATCACCCAAAGCGCACAAAGGAGCCGGACCCTCTTCTATGTGAGCTTCTTCAAAATGTTACGATGGATGGTAAAGTAATGCACAATCGTAAACACATAAATCCTATAAAAAATAAAGAAAACTAGATCCAAACATAGATGAACCATATTATGATTATGAACATCAAAAGTAGCATGTAGGAATCAGATCTAAACCATAAACACAATAATGAACACAAATATTGAGATCTATAACACCGATATTCGGAAAAACACCATTGTATTAATCCACCGTTGTTACAATATCCAAATACATCATAAGGACCATAAAATGGACCAGATACATCAACATAACAACATTCTAACCCTACAATGACTCTACTCAAGAAGTTCCAACAAAATTCCCTCTTATCTCTCTTATCTCTCTCTCCCTTTGCCATGTAAATAAATACATATACAAGAGAGGGGTGGTGGCTTGCACTCTACCACCTATTCATCATTCAAGAGTAGGCCGCATGCCAAATGTCATCATGCCTGCTATACTTAAGTAACCTAAGCATTCCAAATATCATCATACCAAATATCATCATACCCCGCCATACTCAAGCACCCTAAACATGCAAGCTTTCCCCTAATGACAACTAATCCATAACTAAATCTACTTTAGAGTTTATTAATCCTAGCATAATTATTATATCCTAAAGAAACCCTTCGCATCTCAAGTACTTAGTCTTTTTAGGGGCTCAACAAGTGTTGTCTGAGAGAATAATATATCTCTATGACATAACAAGAACATAAAAAAATAAGTGTGTAAGTTTTTAAATTTGTGTAACGAGGAGTATTTGTGAAGGGCGTGACAGATGCCGTAGAACATTTAAATATTACCAAACAAAGAAACTCCATGAACAAGGAAGGTAAGAGTTTTGTGGGTGTGTGGGAGTTATTGTCTCACGGGTTTCTCAATCCATGGAGACATTCAAATTCAAAACCAAAAAACAATAAAAATCCTCGGGAACCAAGAAATCATTTAAAGTCCACAGTTGCACATAGGAGTTGCACCTATTTTGAAATAAAATGACCAACCACTTCACCGACCATAATTTAATGAAGTATGCCCATTATCTTCCTTGACCTCAAGTTTGATGGTGTGAAATTGGAGCCATGTCCCTATCTCAGTGTCAAGTCCGAGGTGTGAAATGTTAATTAAACATTATAAAATAAATAAACATTCACCAAACATTTTAAATAAACATAAATGTACATGGGACACCAAATTTAACGTGGAAAACCCCAATGGGGTAAAAATTACGAATGAAGAATTTCCATTAATGAGAAACAAATTTTACAGTTCCGATAACTCCTTCCCTCACTTCTCTCCCTGAATTTACATAGTGAATTAATTCACCCGAATATGGCCCATGACCATATTTAAATAACCCCAAGGGTTATGAATACTAAGTGACAGGGTATACCCCGGTTTAAATAAATTGATTTAATTAAAAACTAATTAACCATAAACTCATAGTTTATATTAAATAATTAAGAATATAAATATTCTGAATTATTTAATTATAAACTAAGGTTTATAACAACACTTAATATTATGTTCTAACACCCCCTTAATATTAAGTGGGGAACCATATGAAAACATTACTTGTTTGTACAACAAGATTTACAAATCTATAGACCATTAGTAAAGTTTTAGGCTAGCATATTACTATTTGAAGGATTTATAACACCTTCATCATGCTCAACTTACCTTTTGGTATAAAAGGATTTAGAATCCATAAATCATAAGTTATGATTTAGGCTAAGCATGATTTGTGAGACTACATCCCACAGTTTCTCATGGAAAATTCTTAAAACCGCATCTCTAGGAGCATTTTATAACACAAGGACATCTTTTACAAATAAATGCAACACACTGGACTCTACACCGTAAACTTAGAGTTAAGTTTAAAAAGATCATAAAGATATTTTTACAATGACTTACAATGGAACATAAGTATAGAGAAGGAGTAATCGAACCGGATAACCATTAGGAGGTGACATTTGCATGCACACTCCCCCTTAATGGAAACTCTGAAAGGCTAAGAATTACAAGAAATTTGTAAAACTTTACAACACATAATGGCTTCGTAAACATATACAGAACTTTATCTTGATCGGACAATACTAGAGATCTATATCACCATGAGAGAACCTTCTCTCGGATAAAGTGCATATGTATCTCGATATGCTTTTTCCTTTGATGTTGAATTGGATTTTTAGTGAGAGCAATGAAACTCTGACTATCACATAGAAGAGGAGTACTTCCTTTAGCTTCCATGTGCATCTCTTATAACAACCGCTTCAGCCACATGGCTTCTTTCGCTGCTTCCATTGAACTTCTATACTCTACCTCAGTAGAAGAAATGAAGACTATTGGTTGTTTTTTACTTGCTCCAAGTAATGACACCTATACCAAAATTGAACACATATCCAGTTGTAGACTTGCGATCTATCACATCACCAACAAGGTCGAATCACAATATCCATATAAATACACATTGTTAAAAGAAGTATAATGTAAATCAAAATTAATTGTGCCTTTACTATAATGCAATATTCTTTTCGGTAACTTCTAGTGATCCTAATATGGTTCTGCATAAACCTTGAAGCAATCCCTACTATATAAGAAATGTCGGGTCTAGTAATAGTTATATAAATCAAATACCTACAATTTTCTGTACAAAGTAGGATTATCTTTTTCATCTGTAGGTTTAGGATCAAGTTTTCATCCAACTTATATAGGAATAACAAAGGTTTACAATTAATCATATTAAACCTTTTAAGCATTTAATGGTGTATTATGATTGAGATACAACAATATAATTTTTATCCTGATAAATAGTCATGCCTAAGAAATGATGCAATAATCCTAAATCAATAATTTCAAAGTATTGCATTAATTTAGCTTTAGTTTTCATAATTAAACTGTTAGAATTACTAGTGATAAGTAAATCATCAACATGTAATACAACCAGAATGATATCATTTTCTTTAATTTTAACAAATAAATCATTATCAGAAGAACATTTAGAGAAACCAACTTCATTGAAAAAATTGTTAATCTTTGCATACCAAGCTCTAGGAGCTTGTTTTAAACCATATAAATATTTTTAAAAATTTTAGACATACATTTCTTTACCTAGTTCATCAAATCCTTTCGGTTGGGTCATACAAATTTCCTCTTTTAACTCACCATTCGTAAAAACATTTTTGACATTAATCGATGGATTTCCCAACCATATTGAGAAACTAAGGCTACCGAATCCTTCTTGTGCTCATTTTTACAATTGGTGCAAAGGTTTCAACATAGTCAATATTGGTTTTTGAGTAAACCCTCAAGCTACTAACCTAGCTTTGAATTTATCAACACTTCAATAAAATTCATATTTAATCTTGTATAGCCATCTAGATCCAACTATACTTTATTTTTCAGGAGGATGGACTAAATCCCAAGTTTGATTTTTATTTAAGGTAGTATATTCAACTTTCATTTCACCTATCCATATTTTTTTAGTAGAATATTATTTGAATGATTGGGGTTCATGTTCATACAATGTCATCAAGACATGATATGTATGCTATCTTTTAGTCATTTTTGAAGGTTTCCAGGATTAGAGTCTTGAAAAATAGACTCAACCCATCTAGGTCTTTTGGTTATAGAGGAAACAAGTACTAAATATTTTTTAACTATAGGTTCATTACTAATTTCTTCATCACACACATCATTTTCATTATTTTCATTTTCATTAGAATCATGCAAAACAAAAGATGAAGAAGATGAACAAAAGGTTTTTCTAATATTTTTACATTCCTGTTTTCTATAACTTCTCTTTTTGAAGGATCGTAGATCCTAAGACCTTTAGTTTTACCTCCGTAACCTACAAAGATACATGGATAGGAGGTTTGATCAAGCTTCTTCTGTTTTGATTTTGAAATGAAGAGAGAAGCAGGGCTACCAAAGATTCTCAAATGAGACACACTTGGTTTTTGATTTGACCATTTTTCTAGAGGAGTGGAATTAACTAAGGATTTAGTGGGAAATATATTTAAAATATGAACAAAAGTTTTCATTACTTCATCCCACAGAATTTAGAGACTTGTGCTAAATGCAACATAGTTCTAGCCATTTCGAGAATGGTGTGGTTTTCCTTTCCAATCCCATTACATTTGAGGGAATAGGGAGTGGTCGGTTCTCTTTAAATACCAAATTTGACACAAAATGAGTCAAATTACTTACTTGCACGTATTTTCCCCCATTATCATTAATAATCCTCTTAATTTATTAACTAGAAGAGTTTTCAACTAAAGCTTTAAATTCCTTAATTTTTGATAAAACATCAGATTTATTTTTAATAAAATAAGACCAAATCATACGAGAGAAATCATCAATGAATGTGATAACATATAGAGAACCATTAAGGGATGGAACTTCTAGGGGTCCTCGGACATCACTATGGACAAGTTCCAAAGGTTCAGAAGAATTTACATCATGATGACTATGGAAGGGGTTAGCAGATTGCTTACCACGTAAGCACCCTTCACATGTTTCATGATTTTGGGAAACAAGTTGCAGACTAGATACTAGGTTCATTTGATAAATGTCGTATACATGCCCTTGAAGTTGACATGACCTAGTCTCTCATGCCACAATTACATGTCACTTCTTTGAGATGTCAAATAAGAAGCAAAGGGAAATCCATTAAACACATAAAGACCATCTCTTTGTATGCCTTCAACTATAGTAACATCATGTTCATTTTTAATAAAACATTTATATTTTAACAATGTTACACTATAGTTATTTTGAGTCAATTGAGAACAAGAAAAAATTCATTTTAAGTTTAGGAACTAACAAAACATTGTTAATAAAACCATTTGAAACTTTTGCTTTACCTTGTCCCTAAACATCAAGAATGGAATGATCACCCAAGTAGATCTGATCATTACACTCTCTAAGGTTAGATAGGATATCATATCTGAAATTCATGTGCCTAGAGGCACCACTGTCCAATATCCACTCATTTTCCTTTGCAGTGACAAAGGCAACATACAAAGCAATTACATTAGATTTTTGACTATTTTTCTGATTCTTGTTTTGGTTTTGATTTTGATATGATTTGTTTCCCTTTTGGTTTTGAAATTTGACTTATTTCTAAATTTACATTCTTCTTTATTATGGCCAAATTTTCCATAATAATGAAATTTACCATCAAAGCTAACTCTTAAATTTCCTGGTTTCTTGTCTTTACTAGGAGGTTTAAAAGTTTATTTTTGATTTAATTGAATCTAGAAGGTTTACTTTTTGATTTTTGAGTGATAAGTTCCTAAGTGGCATTCTCTTTAGAATCAAAATTGTCATTACTTTCTCTCCTAAATTAGGAGAGCACTAAGGGTTTGCAAATCTGGGATGTCTTGTTCAGTTTGATACTTAGAATTCGAATTGAAATGAAATTTCTAAATTTTTCATGAATATTCAACTAAATAATAAAATAAAGTAATTTATCCTGAATTAAGTTACAGTTGCATCCATCTAACTAAGACTTAATATTTTTAATTTTTGCTAAATAATTGATTACTTTGCTAAATAATTAATTACTTTTTCATCTCCCTTCATGGGAGTTGTCATTAGTTCTAGAATAAATTTAATGATTTTCAATAACTACGTACCTTCATGCATCGATTCCAATTGAGTCCAAGCCTCACTTAGACTTTCTTGATTCCCGATATGAAGGAGAAAATCATCACGCTCTGCAATATAATGGACATCACTTCCTACACTTTTTGTTGATATGCAACGACGTTGTCCGTAGTTGCTTATCTTCCACGATCGAGCCCTCTTAGTTTTGTTCATAACTATCCGAGTTTCATGAGCCATGAATTTCACCTTCAATCAAATTTTCCAAATGTTGTAGTTATTTCCATTCAACATTTGAGATTTATCAAATCGACTAGACTCCATTTTTGCATAAATAAATTTGAATAATTAAGAATAATGAGGATTAAAAACAATCAAGGTTAAAAGGATCCCCTTATTGTTGTTTTAAGCCTCACAATCAAAATTCAATGAATTTACGTCAAAAATAAGGTCCTGTCAAACATATAATCTACACAACAATATATTAGTTTGATAATAATAATATTTAAATGAAATGTAAGTGTTTTTTTAGTTTTTCATAGAAATGACGACGATGACGACTTTGTCGTTATGTCATAAAGAAATATACCATTTTGAAAAAATTGATTCTACTAAAATAATTCTCTTAATTTTTCTAAAAAAATAAATTAAATAATTTTGAATTAAATTAAATTTAAAAAAAATGAGAGAGAAAAAATTGAACAAAAAACATATATATTTATACAATTTTTTTTTCGAGCATTGCTCCTTTGTATATGTTTGGCTTGGCCAGAGTTGGGTTAACCACTTAGCAAGATGAGTCAAATTTTATTTTTCCACCAATCTTTATAATCATACGAAGTTTATATAGACCAACAATCAACTATGCGACCAAACTAAACCAACTCAATGAGATACACACATCCCAAATGCCGAGCCCATGAAGCGGCCAGAGCCACTCGGCCAGCCGAGCCACAGGCTCTTTAAATAAAAAGGATTGTTGTGTGACCTAATTCATAACCACTAAGGTAGGATCTATGGGTATTAAACCCCTTCAAATCCCTAAGCACATGCAATATGGGATTAAACATCCCAAACCTGCCCATACATGATTCGGTTAGAACCTCAGCCCACAATGGAGGACACATGGCGGCGAGTGGAGGGTGCTTGTATTGTCAACCCGAGAGGAGACATGGTCACATGCGGTAA
Organism: Taxus wallichiana var. yunnanensis; assembly: GCA_018340775.1. Classification (NCBI taxonomy): domain Eukaryota; kingdom Viridiplantae; phylum Streptophyta; class Pinopsida; order Cupressales; family Taxaceae; genus Taxus; species Taxus wallichiana. Next base: position 60,102,452 of record CM031242.1, on the reverse strand, counting down.
AGGGCATTGGAGGTGGGCACGGAGGTGCAAGACCCGCCACGTGTCGGTGGTTTAAGAGGGTGTAAGCGAGAATGGGGCTGCCTCCTCTTATAAAAAAAAAATGCGACCACCTACATTTAAAAAGTTAGCATAATAAATAATTTAGGCATAATATTCGAATATAGTTATATTTATAACTATAGGAATCGACATAGATTTACATTTATATAGTTTATAAACCTTATATTTAGATTTATATAGATTAAAAACATATAGTTTGTAAACTTTAAAGCTATAGTTTTTGAAAAAATATTTCAAAATGTAAATAATTTTAAACAAAGTGTACCTGAAGGAGACATGTCCATTTATATTCGAATTCAAAATGTAAGAATATTTTTACCAGGGTTATATTAACTACCGGAACATTGAAAAAACATAACCTAATAGAAAAAAATCATTTCATATTCTTGTGGGGTTTGTCTCCTGGCCTCTGTAATCTCTCTTTTTACTTGTATTCACCCTCGAGAATATTTGTCTGTAAATATTTAAAATATAGGAAACATAGGAAATATTTCAAATATTTATAGTCCTTACTTGGTCTCGTAAATGGTTTTCACGCGCATATAAGAATCCATAATCCCTTTCACCTATGCACACCCAACTTTGAAAAAAATTATGTCATGGAGGGAAGGGGGTTAAATAAATATTCCTACAACTAACCACCTAACCACCAATGACCTAAATGAACACAACCATTGGACAATTAAATAAATAGATTATCACACGCTCTAGTACCATGTCAACTTCCGAGGTGTGAATTTTTTTTTGATAAGATAAACACTTTTTACCAAAGCTATGAACCTGGGGTTCTTGGGTCCCCTCCCTTTACATCATGCATAGTAAAAATGAAGTTATCATGGTGGTTTACAATTCAACCATGAAGAAAATACCACCCTAATACAAAAACTAGATTCAAAATAGAAATTCAGGGTGAATTGTATTGACATTGTGAAACTATGTCACCATGAACCGAAAAACAAAAAACTACACACACACACACACACACACACACACACACACACACACACACACACACACACACACACACACACACACACACACTAGATTAGTAGGCCTTACGCCATTAATCTGAAACATCGACAATTTCAATCTTGGGACTTTTAATGTCCCCTTCCACAGGTACAACCTTTCACTTCCTAGAGCTGCATCGCGATTGGTTCTTACATCTGGGAGGCTTATAGAAGGAGGGCATAAGAGAAAACGCCTCATTCCTGAAGACGAGCCACGTGGGAGGGAATCAGACCAATGGGTTTATCCAAATCCTCCAGGTCAAGTTGTGAGATAAAAGCTCCTTCCGATGCTCTAGACCTGCATTTCACATGCACAACAACGACAAACCTCCACAAAATCTTATTTCTTCTCTGAAATTCTTGAACTAACTCCCTGACCACCCCTTTCGAGCCCAAATTCTCCCCATAAAGCATGAAGCAGGAGGGTGAGTAGAACCCCATACCGCCTCTTCTAGCCCAACCAATTGTTGGGGAAAAATGAAACACCGAGCAATTTTCACCGCCTCTGCTTTGTCCTCACCAATCAGCAGCACATGGGTCACAAAAAGAGAGGCAATTTCAACATTGACCCATGGACGACCTATGTTCTATAAATACTCATCCCCTATTATGCCTTCTATTGCCGTTTGAATTTGAGGGGATTCAAGCTTGAACACATTTTTCCGGAGGGTAAGAGAGACATGCCCATAAAACTCCATTTCTTGTTTTCCCCACGTAAAAAAACCGTAGAAAAGTACCGAAAACCATCACTACATAACATGAAAACACTCAAAAGATGATACATAAAGGCAAGATGAGTAAAAAATGAGAGCTAGGTGAGACTTAAAAGTGAATGCCACACATGCTATTGAAGTCTAATCCACCACAGATGAGAGAGAATCATTCTCTAATATGGAGGCCAAGCCCAACCACTCTACACAATCATTAGTTGATAAAGAGGAAAAGACTTGAGTCACACCAAAATTGGCTAGGAAGTCTGCTGCTTGATTACCCTCATGGTAAATATGTTGTATTTCCCATGATTCCAATTTGGCCACCAAAAATTACATTGGATATGTAGTAATCAAGTTTCCAATTTGGGGCTTTACCTTCTTTGATGGCTTGAATAATAATCATTGAATCCCCTTCGATAAGAAGGTGAGAAATACCACTTTGCACAACAAGTTTGATACCGGAGAGAAGAGCTTGTGCCTCATCTTGATTACAGGTTCCTTTTTGCAAATGGAAGGAACCTGCACTCACCATCTTACCCATATCATTTCTAATAAGACACCCTACCCCCGAAAGACCAGGGTTCCCCTTGGAGGCCCCATCAAAGTTCAATTTACAAAAACCAAGGGGGTGGTGACCATCTAACTTGACTTCGATCACTCTTTTTTGTGAAACTGATAAACCAGACTGGCTGAGGGAACCTGGGGAGGTAGCTTGATAAGCGGCCAAGAATTTCTGATAGAGGCATCCCAACTTGAGAAATTGGAAAGATTGCTACACCGGGCACTAACATTTTCAGAGATAGCAACTTCCAGCTTTTGAATAATTGACTAGACACCCTCAGTGGATCCTTTGAAAAGACGTAAGTTTCTTTCCCACCAAATGTGCCGATGAGAAGAAAGGGACTGCACACCCAAATGGAACCTAGAGAATGGTCTCTCTTTAGGAATGACCATGATTGTAAAGTAGCTTTAAAGTAAACCCCACAACCTAAGATAGATCTAACTTTGAACATAGCTAGTTCCAAATTTGAAATGTGAAAGGACAATGGAGAAGTAAGTGATCCACATCTTATTTAGCATTTTTGTAAAACAAGCATTTGGATGGCCCTTGGTAACCCCACATCCTCCTTCTGACTTGAGTAAGGATCTTACCTTTATACACCAGTAAATAAAAATCTCCTACCTTTGGAATATAATTAGCATCCAAACATCCTGACCAAGAGGCAACCCCTTTTCCTTCGAGGTGAAGAAGAAAATTGTACTGGATTTAGAAAATACTCACCTTTTTTGTTGCCAAGCCAAATGACCCGATCATGAGCATTGGAGGAGGCACACCATGAGCCGAGGATGCTTTAATGCTATATAATGATTTCACTACTTGTGGGGCATTCATATCTTGAATTGATTTCCAAGAGAAGGAAGGGGAACAATCCTCTAACTGGGCTCCATAATCTGCCACCTAGTCACCCCAAGTCGCTTGAGTGGCATTTTTGACAGATTCAAACTCCTGATTTAGGGAAAGGGTAGGAAGGCCATCCCAAGAATATTCCCATAATTTCACCCTTTCCCCATTCCCGATCTTCCAAGAAGTAAGGAAAAAAACAATGCAACAAGAACTAATAAAATTCCAAATATGAGACCCCTTTATTAACTCTTGGCGAGTCAAGATAATGTCTAGGAAAGTATCAGGAAGGTACTTCTGTAGTAGATTTATATTAACTAGGTTGGAGGGATTAGATAGAATATTCCAAAATGTTTAGCTCCTAATGCCACATTCTGAAGACCCAAATCCATAATTCCAGCTCCCCCTAATCCTTAGGAAGCTTAACTTCATTCCACTTGACAAGATGAAATTTTCTCTCAAAACAAGTACCTTTCCATAAGAAGGTTTGTAATGCTTTCTCGATTTCATTCAGGATTATTTTTGAATTTGCATGACTGAAAGCATGTATATGGGAAGAGCACTGAGAACTAAATTTATAAACAAAATTTTTCCAGCAAAGGAAATCCACTTTCCTTTCCAAGAGGCAAGCCTTTGCTCGAATGTCGAGATTAAGTCCTTCCAAAGGGATGAATTCCTAGTCCTAGAGAAGAGAGGAATGCCCAAATATTTTTGAGGTAGGGATTTGTAAGTTAGGAGATGAATTAAAAAAGAAAATTAAAGATTTGGGAAAACTGATTACCTGACGGCCAAGGAATAGGAGTTGAGAATATTGTCAATTTCTCTCGGCTTTAATAATCGATGTTGCTGCAAAGAAGAAAGTATCATCTGCAAATTTTTGATGAGAGAGAGGATCCACGTCGTCGACCACCCTAAGGTCTTGCAGTACCCTAAAGAAACTGCTTTAGATAAAGCTCTCTTGAGAGAGTCACTCTACCGATAAAAATAGGAAGGAAGAAATGGGGCCACCCTACCTTATTTCCTATTTCTCGAAAAGTGACCTTCTGCAGAACTATTTACCAAGACTAAGAAGGTGGGGGTGGCAATGCAACTGAAAATCCAAGAACATAAGACTTCAATGAACCCAAGCTTAAGCATGGCTTGGATAAGAAAACACCAATTTAACCTATCGTAAGCTTTGCTGAAGTCCATCTTCAACAACATGCCCGGTTGGTGGTTGCGGGATAAGGTGTGAATAAGCTCATGGGAAAGAATAACACCATAAAAATAGACCACCCAGGAAGGAAACCACTCTACTCCTCTGAAATAATGGAGTCCATGATGGGCCTAAAAAGAACAGGAATTATCTTGGATATAATTTTTTATATCATGTTGAACAAGGATATGGGATGGAAATCATCCAAAGAATCGGGGAGCTTCTTGGGAACATACAAATGAAAGTGTGATTCAATACTCCTAGGATTTTCTAAGAGGATCTGGATTCTTTGATGGCTTCCCAAATATCATTCCCTACAATGTCCCAAAAATATTGAAAAAGGTTGTTAGAAAACCATCTGGACCTAGGGCTTTATCTCTTTCCATGGAGAAAACTACTGACTTGATTTCCTCTTTTGAAAAGGGAGCCATTAGTTTGGAATTTTCCACCTCGTTGATCAAAAGCGGAACATGAGACATCAAGGAATTTTGATATTGACGATGAGACAAAATTTCTCCTGATAACAATTCTTTGAAGTAGGAGAAAACATCATCCTTTATACCTGTTGCTCTGAAATCCAATCCCCATTAGTTTTTTTAAGATAGGAAATATAATTTGTGCTATGTCCGGCCTTCAGGGAAGAGTGGAAGAACTTCATGTTTTGATCACCTTCTTTCAGCCAAGATTCCCTTGATTTTTGTTTCCAAAATATTTCTTCCCTAAGGAGAATTTCCCCAAGCTCAGAGAGCAGGGTTTTTTCTTTCTGATATTCATCTTGAACCATTCCATTAATAAAAATGAACTCATTTAGAACTTTGATTTCTGATTCAATTCTTTTCTTTTCTACAAAGATATTTTTGAATTGTAAATGGTTCCATCCAAAGACACACCTTTTAAATTTAGCAATTTCTGGGACAGGATGAACATCTTGGTGCCCCGACTTGGAGGGAGGACCACCAATCATTAACTAGATCATACAAAGATGAATCCCTTAGCCACATTAATTGGAATTTGAAGGGATATTTCTTCAAAGGGAGATCAAAAGAGGTAGTGAAAATGATCCGATCCTGAAATAGGGAGAACATCTCCTTCCAAAAGAATATGATGGTGAAGCCAAGAGCCATTGATCAGGAATCTATTCAACCTTTCCACTATGCGAATAAAGCTGAATCTTCGATTGGTCCAAGTGAACCACCCATGCTTAGGTTCCAGTCCACCAATTCCAAATTCTAGATGAAGGAACAAAAATCATTTTGAGATTGTGGATTTCTACTAATGCCCCCCCTCTTGTCTCTGTCTAAAGTGATGGCATTAAAATCAGCCAAAAGAACCAGAGCGTCATCCAAAGCCATTATGTCCTCTGATAAAATAGACCAAAGGTTCCTTTTGGCAATCAAACTATTAGGGGCGTAGATATTACATAGAAAGAAGGAAATATCGAATGAAGAACCTAAACCTTGCACCATTGAGAATGATGATTGGATTTAATGAGAGAAATCAAAACCTTATTAGATTTCCAAAAAATCCTCATTCCTCTTGAAGCTCCCTCAGAATCAACAGAGAGCCCGAGCCAACCCTTTATATTGGAAATACCACATTTTAGACAATCAGCAGAAGACATCTTTGTTTCTTGAAGGAGACATATGTCTACTTCCTATTCCAGCATACAACGCTTGACCAAACATTTCTTGTTAGGGGCATTAAGTCCCCTAACATTCCAAGAAAAGAGCCTCATTTGTTCTTCAGGAGGGATGGGCCCTCCCTACTTACTTTGGGAAAAAAATTGCTAATTTGAATTTGCTTACCTTTTGTTATCTCCTTGTTAGTCTTGGATTCATTGCTGGGCCTACCTGCCGGTGTTGAGGGACCGACATTTGGGGTGATGACAGGCCCTGGATTAGTTGCTAGAGAACAGACCAAAGCCGAACTGTGCAAAGGCAGAGGGACCTCCTCAGCTCCCCTAAGCTCCTCTTGAGGCTCGGATTGATTTTCTTCTCTAAGGAGATTCCAGTTGTCCAACGCCTCCATTGAGATACCATGACCAGCTTCGACGCCTTCATGAACCGTCTGGAAAAGCTTGACTGATTCCACCATCAGATCTTTGGATTATTTAGGGAGAAATTTGGAGAAATGGCTAGAACTAGAATAATGACTGATTCCCTAGGATAATCCTATACATGGGGATTTGAACCTTACAAAACAAATGATGGGTTCTTGGGAATCCATCTTAAACCAAAGGGATTAGAGGGAGCTCTGCACTCCCGTTGATGATGGCCAATTTTATCACATTTGAAACATTTATGAGAAATGGTTTCAAGCTCCACCTTCTGAATCCAAGTGCCCATTGGACCCTCGAATGGAGATGGAGTCTGGAAGAGGTTTGGAAGGATCGAAGAGGATGTAAACTCTGAAAAAGCTGCTAAGGAACCTTCCAAAGTCTAAGGATCAATTTGAGTGAATTTTCCCAAACTCCTGGAAATTTTAGCCAATATTTTGGGGTTCTAATATTCAAGAGGAAGGGCATAAAGACAAATCCAAACCTGTTGAAATTTAGAATCGATCTTAAGCGGATACGGAGTTCGGGACCCACCTCAACTTAAAGACCCCATTTGGCTAAGAGAGAGGATCTGGTGAGAAGGACCTCTTCCTTCCTACCTTCACTACATAATAGAATAAAAAACAAACCTCTGGCTAAGAAACAAATGCGCAAACCCAAGCCTCAATGATCTTCACACCAACTAGAAATTTCATCTATGGAGAACCAGTTCCCCACAAATTTGTCAATTATAGCCCTACTTTTGAAAAGATTTATTTTACCCTACAAACCATCCTTGGCCCCAAGCACCACTTTTCCATCTTGTACTAAAATATGAGGAGAAATATCCTCTGTGGAAAATTATGGAGCCTCCCAGGAGCAACCCAAAGAATCATGGAACAAAGAGTCGACACGGAAGAATCCCCACAATCTAGAGAATTGAGCTGGACTTATTTCTATTGCTTCTCAACTTGAGTGGAATGAGGGCTTTAGGAAAGGGGGAATCACCTCCATTTTGTGAGGAGGAAGCCTTCTCATTCTGGCGATTCAAATTCAAAGACTTATTTGGTGGGAAAGAAGATTGTTCCCAACTATTGGGAGTCCATTGTGAGTGGCTTCTCTAGCCTAGAGGAATGGTATTAACGCCACATAGGGGAGTGAATATTTAGAGTTATATGACCACCATCTTTCATTATGCCTCGGATGCACACCATACCTAGCCGCAAAAAAAGGTCCCCACCTCGTCATTAAAGCTCACCCTAAATTCGCATATGAAAAAACCAACTTTACATTTTTTTATATGTAACCTCCCCTCACGGGTTTGCGAATGGTAGGACTTGTTAAGGTTCACATAAGTGAGAAAACAAATTAGTATCCCGAGGCGTGAAATGCTAATTAAACATTATAAAATAAATAAACATTCACCAAACATTTAAATAAACATAAATGTACACGGACACCAAATTTAACGTGGAAAACCCCAATGGGGTAAAATAACACGAGATGAAGAATTTCCATTAAGAGAAAGAAATTTTATAGTCCAAGAACTCCTTCCCTCACTTCACTCCTGAAATTACCCGCAAAGTGAATTCAATTCACCCGAATATGGCCCACGACCATATTTAAATAACCCCAAGGGTTATGAATACTAAGTGACGGGCCTACCCCGTGGTTTAAATAATTTGATTTAATTAAAAACCAATTAACTATAAACTCATAGTTTATGTTATATAATTAAGAATATAAATATTCTCAATTATGTAATTATAAACTAAGGTTTATAACAACACATAATATTATGTTCTAACAATCTGTAGGAATGTATGGTGATTTTTCCTTGCTGATTGAATCTTTCTCATGTTGGTATCTCTATCCTCTCTCTTTTTCTTCATTTCTCTATAATTATGGAACTCATTCACCTTTAAATAGATCCCTCTTTTGTTGTAATGTCACCATGCCAAAATGATGTCTAACTTCCCACGAGTTTTAGACCTTTGATTTGCTCTCTGTAATGTATTTTGTGACTTCCACCATTGTTGTAATCAATTGTGCATCATTTGAGTAATAAATATTGTGTTTCATGGCTGTTCTTTTCCCTATACTCATGGTTATCGCATTCTTACTTCTTGGTTTCCTTCTTTGGTATGCCGCATGTCCCACATTTTTATGTTTCCATCTCTGTATTGTTAATGTATGAGAGGGGTTAGTTTGTGTAGTTTCAGTGTCCGTGGCACATCTGTCTACTCTCTCCTCATGTATTATATCCCCTTTCCTCCCCGATCGAGAGTGATTAGTCCTTTATTTCTGGTGCTATCACAACCCCTTTATCTTATGTTTTTCTTTCCACATATCTCTCCTTCTCTCTCTCCCTTGATCCTTGGATGTGTTAGTGTAGGTTAGCTTAGAGGTAGTGTTAGTATTAGGTTAGATAGGTAGAGGAATTCAACCTTCTCCAGAGGTTTTTCTCAAGATGCAAGGTCCCACACTTGGAGACAATCCCATGTTAGCCAAAAATATTAATCTTCCATGATCAAATCTAGGGTGCTAATTTTAAGCTCCAACAATATCCTTTTATTATTGTTCTTTGACTATTTTCAATATACATCTTGAGGATCTTACTTATCTTATGACACCATGGTTTTCCCATGTTTGTGGTTCCATGCTTATTTTGTGTGTTTGCACTTGTTTCTTTGATTTTGGAACATGGTTCCTTCTATTAAATTTTTCTTGTGACAATGTCAAAGTCTCATGTTTATGTCTCTATGCCTATATATGATTTTGCTTCTACTTATTACTCGATTATACATTATTATTTATATTACTTTACTATTGTGAGCTTATCTAATGATTACACTACTATTTTCTACTATGGATTCTCGATATGCTTATTATGTTAATTTTTACTTGTGTTACTATGGACTAGGACATGATTATTGTTTTCTCTGTTATTATAAGTTGTTTTCCAAATGTATTATTACTTTTTCCTTGTTGCATGTTGTTTTTTCTCCATACCATGGTTCTCACCATGTGCAACCCCTTTTGTAAGTATATTTTCTCAATGGTGGCAATCGCTTGATCCTTATATGTGATCCCATGTCAATCATCATACATATCATACATGGGTACACATATATTATTTTTTCCCATATGCTTAAATGTTTTATGTCACGTGCCTTAAAAAAGGGAGAATTCAACAATGTATTATGGAACTATAGATAGATCACAAGAATATATTTTCACAGGACTCAAATCCTCAAAATGTCATACATACTAAAATGTGGTAGAATTAATTTTTAAAAAAACTATAGAATATAGTTAGGACCATGGTATGGTGTTTACCATTTCATACATTCCCAGACAGAGGGGAAGTTTCACTCAAGTTTTCAATTTCTATAGATTCTATCGATTATTCACATAATTTATACACAATTACAAATACAAATGACACAATTTAGATCAAGTTATAGGGGCATGGGTACTTATTTACTTATTTACAATACTATTCATAATCAATTGTAAAACTAGATGTGGGGCCATGGGCCTTCTTCTACCCTTCAATATTTTAAATTCCTAAATAATCAATCCAGTCACATTATGGGGGCATGATAATGTCTATTCCTTACAAAGTGTATATTTTTCAAGTTGGAGAAAATTGGTCCTATATATTCCTACAAAGGTGGTGTCGTTCATGGGTTTAGTGGAAAAAATAAAAGCAACATAGTGAGCTTTGTAGACTTCTCTTCTCTTTTGTCACTATATTCCCAAATATGCAAAGTGTTGAAGCAAAACCATAAGCTTCACACACTTTGCTCTATCTTCCTCTCTCAAAACGTTATAAAATGGGGAAAGCATTAAAGCACATTGGTTCTTTGTATTCTTAATCTCTTATCTATTATGTCCTCTAACAAAATATTGAGGATTGATAATCCCTAGTCCTATGACATATCCATAATAAAATTCTAAGTCTCCAAGGCATAACAACAATATGAGACACTCTCTCCACAAAATGAATAGTTTTACTATGGAGAATGCCAACACAAACACATCAATAAGTCCCTTTAAGAGAATGAAAAGTGTGTGTGCACACTCAACTATTTTTATCCATTAAGCATGAAAATTTTAGACACTAAAATTTAATAACTTAACTTTATGCAATGCAAAGTTTGACCATTTATCCTTACTAATAATAAAACTATCACTTTCATAATCCAATCTCCTCATCTCTCTAGCTATTATACAATTTTATTATCCTTACACTTTTTTATTTCATTAATTAGTGGAATATTATTTAATAAAAAAACATAAAACATCTAATATTCATCAACAAATTTAAGTGTTGATGTTTCTCTCTCTAGTCTAAAAATGTATGGAAGGGTTAGGATGTAGGGTCTGATATTGGCTAGCCTACATGGTCCCTCACCTTCATAATCACCAAATATGATTTCAATTTCAAATCATTCTTTGGGGTTTTCATTTTCTAGGGTCAAACTTAATAGAATATCTCACCTACGTAATAATATATATAAGCAATTCATTATCACTTCATAAATCACCTAACATTATTACAAGATACTATTACAAACATCATTCCAAAAACACTCAAAGGGTTCCTAAATATTCCTAAATTAGTTTCACATCATATATATTGGTTATTTTTACAAGTATGAAGCACTCAACCAGGTCAAGGAATCTATCTTCATCAATTCCAAGCATAAAAATATCATAGATCCATGTTTTAGCAAGAACAATGTCACTCCAAGCATTGCACAAGGGTTTCAATCAATAAAGGGTTAGGTCACATAGTTGAGGAATACCAAATATCATTACTACTGAATTGGTTAAATTATATGTTATGCTATTAGCCCATATCTTGGTATCCAAAGACATGAAGGATCCCCTGGGTTGGTTAGATATACACACTTGCAAAAGCACCTAGGAGAACTACATGATGTTTTATCTCATAGTGAGGGCATGTAGTTAAGTAATTAGATTGGTTCTATAGATAAGAGTATGAATACCAAGGTATAATGAATTTACTTAGATAGATCTAAATATAAACAACAATAAAACACCAAGGCACGCCAAAATATAGAGAAATGATCACAATTTGTAATTAGAATGACTTAGCCACTACGAGTGGAAAACCTCCAAACTATACAATGTCTTAATATGATTATCATCATATAGTTAATAAATCCTATATATACTTGTATTATGTTATGCAAAGCCTTAAATATGAGCTACTAAGAACGTGAAAGAATAAATAAATGTGATATGACATGATAAGAGATTATGTTAACCATATTCCATCTATAAATACCTTGATATATGACCTAGTATTAAAGGCATAACATGCTCCTCCCCTTAAAATAACAAATTCCTAATGTTTGTAATCTTTGGATGTTCTTGTTAGAATTATTCATCTTCCCATGTTACATCTTCAATGTCAAAATTATTCCACTTGATCGATATTCGGTAATGACCCATTTCCTTAACTTCTTAGTACTTGGTTTTAGGATTTCTTCGGGTTCTAAAATGATGTATCCCTCCTCATCAAGTTCAAGTAACATTGATTTGGAAGACATCATCTATCTAATGACCTTCTTAAATAAATAAACATCGATAAATGGATGTATTTTACTTGACCGAGGAAGCTCCAATTTATATGCCACACTACCAATGTCTTACAACACTTTATAAGGGTTATACTATTTTAGTAAAATATGTGTATCCTTATTTTTTTCAAATATAGTTATTTATATCGATGCAATAAGAAAATAAATAAATATTTCAAACTTAAAGCTTTTCTCACTATGGTGTTGATCAACTTGTTGCTTCATGTGATTTTTTACCATTTCCAAATTATAATTAAGCTTAGAGAGTACCTCTTATTAGTGTTGATGTTACTGTCAAATGCTTTCACTTTATGCTAGACCCTTAAGTTGGAGCTCATAGATGGTTGATGGTAACCATACAATGCTATGAATGGGAACATTTTAGATGAGGTATGAAATGAAGTGTTATACCACCATTCTATAAGTGGGAGTCATTGAACCCATCTCTCCTTCTTATATGAAGTAAACTATCAAAGATATTCCTTCAAACATTAATTTACTACCTCAAATTTTCCATCATATTGGCGATGATATGCTGAACTATAAGCTAGTTGAGTACCCAAATGTGACAATACATTAGTCCAAAAATTTCTAGTAAATATAGGGTCATGATCACTAACTATAATCTTGGGTGTAATTAGTAGTTTCTGAATTGTGTTCATTAAATATATGACCACTTTACTCGTTAAAAGGGATGTGAAAAGGCACAAAAATGATCATAATTATTAATTATATCCATAACCACATTATTACACTTTTCCCTCATATTTTGGACATAGAAACCTCTTCCCAATTCTCACTAGGAATAGATATAATTTTTAGAATACCTATTGTGAGCAATGAAAATTACCAGAATAATGAAAGATAAAGGGATTAAATCACAATATACCTTCTCTATAAATCTTTTCAAAATTCAAGGAATATCATGGAAGATATTAGACTTGTATGATCTTGAAGATTTTGATTTGTGGATGCTCTTGATTAGTCTCCAAATGAAGAAATTGTAAATTCTACGAGCGATTTCATGAGGATTCAAAAAAAAATGAGAAGAAATTTGTTTTGTTTGCTTATGAATTTCTAATGATGAGTTTACAAAGGAATGGCCAACATTTTATAGCTAAGGGCGAGGTTATGAAAGGTGGATGAAAGTTTGACTAAGATCCAAGTTAATAATTGTAATTACTGAATAAAAATATACTTAGCAATAGCGAATTGTAGATTTTAAGGGTAGTAGACATTTGAAATAGTAATAGTTACATCTAGAAAGGTGATTGCACATACAACTCAATTACCCCTCCTTTCTAGGAATCTAGAAGTGGAGTTCAAGTGGAGTTGATGTAACGAGGAAGTGGAGTTCAAAAGGAGTCTAAGTGGCAATTGACTAGGAAAATAGGTGTATTTTCCCAATTAAGTAACTAATTTAATTAGCTACAATGTGCAAGATAATTAATTAACCATTTATTTAATAAATGATAATTAACCTAGCTAAAGTGGGTTAGAGATTAATTTAATTAATCCTAACAAGGTGAAATGTGCATGATTAATTAATTTGATTAATCAATCGTAAGGGGTATGAACTAGGATGTGAATTGGGATAGTACTGGGAACAAGTATGTAATTTTGGGGTGTCTACATTTTCCCCTCTTTAAAGTTTTATTACAAAGTAATAGCACTTTAAATATAGTAGACACATGTAAATTAGCGAGCATAAAGTGGTGAAGCATTTGGATGCCCCAACGAGTAGGAATGGTAAGGGAAATATGGTAGATGGTTGAATTTCCCTTGCGAAGCATTTAAATTCCCAACGAGTAGGATAGTAAGGGAATTCCCCCTCAAGTGGGTGGGTGATGCAACAAAGTGGTGGAAAGCCGCTTGATAGGAAGAAGACAAGGGATTTGAAAAAGGAAGGAATTGTGCTCGTAGCATTTATTTGGAGAGTGTGAATATAAGAGAAACCTTTATTTTACTATTACAAAATAGAGTTGTCACAATGATCATAAAAGAATCAAGATGATTAACCCAAATGCGCATAAACAAACACACATAGAGAGTAAATAAAATATAAAAGGAAAACAAACCCAATATACACAGGAGGTGTAGACATCGTGGTTATAAAGGAAATAAGATGTTATTGCACTACTTATAATTTGTCCAAAAAGTAAACAACAACAATGCAAATGAACTTTGAAAAAGAATACAATTATCTATGCCCCTAATGCGTGCCAAAATGATGATTAAGTAGATGTAAATGAACCTAAGTACTAAGCTTATGAAAGGCATGGGAATAAGATCAAACTGAAGAGCGGAGTGATGCTTAGATACTCCAAAAGATACTCTTGTTGGATCCATTTTACAAATTATCTGAGAGAAATTTCCCTAGGTGAAGTTATATCACGAAGGAAAAATAATTTTGTGACTTGCCCCAAGCAAAGTTAGTAATCATACAAAGGGAAGAAAGTGTAGTGATAATCGTAAGATTAGAATGATCACTAGGGTAGTAGATAAACATATGAATTTATCAAGGTTTTTCTGAGATGTTGAAAGATCAACTTCATGGGTTTTCCAATTGTAGGATTTATGTGATAAGTGAACGTTTGTTCAAAATTTTTATGATTTTTCTTATTTTTTTGAATTTTTGGAATATATGATTTTTTTGAATATATATTTTTTGAATTTTTGAATATATGATTTTTTGATGGTTTTACAATTTTTTAGAAAAATTTGAAATACAAAGAAAGAGGAGCGGTGCTTTTGTTACACATGATTTATTATGGACAAATGATGCAACTAAAAGCATAAAACAAGCATGTCAAACAAACCCAATATGAACAGGAAGGAACTAGCCAAAGTTATATATGAACTAATATGCAGAGAAGTCTCCTGCAATTGGTCTATAACAAAGGTAAAGTAAAGTACAAAAAAATAACAAACTAAAAAATAAGCACAAGCAACGTCACAATGTTGGCAAACTGTAAAAGTAGAACACAATTTACCATAACGACGTCTAATGACACTCCGAATGTGTTTCACATCGAAGAATTAAATGGATATGAATGCCCCCGAGTGATATCTTATAGCGTGAGAGGATTGGATCGGGCTGAAAATTAGAGTGATGCTTAGATACTCTTGTCAGATCCCATTGAAATTTGATCTGTATTGGATTAAGATGTGAAATCCAAATGTGCCCCAAGCAAACCTATATTGTGAACGGGTAAAAAATTGATTGCCATGAGCATAGATATACACCATGAGCAAGAAAAGTGATTATCATAAGATGATCTGGAACGATCATGAGGAGTTTTGTCAAATGGAAAATTTGTTGAATGTGTTACACAGTCACGATCCTTTGAAATTATGTCAAACATTTTCTGAATCTTTTGTTTTTGATAGTTTTACACCATTTTTTTGATTTTTTGGAACGATTTTATACCATTTTTGAATTTTTGAAACATTTCGAATGTTTTTGTATTTTGTGAAACATATTTGAATGTTTTGGATTTTTGAACATTTTTAAAGGTTTTGGTATTTTGAAATATATTTGAATGGTTTTGTATTTTGGAAACATATTTGAATGTTTTTATATTTTTGACTTGGTAAAGGGTTTCACAGTCTAAACTCATGTTCAAACAATTGTAAACATTCCATTCCATTGGCAGAATGTAGATGATGTAATTATAGGATATCTCACTCCACTCATGACTCTATGTAACTAGGAAGTGTTAGAGTAGGTATTTACCTTAGTTCATGTTCACCCGGGTACTTTTTTACGTTTATTGTATTTATCCTCACCCACTTATGTGTGTGGATATTTTTTTAATCTTATTTAGATATTAGGAGATATTATCTAGTTGTTAGGTATAGTTATTTCCTTGATCTATGGTATTGACTAGTTCTTTCCTTGATCTATGGTATTGACTAAATCCTTGATGTCTAGTTCTCTCCTAAATATATGGTCTTGACTAGTTCTTTGATGACTAGTTATTTCTTTGATTTATGGCTTGATCTACGACCTTGACTGGTTCTTAGATTGTTATTCCTTGCCTATTTAAGCAAGGCCCATTCTCATTGTATTGCATTGTGTTCTATAATTATATATGATATTGCTGCTCATTTGTTTGCAAATGTTTTATGTAAAGCTATTCTGAATCACTTTCATCTTATTGATCATGGTGTTTGATTAGCATTTGTATTCTTGTCTTGGTACGATCTAGTTATCGTTTCTTTCATGGTATCAGAGCTGGAGATTGCTATTGGCATCCATTTGTAAGTTAGTTTTATTTTGCAAATAAATTCATTGTATGTTCATATATTTGGGATTTGGTCGTATTTTGTTGCTGCATGCATTTTTATGCAAAATGGAGGCTTCCATTGGATTTGAAAGGTGGGAAAACCCTAAGATCGACCTTTTTTGGAGGTAGTCATTTTTTTGGGTTTTTCATATTGTTGCAGGGAAGCACCGATCTACCCCGAGATTCGTGTCACGAAGGAAAAAAATTCACGGATTCTTTTTTGGGTATGTTGGATTTCTCGAGATTTACACAAGGTAATTTTTTTTTGTATCTGTCTTGATTTACGTGCGGAAGGTTTTGAACTTTCCTTTTTGGTAGGGGTCTACGATGTTGTGCACATTTTTACTATTTCGGTAAATCCGCAGTTTGCTATTTGCAGAAACAAAGAATAGTATTTTTCACTACAAGAGGCAGTTGGATGTGACTTTCTTGAAAACACGCGACAAACCACAAAATAGTAAGTTGTGCAAACAACCATTAAAATCCTTAGCCCTTGGTCATATGGCATGGTCATGTGAGTGCTTAAAGATTATGATTCCTACTAGTTTGTGCTTAACTTCAGCCCCCTTTATTTTGTTTGTGTGATGAAGGAAACAACAATTTATTTTGTTTTAGTGGAAACTAAAATAAATATGTAGAGCATAATCTTGTAAAGCTTGTAACTTTTGATCGGTTACTCGGTTTTGAGTGCCGCTTTTTGCAAAAGTGCTTGTTTTTCCATACTCTTTCCATTGGAGTTATTTATTTTTAGACTTGAACTATAATTATAAAGTGCCAAATATGGAGGAGTGTTGTGATCAATTGTGGACGCAATTTCAGCCGAGCTTAGATGTCCTAAAATTTTGGGTGTTGCAGGTTTGTACCTATCATGGATTCTGAGAATGATATGCTTTTCTTTGAAGTATGTGGACTTCAAGAGGATATTATAAAATTTGTGGAAGAAAATAGATTGCTCAAGAAGTGAAATTCTCTTCTACAATCACTCATTCATGATAAGGATACAATAATACACTCCCTGTAGAACAAACTTGCTAGCCTACAACATCACCATCATATTGTGGATAGCCATATCCATGCTCCTAGTCCACTTGCAATTGTTGCTCTTGTACCCACTAACATTGATATGCCAGTCTTTGAGCCTGAACCTACTTTTGATGCTTCTAAACCTGTGAGGCTTGTTACTACATGCTCTTCCACATCTGTGCCTATTATAGTACCACATGTTGTGTATCCTACTTCTGCTCAGTTGCATGGATTTTTTGGGAAGCATACCACTACATTCAGTTCTCGCATGCTCCGTTCTATGGGTCTCACTAGCAGAGTCATTGGCAGACATTCATAGGGTATTATTTCCTCTATTCCACATGTGAAGTGGAATTCTTGTCATGACATTAGTTTTCGAAGCGATACATCATTGGGAACACACATTGACAGAGCTCCTTTTTTGTTCGCTCGACTCTTTCTAAGGATTATGAGCAATACATGAATTATGCACCTTCACTCAGGCTTGAGAAACCAGAGATTTCAGGTATGACATGATCAACTTGACACACATTCTGATGTTATTTTACATGCACCCATTGTGCATTTTGTACCAAGTCATATACATGCATCTTCTTCATCCACCCGTGTTGATTTGGGGTGGATATATGATTACTCATGGAGGAAACATAGGCATTCATTGAGAGGACTCTACAGGCATGGCTCCTTCACCATTCAGCCTCTTGCTCCACTTTCTATACCTTATGCATTGTGATGCTTCTTATTTTGAGCATTTTCTTCAACATGAGTGTAGTGTGTAGGCAAGTAAGGGACATCTCTCTTGTTTGTTGAGATATTTTGTATTTGTATTTGTATTTTCAAAACTTTTGACATGTTGATGATTCTCTTATGGGGGATCTATTGTGGTGCATTCCAGTGTTAGTTTATCAGTGTTCAAGTAGTTATTTTGAGAACTCATACATAGCATCACTCCACCCATTCAACAGTATGGGAGGGTGTGGTGTTGATCCTACTTCTTTGGGTTTCATGTCCTTGCCTTGTTACCTTAGCTTTTCTTGGATCGTGACACTCTAGAGTTTGTGTCCTTGCCTTGTTGCTTTGGTTATTTTTCTTGGATCGTGGCACACCTATTTGCAGCAGTTGATTGAATTATGTTTGGTGTTTTTTTACACTTTTGACATCACTCCGTTGATAGTCTCCTTGTATGGAGCTATTCTGGTGAAACCTAGTGTCAGTTGTTTTTGAGTTCTATGATCGAGCCATGGATTTAGACCACAGTGCACACCAAAATTCTTCAACATTGTATGAGTTTTTGAGCCGAGCTTCTTGGGATGCCTTGGAGTGGGTTTTTACTCTCTTTACTTTGTTGTTATTGGTTTTGGGTACCTTGCGGTGTCCCTTTTTTCCAGTTATTGTACATGAGTACCTCATCAAGCCTAGTTTCTTTGGGACTCATATTGTGGACATGACATTTCTATTTTGGCCCCTAGCTTCACTTGAGGGGGTGTTAGAGTAGGTATTTACCTTAGCTCATGTTCACCTAGGTACTTTATTTACCTTTATTGTATTTATCCTCACCCACTTATGTGTGTGGATATTTCTTTTATCTTATTTAGATATTAGGAGATATTATCTAGTTGTTAGGTATAGTTCTTTCCTTGATCTATGGTATTGACTAGATCCTTGATGTCTAGTTCTCTCCTAAATCTATGGTCTTGACTAGTTCTTTAATGACTAGTTATTTCCTTGATTTATGGATTAATCTACGACCTTGAATGGTTCTTAGATTGTTATTCCTTACTGCTTACTTTTTAAGCAGGGCCATTCTCATTGTATTGCATTGAGTTCCATAATAATATATGATATTGCTACTCATTTGTTTGCAAAGGTTTTATGTAAAGCTATTCTAGTGAATTAATTTCATCTTATTGATCGTGGTGTTTGATTAGCATCTGTGTTCTTGGCTTGGTATGATCTGGTTATTGTTCCTTTCAGGAAGATGTGAGGTATCATCACCAAGATCCAAGAAGGATGTGAAAAATAGGTGAATAGTGTTATGAAAATGAAGATGATGGATGCTAAGACACAAGGTGTAACAATGATCCATGTAAGAAAAATATAACTCATCTCCAATAAAGATTATCGATCGATTGGACAAGATGTTTTCACTTTATATTTTTGACTAGACTTAGATTTGTTGATGTCCTACTAATTAACAAGATCCTGTTGAAGGAATTGTTATCTCTCTTTAACATAAGAAACTTCTTAGGATGTTTTTGTTCAAGCACTTTTGATTCAAATTTTCTGAATACTTTATTGGCTAATTATTTTTGTGAAGGACCCTCTACATGTTGTCATATGTCACTAGTAATATATAAGGGTTCAACAACGAAGACAAAATGTAGGCAAGTAAGGACATCTTCCTCCATTCCCAATCTCATACTACTAGTGAGAAGTATGGGCTCATCACCAAAGACTGTGAAGGATGAAAGGTGTAATGATTTTTTTAATTTTTAATTTTTAATTGATTTTTCCTTAAATATCAATACCGTGTTTGTTGGGAAAGAACATTCTTCCCCCAGTCAAGTAGTCACATGGGACTAGTAAGACGTAAGGGTTCAACACCATAGATTGAAATGGGTGGTAAAAAGGATCGGGTAAAGAAGTTTGAGCTTTAAAACAAAGAGAGAGCTCATTTGAAAGGAGGAATTTCCATTAGTAAGATTCTAGAAAAAAGCTGCTATTCTAGCAAGATTCAACATGGTAATAAGATATGAAATGGTAGAAACCATAACAAGGACGAGACATAGAATGCCCAATAGGAACAAGGTTAACCTATGTCATGATATGTGAAGAATGAGAATATATGATAATTGTTAGACATGAAACCTCATTCTTGTACATGTGAATGCACTAATACTAAAAGCCACCAGCAACCTTAAAATATGGAGGGATTAAGGATCCTTGAATGTGGATGTAGATTTGTGGGTGCCAAATAGATGGATCTATGATAATGTATGCAAAACTAAAATAGATACAATTAACTAGATATATGTGGGGGATTCCCAAAAATTTTAGTTCCAAGAGGTTGTTAAATCCCTTGGAGGATGTCAACCCCCATGTCTAGAAAGATAGAAATAAATGATGAACTGTAGATAACATGCAGAAATAGAGAAGTACAATATGCCAAGTAAATGGGATGATGAGGGTACTTCAAGGGCATGTGGATGACATTATGGTGCCATAAGTGGCATCATAAGAGCAACATGAGGATGATATGAGAGAAGCTATAATATCAACAATTCATTATCCTTTCTTACTTGTTCAAAATGAAGGGGAAGGATTCTATAGTGGAGAGCTATAATGGCAGAGGTTTGCCTTGACTTCAAAACTTACTTCCAACTTAAAACTTCTTCAAAAACTTCCCACCTTAAAACTTATTATTATTCAAAAAGGGGGGAAAGGCATGTATTTATAGCCTAGAGATGGGGTTAGATTAGGGGTTATCAAGTAACTTGGGTTTGAAAAAGTAACCCTAGTCAGGTGAGTGGGGGGACATGATTTGAGTGATTAGGTGAAATAATAGATTTAATTTGATTGAGTGGGGTTCATGATTTGGATGGTTTTTGGTTTATTTAATTATTAGGTAGGGTGATGTGATTTGGATATTATTAGCACATAACGAGGTTTTAGGTATTTAAAGGGGATTAATTGATTAATCAAATATGTATTTTTGGTGGGAAATGGGATTTGAATGGGTAAGCTTTGTTGAAGGAGAGAAAACATGAGATGAAGGGGAGGAATGATACCAAAAACTGGTGTCTACATTTTCCCCTTTTTGATGAGTGGTTTGTGTTGGGAAAGTTACGAGACAAAAATGATGAAAATATTATTGATTGAGTGTTCTCAAACTTGGGATGGACGATGAGTGAAGGACATCAATCACGAGGTTAAAAGAGATAAATGGTAAAGATCGGGTGGGTGATGAAAATATGGATGAAACACATAACCAAGGCAAGATTCCCCAGGCAAAAAGGATCACAATAACAATAAAAAAATAATATGACAGTGACTCCAATATCACATCGGTAGAGGACAATTGCGGTCTCAATGGAGACAGATGAAAATGTTCTATGAACTAGTGAGTGGGTGAATACCAAAGCAAGATGGATGCAAACCGCGTTAACCAATGGGTAATAGGAAAACATAAAAGTATGCACAAATAAATGCAAAAGGTATGTGAAATCCTTTGTATGTGAGGAATTGAGTGAAAAATCATGTGTTTACAAAAGGGATGAGGATGAAAATAATGATGCCCCAACATAGGGTATGAAGATGACAAAGTGGAAGATTAAGATTGATAAAACTTCCCAAGGGGGAACGAGTATGGTCACAAAGGTGGATATGAAGAGCATATTGGATAGAAGTGTGAGGTTGAATGCCACATGAGGGGGTTAGTATGATTTTGAATACATGCTTCATAGGGAAGGTGCTTTATTAACAAGAAAAGACTGGAAGAAGAAAGTAGAACAAACTTCATTTATGGAAATGGGGGAAGATTATGATCGACGTTTTCCAAGAAAAAGATAGAGAAAGAACTTTCAAGGGAAAAGGTGGTATTGGATGGCCGTTATGGTATCCTCGAATACAAAAATACCATGCGAAGAAATGAAGGAAAATGTAGGGAGAAGATCAAAGGGCCTAGGTTACCATGAGGAAAACCAAGGTAAAGAATATGAAATAGACTGTATGGAAATTCATGTTGATGGTGGGATGATAAAAAGATGGGACAACATCAAGAGCCAGTTATCACCTGGGATTAATAAGGAAACACAAAGTAAAAAAAGGGGAAGAAGATGATATATAGGAAGTGAAATCAAATGAAGAGTAAAAAGGAGGAGAGGACAATAGAGAAAATGATGCGAAGGAAGGAAACTAAGAATGGATATTTTTAATGAAGAGTGAGCATTATCGAAACATAAAGAGAAGATAGAGGGGAGGAATGGCACAAATTGGAAAAGATGCGGAGATGCGTGAGATGAGGATAAGTTGATGATGAGAAAATAAAGAGAGGGTGTATGATGAAGATGATAAAGAAATTGGCAAGGAAGCATGGAGGATGGATAGGTGACAAAGAAAAAGAGAGGAAAGGATAGAAGAAGCAATTCCAAAGTGAAGGGTTTTTAGGAGAAGTACACTTATAATTATTGGCATAGGAGAATGAAGATGAGGAGGTGGGGATGAAAAAGGAGAATGGAGGAGGTAGGAAGTAATGCCAATGAAGGGACATTAGGAAAAGCCCATCGATAATGATCGGTAGGGAAGGATGGTAGGAAAAGTGAAGAGAGAAAAATTAAATGAGGAATGGAAGAGGAATATATGTAGTGTAGATGGGGAGTGTAAGGGAAATCCTTAATTGGGATGCCCATGTGGTGGGAGTGATGATGCAAGAGTGTCAAGTGGAAGATGTGGAGTGGAAATACGTTTGTGATGGTGATTGTTGTCTGATGAAAGAGGAGATGGTGGTGAAGCTTCTACAACAGGAATATTTTAGGAAGAGGGTATATCTTAACCAAGATGCCCACATGGAAGGGATGATTAAATAAGATTGTCAAGCTGAAAGTGGAAGAGTGAAAAGGGAAAATCAAGAAGAAAGGAAAGGAATATATACAAAGTGGTGAAAAGGGACATGAATGGTGAGAAGGGTGATGTGGGGATAAGTGGTGATGAGTGGAAGTGAGGAGTGAGGAGAAATGGATCAACGAAATTGTTGATCATGGTGGTGGATAAGAAGTTGTTGGATAGTGAATGCTACTTGAGAAATATCCTCAAGTAGGATTCACAAACTGCAATGAAGATCAAGTAGAATTCTCAAACTAAAAAGTGTATTAGTGAGAGCAGTCATAGATATTAATGAAATTTATGGAATTATGGATGATTGTAAGATATGTCACCCTTATAGGTAAACATATAGATATAGAATTTATGGTTTGAAATTTGATATGGAAGAATGTGATCTTGATAAATGGTGACCTTGATGAGAAAAAGACATAATCATAGTGAGTAGGATATAGGGAAACCATGCCTCAAGCTAGATTAGAGGTAAGCAAGAAAGAAAAACACTCAAGGCATTGCACTTGCAGCCAATAGTAGGTGTTAATACATAACCAACGATAGTTAGTTATACCAAAATACCATGAGGGAAATATGGATGAAATATGATCATAAACCTAATGTCGACATGAAAATGCAACTTTAGACATAACTTGTACATGGGAAGAGGGATCTCCATTGGTGGTGGTTCCTAGAACTATGCCCTAGCTCTGGGAAGGGGGAAGATGTAATCTGATTAATGTGGGAAATCTGCAATGTATATGAGAAAGCTGATCGATGTGTGAAGCTTTCTAGGATGCTATGATATATAAAAGGCTAATCAATGTGTGAAGACTTTTCTTCCACGATAAGAGAGTAGCCATCTTGAGGGATGGTCTAATTTTTACTTTTGCATTTCAATTTTTTTACTTTTTCTTTTAGATGGCATGATAATATATGCATGATAGTTGTACTTTGGGGGAATAGTCTATACTTATTATATGCTTTTTATGAATAGATGTCCTTTGATGGATCAATTTGTTTTTGGATAAGATAGCATGAGACAAGAGCATCCATAATTTGTACTTTCTTTTCTTTTTGTGTTGATTTTTTATTTGATACGGGAGAGCTGGGTATAGCTAGGTAGACCACATAGGAGGGGATGATGATTGTACAAGTGACACCCCTAAACCCTTTGTGTGGTTTTAATAGGTAAATAAGAAGGTGATGGGTGTAATGATTACAAATTTCTCACTAAAAAGGGAGAACCTATCCATAACAAAAATGCTATGGACAGAGTCATGGTGCCCATATTTAAGGTGATGATAGACCACATAATTCCAAATCATTATAGTGATAGATGGAAGAGGTTCATTATGGAGGAATGATCTAAGGATATAACGAAGTGCTCATTGGTAGGTATGTTAATAATATAATAGTCATAAGTGCAATGTATTAAGAGGTTATGTGTCCGGTTTACCATCAAGGGAAGCCAAACTTTCCATGTAATGTCCTAATTAAAGTCATGTTCAAAATGTGATGAAATTTGGATAGGATGACGAGATAGATGAGGGAATATTAAAAACTATGTGCTACCCTTAAGGAAGTGAAAATATGTGTCCCTAATGAGATGAGTAGATGGTCCCCCAAGAGAGGGACAAATATGACCACAATGGTGGATTTTGGATGGGATAAAAGATTGGATAAGACATCATGAGATAGATAAGATGGAAACCATGTGCTGCCTTTCAAAAGTGAGGAAGTGAACAAAATGCATCCCGGTAAGATGAAAAATGGCCACAAAAGTGGGCTTAGGATGAAAAGAAATGGTCCCCCAATGGAGAAACAAACATGGCCACAAAGGTGGACTTTGAGATAAAAGCATGGCCACAAGTGTAGACTTTGGAATAAATATGGTGCCCTAAAGGAAGGGACATGTATGGCCACAATGGTGGAATTAAAATGAAAAATATGGTTCCTCGTACGAGTATGGCCAAAAAGTGGGATTTAAAAAGAGATGAAGATTTGGACAAGATTAATTTGGATTTAAGATTGGATGAGATGGATTGGATGAGATTAAATAAGATGATGTCAAAAGTGAAGTCCCCCAACATCAAGGAAGTTGTATGGATGGATAAGAGATGAATTGATGTGGAAGGGATGCTAAGGATGAGGGGAGGATGTCCCCTAGCGAGGGAGATTATATTATATGCGAATGAGTTAGTGGATGTCAAAGGAGTTTAGATAGGATTGTTTTGGATTTGGATTGGATAAACGGTTGGAGACCAAAAGGGTGATTGGAAAGATAAACAATATCGATGAATAATGAAGGACCTTATGTAGGAGGAATGTCATGTGTAGGAGAGATGTTAAGGGATGATATGGATGGAGGAATCGTGGGAAACCCGATGGATGGGATACAAATTGGATTAGATGTAGATGGAGAAGGATGTTCCCCTTGAATGAGGAAATCATCTTTCTTAATAAGGTTATGGATGATTGTCTGAAAGGCCTTATAATGTTCAATGTCATGGCTCGGGTACAATGATAAGTGAAAATGCAATTGGGATTGAACCATGATGGCTTTGGACTATGGGGATTAAAAGCTTTAATGGGAGGAAGCGTGATGGAAGATATTCAAATTAAATGTTGAAGGATGTCTGCATAGGACCCAATCAAGTGTCATGAGGAAGGTAATGCTTGTGGATTTTGATAGAATATTTTGGCTTGGATTTAGGGGAAGAAGTGGACGTAGATCGGATGGGTGAATTAGATGCCTTAAAAGATGAATCAATTTTGAGAGGAGGTGTAGATTTTTTGGATTGGGATTTATCATTATGAGGTGTATTAGATGAAGGGACTGATCCTAAAATGGATGTCATAACATTGGATTTCTGAAAAGAGGGAAGAACCGACTTCTTATGAGGATGTGTAGGAGATTTTGAGGATGTTTACCACGAGCCTTAGATTTTGGTCGAGAATATTTACCCTTTGCGTGGGATGATAATAACCTCAACTGGAGGGTCTAAATATTGCGGTATAGGGGTGGATATTGATGGAGAAAGAGGTGTTTGTATGATGCGATTAATAAGGTCTATGTGAGATTTGGATTGTGTAGGTTTTTTTGGTCAATGTGGAAATAGTTGATTTTGTAGAGGGAGAACGGACCCCCTTTGTGTTTGTCTCATGTAGAAGTTTTTGTTCCATAATTTTTTTCAAGGGGTATCATCAATAGAGTTGCAAATTGAGAGGATTTGGTCGGTGTGATAAAAGGATTAAGTAAATAATATTGGGATAAAATAGGTGATGTGGCCATGGGCAAGGATATAGGTATAGGTGATGAAGATGTCAAGGTAGGGGTAAGTGGATTTGTTGATATGACAAATATAGGGGTAGTTGGGATTGATATGGAGGTGGACATAATTGGGATATTTGGAGATGTAAGTGATGTGGTGATGGGTATGTTTGATGTAGATGTGGTTAAGGGGTTGAATATGACAAGTTGGGGCATGATAGATGTGGATGAAGTGGTATGTATAGTCGAAGTTGATGTGGATGTGGTAAAGGTAGTTGGTGTGGTTGGTACGGAAGAAAGTGTGGAAGGAGGAACTGGGATTGACTCTAAGGATGGTCTAATGGGTAAATGTGGAATGGATGCATATAAGGTAGCCAAACCAAATGATGCGGATGTGGTAACGGATGGAGTAGATATGATAGGTAATGAAATATATTTAGGATTAATATTGAGTGTAGAAGTAGGCAAAATGGTTGTTTCATAAGTGTCTCAAGGGGTAAGAATGATATGTTTGTGAATGTAGTTGATGTTGTAGGTGTGGATGTATGGATAGATTTGATTGATGTAGACTTGGGGAAGGAAAAAATGTGAGAGATGTTGCTATGGGTGTGTATATCAATGGGGTCAAAATAGGTAATAAATATGAATCTGATGTGATAGATTAGAACATGATTGAAGTGGACAAAGTAGATGGTATAGTCAAAGTTGATGTGGATGTGGTAAGGGTAGGAGCAGGTATAGGTATAGGACAAGTAGTAAAATTTGATATAGGTGTGATAGTTATGGATATGATAGGTTCTGAATAAGGAGTGGGAATAATGTCTAAGGTAGGAACATGTTAAGTCGATGATAGGTGAAATCTTGATTGATAATGTTAACGGTGTAAGAATTTGATAGTTGAGATGTAAAAGGGGTGGCTTGATTTGTTGGTGGTTGATTAGGAAAAGGTTGTGTAATTTTGAGAGGGGTTGGCTAGGTGAAGTGGTGGAGCTATCCATTTGGATATCCCCTTGATTTATAAGTTGTTGGATATAATATTTGAAGGAATGACATTTCTCAATGTCGTGACCTTTGACTTGATGATATTTACAATAGTGGGCTTCGTGATACCAAATAGGCTTGGGTCACGAGTCATCCACGGGTCATATGGGAGGAAGTTGGATGGAATTTACTACCATCAACTTGTCAAATATAAACTATAGGATTCCCCCAAGGGGGTATAGTTATGAGATTATCTAGGGACTTGTTGTTGAGGCCACATACTAGATGTAGGTGCGAGATGAGGACTTAACAATCATATATTTTCACACCTTTAAATGTGTCATTATGTGCGGATGGTTTAGTAGATTCAAATTTAGGTTTGGTTGTTTTGAGTTTAAGATGACCTTGCTCAATGTCACCGGTTTCGAGTTTATGAGCCATTGTGAAGGCTTCATCAAAGGTTTGGAATTATTGGATTTGCAAGGTAGATGATATATGCTTCACACATGAATGCAAGAAGAGTTTGATGAGTTTAGTTTGTGGAAGAGAGAAGGATAGTTGGTTTATAATGCCACATCATCATGCGACAAATTCGTGATGGACTTGTCTTCAAACTTTTAGATGGTGTATATGCCAAAATAGTGATTTTGTGTGCAATATTGATCGAAAAGTGTTCTAAGAACAACTACGTGAGTTAGGTGAAGGAAAATATCGAGTATTGAGGTATACTATTATACCAGTCTAACATGGGACCAACCAAGGACATGGGGAAAGTGTGAAGCATTAGGTCTTGATCATGTGCAATAAGATAACATGCGTGTTTGAATGCATGAAGATGTTGTTGGGGATCTTCCTTGTTGTTGAACTTAATGAACTTGGGAAGCTCTAATGAGGAGGGTAAGGTTTGATAGGAACCAATAGATGAATCAGTTCATTACAAATTTTTTCATAAGATAAAGTAACCTTGGGTGCCAAGGTAGCATAGATTAGCCAACCTATTCATAAGAGCGTGAATAAGATCATTTGACACGATGTTAGGTTGGGATTGGATTGGTTGTGTGGCATGAAATGTAGCTTGTGGGTAAGATGTTTTGGAATCGTTTGATAAGATGATTGATTAATTTGTAGATGTGTGGGTGTTTGGGGAATTTTTGATAAGGATTAATATATGTCATGGGTTGAGATTGGGTAAGTTGCTGCATAGGTTGATGTTGAGAAATAGGGATGTGATGTGATTGTTGAGATTGGGTAGGTTGTTATGGTAAATGATGAGTGGGGATATGAGTGTTAAGAGGTTGAGATGGTTAGAGCATATGGTGGGTAGGAATGTAAGTGTGAAGAGGTTGAGATGGTTGGATAGGAATACTAGTAGCGGATGGAATAAAGTTAATAAAAAGGACGGGGGAATAAGATCCACCAAATGAGTAGAATGATTGGATGGAGAAATTGTGGGAGATTTACAAAGTAAGAAGTCATAAATGGGGTTGGAAGGAGGTCCAAGGGTTTCTAAAGGTTCGGGAGATGGTGGTGTGGTTGGTTTAGGAATATTGGATTGGTGAGAGATACAAGAATGTGATTCAAGATAGGGATGATTTTGGATGACATGGTCCTCATGAAGTGAGGCCATGAAGACATGGGGTTGGGTAACTGAAGGTGTGGTCTAAAGTGTAGAATCTTGTTGGGAGATATCATTAGGGGAAGTGACTTCATTTGATGTAGTGGATTGTTGTTTTGTTTTGTCTTGAATAAGAGTGACCATAGACATTAAATAGAGAAAAAATTGTTTATGAAATTTGTTAATAAACAAATCAAGAAACAAGATTGTCATCATCATGATTAAGCAAAAGATGTGAAAATAAAAGTGGATAATGAAGGTACCTAAGGAATGATAGTCTAAGATTGGTTTTCGTAGTTTTAGCTAGGGAGAGTATCAAGTGACTCTGTTGGGTAATGAAATACCAATAGTCTATCAGTAAGGAGATGTTTTGATGTGTTGATTTAGGTGCATGAGTTTTAGGTTGTGTGTGATAACGTGAGATGTAGAAGGTTAAACCCCTATTTAAGCTATGTGATCAGGCATGATGCAAAAAGAAAGGTTCTTTTTAAACCAAAATGAAGTGTGATCTTTCAATGAGGAAACACACATGAAAGAGAAATTACAATGCAGAAAGGAGAAAATAGGGAAAATGAGGAATACATGGAGAGTTCTTTATCCATTTCATTTGACTGCACGTGATAATGACGTATTTGAAAGCTATAGTTAGTGACCAAGAACTTCTGGGGACCCTAAAAGTTGCATCATTCATGATTATGGAAGGGTTCAATGAAAGGGATTTGTGGCGTGTTTATGTTTCAATAGTTGACCTTTGACAACGTAATGTTGTGGTTGTAGTGTCGTAGATTTCACCCGCAAAGGAAATAAATGTAATTAGTTGATGTGGTTAAGAAAAATGATATAAATGTCATAAATATTTTGTTTACAAAAATGTCATCATAAAAAATAAAATAATTAATCTAATTAATTAACAAAATCGTAGTTCAATGTTCCTATTCGATTAGAGTAATTAAGATACTAAAACTAATTGATAGACTATAAACTAGGAAACGATAACTTTATGAAATAAATGATCAAAGAAATCACAAAATACTTTAAGTGATTGAAAATAAAAAATGATAAAATAAACGATGGAATGATAAATTGATATGAAATTAAAAACTATAGAATGAATGATGAAATGAGATAGTTTTGTTTTGTTTTTTATTACTTGAATGATAAATAAGAAAAACTATAAACAATATATTCGAAGGTCGGTCATGAAAGTCAAACAAGTTGTTAAATGGGTCAGTGGGTTAAGCTGGATTGAAAAGTGGTTGGTTGGTTTGTAGTGGAAATGGGTCAGTTTGAAATGGGTCGGTGGTAGTAGTAATGTTGCCACATGATAACATACCCAAAGTTCTGTCTATTTAGCTTATGTGTCAATGTTGGGACTTGTTTGGGTAGGGAAATCAAAAGGATGGCATGTGATGACCGAATGGAGTGGTGTCAATTGACCACGTTGAGCAGAGTTAACAAGCTTGAGTGGGGCACAATAGAGCTAGTGTAATGAATGGGAAAGAGAAGGGAATAAATTAGGAGGTGGCTTTGTTGAGGTGTGGCTATACTCAAGGGATCTATCACAATTGCCTAATGATTTTCCAATACCTAAGCAAATATCCCTAGATATTTTTGACCTACTACAGTATTTGGTTTTCAGAGAGACAATGTTAGTAACTAGCGTGGACATGTAATTCTCTTGATTGAAAATTCACAAGCTTACTTGGGTGTACCTAAAGGAGTTGAACCGAGATTAGATGAATCATCTATTTATAATGTCTTTGTAAATATTGTTAAAATGAACCACAATGTTATGGTTTTTATAGTTTTCTCAACGAATGTGGTATTAATATCCATGGAAGATGCATTGTAATTCAATGACTGATTTTTTTAGTGTCTAAAGTAGGCCGAGAATCAATCTATGTCTATTAGCTTACCAAGTTATAATGTTGCTTGAATTTGCTCCTTGTTAAACCTTAGATTTTGAGCTCGGGATGGTTTATGCAGGAGGATATTGGCTTCTAAGGAAGAGAAAAATTAATCATTAAAAATGTTAGTTTTTACGTTGATTATTTGGCCGTGGCTCGAGCTTGGGTGTTAGATAGAGCTGGGCCATATGTGGGAGTGGGGTTGAGGTGTTGGCATGGGAGAGGGAGATGTACAAGGTCATGATTTGGTGAGTAGTGAGGTGAGCGGAATAGCTTGGGAGGAAGTCGAGATTAGATGAGAGCTCGGGAGGAGAGGATAGAGCTCGAATTATGAGTTGGATGTGCATCGTGTCTAGGAGGGAAAAGTTAAGGATGGGGTGGATCAGCGAGGGGGTGAGGTGGAAGAGAGATGGAGTAGCTCGGGTTGGGAGATGGGTTGGAGGTGAGGATGTGATTGTTTGGAAAGATGGTTAGAATGGTTAGAGAAGTGAGATGGAAGGGGGAGTCAGTTGGGAAGTGGCCGAGCTGTTTGGGTGAGTGTGAGGTAGTCGAGATAAGTTATGTGAGGAGGGAGGTGGTGGCGAGTGGCTGGGAAGGTAGGGAAGTGAGATAGAAGGGATATGAGTTAGTAGCTCGGTGAGGGCGTTGAGTTGGATAGGGATAGGGGGGGACCATTTTAGGATAATAATAATAATAATTTTATTTTATTTGTTTTATTTACTTGATTATTATTATTTATTTAATAATAAAAATACACTTGATACTAACTATAAATGACCAAGTAGTAAGACGATTAAAAACCAAAAGAACACTTACCTCCAAGACAACACAGACCAGTGAATGTAAGAAACACACCACACTTACAGAGATAACTCTAAACCCTGTAAGCAAGTAAGCCTAAAAATGAAATATTCACAAGATATCTAAATAGATGAAAATTATGAAGATAACCATTATACTTACGAAACCTACACAAGACAAGTAAAGAAAACAAAAAATGACTAGATCTGGGATCGGTCCCATTGGGAATGCCATAATGTTGGACAAGAAACCTCGTTCTCATCAAGCGAAATGCACCGATACTGAAAGCCACCAATAACCTTGAAATATGGAGGGCTTAAGGAGCCTCGAATGTGGATGTAGATCTCGGGTGCCAAATAGATGGATCTATGATAATGTCTGCAAAATTGAAACAAATATGATTAGATAGATATATGCGGGGGATTCCTAGACAATGTCGGTTCCAAGAGGTTGTTAACTCCCTTGGAGGATGTCAACCCCCATGTCTAGAAAGATAGAAATAAATGATGAACCGTAGATAGCATGCAAAAGAAGAGAAGTATAGTATGCCAAGTAAATGGGATGACGAGGGTACTTCAAGGGCATGTGGATGACATTATGGTGCCATAAGTGGCATCATAAGAGCAACATGAGGATGATATGAGAGAAGCTATAATATTAACAATTCGTTCTCTTTTCTTACTTGTTCAAAATTAAGGAAGAAGACTTCTATAGTGGAGAGCTATAATGGCAGAGGTTTTTCTTGACTTCAAAACATACTTCCAACTTAAAACTTCTTTAAACACTTCCCACCTCAAAACTTCTTATTATTCGAAAGAGGGGGGGAAAGGATTTTATTTTTAGCTTGGAGATGGGGTTAGATTAGGGGTTATCAGGTAACCTGGGTTTGATAAAGTGAACTTGGTTAGATGAGTGGGGGGGATATGATTTGAGTGATTAGGTGAAATAATAGATTTGATTTGATTGAGTGGGGTTCATGATTTGGATGGTGGGGACATGATTTGAGTGATTAGGTGAGATAATTGATTTGATTGGATTTGATTTGATTGAGTGGGGTTCATGATTTGGATGGTTTTGGTTTATTTAATTATTAGGTAGGGTGATGTGATTTGGATATTATTAGCATCTAATGAGGTTTTAGTTATTTAAAAGGTATTAATTGATTAATCAAATATGTAGTTTTGGTGGGAATTGGGATTCAAATGGGTAAGCTTTCTGAAGGAGAGAAAACACGGGGATGAAGGGGAGGAATGATACTAAAAACTAGTGTATATAATAATGTTATGATTAAAATATATGCCAATGGTTGAAATAATTAAAATTGTTCATTCAATGAGTTAACCATGTAAGCGACCTTCCCTAGTATGGAGAGAACCCATGGAAGAAGATTTTTTTGCTTCTATATTTTTGATGTTCAAATAGTGATTTAATGATGAGTTTGATATGAAGTTTTATTCTCTTTTTATGATTTATGATTTTTTTAAATTTTGCGGATGAGATTTTATAATGGAATCATCAGGAGAAAGGTCCATGTTTATGAAAATTGAATGGTCCTAACTTACAAGACTTGGGTAGATGAAATCCAAGTCAATGGAGTGAATCAAACAATTTGATGAGTCCTAATATATGAGACTTGGGTGGACAAGTTCCAAGTCAAAGGAGAGGATCAAAATATTTTCGATGAATGATAGATGGAAGTAGTCCATATTTAAAAGACTTGGGTGGACGAGGTCCAAGTCAATGGAGTGGCTAGAAGTATTTTCAATGTATCTATGATTGAATTAGTCCTAATTTACAAGAATTGGGAGGACAAGTTCCAAGTAAAAGGAGGGAATCTAAATATTCAATGAGTCCTGAAGTATGAGACTTGGTCGGATGAGGTCCAAGTCAATAGAGTGATTCAATAGGTCCTAAAATACGAGACTTGGTAGATAAAATACAATTCAAAGGAGACAATTGAAATATTTGATAAGTCTTGAAATAAGATACTTTAGTGGAAGAGTTCCAAGTCAAAGGATGTGTGATTGGATAAATATTTGATGTGATTGAAAGATCTATGTGATGTTAGAGGAAGATTTTTGATGTAGGGAATATTTTGAGATTCATATTCACCTGTATGTGGAAGAATGTGAGAAAATAAGGATTGACCTCTAGATGTATATCCAAGGTTTCTTATAAGCCGTAGAGAGAAAATATTCAATGTTGCTCTTTCGAGGCTGTGGATTAATTGATTTAATGATAGATTTGTAATTAAAGCTTGGTTGATACATACCTTGTAGAGTTCACACATGTAGATGTATTTATATGTAGGAATCATCATTAATGAGACACCTATAAGATTAATCGTTTTAGGTATGATGAACACACGAGGCTACATTTTCAAAAGTGTTCAAACTTATTGTGGTTGTGTTTCTACAACAAGACTAGATATGTTAGGCATAGGAGACGGTAGTGAAAGAATAGAATCAAGCTCAATGGTGCTTGATGATGGACCCTCTTTCGTAAAGTTTTCAGCTATATCAAGTGTTTAAAGGGAGTATTGAAGCAAGGTCAAGCTCTTTTTTTTTTTTTTTGAAGGTTTTGGTCCAAAATAGGTTCAATTTTGTTTGGACTAAAGGAAGAAAATATGGAAAAGAGATGGAATACTTTTGAGTTAGAGATACTTTAACAATCATGATATCATTGATTGTTATTATGTACATGAGTTTGGAAAACATTCAAACATTTGGGATAAGTTGTGATAGTTGACATGTCTTTTGTTGCAATAGCTTTTTCATCAAGCTCTATAAAGATGACTCGTCGTCAATTAAGTCTTGGACATAATTCTTAAATCACACACATCTATCTATTGAGTGGCCATCAATGCGATGGAAGTCACAATATGTATGAGGTTTGTACCAATATGGCTTAGGTTATCCTATGAAAAAGGGTTTTGTAATTGGATATCTAATCATTTTAGCCTCTTTTAGTTGATGAAAGAAACTAGAGAGACTTTATTTGAGGGGTGTAAACTGATGTTTGAATTTGTGTGGAGTATTTTTTTACTAGGTTGTTTTATTTTATTTTTGGTTGATTGTTCATGTATGTTGTGCACATTTTGATTATCCATGACACCATCATTGAAGACATTATGGTTGATGTACCTATATTTATCATGATGAGTGCTAGTATTGTTATTATTGTGATTATGCCCATTATATTTAGAATGAGGCTTGATCAAGCCTTTAGCAATAAGGTCCTTTTCAATTTGAGTTCCCTTTTCGATAACTTCCTCAAAACTGGTGAGGTAGTGCATCTGCATGTGAAAGGATAACTCACTGTTAAGGTTTGGGATGAAGATGTTAACCATTTATTTTTCAAGGATTGAACATGGGAACCAACTTATGATTCCTCTCCATCATTGTAAATTTTTTTAAAGATTTCATTTGGTTATTTTTTTGCATTGCACAAATCCATCATTATGACTTTGGATTCAAGGTTGAAAGAGAAATATTTAATGAAATTCTCTGAGAGGTCCACAAAGGTAGTGATAAGTCCCTTCAAAAGGTGTAAGAACCATTCCAAAGCTTGTCCTCCTAGACTACTAGGAAATATACGTAGAGAAAGATATCATTATATGCCACTTCTTAGCGTTATGAAAATTTCTTTGATATGATCTCTTGGATCATTTTTTCCCTTGTATTTTTTGAATTTGGGTGTTTCAAAATATTTTGGGAAGGCTATGCATAAGCTGTTCTTATCGAAGGGGTAATGCCATAATTCTTCAAAGTTGAATTGTTTGCATTGTTTTTTCATGTCTGAAATAATGTCTTTCATCATTTTCCATTCCTGTTGGGCCCCTAAAATATTGACTAAGTGCACCAAGGTGTGTAGGCATGCAAGACATGGATTGAAGGATGGGCACGCTAGAAGAAAGCGTGAAAGGTCAGTGGAAGAAGGGCACATAGGATAAGGCACGTGGATAGAGCCCAAGTTTCGGGACTTAGCCATTTTTGGTGAAAGAAGCAGGACCCGACCACACATGCGAAGTGAATAAGGTGTCAGTCTGATAGCATGGGGCCCATAGAAGGAATATGCATAGTGATGGAGGTGCACGTGGGAGACCATCATGTCAAAACATGCAGAGCCCATGTTGAGGAGCAGCACATCTAGGGGACCATCATGGTAGAATGTGTAGAGCCCATACCTAAAGGAACATGTTCCCATGGAAAGCCCATACAGATGCTTGGTAGTAGATCTGAGGCCGTAGATGGAGGCATTGGCAGTTGGGGATGCCTATATATATGGGTGCCCACAGAGAGAGAAAGGTGGTGCGTGAGAGGTGAAACTAGGCAGAAGGATCAGAGGATAAAAAGGATGACATAGTATGAGAATAGAGGGAGAGCTATGTAGATATATTGAAAGAAATCTATGGGATTGGGTGGAAGTTATATGATGGATTAATGCATTAGGGGGCTGGGATATAATTTTCTTTGTATAAATGTGAGATACGACCCCTGCTGTGATGTATGACTTCGGTCTGATCAAGCTATGGTAGTCCAAATGGATCCATTGAGTGTAATGAGATTAAATGTAGTGAGGTTACAAACATAAATGAGCATGAGTATAGTGTTGATGGTGAATCACAGCACCCATGAATGTCTGTAACTCGATGGGTTGAGACTCTCAGTGTGATTACATAACATGGAGCTTTTCCCAAGTGTGGGACCTTACGAAAACAGAAAAGCTCTCCGGATGAAGGCCGGTTCCTACAAAACCTAAACTAACTTTCCAAGGAGACAGGGTAAGAAGATGCATAAAATAAAACCTAAACTACAAAGGTGATGCACCGAGGAATGAAGAACACCTGTCTTGCCAATAAACACAAACCATAAAAATGCAATGCAAGATCATGCACAGATAACTAGATTTGCAGTGAAAGATCAAGAGGATGCAAATGAACATAGAGAGGGTTGAGAATCATCCACAAACATGCATTATTTTCTCCAAAGATTGATACAACACACTACAAAATGCCAAGAGGCAAAGTTGCATTACAGTTTTTAATGGGAGGTTTGAACTCCACAAATTCACCTGCCAAAGAGAAGAAGGGAGGGGCAAAACAAGAATGTCCAACCTTTAGAAAGAAGCCCCTCCTTACAATTTATAGGAAGAATGAGAGAGGGAAGAGAGAGGAAATCCAAATCTACC
Source organism: Taxus wallichiana var. yunnanensis (assembly GCA_018340775.1). NCBI lineage: Eukaryota > Viridiplantae > Streptophyta > Pinopsida > Cupressales > Taxaceae > Taxus > Taxus wallichiana. The sequence goes on along the minus strand of CM031242.1, from coordinate 60,065,750 downwards.
CCAACCACCTCCAGGTTGCATTTAATTTATCTCATTATGGTGGTAGGTGAGAACCCTAACAAACTTAAAAAGTGGTGAACTATATTTTGCATTTTTAAGAACTTGTTCCCACCCAATTAAAGATATCTAGTCATAGTTGGATAGAGGACCTCGTAAGCTTTCCAAAAAGTCCAACCTTGCGTGAATCCGAGCTCCCTGTGAAAAGTTATGGCCATCTGAATATCTCGGGTCGTGGTCTGCTTCTGCCAAAGCTCGTAATGTCAGCACCTCCTCCAAAGGTGCGCCATAGCGCATCCATATTCATGTCGACATACCCTTACCTTACGTGTGCCAAGGCACATTTTTTCATGTCGACATTCTATGTCATGCGCCAAGGCGCTTTACGTGTGCCAAGGCGCGACTTTCGCCATGTCGACATCCATGTCATGTCCACTTTACCATGTGCCTTTACTGCCAAGGGCGCATCCATTTTCGTGTCGACACTTTCATCATGCGCCTTTACCTACGCCATGGGCGCATCCATTCATGTCGACACCTTCGTCACTCTCTTTACCTCGCCAAGGGTGCATCCATTTTCGTGTCGACACCTTTGTCGTGCGCGCTTTACTCGCGCCAAGGGCGCATCCATTTTCATGTCGACACCTTCTCGCCGTGCGCTTTACCTCGCGCTAAGGGCGCATCCATTTTCACGACACCTTCTCATCATGCACTTTACCGCACCATGGGCATCCATTTTCATGTCGACACCTTCTTCTCGCGTGCCTTTTACTGTCGACTGTGCCAAGGGCGCATCCATTTTCATGTCGACACCTTCTCATGCACCTTTACTCGCGCCTATGGTCATCCATTTTTCATGTCGACACCTTTGCTCACCTGCAAAGACGCAATAAAAATCGGGCTCTGAGTTTCTTTGATTTCCATATTCTTCTGCTTGTCTATATCTACCCGGGGAGATATTTACAACAATTTGGTGACTCAACGGGATCACCTACTTGCTAGGTAGAAGATCAGTGGCCTTTTAGCAATCCATTGGGCATGGAGTCATAAGTAATAACCTGAAACCAACTTGATCTCTGATCCCGAGCCTGGTATCGCAACTCCTTCTTCGAGAGCATGCTGAACTGTAGAAATTAACCTGAGAGCAACAAAACCTGTGCTGGAGCACTTAGGGAAATTGAAACCTAACTACAACAAGACGATGTGCATACGCACTTAGAGGAATTTTAAATCTAGGCTAATATTTACAAGGGTAAACCTTTTCCTTTTAGTAGCAATGTTTAAGATAGATTCCGTTAACCAGAATCGGGAGTTCTTCTCCATCCAATGTAGACAATTGGAAGGCATTACTACTTTTGCATTCCGTGACCATATAGGGGCCACTCCAAATGGCATCAAACTTGGAATGCTTTCCTGGTTTTGCCCGATCTGCATCCCATTTCAGACTAGGTCCCCTTCCCGAAGGTCCTTGCTTTGCCTTCTTATCAAACCATCTTTTACTAAGGCCTCGATCCTTCTCAATCATCCTAAACTACATGCTCTCTCTATTTTCTCCAATTCCATCAACTCGCATACCCGCCTCCATTGGTTTGAACTCGCATAACTCCAACCGCTTCATGAGCTCCAATGCTGGGTAATTCTAATGATATAGGCACATACGCTCTTTTCCCATAGACCAACTTGTAGGGAGAATTACCAGAGACCTCTTTGGCGTTATTCTCACACCCACAATGCTGATCTTAGCTTGGTATGCCATGTCCTTTGGTTTTCATCCGTAGTCCTTCTCGATGATCCTTAGCAAATTCTTGTTCGTGGACTCTCGCTCCCATTACCCTCGGGTAATAATTTGAAGAGGTGCTCAAATAGATTCCATTCTTGATAGCCCATTCTGTAATCTTGAACCTATGAATGCTAATGCATTGTCTGGATATGATAGTGGCCGCACACCGAACCTGGGTCACTATTCCTTCATAAAAGTCTAGTATGTTAGACTCATTTGCTTCTTTGAGCGCTACTGCTTTGGTCCACTTGGTGAAATAGTCCGTTGCCGTGAGAATCCACTTGTGGCCTTGGCTTGAGTTAGGATTTATGACCCCAATGAAGTCCAATCCCCATTGCATAAATGGTTGGTCAACCAAAATTGGGTGCAATGGAAGTGCTGCTAGTCTTTCTTTTCCTGTGAAGAGTGCACATTTCTTGCACTTTCTTATCCATGTATAGCAGTCACTGAACACTGTCGGCCAATAATATCCTGCCTTCATTATCTTGAGAGCTGTTACTCATGGGGTGAAATGTCCTCCGAATCTCCATCATGAAAATCTTGTAACACCCTCTCAATTTGACCCGTCCCAATGCACCTCAATAAAACTCCATTGATGTCCTTTTTAAACAAAACACCATCAACAAGCACATATTGAATGGCTTGTAATCTGAAGTATCTCCTCTTTGCTTTGCTCATTTCTGGAGGGCATAGGCCTGTCTGTAGGAAGTTTATCATACTCTGAGTCCAACAAGGAGTAGGCACATCATCATTTTCCTGTTCTTGACCACCCCGTAATACCAAAGACAGCTTCTTTTTCATCACCTCGCTTCAACTTGTCGACTCAAGGCTAGTTGTTCACATAGTCCCTTCCCACGTACTAGTTTGGTGACCTTGATCTCGATGTCATATTCCATGACACGAGTTATCCATCCCGCACGCTTTCTCATTCGATCCTTGTTTAGAAGGAAGTCCTCGACTCCCGCATGAGAGACCAATAATTGATCTTGTTGTTTGAGACTAGGTGCTTGAATTTCTTTAAACTCCCGATCACCGCAAGGACATGCTTTTCAATGAAAGAGTACCTAGTTTCGTATTCCTCCAAGCCTCGATCAAGAAAGCAACCGGTTGTTCTAATCCTTCTTTGTTTTGTTGTGCCAGATTGCAGAAATTGTGTCTCCACCACCAAAGGCATATAACATGAAATCCTTGGAGAAGTCTCGATCGACGAGAGTCGAGCTTGAGATATAGCCTCTTTTATTGCCTCAAAACTTGCCTTGCTTCTTCTTCGATGTCCACTTAAATGCCATGCTCTTCTTCAACATCAAGTTATTGGCTTTACGAGAGCCGCAAAGTTTGGAACAAACCTCATGACAAAATTGATCCTTCCTAAGAAGCTTCAAGAGCCTTCTTATGACTCGGCAATGGCAACGCTCGAATTGCTTCAACTCTTTCTCGGGTCAATCATCAATCCCTCCTTTCAAACAATATGGCCTAGAAGTTTTCCTTCGTGAGCCAAGAATATGCATTTTTTGGGATTCAATGATACCCCAAATCTTCTACACCTCTGAAATACCTGCCTCAGATGAAAGAGGTGATCCACTGCATTTTTGGAGAATACAAAGATGTCATCAAGATATATCAAAACTATTTTATTGATCAACCCTCAATGCCATATCCATTGCCCTTTCGAAAGTGGCTCCAAAGATTTGATAGGCCAAATGGCATCTTCAGTAGGCATATGTGCCCCATTTGGTGGTGAAAGCCATCTTGAACTCGGTCATCTTTCTTCACCATTACCTCGATTATACCCCGAGTAGCCATCTAAGAGAGAGAATCTCTCCGAACCGGATACCACTTGCAATATTTGTTCCATCAAGGAAGTGGGTAATGGTCTTTAAGAGATGCCCCGTTGAGGTCTCGAAGTCTACACACACAACTGATTTCTCCACTCTTCTTCCCGACTGAACCAAGTTTGCAACCCAAATTTGAGTGCTTGATCGGGAATATAATGCTTGCCTCTATTAACTTGTTTAGCTCTTTCTTCATTAGAGGCTCAATGTGAGGGTTGACTGGTCTCTCGCTTCTACCCGATGGGTTTAGCATCCGATCCAATTCTATGGTATGTTGTGCCAACTTCGGATCAAACCTCTCAAGTCTTCATAGCTCCAAGTCAAGGCATCTGGAAATTCTTGCAAAGTTGTATGAAATCTGATTTCTCCCGCTCAAAGGGCCACTTTGCCAATTTGAAGTGTTTTGCCTTCCCCAACCGGAATTGGCTCAAATCTTTTCTCTCTTGACTCAGTATGTTAGCCTTTTCCTTACGGAACTGGTCGTTAGGGTCAAGATAGACTCCAATGTTACTAAACCCTTGGGAAGCTTGTTTGTCCGCAACTGCACTACTTGATCCCCATACTGCTGCTCTAATCTGTCCTGATTCCTAGCTGAGAATTCAGCCTCTTCTTGTAAGAAATTGACGATCTGTTGATCATTCTCAAACACCTACCAGCTTGTGTTATTATCTGGAATTGCTGGCCTCACAATCACATGGATATGTGGTTGTGTTTTTTCCCTTTTGATGTTGTCAACCACATCAAACATTGCTCCAACAACTGCGAGCCTATCCGCGCTTCATTTTTCTTCCTAGGTATGGACACGATGTCAAAGCTTCAAATCCTCAACGAGGTCCCATACCCTATTCTTGTAGTTCTTTAGCAGTTCATTCTTTGTAGCATGTTGTCCCCTGACTTGATTGATGATCAGCTCGCTATCCCCGAACACCTGCAAGTTCTTTATGCCCTTTTTCCTAGCCCAATGAAGTCCATGAATCAAGGCCTCATATTCAGCTGTGTTGTTTGAACAAGAAAACTGGAAACGAAAAGCTGAATAATATTTGATGCCTTGAGGTGAAACAAGCATAGCTCCTCCTCCTGCACCTTGCCTACTCCTTGATCCATCGAAAAATAATTTCCATACCTCATTGTCATCCTTATGGTTTTGTTTGGTGATGCTAGGAATAGGCTGGTTTTCTTCATGTATGCAATAGACTCCTAGCTCAGATTCTTCTACTTCTTGGTAGGGATCAAAAGCATGTACCTTGCTTGCCCATTCATCAAGAGTTAAATCTGGGATGCTTCCAACTTTGGTGTCAGCTTCATCTGTGCTTTGATAATCTTCTTGATCAAATGCTGAACAGTTGGCATTGATTTGGCTTGGAGTATGAGGCTCAATATGAAAGTTTGCAATTGGTTCAGATCTGATTGTGACCTTAGTACCATATCTTGTTCTGAACAACATGTGTGACCAATCAATGATAAGTAGCCTCCAATTCTAGCCATGAAATCCTCGATAAGCATAGGGCAAATAGTGGTGGCAAATCTATCACTGACACATCTTGCAAAACGGTAACATTAGGGCATGCATGCAAGGTAAGATTCAAACTTTTAATCACTCCCACCATTTCTACTACTGTCCCATCCAATTGCACTACCCCCTTTGATATTACTTCATATTGGAGACCCAACTGATCAGCTATTTGCTTAGGCATGACAGTAACTACTTGCCCTAATCAATCATGCAATTGTGTACTAGTTTATCCTCAATGATTAATGAAACATAGAATGGAGGGGGCTTCAAAAATTTACCTTGTTGTCCTCCATGATTCCCTTCAGATGAGCAACATTTGTGAGGACATTCTCTCGCATATGGACTCGCTGGGTTCAAGTTGACCAATTCTTCATGGCAGCTTGTAGAAGATCTCTTTGGCCTCGGGATGGATAAGGATTCCCACATTGATATATTCACATTTTTCTTCTTCATTTACTCAATGATGCTAAATGGGGATGAAACATCTCTTTGTTGTCCTTTAGTCTCAGGCATTTCTTTTCTTGTGCATGGGCAGCAACAACTGGCATGTGAATTGGTTTAGAAGGTGGTTTGGGCTGTCCTTGCATGTTTGGAGCTGCATTTTGCTTACCGACAACTTGTGGAGTGATGGAAGGTCAGAGATCACTGGAGCCAATGACTTCCCTTCACCAATATTCCTCTTCTTTGATCTTGTGTTAGCTGCTACACTCTGAGAAATTGTTTGATTCATGCCACAAAAATCCTCAGCTTGCCAATTCGCAAGTGCGGTATCATTTGTAGCTGTGTTTTGCTGAGATGTCCCTTGTTGCTGATTTGTTTCTTGACTCACTTCACCCTCAACGCCAGTATTTGTCACCATCAAGGCTTGGTTCAAAGCACCATTAAAGCACATAGATTGGTTGTGAGGTTCATTGCATGGGAAACACCAATCATACTCTTGAGCTATGTTGTTTTGGACTGGCACTAATGCTTTAGAAGCAGATGCAACATTGGGGTTATAGGGCTGAAATGGTCTATTAGCGGGAGGCCTTACTTGGCTTTGATTTTGATTTGCAGCCTGAGCTGGTGACCTATTTTGTTGGTATGGGGCCTAGCCTGGTACTCACGCTGAGGCTGATACGGTCTAGCACTTTGAGCTTGCTTGTCTTTTGATAGTCACCAGCTCATTTCCAAGGTTCTGCAATTGTTTCATAACCTCCTGGAGTTCATTTGAAGCACTAGAGGATGAAGTAGAAGTTTCATTTGAACTTTGATTTCTAGGAGTGGGAATAGGAGCCAAAGTGGGTGCTTGACTAGTGCTTGGATTTTCTAAGTTTGGATACAAGGGCATGGGAGGCCTAAGAGCCAGCTTACCAGCTTGAATAAGACAGTTTTCAGCCCTAATGGCAATGCTATAAGCAGCAGGTAAGGTTGTGCCTCCCATAGATTGAATTAACATAGAAATATCAAAATTCAAAGCCTTAAGATAGTATAGAAAAGCACCTTCAGCTGTTGGCCTAACGGCCACTGGAATCCTATCCCAAGACCTTTGAAATCTGAAGTTGAAGTTAGTCAACTGCTCATTGGGAGCTCTCTTGATAGTTGTCAATTGTTCTAGCAGAGACAAATTGTCTCCTTTTCTCCAAACTGCTCATGGAGAACTATGCATAATCGATTCCAATTTTGGATAGAACCACCCAAGGCTCCTAAACCATCGCAATGCCCTCCTTTTGAATGAAGATGCCAACAATTTGACAAAGAACATCCATTTCATTTATCTCATGGATCGCACAAACGTTAGCAATGTCTTTGACATGATCACCAGAGTGGTATGATTTTCTCCAAAGTGAAAATGGAATGTTCTTCAATGCCGCAATTGAACCGGATTCTCGTATTGAGGGCAAGTGGACTACCAAGCTAGTGAAATTGACAAAGGATTCGGTGGTCGCACCATTCTGATTGGCCCGAGAACCTCTTGTTGATGCGAGAAAAGGTCTACCAGTGGAGGTGTAGACAAAGTCCTGTTAGGTGGAGATGGTGATCTTCGTGGTCTTCTTCCTCTCCTTCCTCCTCCCGGTGATAGTCAAAGTGGACAAATAGCCCTCTTCTCAGTATCGACCTGGTTCAAATTCTTCTCATATGCCTGGGTAACTTTTGCTGCTATACCACTGAATTCTACCCCTTCGGAGTCACCAGATGTGTTAGATAATGAGCCTCAAAAGGCTAGCTTATGCCAAGTTACACACCAAACCTGACAATATTAAAAATAGAATTTAAAACTTGAAGGACCCAGAAGATACAACTCTTCAATTTGGTTATGGGGGTATTGTTTTGCAGCTACTAATCTCCGAAAGGTACAGGCGAAAACTCAGGTCATGCAAGGCAACTGGGAAAACCCGAAATACCAAAAACCATGAAATTTTGAAAGTCAAAATCTCAAAAATCTAAGAATACCCTTTTGAAGATTATCCCCCGATCTATCAACTGGTGAAATTTTTACTTGTTTTGAGCAAGTTAAGCCCTTGAAAATCGATTTCAAAGTTCACTGAAGGTAAAAATCAAATTGTAAAACCTGCAATTTTTAGTCCAAATTTCTTGAAAATTCCTTCAAATCTTGTGGAATGACCTCTTGGTCCCACCGGCATGCCAAAACTATTGATGGTGAATCACAACACCCCTGAATGTCTGCAACTCGATGGGTTGAGACTCTCAAAGCAGATGCATTTATAACATGGAGCTTTTCCCAAGTGTGGGACCTCAAAATGGAAAAGCTCTCCGATGAAGGCCGGTTCCTATTCCTCTGTTCAGATGCACACGTAAAAATGCAGAGGGTTTACTCAAAACCTAAACTAACTTTCCAAGGAGACAGGGTAAGAAGATGCATAAAATAAAACCTAAACTAACTTTCCAAAGACAAAGAAGATGCATAAAAAACCTAAACTACAAAGGTGATGCACCGAGGAATGAAGAACACCTGTCTTGCCAATAAACACAAACCATAAAAATGCAATGCAAGATCATGCACAGATAACCAGATTTGTAGTGAAAGATCAAGAGGATGCAAATGAACATAGAGAGGGTTGAGAATCATCCACATACATGCATTATTTGCTCCAAAGATTGATACAACACACTACAAAATGCCAAGAGGCAAAGTTGCATTACAGTTTTTAATGGGAGGTTTGAACTCCACAAATTCACCTGCCAAAGAGAAGAAGGGAGGGGAAAACAAGAATGTCCAACCTTTAGAAAGAAGCCCCTCCTTACAATTTATAGGAAGAATGAGAGAGGGAAGAGAGAGGAAATCCAAATCTACCCCAACCACCTCCGTGTCAGCATTTAATTTATCTCATTATGGTGGTAGGTGAGAACCCTAACAAACTTAAAAAGTGGCGAACTATATTTTGCATTTTTAAGAACTTGTTCCCACCCAATTAATAAGATATCTAGTCATAGTTGATAGAGGACCTCGTAAGCTTTCCAAAAAGTCCAACCTTGCATGAATCCGAGCTCCCGTGAAAAGTTATGGCCGTCTGAATATCTCGGGTCGTGGTCTGCTTCTCGCCGCCGTAATGTCATGTTACGCCTCCCCGAAGGTGCGCCATAGGCATCCATATTCATGTTGACATACCCTTACATGTGCCAAGGTGTGAATTCTATCATGTCGACATTCTTCATCATGCATGCCCTTTACCCTTTATGTGCGCATGGTGTCGACTTCGCCATGTCGACATTTTCTGTCGACACTGTCATGCGCCTTTACGTGCGCCAAGGCGCATCCATTTTCATGTCGACACTCTTCTGTCATGCGCCTCTTACTGTGCTAAGGGTGCATCCATTTTCATGTCGACACCTTCTCGTCATGCACTCTTACCTACGTGCCAAGGGTGCATCCATTTTCGTGTCGACACCTTCTCGTCACGTGCCTTCTTACTCGCGCCAAGGGCGCATCCATTTTCGTGTCGACACCTTCTTCTCATGTGCACTTCTTACCTGCGCGCCAAGGGCACATCCATTTTCATGTCGACACCTTCTCGCTTTACGCCTCTTACCTCGCACTCAAGGGTGCATCCATTTTCGTGTCGACACCTTCCGTCAGTGCACCTCTTACTTCGCCAAGGGTCATGGTGATGCAATAAAAATCGGCTCGAGTCTCGATTCCCACCGGGTGATAGGTCGACGCGCATGGGATTCCCTTGTTCTTTTGGTGGGTGTAAAAATGACTACATCTTGGTTCCGTTCTTTAGGACCTCTTTTCAAAGTTTAGTGGGAAATGACATACATCTTAATCTATGAAATGTGTAATGACAAGTCGTTTAACTTTGGATAATGTTGAATCATGGTTCAAGAGCATGGAGGATGAATTTTCTCAGAGATTCAACACTGGGTCTGAGTTTGATGCATGTAGATGGGTAGAAGAGAACCTCTACACGAGTTATATGAAACATTTTTCTGTTGCTTCCCAGTAGAATTATACAAATGGCTCTCAACATATGTGTCTAGATCAAATTGGTATTATAGATCACATGTGTGGACCCAAGAAGAATACTAGAGGCTGCAAATACAGATCTAAGGTGGCCCCGTGTGGTGGATCATTGGTGCAAGAGGTGTGTTGGCTAGCTACACTATGGAGTACGCTATTTCTACATACTCTTGCCTGGAAATCACTGAGTTTGAGTTTTTGCGGGAGCCCAAAGGATCATTTCTACACGCTATCCCTTTGGCAATGAAGATTTTTCTTTTTACCTTGGGTTTAGTGGCATTCCCCATGGCCGGCTAAACCATCCTGAGCACTTGGGAGAGGAAGCTAGGGTAGGGGAAGATGGAAGACCTTGTGGCGGAAAAAGAAAGGGAGGAGAGACGACTCAGGTATAGTGAAGCACGTGAAAGGGAGATTTCTAGATGATGTGAAGTTGTAGGTGTGATGGATATGTGGAGGCAGACGTTGCAGGAAGGAGTTGAGGTTCACGTAGAGGATGTGGAACCTGAGTAGTCTATGCTATCCCATCTTGGAAAGTGCGTGTGAGAGATACCCCTTGATTCTAATGAGAGTTCATCATGCATAGAGAGAAGAGCCGTTAGTGCATATCTCGAACCCATATAGTGACCAAACCACAGGCGCTTGGCTTTAGACCAAGGAAAGAATATTGTTGCCAAGTTTATATCGGTGGAAGTGACCAAGTCTGTAGCCGGGAGGTATAATTTCTCATTCAAAACTTCTATGGCTAAGCATATTCCTATTTTTTGAGGGATTTTTAGACAAGGGGCAAGTGCACCAACCTTTAGTCTTATGTCAGGAGTGGCACGGGGTACACTATTGATAATGGGGCACCATCTCAGATCGTGGGTGTGTAGTTCAGTGGTATTGTGGGGACCCTTGGCATGACTACTACAAGACCTAGTGGACCTGGTGGATCCGGTGGATCTAGTGGATCGGAGGAACAGGCCCAGTGGACTTGGTGGATCCAATGGTGCGAAAAATACCGAGAGGAACCAAGGATTTGGGCGAGGGGGACAAGGACCCCAAAGAATCCCCTCGAGTTTTCATTGAGATGTCCTTACATTTTCTAGATTATAGGGGAATTGAAGATGCTTTGTAGAGCATGTTCACAAGTGTGAGCTGCTATGGCATGCGAAAGGGATCACTAGCCTAGAATGGAAGGCAAGTTAGTTTGCAACAACATTGTAAGGGTGCGTGCATAGCTGGTATAGAAAGTATGACCCTCATCAAACAGTGGTGGATTATACTGCATTAAGGAATGCCTTCCTAGCAGAATTCCAAATTCCTGAGTTCGAACAAAAGAGCATTAGTGCCTTGAAGGAGATTAAACAAGGAATGGCCAAGAGCATGTAGGAGTATGATGCACGGTTTAAGACTCTCCTGTCAAAATTGTCATATGACATTCACCCCTCGTAGCATGCTCAATGGTTTGTTTGGGGGTTGATAACACCTTTTAGAAGGGCCCTATCCCACAAAACTTTCATAGATCCATGCGAAGCGCTTGAGGCCACCTTGCACGTCGAGGTTGTTGGAAGTGTTGATACTGGTGTTAGCCCATTTTTAGAGGCTCAGATCGCTACTATGGCTAAGTAGCTAGAGAAGTTGTCTACAAACTCAGCACATAAGACTCATAGTGGTTTATGGTGTACAGGTTATGAAGTTGAGGGGTACATCAAAGATAATTTCCCCTGGAGGATAGTACGTGCCATAGCAGTAGATTATGAGATTTGTCATAGGGACCATGTTGTGAGTAGATGTCCCCTGTTGTAGCCTTTGTGATGCGGAGGAATGTGTCTTGCTACTGTAAAATCTGTACCTCTACAACTCATGATACTAAGGATTGTAGAATCATTAACCAGATCCATGAAGCCATTGATCATGGAGTGCACCAGACAAACATTGCCAGTAGTTCTAAGGGTGATGATCAAAGTTATGAGGATCACGTGGAACCTATTTTAATTGTGGATCTACCGACCACTACAAGTACGAGTGCCCAGACTTATTGTAGTGCTCATGGTGTAGGAAGAAGCACAAGTATGAGGAGTGCCCCGAGTTGTTTGAGCATATGAGTCAGCAACACCGAAAGGAAAAGGGTGCTGAAATGGTAAGCATCAAGAAGGTGGACACCCAATGGATGCCATGAGTAGCATTGATGCAGACTTAGAACCTATTTTGGTAACTATAAGAGCAGAGGCCGCACACGAGGGAAATACCAAGGCAGAAGAACCTGGTTTCAAGGGAAGAAGTGGCACATGGGAGGTACCCAGACCCCGCACATCAAAAGGAGATATATCAAGACACCATGGATGTGATTCAAAGTCTACAAGGAGAAATCCAATGTTTGAAGGAGCAATCCAGAGAGAAGGGAAAAGTAGGAGGGTTGAGGTGCCAAAAGATGACCTAGATGAGGTCAAAGAGATATGTAAGATGCTAAGGCAAGAGAACATTATTCCCTTGCTCGGAGCATGGTTGAGAGAGAAGGTACCATGCGCATGGGAAGAGCACGAGAGGTAAGTCTTGCATGCAAACCTTCCTCCTCTCAACCTCGACTATGATAAGAAGATCATGTTAAATGCGGTCGTGGATGGATGGTTCCTTAGCAATATCCTCATTGACACTGCGTGGAGGTCAATTTTCTCACTTTGGATGCTTGGAATCAGATGGGAAGGCCTGCATTATATCCATCTTCAAATGTGTTGTATATGGAAAACAAAACAAAGGAAATTCCCAAGGTGTGTTAAAGGATGTAGTTATCACCATTCAGTGAGCCAAGTTTACTTGGGGACTTTGAAGTCTTAGCGCTCTTTGAGGTAGACAATTTCCCAAAGACTACTTGGGCACCCATGGTGTTATAAAAACAATGCAGATCTTTGGTTCAACAAGTGGTACATCAGCTTTGAAAATGAAGAGGAACGTGTCATCATACCCCTAGCTAATAGGAAGTCAACACCCTATATTGAACCCTTGGGAGAAGAGGTCCTAGATAGGATATATGTTTGATCAATCAGGGACCCAGAGATAATCCATCCTACCAATGGAGTTATCTAGTTTGAGGATGCTCAGTCGGTGAGTGACACCATCGGTATAACATGTCATAATTAGGCACATGGGACTTATGAGCTAGTTGGTAGACACTTGAGAGGATCAGTGAAAAAGATGAAAAAGGTGCGCACATAGTCTAGCACCTATGAGGAAAGGAGATACCTAAATAATCTAGAGGAGCCTTCCCTAAGATCTTTTTGAAGAAGATGGAAGCTCAGTGGAAGGAGGAAGAGGAACGAAGAGGAATGCTGAGTTACGTCTTGCTAAGAATTGCCACACTTTGGTGGGAGACACATCAGATAACCTTCTAGAGTGGCGAGGTGAGAATCATGTCCTCTGTCCAGGTTTTCTAGAAGCAACACACCCACCACCATCAAGGACTACCATGGTAATGAGCCCACCTCTTTCCACATCCAAACTTGTGAGAGGGTCTAGAGAGAAGGCGCGAAGGCTTTACCACAATCACTCTGGATCCAAAACTATATTCTACACTATAGGGTTATGTGCACATGGTACATCCACTCTAAGACACACCACTAGATAGGGAATTGGCAAGAACTAGTAGATGATCTCATACAAGCATTTGAGTATCAAAGCACCAAACCATTGGTGGATAAGGCATTACAGGAGGTCAAGCACCTTACGATGGGAGATAGTGCCAAGACAGAGGATAGACTTGTGGAATTGCGAGGAGGACTAGGTTTGGATGGAAAATCTGGTGAAGGTGAGCTTTATGAGGTACAACTTTAGAGCGCATGTGTGTAATGAAGGAAAAGGGAAAGATGGTCTATGTCATAGATGGTGAAGAGATGGAAAATTTGGAGGTTAACCATTCTCTAGGCTCACGTGAAGTAATGGAGAGTGCTGATGAAACAACACGCACCTATCATGAGCCTTTAAAGACAAAGAAGGTTAATATTGGGTCGGAGGGGAACCCAAAGAAGCTATCATTGGAGATTATTGGTTGAGAAGAAGTCCTAACATTATTGATCTTTTGTGAGTTTGAGGATTTATTCCCGTGTGGGTATCATTAGCTCAAAGGTTCACCACTCTTTGGGGAGATAAGAATTAAGTTGAGGAAGGTGCACACTTGATCAGGAAGAGACCCTACCGGATGAATCCTAATCTACGCATAAGGGATCAAGGAGGAAATATAAAAGATGATATCGTCAGGAATCATTGAAGAAGTAGAGGAGTTAGAGTGGATAAGTCTGATGGTGATTAGTATCAAGAAGGATGGGAGGATAATAATATGTGTTGATTATAGGGATTTGAATGTAGTATGTATCATTGATCCTTTCCCAACCCCATTTACTAAAGAGATCCTCGAAGGAGTGGCAAGGACGTAAAGTCTACTCTTTCATAGATAGTTTCTCAAGCTATCACCAGGTGAGGATTGCAAAGGAAGACTAGAGAAAAAAAACTTTCACCACCGAGTGGGGAATTTTTTCCTATATGGTCATGCCATTTGGGTTGAAGAATGCGCCCACTGTGTTTTCGCGCATTATAGTATAGGCCTTCCAGGACTTCATCCATAAGTTTCTCCAAGTATAACTTGATGATTGGACCGTGTATGGATTAGTCAAGGACCATTGTGACAACCTAGGGTTGATGTTTGAGAGGTGTCGGCAGTTGAGGATACCATCAACATAAAGAAGTGTGTTTTTGCTACCTCGTTTAGGACCCTGTTAGGGAACATAATATGCAAAGAAGGATTGCTAGTGGATCCTGCCAAAATTGCAGTGATTGTGGGATTAGAGGAGCCAACTAGTCAAAGCATAGTATGCAAATTTCTTGGACACGTGGGCTACTATCGAAAGTTCATCAAGGGGTATGCCAAGATCACCATGCCTTTAGAAGAGTTGCTCAGGCATAAGAGTGCCTTTCACTGGGGAGAGGCGCAGCAGAAGGCATTTGACACATTAAAGGATAGGCTTATCACCGCACCTATCTTATGTTTTCCTTCTTATGACAAGCCCTTCCATGTTCATGTGGATGCCTCTTGAATGGCCATTAGGGTAGTACTTGCACAACCTAGTGAAGGAAATGTTGATCACCCCCTATGCTTTGTAACTAGGAATTTGACACTAACAGAACAAAATTATACTACCACTGAGCACGAGGCATTGTCTATGATCTACGCGCTTCACAAGTTTAGGTAGTACCTGTTGGTAACTCCCTTCATTTTCTACACTGAACACATGGCATTAAAATATTTGGTGAACAAGCCCATCCTACAAGGGCGCATATACCGGTGGGTGTTTTCCAATTCATCACCGTGGTTATCAAATCGTAAGAGCAATTCTAGACTTGACCATTTGTCTAGGATTGACTCAGGGGAGGATGCACAAAGCATTAAGGATACCATACTAGATGCTTAAATATTTAGGTTATAGTGTGTGTCCTCAGACTTGGAGGATATTGTTATGTTCCTTAAGACATGTATGGTGCCAAAAGGAATGAAGACACTAGAGCAAAAGCAAGCTAGCCATACGTGTCGTGCCCCTACATGTTGATCGGTGGGGAATTATACAAACTAGGGTGTGATAAAGTTTTATGAAGATGTGTGATAGAGCGCGAGCACCTCACCATCATATAGGAAGAACATGGAGGAAGTGCAGGTGGGCATTATGCAGGTGACGCCACCATGCATAAGATCCTAGTGGTAGGATTGTGGTGGGAGACCTTGTATCAGGATTGCAAGGTTGTATTGTAAAGCACTTGACCATTGTCAGTGCATTGGAAAGCTAGGATGGTGGGATGATATTCCTTTACACCCTATCCCTAGCACTGAGCCTTTTGAGAAATGGGAAATATAATTTGTAGGCCTTATTGCACTAGCAATGCGTAGGACTAGATCGCACTATGTGATCACTTGCACAAACTATTTGACAAGGTGGCGCAGGTAACCCCAACTAAAGACAATATAACTCTACACAACAACAAGATTTTTGTGGGAGAATATCAGCACGAGGTATGGGCCCTTTTAGTCTCACCAACGATAGGGGTACAAATTTCTTGAATGAGACCGTGAGGATCTTGTTAGTAGAGTTCATGGTGGCTCATCACAAAACTACTCCTTATCACCCTCAAGAAAATGTTACTATTGAGGCATTTAACAAAATACTTAGCCACACATTGACTAAGATCTATGATGTTGGGTAGTAGGATTGGGATGAAAAGGTATTAGCTATGTTATGGGCTTACAGAAAACTTATAAAAGTTTAAACAAGGCCACACCATTCCAATTGGTGTTTGGCGCGGAAGCTATCCTGCCGGTTGAATTCATGTTACCTTCTCTATGTATAGCACACACAGGAGGGATGGATGATGAGAAAGCACTGGAGGAAAGAATTGATGAGCTGATGAAGATGTATGAAAGATGATCACTTTCCAGATGGAGCCAAACAATAGAGAAAGTAAAACAGAAAGCATGGCATGATCGCCACATCAGGAACAAGAAATTTGAGGTTGGGCAGGTGGTCTTACTATATGACTCTAAGTTTCTACACCATCCTGGGAAATTGAAAGTGCATTGGTTGGGTCCTTACACCATATTGTACATCCTTGAGTTGGGAGCATGCTAGATACAAGTGCTGGATGGGAAAAGATTGCTAGGACACTTCAATGGGAGTAGGATGAAGCCCTACTATAAATAAGTCTTCTTGGTGTTTGAAATAAGGTAGTATTGCTAGTTAGTTTAGGGTTTTCTCTTGAGCATTTCTCTTTCTTGTGTTTCCCTTTCTCATTTTTGTTTTGTGTTATGCCTAAGGCACCGGTAATCTCATTACTCCCTAAGGTATATATGTGCAGAGGACTGTGCATCATTTTAGTGTGAGGTGGAGTAAGGTGGAATAAATTGAGGTAGAAGCGCCAGGAAGGATTGGATTGTAGAGCTTGGTTGAATGGCCCCATGAAGAAATTAAATGGAGGAAAGGTGAAAAATAATGGTGGGTGTCAGAAAAGGCTACATTGGGGATCCACGTACAAAGGAAGAAGAAGTGCATGAGTAACAAGAGGTAGGCGAAAGCAAAAAAATAATGATAGAAGAAATACCTTAGGTGTGGGTACGCATGCACAAGTATCCTATCTAGATGATTTGGTTACACACCAGATGGTTGGGAAATGTTTAGTGCACAGGTTGGGTGCGTGTAGGTTGTCCACACAAGATTGGGTGCGTAAGGTTGTTCATGCAAGGTTGGGTGTGTAAGTGAAAGTGCAAAGTCAGGATTTTTGAAAAAGCTACATTAAATGTTAATGTATGGTGGTAGGTAAGGTAGCATTTAATGTTACGAAGTAAAAAAGGCTATAAGGGTCGAGGCACTTTAATTTTTACTTTGCGAATAGAGAGAAGCATTTTTGCATCCTTGCAAACTAGGGTTTCCAAAATATGATCCGAGTGAAGAAAGATCTAAGAGGTTGAAGCGTGAGTAGCTAGTTTGGATTTGTAAACCAGAAGGAAGGGATTTCATGGGTGTTAGAAGGGTTGTGAGAAGGCACCGTCTTGTGAAGGTATTATCCCAGTTAGGGTTTAAAAATAACTAGGGAACACGATTTTAAGGTATTTTCTTCACAGGGTTAAGATCTGAGGCTGGAAGAAGTGGAAGAGCATAGTAATAAGGAGTGATTGAAGTGATAAGAGGACCTCGACAATGGCACCCAAGAAAGAAAAGGGCAAGGGAAAGACAAAGCAACAAGAATCTGATGCAAGTACGAATGAAGAGTGGTATGCAAAAATGCAGTACCTAGATGGAGTAATGATGGGTAAGGAGTGGGAGTCTCACCTGAGAAACATGTCTGTAAATGACTATAACCATCGAATAAACATGATCGAGAAGGAGATGGTGCTGGAGTTAGTGCGCCCCACAAATAAATAGACACCAGAGGGCTTGCCCATCTATAATGATGATGTGAAGGTAAAGATGGAGAATACAGGGTTGTTGCAACTCTATGAGTTGCCCTATTTTGGAAAGCCAAAGTGTCTATATCAATGGCTGATGTTGTGCGCATGAAGACTACTTCCATTTTATATGGCACAAGATGCACATTACTCCTCAACTCATTTCATAGTTCACATGTCTCATATGTGAAGGAGACAAAGAGGTAATTTAGGAAACCATCACCACATATGCTTACAAAAAGGGGTCAAGATACTATGATATCTCGAGATATGAAGACCCGAAAGTAATGAAGATGGATACACATCCGTAATAAAGCTAAATGGTCCGGATAGATGGACCCAAGTTAATAAGCCATGGTTACATGTTTAAGGAAGATTGTAGAGGGCACCATCTATAACTTGTCTACATACATCACGGAGGAAATTATCAGTTGTATGAAGGAAGGTGACATAATCCTCTTCGTAATGTCCTCCTAACCATTGTATTCTCAAAGATTGGGGTACCCGATGCATGGGACAAGTTTGTGTGGGAGTACCCTGCTGAGGACCCTTCACCCGTGAAGAGATTTGAGAAGTACACCTATGACACAATGACATCCCCCCACAAGGCGTGCCTGGAGAAGTGGTATACACGCCTGAGGAATGCATTCGGGACAGAATGGAGGATTCCTGAACAACTACTAGCGGTCACCAAAAGAGAAGCTGAATTTGTAGTATACTAGCATTAGTGTACCAACATTTTGGCCTCAGCAGATTCAGGCTAATAGATGAGTCATGGAGCCCATGGTGCAAGCTCCCCTTTGCTTTCATGGCTCAATACTTCCAAGCGGGAGTAAACAGTTTCAAAGAATCCAAGAAGTTGAAGCTAGAACTTGGTAGTCTGGATCGAGACCACATAGAGTTGCGGAAAGGGTTGATCTACCCTGATAGAAAGCACACATATGTGGAGAGATACGTATCACATGAAGTGTAAATGAAAAATCCCATAACTTTACCCATTGCAGGAGGATCCATGGCACGTGTATACCTCCGCATAAGGCCAAAATTTGAGAAGGGTGCATACCTAGAGAATGATGTCTCCATACCTGAAGATCCCTTGGGTAGAAAGAAGCCCACACCCAAGAAGAGGGGAAGAGGAGAAGAAGCACCAAGTGTTTAGATGACCTAGATAGTAAGCATGTTAGCGAAGAGCACCAAACTTAAGCACCTATGCATGCGGAAGAAATCCTCGGTAAAAGAGAAGACACTGGAGGAAGAGGTGCTAGAGAGCAACCCATCACCAAAGAGAAGTCTCCAGAGGAAGAAAAGAAGGCTAAATCCCTTACAAAAAGAGTCACCTCCCGAAAGAAAGAAGCGAGGATAGAAGAGGAAGGCGACTCGAGAGGAGACCGATAGCTTGGAAAATTACATAGGTGGAAGGATGACGACAAGAAGAATATGAAACAAGGAGGATGAGCCTGAAAGGGAGCAAGAGCCACCTGTCTTCAGCATGTATGATTCAGGAGAAGATAGTGGAGAAGAGAAATAGGAGTTCATGTTCACACGGCGCAAGGACACCCAGGATGAGGAATGTGCCCAGGACATGGGAAGGAGTGAGGAGAATGACACAGAGAAGCAGAACCCATAAGCTTTACAAAGGAGTAGATAACCAAAGTAGTAGAGAGAGAGGAAATAAAAATTCCTAAAGCCTTGGTTGAACAAGAATTGGAACGTAGCACTGACCTAGTGTTAGAGGAAGACAAGGAGGAAAATGTCGAGAAGGAGCAAGCCAATATGGGAGGAGGTGTTATTCTAATAGTGAGTTTTGCACATGCTTAGGTAGAAGGACCCTTGATGCAGGATGAGGACAAGTAATGGGTTATGTTGATGACCCAAAAAAGGTGTTATGCACGTGCTTCCAAACTAGTGTACCCACCGAAAGGATTTTAGCCATGGGGTCATTTGACAAGAAGGGCGCATACCCCAGGATAAAGAAGATGCTCTCTTGGGCATTTAAGTCCCATATTGATGAGCCAAATTTTGAATTTTACAGCGAGGCAATCATAACAGTACCAAAATCTAAGGGATCCATTCCCTTAGTAAATGCCTAGGAACTCTCGGATGAGCAGCTCTGTAATGCACTCAATAAGGTCATGGTGGAGAATGAGGCAAGGCTCTTTGCGTGAAATGACAGAATATGGGTGCTAGAGAAAAAACTAGAGAAGAAGGAAGAGGAGCTGGCTGAGAAGGCCAAGAGCTTGAAGCAAGAAGAGTTGATCAGCATGCAGCTGAAGCGTGAGCTAAAGGATGAAAATATGAAGGTGTAGGAAGTATACAAGAAGGTGGATTCAATCAAGAGTGCCATCATTTTGAAGCACCTAGACCTAGCGCCACCCACACAGAAGTATGCATCCACTTTAAAATGCTTAGAATATTTAATGCGTGTCCTCACCATGGAGAGACAAACTTTGGCCTTGGAATCTATAGAGGAAGTAACAACATGCTTGGTGAAAGAAGACAAGCTGAAGGTGGTAGCGCTCATCACTGAGTACAACAAGGTGCTTGTGGATGTTAAAATTACTACCCAATTTGCTGAGGCCGCATATGACAATTACATAAATAGGGATAGGGTAGCAAGCACTTTGGTCACCATGCACGAAGCAGAGCTAAAAGAGTTCTAGGAGAAGAATAAAGGAAATAGGGTAGAGAGGGACAAAGTTATTGCCAAGGTTGAAAGAAAATCTGAGGCAATTGAAACATTAAGGGGCTCCATTAAGACCCGGTTGAAAGAACTATACCCTCAAATCACCAGAAGGATGGACACACTTGACGACCTAGGAAAGGAGTTAGAGAAGATTGTTGACACTTTGGGTGCCAAGCGAATTGGACCGAGTTTTGATGAGGTGAGCACCCTAGTCAATGACCTCTGTCAGAAGGCACATAGTGAGGTCAATGCATGTAACAAACTGGAGGTAGACTTGCTGGGGGATTTTCCTAGCTTGTTGAGCTAGTGCCACCCCCATTCTTTCTTCTCTCCCTAATCTTTCATTCCCTTATTTTTTTATAAAATGTAAGACTACATCTTGGTTTCCACTTTGGAGTGTTCCCGCGATGGAGAACAGGAATAATGTGGGGTGATGTTGGGCCCCTAAAATATTGACTAAGTGCACTAAGGTGCATAGGCACACAAGACATGGATTGAAGGATGGGCATGCAAGATAGAAGGTGCACAAGTTCTAGTGGAAGAAGGGTGCGCAAGATAAGGTGCATAGACAAAGCCCAAGTTTTGGGACTTACCTATTTGTGGTGAAAGAGGTAGGACCCGACCATGCATGCGAAGTGAATAAGGTGTCATTCTAATAGCATGGGGCCCACATAAGGAATATGCATAGTGATGGAGCTACACGGGGAGACCATCATGTCGTAAGCATCTATGGAGGACCATCATCTAGGGGACCATCATGGTAGAATGTGCAGAGCCCATACTTGAAGGAACTTGTTCTCATGGAAATCCCATACGGATGCTTAACATTGGATCCGAGGCCACAGATGGAGGCAAATGGTAGTTAGGGATGCCTATATATGAGCACACCCACGAGAGAGAGAAAGGGTATGTGAGAGGTGAAACTAGGTAGAAGGATTAGAGGATAAAAAGGATGATATAGTATGAGAATAGAGGGAGAGCTCTATAGATATATTGAAAGAAATCTATGGGATTGGGTAGAAGTTATATGATGGATTAATGCATTAGGGGGATGGGATATAATTTTCTTTGTATGATGTAAGACATGACCCCTGTTGTGATGTATGACTTCAGTCTGATCAAGCTATGGTAGTCCAAATGGATCCATTAAGTGTAATGAGATTGAATGTAGTGAGGTTGCAAACATAAATGAGCATGAGTATAGTTGTTTCAATTCATATCTATATTGTTTCATTTTTGTTATGGAAGCTATGAGATAGGTGTAAGCTATTATGTATTTTCCTTTTGTTATTATTAAGTGTTATTTACAAGTACACTTTGGAATGAACACATTTGTCTAGAGGCTGATCTGAGTCCTATGATGAATGTATGTCTCATTGCCACCATTACTCATTAAGTCCTTGACCTAGATGGTGCTTTCCCACTTAACTCACATAAAAGAGAGGCTCGGTACCCGCACGTGCCTTGGGTGAGTGATCACTTCCCATTGGGTGATAGGCCATGTGCATGGGATTCCCTTGTTCTTCTGGTGGGTGTAAAAATGACTATAATTCTTGAAAAAATGGTGAGTTGATTTGTGGGATAAATGATGAAATATCATTCATCGATTTTTATTCTATTTATTTTTCACATAATTATTTTTGAAGGTGTTGTCACTTTTCTTCATGTGTTCGATACCTTTGGTATCATTGTTAGTGACTTCAGAGGATATGAGAGCCAATTTTTTTCTCATCTCAGTAAGCTATTCTAGAAATTTGTTGTGTGATGTCTTGTGTGAATCCATAATGTAATGAAAAATGGGGGAGAGCAAAGAAATATGCGATAGAAAACTAAACCCTTATAAAAGTGAATGCTAAGTTAAAGAGACGGAAAGGTTTGAAATCTCAACCCTTGGAAAAGTGAATTCTAAAATGGAAGAGGCAAATTTTTTTGACATATTGAATATCTCAACCCTTAGGAAAGTAAATGCTAAGATGGAAGAGGAGAAAAGGAATATTAAATAAATCAACCCTTATAAAAGTAAATGCTAAGATGGAAGAGGGGAAAATGTTATAATTTTTCTTGACCATTAAAAAGTGAATGATAAGATGGAAGTAAGATTGAAAAGATTTGATTTTTTTGACCCTTAACAATGTCATTGTTAAGATGAAAAAGTGTGAAATGATGATAGATTACTCAACCTTTACAACTTGAATGTAAATATGGAGGATTTAAAAATCAATTTTTCTCATCCCTTAACAAAGAGAATGTTTAGGTGGAAGAGACTTAGTGATGACAAAAGGTTACTAAATCCCTTACAAAGTGAATGTAAGAAAATATGAGGGAAGATATGTTTTAAGAGGTTGAAAATCCAATAAAGTGAATGTAAAATGTGATGAAAAATATGATGAAATATTTATAGTCTGAAAAGGTAAATGTTGAACTTAAAACTTGTGAAAATAAGGGATCAATGTGATCACGATGGTGCTTGACTGTGATAAAGTGAGTATCACGATGTCAAGACTTAGAAAGATGATGAAAGTGCTTAAGTGTGGATGCATATGTCCAAAAATTAAGACTTAGAATCATTTGAAAAGTGATGATTTCAAATGAAGAAAAGTTAGGAAAGGATGGACAATCAAAACTAAGATTTTAAAAAATTATAAAAGGGAGATAGTGAATGATTTCCAATGAAGGAAAAGGAAGATAAGATAAGAAAAGAGATGAGAATAAGTCCAAATAAGGAAAATTTGGAGATTTGGAAAGAGGTAAAAATGAGCCCAAATAAGGAGTATTTGGGAGAGTAGAAAAGATATGAAGGTGAGTCCAAATAAGGAGTATTTGGAAAGGATGAAAAAGATATGAAAGTGAGACCAAATAAGGAGTATTTGGGGAATATTGAAAATGAGATGAAAGTGAATCCAAATAAGGAGTCTTTGGAAATATTGAAAAATATGTGAAAGTGAGAATATAAGATATGAGTGTGGAACACAAATCACTAAAAAAAAGGAAAGGAAAGAAAAAGTGAAAACAAAGTTTTTGTTTATGGATGTTTTGGCCTCTACCTTAGATTAGATTGGTCAATGTGTGTCTTCCTAGGTGGTCATCTTAACTAGGTGTCGAGTAGTATATCTGAGTGAGCATGGTACCATTGGTAGTTTCCAAAATTACTTTACCCCCTTTAAAATAATGAGAAAATATCTTTCTCAAATGAATCACATGGTGTCACCACTACCGGATATCCATGACTTTAATATCACAAGGTGTGCTAGTTAGTTGGGATGGGGGTACCCGTTTCATATTCAATTCCCTCAATGTGCCAATTAATTTGGGATTCATGTGGTACTCCTCACTATGAGTTTTATGGCTTAAGCCAAAGCACTTCCCATAGTTAAGCGGATGGGCAATAGCCTTGTTTCTTAGACTTGCAAATATAGTGTGAATTGTTCATTTTTATCTTGTTTAAAATTATATTTCATAACCACCTTTCTTTGACTAAGGAGCCTACGGTTAGTAGATTTTTTCAAATGTCATTCAAGGAAACCTACAGTTAATATTTTGAGAATAACCTCATTTAGATCCATTCCTACAAGCAAGGATTAAATATGTATTTGAGAGGTATAGAAGACAAGAAGAAAGAAGCAAGCCCTGTCTCTAATTTCCAAGATCACTTAAAAAGTGCAAGAAAAGAGCATACATGTTGAGCTTGCTTTGATTAAGAAAAGAAAAGGATAATTGCTTAAATATCCCCTAAGGAAAGATCACGTTTCTAATTTCCAAGATCACTTAAAAATTTAGAGGAAATAACATACACATGATCATTTTAGTGTGATTAGACTCACAAAAATAAAAATTGACTACAAAATGTGAGCAAAATTTCCACCACAAAGCATTATTTACGGTGAAAAAATGATTAAACATTTACAAAAGGCCTACAAAAAAAGATTTAAAAGGGACAAAAATGTTCAATCACAATGCACGAATGAGTTTCATAGTTAACCTATTTTAAGTGAAATTGATGAAAAATAAAATTAATAAAATGTATTAAGTTAGGTTAAAATACCTAATTGAATTAATTAATTAATTAAAATAACTAATTAACTTAAATAAGAACTTAACTAAATTCCTTAATTAAAAATAATCTAATGAAAGTAATTAAAAATAAATAAATAAATAAAAACAAAGCTAGACATAAGCTAAGTCTAAATCCAAGTTAGAATAAACACAATTAAATAATACATGAAGTTGAATTTTGAACATTAGATTAAAATTCTAACCCTAATGTTAAACTAGTTAAAACGAAAATGAAAAACCTTAAAGCTTTTAATGTATTTTCTTTATTTTCCTTTTCTGTGTGGCTTTGTTTGGTTTTGCATTGCTTGGCTTTGTTTATTTTGTGCGGGCTCGAAAGTAGGGTTCAGGTCGGCATTGGTCCAGGATGAGATGGAGATTGGGGCTAGATGGGAGAAATAAGGTGTGTAGGTCATGGCATGGCAATGTCCCATGGTGGTCATGAACTCGACATGACAATGGTTTGACGTGTAAGATAATAACACGTGGGAGCACAGTGGAATGTCGAGATAGGGTCAAGTGTTCGATGATAAAAATGGATCTAGGGTGGACTTGATTAGAAATGAGGGCTTGGTGGGATGTAGGAAGTAAAGCAATGGTTTCCAGGTTAAACTCGGTGCGGGGAGGTGGTGATCGATCGGTGAGGGCTCATGCAAGGTAGTGAGTCGGAGTTAGGTTGACGAGCGAAGGTGGCTTGGTTTGAAGTACAAATAGGTTAGGAAGTGGGGATGGGGCTTAGCTCAACCGAGTTAGGGCTAAGTTGGGCTAGGGGGAGGTTAGGTTAGGTCCAAGGTGATAGGGAGTTATCTTGGTGAGCCAACTTGTCGAGATGGGTAGGTGAGCGGGGAGGGGTGTGAGGGTAGCTCATAGGTAGCAAGGAGGTAGCTCATAGGTAATGAGGAGGTAGCTCATAGGTAGTGAGGGAGTAACTTGTAGGTAGCGAGGAGGTATATCGGTGAGACAATCACCGATCTAAGTAGGAGGGGTAGATGAGTTGGGAGGTAAGGAGGGTAGATGGAAGGGTTTTAGCTGGGGGAATGTGCAAGTTTAGGCAAGGTTTTGTAGACCATTTTTTAAATTTATTTTTGTTTTTTATGCATGAATTAAACCACCAAACAATGTTAGTATAGAATTCAAATTTTAAACCCTAACCAAAATCACCACTACATTTAATAATGAAACACCTACTTTGGGGATGTTGTTTTGTTTTTGATTTTCAATCTAGTTTTTACACTAAAAAATTGTAGAAAACACCTGCAATCAACATAAAATTGTAAAAAATAACAATAACAATAAAAATATGATTTTATAATAAACAAACTACTGCTATAAAAAATCTCCCATAATGCATCATATAAACAAACAATACACCAAACAACAAAATCACACTAAAAACAAATGTTAATGACATAAAACCACATACACATGAGTGAGTAAAGATTAATATACCTTGAAATATTAGTGAAATGTGATACATAAATGAATGAGAAAAATGGTTGGGTCCCACCAGGTGTGCTGAAATGTGAGCAATGAAAATTACCATAATAATGAAAGATAAATGATTAAATCACAATATACGTTCTCTATAACTCTCTTGAAAACCTCAAGGAAGATCGTGGAAGATCTTAGACTTGTATGATATTGAATATTTTGATTTTTGGATGCTCTTAATTAGTCTCCAAATGACAAGCTTGCAAATGTTACTAGCATATTTCATGAGGATTCGAACAACAAATGAGCAAAATTTTACTACATTTGCTTAAGGATTTCCAAGGATGAGTTTACAAAGGAATGGCCAACATTTTATAGCTGAGGGTGAGGCCATGAAAGGTGGATGAAATTTTGACTAATTTCCAGGTTAATAATTATAATTACCTGGAATAGAAAGGAAACTTGGCAATAATAGTTGCAAATTTTAAGGGGTAGTATACATTTGGAATAACACAAGTTACATATGGAAAGGTGATTGCATGTACAACTCAATTGTCCCCACCTTTCTAAGAATTTAGAATCGAGAATTCAAGTGAAGTTGATATGAATGAGGAAGTGGACTTCAAAAGGAGTGTAAGTGGTAGTTGACTGGGAAAATACGTTTATTTTTCCAATTAAGTAATTAATTTAATTAGCTATAATGTGTAAGATAATTAGTTAACCATTTATTTAATAAATGATAATTAAGCTAGCTAAAGTGGGTTAGATATTAATTTAATTAATCCTAACAAGGTGAAATGTAAATGATTAATTAATTTGATTAATTAATCGTAAAGGGGTATGAACCAGGATGTGAACTGGGATAATATTGGGAACAAGTATGTAATTTCGGGTGTCTACACCTATAATCCTAATAGTGTCTCCTTGTTACTAACACACCAAAATTTTGCCAAAAATTTCTAGACACCCATTTCAACCCTTACTAGAATAAATCTTGCTTAATTATATGATAAGTTTCTAGAAACCTAGTGGCCACCCACCGGAAAAACATGGAGATTTAAGAGAACCTAAATTTATAGGGTAGAGAGTTCTTGCATAATTACAACCAATCCTTATACCACAATGTAACTCCTTACAAAAATTTATGAAATTTTCATATCCTATTTGAGATTTTCAATGAGAGTGTGGGTTTCTATGTCATTCTACCATGTTGATCTTTCTCTATGGATCCAATCTTCTTGTAATGTGGACATGGCATATAAAACACTTTTATGGACTCATCTCTCCTGGATAGTGCATCGTTTACCAAATTTTCCTTTACTTTATTATAAACGATGTCAAATTCATAACTTGAAATCTTTGTGATTCAATTTTATCATTCTTCAAATGAAATTGATTTCTCCAAGATGTATTTCAAATTACTATGATGTATCTTCACCTTTATGTGGCGACCCATGAGAAATGGTCTTCATTATCTCACTTCATGAAGAATATCCATCAATTCCTTCTCATATGTTGTTTTTGATAGGTTCTTACCTTTGATTTAACGAATCTCAAATGAAATGAGAAATCCCTATTATATTAGTAATGCATCTCACCACACCCCAAAGCATCACATTTGAAAATTAAATCATTGGAGAAATTAAGGGTATCTAAAATTGGAGTAGTACAAATGGCCTTCATTAAAGTCTCAAATTCTTATGTTACATACTTATTCCAATGAAAGGAATCTTTCTACAATAAGGATATGAGTGGCACTATAATTATTCCATAATTATTACCAAATTTTGATAATAACTTTTAATCCCTAATAATCCCCTACTTTTGTGGGTATCTTCTAGTCAACGATTTTATGCATATTGTGAGGATACACTTTTACACCTTCATGAGAAATGACATGACCCAAATATTCTACCTCCATGACTCCAAAAGTGCACTTGGATGGTTTAGCATAAAAGTGTTGTTCAAGAATGTTTAAAATATTATTGATGTGATGTAAGTGTTCCTTCCATGTCTTGTGATAAATTAAGACATCATCTAATAATAATAGGAAAACTTTCATAAAAATGGCCTAAAGATTAAGCTCATCAAAAATATAAAATGTAGATGGTGTATTTGTAAGGCCAAATGTAAGTATGATAAATTCATAATGGTTCTCATGTGTTATAAATGTTGTTTTATGAATATCTTTATCTGAATTTTGATTTGATGACATCCTGATCAAATATCTAATTTTTACAATAAACAAAAATATATAACTCATATAAAATATCCTTACTCACATGAATAGGAAATGTATCTTTTATAATGTATTTATTGACCTCGTTGAATTATTAACACATGTGCCTACCTTAATCCTTCTTTTGTACAATTTCCAATAGATAAGAGTAATTTTTTTGACAATGGAGAATAATTCCCACTTCTTGTATCTCTTATACCATCTATTAAATCTCACTCTTTTATGGATAAAGGTATCAATAATTTTGAATATTAGGTAGTTGGATTCCTTGTCCTATCTGAATAACATGGTCATTGTCTCTTTTTGGAGGTAACCCTTTCAAAATATACCCAAAAATAAATGAGTTCTCATTAATAATTTTTTGTAGATATAATGTATAAGAATTTTTTATGGTTGACCTACTAGTGATAATAGTTGCGCCACAAACCCATCTACACCCTTCTTAAGAATCTTCTACATTTGATAATAATTTGTCAATTCTGGAGATATTCCTTTCATCCCATGTAACTCAAAGGTATTTCCTTATAAATAAAATCACATGACCAAATATTAGAAGTTCATCTCAATAATTCCAAAGGTAGTAATCCATTGTACCCCTAACATAATGTCTACACCACCCATTGAAATGTCTTGCATAGGGTTACTTAGAAGGTAATATCCTATGAATAGTTTAATCTTATGAAAAATTCTTGAATAGATAACTTTACCTCAGTCCTCCATCTTTCACCATGACTTGAAACTATGGGGTTAGAGATAAACAAAGCAATTTAATTATATGACCAATTTATGATTGATGAAATTGTGAGTACTTCCAAAATCCTTCAAATTTGTCACCCTTTGCTTCTTATAAACCCAAAAACCTTGAGTGTTTACACGGTATTAATGCCTGAAATTAAATGGAAAGAGATAATAGGGTGAGATTCTTTAACTTTAGTATTTTTAACCTCTTCCTCTTCATTGGTTGTTTCATCCTCATATTCTTCCCCATCATTACCTTGAATATAAAACAATTTCCTCTTAGCCATTTATGACATTTACTCCATTTTTATCACAACCGTAACATATATATATTTTTATATTATTTTCAATTTGTTGATGAATCAATTAGGTAGGTTGGGTAAATGAGTGTGCTCAAATCATACACTCTTTATGAGTAGTGAGACCCCTTTATTTTATAAGATATATTTCCTTCACATTACGAGAAACTATCATGGATTTTGATATTGAACTAGGATTGAGGAGGTGATTATCAAGTTTAATTATATCCTTGAGACCACCCATGAATAAATCATTTAGATTATCATATGATATGTTATCCACACATAAGGAAATATTTTGGAAGTGTTGGATATAATCTTTAACTATCCCTATTTTTCAAATCTTTGCAATCTAGCTAAAATAGTTCTTTGTAACACAATTACTGTAATGTATCTAAAGCTCATCTGTGAACATTAACCTGGTAATAGGAAGACCCTTATTTTCTTATTCTCACACATATCTATAATAAATGAATTATTATAGTTTTGGATACAAGGATGTCAATACCACCTTCTTTCCACTTATAATTTGATGCACATAAAAAAATCCATTTGGTTGATCTAAGTTACTATATTGGTACTATAAAATTTACTCATCTCCAATTTTGGCATCATGTTTCTATTCCTCACATTAGAACAATATGAGTGATGTGGTTGTGCTAAATTGGAGGTATGGTTGATGGCAGAACTTGATTAACCTAGTTAGGTTTTGGTGGTATGTGGTTGAAGAACAAAAATGGCTTCCACGAGTTTTGATTCCATTTTTTCAAGATGAAATTAATATCATTTTTTCAGTGCTATTGATTGCATATTATGTATGCCATGTTCAAGTTTAATGACTTAATGATATTTGTAAGGAAACCCTAGGTTCAAGGATTAGTAATTACTCCTTCTAAATCTATATCCTAATTTTTTTTTAGGAGTTGTATTACCCTTGAATTTCCTTCTTATTTGTATACTTCTCATGGTTTTTGGATTCATGGTCTAGGATTAACATTTAGGGTTTGGTATTAGGGTATGGATTTAGAGTTTTAGATCATATATTGATTTCAAATGAACAAAGAAAAACCCAAGGAAAAAACCCTAACTTATTTCCAGCCTTTCCTAATATTTAATAAACTTAGAAAAAATCTAAAATTTGCAGCCAATGGAGTGAGTTTATGAAAAATAATAAAATGGATATAAGTTGTGAAAAACAAGTAAAAAAATAATGAAATTTGAAGAGAACCTTAGTTGACTAGTTTCACCACTTTTGTTGAAAATTTCCTAAAAATTCACTAATATTTCAGAGATATATCGAAACCTTGAAAACTAGTGTTTTGACCTAATTATAGCCCATATTGAAGATTTGATACCACTTGTAATGAATTTACTTTGATAGATATGAATATCAGTAGAAATATAACACCAAGGAATACCAAAATATAGAGAAATTATCACAATATGCAAGTATAAATACTTACCCACTTCGAGGGGGAAACCATCAAACCATAAAGTAAGAATTAAGTGCTCAATATGCTGATCTTCTAGACTAGTTACTAACTCATATATATACCCTACTATGTTATGCAAAGAACCAATGTTGACCTACTAATCATATGAAATCATAAATAAATTTTATATGACATGATAAGAGATTATTATAGCCATAATTTGTCCACATATATTGCTATATATGACCTAGGATTAAGAGCATATCATAAGGGTAGTCCATCCTCAAACTCCCACACATGTTTTTCTCCTTTTGTTTGCTAATTATTTGAAGAAGGGTTTTGTAGGTTTCTATTTTATTTTAGGATATTAGAGTTCATCTCAAAGATGTGCAAAAAGATTGACATATAGTGAGAATCCTTTATAAACAAGTAAACCATTCATATAATTTGCAAACCTATATTTTCAAATGGTCTAAAACCATATAACTCCAAGTTAGGACCATACAATTCCATCCTAAACCATACAACAGTTGTACGGACTGTCCCTCTTCATTTTTAGTCTTATAATATCCATTATAGAATCTATAATTCCATATACTCTTATTTCACTTCCCTACACACCTATAACATTCTTGAATTATCTTAAATAAAAAGTTTATCTCTCCTCTTGTGAATATGAACTAGTTACATATCATTTATCAATCATTTCAAGTTTGAATGCATTATTATAGTCATGTTTAATTGACATTGGAAGTTCATTAGATAATAATAGTTCACCTATTACAAACCCTTACATCCTTCTTGTTATTGTGTACTTTCCATGTCATAGAAATTAATTAGGGCGTAAACATGTGTTAGGGTGTCATATTAGGGTGTCAAATGAGGGTGTCACATTAGGGTGCCTTGCTAGTGTAGAAACTAGAATACACACCTTATTCATAAGGTCTCCTATTCAAAAATACCAAAAATGTCATGAAACATAAAAATCCCAAAAATCAAATAATGCCACAAAAGCAAATAAAAATATAAAATCCCAAAAAATGGAGATAAAAGACACCTCACTACTCATTTACTAACCCTCACCTACTCACATTTAATTCTATCCCATCATACCTATCCATTTGCATGCCCAACGCACATTGCACCCATGTGTGTCCCATTCCCCTATGCACACCAAATCTATACAACTACCCTTACCCACATAATTTCATCTCTCTTGGAAAATTGAAATCCCAATTCTTTAGGCACTAAGGCTATACTTGAGTTTTCTTGTTGTCTTGCTTGCATATCTTGCTTTTACAATCTTTGAATAAGTGAAAACAAATAAAAAAAGATAAATACAACTTGTAGTAGCACTGTTTTAGTGACATTTCAACATAGGTGTGAATCATAACTGTGATTAGCTTGTGATATCTATGTGATTCTCAGTGAATATCAACTGTGAATCTCCTACAATTTGAGTCAAGTATATTTTGTCATTTTCATTTACTAATTTTTCATTTTAATAAATAAAATATTTTATCTTCTTAAAAGGTTAGGGATCTGAATAAGGGAGGTCCCTAACCATAAAAAAAACTAACATTTTCCAAGTGTGCTTGTGTGCAAGTTTATATTTAGATCTGAAAGAGTTTTACCCACTTTATTCAATGAAAGAAACCAAAATTTTCCCTCTCTTCACAATGACATCATAAGCCCATTTTTTTAGTAACACTAATTTGGATTTTTCATATTAACTAATCCATATTATAGGTGATCTAAATTTAGGCATACATTTTGGTGACCACGATGGTGCCATTTTGGTTATGGGTAACTCTTTTTATTTTCTTTAAGGTTGTGTACTCTTTTTAAATTTTTTTAACTCTTTTCTAATGATTCTGATACAAATTTGACATATGGTTTTTTACAGATCTACTAAAAAATACAAAAAACAAAAAAAAATAGGTTGCTCACTAGTCGTAACTGTAAATTGGCTGTGATTTTTTGACAAAAAAACAAAAATCTAGTTATAGGGTAGTAACAAATGCGACTGTGTTGTAAGTTTTTTCTAAAAAAAACTAAAAAAAAATTATTTTTCTTAAAGAAATGAATTGGGAAAGAACTACACAATTTACTATAGATTTAGATAAGGGTAAATACCAATCCACATAATGGTGGAAAGTGTTTGGGCATAAGCCCTAATACTCATTATGAGGAGTACCAGAGGAAACCCAAAGTAATTGAGACCTTGAGGGAACTATCCAATAGAACGGGTACCCCCACCTACTTGAATAGTTCATTTGGGAGATTAGAGCCAAGGTTATCCTTAGTGACGATCCTGGTTTGATTATTCAAGTAGGTTACAATACAACTTGGTTAATTAATGGGGTAAATTAAAGTTGGCAACTAGAAATTTTCTAGTGTACCGTGCTCGTTTAGGTAACCTTTGGTATTTAGAGAGATATTATTTAATAGGAATCCAAACAAAATGAACCCATATTCCACCTCGAGATAAAAAAACAACACTATTTTTGAGTCACCCTGTGACTGTTTATATTCTTCACAGACCCTTCGCACACTATCATATCTGTTTCTGTCATCCATTGTGATTTATTATTTTTCCCAGTCTTAGTCGCAACTATGAATGTTTTGCAATATTTCCATCCCACATTCTTCCCAGATTTAGTTATAACTACAACTAATATATAACCTTCAAAATCATCAATTCTACATTATGTTCGATTCTGATTTATCTCGAGACTAATCAAAATTACAATTGACTTGCGATTTTTTGGTCATACCATATTACTCACTTTTTCCACTCATGTTTCATAGTCCTAATTATAGGTGTGACTTTTATTCATCATATCTTATAGTCATTTAGATGTTCATTCACACTTTAATTTTCTTCATCAACACCTTCTTGGCCGCATTAAAAATCTCGATTTCCAACACTTGGGGGAACTTCCACCCCCATCAACTTATCACTCCATTTGTAACAAGCCTATCACCCCATGGTACCACATCATCCCTATCTACCATACTTAAAATTTCTCACTTTTGAAAAATTTGATGGCACTAAGGACCCCACCATCACTTGTACCTATTCCACTACACATTCCACCTCCTTCACATCTTCCAACTTTCACTTATTGGTCAAACACTTGATTAGTATTCCCACCTCCCACAACATATAATTTACACTTTCACACATCTTGCTGACACTTTTTTTTATCTCACTTCTCCATTCATATTACACCCAAAGAAATACTAGTTGACCTCCACATGCTTTTATAATCTCATAGTGAGTCCATTATTGATTTTTTTGCATATTGGTGTGCTCTCATTCATCGCATTTTGGGGGTGAAAATTAACTCGTAGAAATTAATATACTGTTCACTAATCCATAGTCATTTATTCATCAAACCTAGGGATGTAAACTTTCAACTCTTCTAGTGCTTTATATACATAGTTACAAGTGATTAAGAGGTATAAAATAAAATATTATTATCACAACAATTAGAAATATAGTGTTGGAAATAAAATATGTTACAGATGAAAGTAGATGTTACATATAAGTAATAAAATATATAAAATCATAATACAAGTAAAGGAATGAACTGTTGTAAATATAATCTATTCATATAAGGAACTAAAACAACAAACAAAAAGGAAAGGGGGTTTAGCAAACTGCAAGTGGGCCCCTGCCTTGGGTGCTAACCTTTCCTAAGTCTTGTGTCTACAAAAAAATTATAGAACTCAAATTTTATTCATCAACATGAAGATTTAGAATGAAACTTACAACAATTCCTTAACTATGGATCGATATCTACTACTAGTCTCGCCATTCTCTTTATATTCAGTAGAGACATGAAGAGATTCATTCAAAATAACAATTACATTTTGATTAAGTAAAAGACCACTACCAAGAAATCTTTATATTCTTATGCATGCAATTAGAAATGAGAAAAAGTGTTCTAATATAACAACATAACTAACTATTCATTTTAACAATTAGTTATCAAGTTAAATAAACTAGTTCCATAGTTTTAGTTGCAGAGCATAATTAGGTATTGGTGTGATATCTGCTTCTTGTTGTCATAAATGATTCTTCATTTATATGCACAAAATCATGTGAAGTATCCATGTTGGTTAAGATTCCCACAATCTCGGTCTTGTATATGTGTGTGTTCTCCTTTGGCTACAGGTGCTTTGCTGTGGATGAGTCCCAGTTGCTACATGTTAGTTACTACGGATGAGTCCCTTTACATTGTGACAAAGTTTCTTTAGTTGCATGTTAGTGCCAACATATAACAAATTCTTGCAAACAAGTATGTCATTCAGATAAAGCACTATGAAATATTTCATTGTATTAAAAATATTAACATGCACATTAAAAATCCATAAAATAAAGTAACTTAGTAATAGTTATATTAATTAATATAAGTGCCATAAGTTTAAGTTCAAGTGGAAATGTCTAATAGGATAACCGGGATAAACAATGCAAGGGTATACAAAATATACAATAGATGAGACAATTAAAACAATAATTAAAGGGTCTCATCACACCCTCAGACCTAATTTATTGAATGTACCCATTCAAGAATTCATTGGTCTATCCTCTGCTTTCTTGGAATCAGCTTGTATTATACTGCATAGTCACCTAAAATCCACTAGGAGTGAGATTCCTTCTGGTTTTGTAAAGAAATATCCTGCATTCCTTATGATTTTTCCATTACCCTTTCATGTAGTTCCTCATTCAGTTCTTTAATCCCAGACCAATGAGGTATTGGGTAGTGGAATTTTTGTAGATAATATCCAATAGGGAACCATGTTTTTCCACATCCCTTAGCTACCTCAATATATGCATTGATTATATGAAAAGTTGGGATAATGTTTGGATAGGAATGCATTTAGTTTCTCCTCATCTCTACTGATATTTCTTCCCATCTTCTTCTGCATGCCTCTACTATTTCCCCACTGTTGAACATAATGTAATATATTTCCACATCATGGGATTCTTCTCTTATCATATATACCCTCTATTTTATTTTTTGCTCTTTCATAAACTTACCATACTCCTCAATCATTGCTTTGGTATTTCTTTCCTCTACTTTGATCATCAATGGTTGTTATTTGCACAATTGTCTATACTCCACCATTTTTTCCCCATATAACTCATTGTTGAAGTAAGAACATAATGCCTAAATTTTTACATCCCCAATGTAGAGAATAGGGATCTAGTCTTTGTCATACTCTAAAGCATAATTAAACATATACAGTTCACAAATAAGTAATTGGATCTCATGAGGCATTTTTAGATATATTCTAAAGAAAGGCCTGACTCCATTGATATCAAATGGTATGTCATTATTGATACAATTGTAAATTCAATTACAACATTTTTTCCTTTAAGAAGATAACATAAATATTTGATGGTGGTCTACATTTGAATATTTCATTTGTTACCTAAACTATAGCTTCTTATTTCTTTTTATCCTTTCAATCTCATTGTCCTTGGCCCTTAGTTGTATATATTTTTCCTCCATATCCTATTGATGTTGGAAGAGTAACTCTTCCTTTTCCCTTTCCCACCTTCTTTGTAGCTTGTTAAAATAATTCTCAAACTTCTGCACCCAATAGTCTGAAGTGGTTTGGGTTTCCATATCTCTACATAATGGCCTAGGAGGCTCTCTAAAAACTTATTTTATGACAACCCATGGCTATAGGTTGGGTGGTGGTATTGGTGGAGACATAGGTTTTGAGACTACATTAGCTATATTCGGGGTAGCTGTAGGACTATCTATGTGCATTATCTCAATAGATTCATCAACATGTTTTGTTTCAAAGGTGTGGAAAATGTTTTTAATTGATTACTTTATATCAAGTGGTAAACTTTATTTAGTATCCATGAAATTGGTCTGTGCTTCATGTACTAGTTCTTCTAACACTTCCATAGGTTGTTCTTCATTATCTGCACCCACAATTGTTATTTCCTCACCTTCCTTGGTCATTGCATCTTCTTCATGCTACATATGAACAACCTCTATTTCATCAAGGATCTTATAAACATTAGTTACATCTTTAATTTATTCCAATGAAACTTATTCTTCATGCTGCATGTGGGTTTCCCCAACATGAATGGCCTCTGTTTGAACCTCAATTGGTTCAATAGGGCTCTCATGAGTAGGTTGTTCACCTAACTCTTCCTCCTTTTTATTTTCCACTTCCTTGGTCTGTTCCTCCATGACTATGTCTTCATCTGTATCTATATGAAATTCCTTCTTAACTTCAATTGGAACAACTTCCTCCTTCTTTTCTATCCCTTCTTCATCACTTTCTAGAAAAGTTTGAATGTTTCTACTAGGCTTTGAGGTTCTAGTCTTTTTAGGATTGTGTTTGACCTCCTAGATGGCTCAGAGACTTTGCTTGAGGATTTTTATTTACCTTTGGAGGAAGAGGACTCTGGTGTTGATATATTTAGTAATGCTTCAGCAACTAGAACCCTGTTAGGAGAGATGGGCCTAGGACTTTGTTTTGGAGATGGATGTTTGTCATGGATGGGTGTTTCTTTAGGTATGGAAGCTTATGAAGGAATGGAGGTTTATTTATGAGTATGGGTTTCTGACTAAATGGAGCTGAATCTAGGGGTTCAGGTGGAGGCATAGAAGAACTACTTGAGATTTTTATCTTTTTCTTACCCTTCCCTAATAGATCATTAATATGATTTGCTCTAGAAAAGTCTCCTAGTTTACTGTAGGATGTTCAATTGCTAATGAATGTTTCACAATTAAAGTGACAAGGAAATGATGAGACAAGGCAAACCTTCCCCTTTGTGATTCCCTACTCATCTTCTTCAAAATCTCATGTAATAAATTTAGAACATTCACATTTCTTGCCATTCTTTAAATGATTGAGCAATTTAAAATGGACAATATTTAACCATGAATATGACCCTCACAGGTAAAATATTTTATGATATAGTTTGACACATCTGCCCAAAAGGGTTTTAAAGAATTTCATAGAGTACCTTTTCTGTCTATCACAAAGTTTTCATCCTCATCTGCAAACTTTGCGTGAGCTTCCTCTGGATTGGATTTTGTAGGAAACATCTTGCCTTCCGCTAGTAGTCCAATGACTGTAGCCAATATTTCATCATCAACTTTAACTTGCAAACCCTTGACTATTGCTTGCCCATCCCTGAAGGTGGTGGAGAATTATATGACCATAGACTCATTGAAACCTTAGAATTTATTGATGTAATCCATCCAACCACTATCATGAAAGTAATGTAGAATTTGTGGCTGATTTTGAAGCTGTGAATGGTCTGTAGGTTTGTTTCTTATCAAGTCTCCCCCATTGTTAAGTTTTGAAACTTCCACAAGATCTCATGGGGTAAGACATTTTTTAATTGGAATTGATTATGCAAAATTTGAATGAATGGAAGAAATCAAGTGTTTGTCTTTTCGAAATTTGTGACCAATTTTACACGTAACTTGAAAAGTGGGAATTAATTTGAATTGAAATATATTTGCGTGTGAAGTGAGGTTTTGTGATATCATGGGGTGACATGGGAGACATGTCACATTATAGGAGGTAGCGGAACATTATGGTTAATAAATTTTATTGACAACTTGACACATATATTAATTAAATATAATTATTCTAGCGCTACTTTATTAAAGGAAATCGAGTGCACTTAACTCGAGATATATGCCGAATGATTGTGACATGTGCCTTGTTGGAGTTTGCACCTTTGGATGCATGCATGAGGCTACATGTTGAGGTATTGTGTGGTGGTATGTAGTGTTTCTGAAGGCTTTATTGCTATAGGTGCTACTATATAAAATAAGATCCATAATGAATTCAATTAATTCTCGGAGAGGGAAGATTGAATTTTTGGTGCTAACTATCTTCATCTCTTTGTGCTCGTTCAACTAGGATTTTGATTATTCATACAATCAAGTTTTATCAAAAAGGAAATCAAAACAGTATTTGGCTACATGCTGCTACAAGTGGACATTCTAGTCTTTGCACCACCTCCTTTCATAAGAGATTATGCACTCCTTGCCACAAAGACACCAAATCCTGCAAAATTGAAATGCTAATAAAATAAAACGTGATAGTGAGTGGTGCTAATCACCATGAAGAATGGTCACATCAATTTATTCATCCCTAGGGTATCCATCAAGCTAGATATACCAAGGCCATTGAAGATCTCATTCTTGTAAAAATTCAGAAGATGAACCAACAGGTTCAACTTCTGATCTCAATTATGATTTTCTCATTTCCATCCTGATTTGGCCTCCTCTGAACTATTAGATGAAGGTGTTCTTATGAGTTGGATTTTTGTACAACCTCAATCTATGACCATTTACCATTAGTTTGAATCTCACAGGATCAATGGTGGTGAACTTCATAACTCCATTGGGAAAGATATTATCAATATCATATGGACCTAACCATCTTGTCCTAAGTTTTCCCATGTGGTCCTTGTATTTAGAATCAAAGAGATGTGCCCAATCACCTCTTGGAATTGCCTTGTTTTGATAAACCTATCATGCCACTTGATCATTTGTTTTTTTACTACCTCTGTATTATAAACATCTTACCTCCTCATTTCATCCATCTCATTGAGTTTAAGAATACTTTGCCTCTAAGATTTAGACAAATATATACCTAATTCCAATGCATTTCTTAATGTCTTATGCTCAAAATCAATAGGAGAACATCAAGATTACCATTAAAGTAGATCAAAAGGTGTGAATCTAGTTATTGTATTCTATATGGTATTGAATTCCCAAACTACCTCTCAAGTCTTTCTAATAAATACCTTCTATGTAGTGTAATAATCTTTGTCAAGATGGCCTCAAATTATTTGTTTGTTACTTCAGCTTGGCCATTGCATTATGGATAAGGTGTGGACTTCCTATGCCCCAGGGTTAATTTTAAGAAGTAGGTAGTAAAATGGAGGTGGAAAAACCCCTAAAATCTAGGTGGATCCACTTTCACGTAAAGGAAAATTTTCCATGTTTTTTAGAACTAGAATTTTGCTTACAGATTGATGCCGAGATGCCTTCCCGATGTGTGACATAAGGCTTGTTGTCACACGTTAGAAAATGTTCTTGATGTGTAATAGAAGGCTTGCTGTCACACGTCGGGAAGGTTTCTTGATGCACAGCAGAAGGCTTGTTGTTGCACGTCAGGAAGCATTCTTGATGTGTGATAGAAGGCTTATTGTCACACGTCAAGCATACTTTCTTGATGCATGATATAAGGCTTGTTTTCGTGCATCAACAAGTATTCTTGACATGTGACAAAAATCCTTCTATCATGAGTCAAAAACCCTTCCTAATGCGTGAGAAAAATCCTTTTGTCATATTTCAAACATACTTGTTGACGTGCAAAAAAAGCCTTTTATCGTGCATCAAGAAAGTATGCTTGACATAGCGAAGAAGGTTTGTTGTCACACATCAACAAGTATGCTTGACTTGTGATAGAAGGATTGCTATCATGTGTCAACAAGTATCCTTGAAATGAGAGAGAAGGCCTTTATCACACATCGTGAAGGGTTCGAAACCCTATTTTTCCTATAAATACCCTCCCACCGGTCATTTTCTCATTTACACTCTCCGGCTCCCAAAATTTCTCATTTACAAGAATCAATTTTAGGTACAATCAAGCTCAAGGACAAGTATAATAGCGAACTACAAGTGTAACCCAAGGCCAAGCTCAAG
Organism: Taxus wallichiana var. yunnanensis; assembly: GCA_018340775.1. Taxonomy (NCBI): domain Eukaryota; kingdom Viridiplantae; phylum Streptophyta; class Pinopsida; order Cupressales; family Taxaceae; genus Taxus; species Taxus wallichiana. The sequence goes on along the minus strand of CM031242.1, from coordinate 60,025,620 downwards.
ATCAAAATCAATCATAGAATCCAGTTAATCGGAAGATACTCTATAGAATTTGTTATGCCCCCACATTCAGACAGTTTTGCAAATGAATTCGAATACAAGGATTTGGTCGATGCATGTGATTTTGATGGGCTCATTAAAATGCCCCAGTTTGAAATAGATCAAGATATTCTGAATTACCTACTCTCCTCTTACAATATAGAGGACAATCTGTTTATTGTTACTGTGGACGACGGCCATATGTTTCAATTCGGTGTCGATCCAACTGATATTCATCACTTAACATGCCTTCCATACAAAAATTTACCCATTGTCACAACGAAAGCAACCTTGGTCAAAACTGATAAAAAGTACCTTGAATCAACTTTTGGTTTTCATGTTGATTGTACATATAAACTATTTTCAATTTTTATTTTTATTTTTAGTTTTCTATATTAACCTCTAATATGTAATATCTAACCTATCTTTTTGGCTTTTTACAGCTCATGTCAACAAATCAAGACGTGGTGTGGATACACAAGGAATTACACACCATTTTCTTGCTACTATGATATCTTTCTTTCAAGCCAGAATTGTTTTGCAGGGATGGAAAAATGATATACCAAACTGGCTATTGCATATATTCTTACAACTATCGAAAAGCAAAAATTTGATTGGTGCACATTTTTATCGAATAAAATAAAAATGATATTACAAATGCATCACTTTCTAAAAAATAGTTATTCACTCCACAAACTATCTCCTTGGCCTTTATTACGAGGCTCTTTTTAATTTAAAAGACAAACCAATTCCTACTTGCATAAACGAGACAATGAAGAATTTGTCAATTCCATTTCAAGAACAATATGTATAAGTTTGTATTTCGACATAAGACTAACATTATGTTCATCTGGAATCTGATTAATTATTGACTATTTGCAGAAAATATTTTTGGAGGCCCTTCCACGAAAAAAAAAGTTGCATCAAGAGGAAGAGGCCAACAACATGCATTGAGGCGTCGATAGATTCACAATCTGAAATGGAAGTTCACTCATCTCCGAACCGCCAAGCATTTGAATTTGTTAAATGCTAGAGATGTAATACCCTAACATTTACTATTTACAAATTCCCATTTTGTATTTTCAATTTACCATTTACCATATTGAATTCACATACAATCGATTATTGCTGACATTACAGAACTTTGGACAATACCAAGGGGCTTCTCAAAGTCAACCATCTTCACCAACTCACTCAGTTCAGTTGCATGCAATTGTCTCTTCTCAAACACCCACACAACAATCCTAACAACACACAGACTCAAACACAACCAACTACTACTCCAACATGGCCACCTCAAGCTCATGTGAAACGTTACCCCTCAACAAGGTATGATATAATTGCTTAAATACAAGACTCAAGTTTTCAATAGTTTAACAATTTTTCATATGATTTTTCTTGCACTTTTCAACACATTGCAGTCCTTCACATTCTTTACAAACAATGGCACCACCCCCTCCACCACTACGATTCAAAATTCCAACCAGAGGATCGGGAAAAAGAACATTGGTAAACGCATGCCAATTCCTTCAGCCCCTAGTGGGACACTAAACATTGCCTCCTCATTTCGAATTCCAACCCTCTCTCTCGGTGGCTTGCCCAATGCAATGGGCATATCAGTTTTAAATAATATAAATTTAGATGAAGATTACTTGGGCATTGATAGCAATGACCCATCAAGATTTTTTAATACACGTGAGATGATTCAAGGCCAACAGGTATACTTCAATTTCAAATTTCATTACTTTTCATTTTAGATTTATTTATTTGAATATTGATTTATTTTATCACAAATAGGATCAGGCCACCCAAAGGTAGAAACAGTAGTAGTTGATGATCAACCAGAAAGCCCCCATACCTCTCCAGCTACATCATCTTCTTCAGATACAGATGGTGAACAATTGCTACCATTTCCTTTAGAGAACTTAATTGGTAATGATTGTCAATCCCATGTCACGAGTTTATTGTACCTCATATCAGTCAACTTATAGAATGGGAGAGATGGGCTAAAGTACTAATCAATGAAATAATAAGTCGTTATGAAAATTATTGGCAAAGAGAAAGTTTATACACTTGCAGTCCAGATACAACCTGCGAAGATCGATTCCTTACTTACCCAAGTAAGAGGTGGGACAGTCACATATAACAAAAACTATAAAGATGACATTTTGGATAAAGCATTAAACAAATTGGAAAATATTAGTGTTGAAGCCTAGGCATATTTTAACAAATGGTCTAAGGACAAGGATCTGGTAGCAATTACAAATGTTGAAAGAGATAGAGTGGTTGTAAGTATTATCACTTTGAAACAATATTTTTGTTAATTTGACCTTTTCTTATTTTAGTAATATGTTTAATTGAGATCACTTTTTTTGTGCAGTTGAAATATGAAAATTTGAAGAGTCAAGAAAAGGTGTTCCAAGTTCACTTGGAAAGCACTAAGAATAGTTTATCCGCAACAAAGAATTTGAAAGAAAATATTGTTTTAGTTAATAAAAAAAACAATACACTAAAGTGGATAATTAAAGAGCATGGCTTCGACCCAAAAATTTTATTCAAAGCCAAGGTAGCTGCAGATCCCAGTTTTTCTATCCCATGGAGATGCGACAAGGGAAGAACAAAGGATCGTAAAGAGTCTAGACAATGCTTGCGGAAGATCTTGATTAGTTCTGGGATTATTCAAGCCATTGGGGAGAGGGGTACATGAGGAGAAGCCATTGGGGAAAGGAGTACAACTACAAGAGTGGAAGCCATTGGAGAAAGGGGTACACAAAATTGAGGGTTGAAATTTTCATGATTGAGGGTTAAAACTTGAAAAATTGAAACTTTGAATTTGAAAGTTTGAAATACTTTATTATCTATATTTGAAAATTTGAAACTTGAGTTTGATGGTCATGATGTTTGAAAATTTGAAATAATTTATTATCTGGATTTGAAATTTGAAACTTGAATGTGATGGCGTTTGAAAATTTGAAATACTTTAAAATATGGAATTTTATATCTTCTTATATATTATGTATAGAATTTCTAGATACATTCATTTGAATGTGATGGCGTTATGATAATGGTTAATTATTTGAAAGTTTGAAATACTTTATTATCTATATTTGAAAATTTGAAACTTGAGTTTGATGGTCATGATGTTTGAAAATTTGAAATAATTTATTATCTAGATTTGAAATTTGAAACTTGAATGTGATGGCGTTTGAAAATTTGAAATACTTTAAAATATGGAATTTTATATCTTCTTATATATTATGTATAGAATTTCTAGATACATTCATTTGAATGTGATGGCATTATGATAATGGTTAATTATTTGTTTTAAGAAAATCTGGAATGTGGTATGACAAAGGCATCTTAGTACTTGTAATGATGATTGCATAGATGTTGATGATGACATTAGAATAGAATCATAGATATGGATTATCATTACTTGTATGTGGATGATGATAATGGATAATTGTTTTAAGAAAATTTGGTATGTGGTAGGACAGAGACATTTAAACCTTCTCAAAATATTCTAATGGATATGATATGATGACATTAGAATGGATATAGATGATGATGAATGATGATAATGGATAATTGTTTTAAGAAAAATTGGAATGTTAAAATAGATATGGATGATGATAAATTGTGATGATAATGGATAAATAATTGATTTAAGAATAATTGGAGTGTGTTAGAAATTTAGTACTTACATCTTCTTATCAGGTTTATCAAAATCTTCTTCTCTCTACTTGTCAATTGAACTAGGACTTACATCTTCTATGATGACATTAGATGTGGATGGAGACATTAAAACAAATGGATTATGATGAATTGAGTGGACATAGATTTTTAGCTTCAAGCACGATCATGGAATGTGGTAGGATAGAGACATTTAAACCTTCTCAAAATCTTCTTCTCTCTATTTTTAATGAATCAATTATATGATGACATTAGATGTGGATGATGACATTAGTTTCAAGTACAATAGTGGATGATGAATTGTATAATGGATAATTGTTTTAAGAAAAATTGGAATGTGTTATGATAGAAACATCTTAATATGGAAAAATTGGAATGTGTTATCATCTTAATATGGAAAAAAACTTTCCAACAAAGTTTAAACACTTTATCAAAGAATTTTGCAAATACAAAAATAAATTAAACATAATTGTAAAAACTCAAGCAATGTCATATGATAGGGTTTAAGTTACCTCTTGTCTTTTAGATGGTTGTGACAAAGCATATGGAAGGAAAATGAGAAATCATCCTTCGTAGCATGTGTGCATGCTGCTAGAAGACCTTTGATTCAAGAAAACTCAACACGAGAAATAGATTAGTATATAGATGGGTGAGTTGCCTGACATTTTCAGTCCCGAGAAGTGAGAGCTTCCTAGGATGGATGTCAACCCACGTTTTCAAAAAAATAAATGAAACAATGATTGATCGATTAATGAAGAAACAAAATATTAAAGAAAAATACAAATGATAACCTGTACATGTCTAGATAGTAGAAGTCTGGAAGAGTATAACAATGGAAGAATATGCAGATTTGAACTCTGAATGTCTTGCAAATTAGTATGCGACAAATGCATGTAACAAACCAAATTTTTAAACAAAATTTCGTATTCGAAAAATCCAAAATAGTAATTATATAAAACATATTTTTATAAATAATTGTATTTAAAAATATGTAAATATATATACCTGTAACATCTTTAATAATAACAAGAGCTGAAACAAAATTTTGTAAAAAGCCTCCTCAGTCAATATTTACATCTGTAGAGTTAATATGAAATTGAATAAATAACCACAATCAATATTTGCATCTATAGAGTTAATAATTGAATAAATAACCACAATCAAACAATAAAAGTAAGGTCAAGGAGATACCTATTTAAAGCTGAAACAATCCATTATCAATAGCTGATTCAAAGTCAATGTTCTCTTCTATAGAGTGTGATGACACACCAATTCCAGTCTCATCGTTGGGAACAATTGTACTTGTAGTTGTATTATTTACACCTCTTCTTTCAGAAAGGGAATTCCAATGCACAATTTCTCTGTCAAAAGGAAATGTTTCCATGGAGTAGTGAGAAACATAACACCTCATGCAACTTTCCATATTTTTATCCAACTTGTTTCTCAATTTTGATTTTATAAATGATAAAGCACTTGAAAAACCCTTTCATCCTCCACAAACCCCAAAATCATTGTTTGGCATAACTCATATAATCTGAAATATTCACTGATGTCTTCTTGTAAGACAATACTTTGATAGATTCCTCGCTAGAGCCTTGTAATAACACCACTCTTAGAAGGTTCATCTAAATTTTTATATTGGTTCCTCATTGTTGTTGCAAAATTTGTTGATTGAGACTTTAATAAATGAACATTCAATATACCTTTGATTTCCATACCCTTGACCTCTGAAGTCTTTGTGAAATGTTCCATTATTGTACCCATGGATTTATGGAAATGCTTTCTTACAAAGTCTGCACGAGCACCTTCAGTATTCCAAAAATTAGGATTCATCACACCCATTGCTTCAAGAATTTTATCTTTGGAGAAACATTCTCTAATTTCTGATGATAAGGATTCTAAATTTTTTAAAGCTTTATTCTTGTTTCAACTATAACAGACTCAAAGAGATTACGTGTCACAGAACATCTTCTTGTTTCGATCCTATAATATCTTGAAATTTTTACAAAATGTGCAGTGGTATGTCCCTCCCATTAACATTGATGCAAAGGTGATCATGGATATTAAATCTCAAATAGTTACTGGGGTTTTAAAGATCTAATAAAGCTTTCCAATTCTCAAAAATAGGTGTATCAAAACTATCTTGGGAACAATACAAGACATCAAGACTTTGACATACCATTTTTCTCATCTATATAAAATCCACAATATAGATTAATCTCCCCTATGTATGCTTCATGAGTGTATTGATCTCCTGCAACATTGGAAGAATACCAACCAATGTAAGAAATGTCTCAAAATTAGTTAAACAAAATAGCAAGTCCCTCACCCTATTAACTTCATGACGATATTTGTGCATGAAACCAACCAACGAAGGATACTCCTCACAAACTCTGCATGTAGGTTCATATAAAGAAATCCATCTTGTCTCAACATCCTTCAAAAGTTTTTTTGCCATTTGTAATTCTATTTGTGAATTTCTGAACTCAAGAAATCACTTTGGGTTTCTTTCCATATAGGCATGAAGTTCTCTTATAAGGTCTTCTACTTTAGCAACATTTTCGTAGTTGCTTACCATTTTATATGCTAAATTCATTATGTGAGCCATATAGTGAATTGCTAGCATATAAGGGGCCACTTGTTGTTTGCAATCTAACACAAAACCCTATATGGTGACCCTGCATGATTGATGCACCATCTGCTCTGATGCATACCAAATTCATAGCAATTTCATAATCAATCATTCCAGTAATATCTTTCAAATGAGAAACTATTTTATGTAGGTTTTTGACATTACAATTTTCAACCATTTTCATAACACCCAACATATGAGGTGTCCTTATATGATTTTCTAATGTATAGACGTGGATACATACCCATGCAGTGTTGTCAACTACTATCACTTCATCAATTGAAAGAGAGATAAACTTAGCTTTTTTACATTCTCTTTCAAATCTTCCTTCTCTATCATCAAAAGGCATTTTTCCATTTCCCATGCACTACTGTCAGACCAATGAGCCTGAGGTATGTTGGGCATTCCATTATATTGATACAAAACTTTGAAATCAAGGAAATCTGAAATCGGTCTTCCTTTCTTTAGTATGTGAAATAAAGTAGAGAACTGTATGAGTTTTGCATGCAGATTTGTTTGATTCATCTTACCAATTTATGATGTGATCGTTCCTCCCTTTTCTATGAGATGTCTGTATTTTTTCTGTATTGCTTCATACTCTACTACGTATTTAACATGCATGCATTATTTTTCAATTTTCCACCTGTGTGTTTTGATTTTTGGCCATCCTCCCTCATTACAATCAAATATTGTTTTCCATAGTGTTTTTCTATAGTGTCCAACTTCAGTTGCATTTTTTGCTTGCTTTCCCAATTTCCACATACATATTGTACATGTACATTAAGATAGGATCTCTTCTGGATTAGATGATATACAGGTTTTATAAATGGAAATTTGGCAGCCCAATCAAACTTGTAAGTCCTCCCAATTGTCCACATATTCTTGTTTGTTTTCAATGTTTTACTTTTTTGAGTAGAATTCTGAGCAATATCACAATCACCTGGTTTCCTCTTTCGTGAACCAAAATTTGAATTTTATTTTTGTGTTCCATTTTGTTGAGTATTTGTATGTGTGATATCTTGATGCACCCCAACAGGAAGAATATCTTCTAGATTTGGCATCTCAACAGTATATCTTCAAGATTTGGCATGGTATCATCATAGGTTTCATTTGGTTGATACTTATGTAGAATGCATGTCCACCTCAATATTACCTTCCACACAGTCAATACTTTGATTCTTTCTAGTGGTAGCTATATGGGTGCTAGTGGTTGTGGTATCTGATAGTAGCAGAGTTTCCAAAATACTTGAACAAGGACTTCTGATATTTCTTACATACTTTTTGGGTTTTCCCATTCTGAGCACTAGCACCTTCCATTATTCTGAGTCACACGTCAGAGAAAATTGATTCATGTGTCAGAGTATACTGAGTCGCATGTCAATAAACACAGTGAGTCACACGTCAGATAAACTTATATCACATGTCAACAAAAAAACTAAGTCACGTGTCAACAAACTTAGTCCTGTCATGTGTCAGCAAATGCAATGAGTTGCATGTCAACAAATATCCTTATCATGCATCAAAAATTAACCCTTTGTCACCTGCAGTAAATATTATTGTCGTGCGTCAGCAAACACAATGAGTCACACATCAGATAAACCGATGTCGAGTGTCAATAAAAAAACTAAGTCACGCGTTACCAAACTTAGTCCTTGTCACATGTCAGAAAATGCAATGAGTCACACTTCAACAGATATATTTTTCATGCGTCGACAACAAAAACTCAGTAATCAAATGATAAATATGTATTGTGCTCTAGTGCTTAGAGTATGCAAGTTCACAACTTCACGGTATTGGTAAGGTATTGGTAGTTTGGTGGTAGTATACTACCCAGAGAATCACCTAGGTTTTTATAGGTTGATTCTTGTAGTAAGTTTCCAAAATAATTGAACAAGGACTTCTAATATTTCTTACATACTTTTTTGGGTTTTCCCATTCTGAGCACTAGCACCTTCCATTATTCTGAGTCACACGTCAGAGAAAATTGAGTCGCGTGTCAGAGTATACTGAGTCACATATCAATAAACGCAGTGAGTCATGCGTCGAGATAAACTTATATCACACGTAAAAAAAAAACTAAGTCACGTGCCAACAAACTTAGTCCTGTCACGTGTTAGCAAATGCAATGAGTTGCGTGTCAACAAATATCCTTGTTGCGCGTCAACAATAAACCCTTTGTCACCCAAAGCAGGTAAATATTATTGTCACGCGTCAAAGAAACACAATGAGTCACGCATCGATAAATTTATGTTGAGTGTCAATAAAAAAACTAAGCCGCACGTTACCAAACTTAGTCCTGCCGTATGTCGAAAAATGCTATGAGTCACACTTCAACAAATATATTTGTTGTGCGTGACAAAAAAAAAAACTCGTAATCAAATGATAAATATGTACTGTGCTCTGGTGCTTAGAGTATGCAAGTTCACAACTTCACGGTATTGGTAAGGTACTGGTAGTCTGGTGGTAGTATACTACCCAGAGAATCACCTAGGTTTTTATAGGAGGTATTTTTAAATGTAGGCAAAGTTGACCCCAAAAAAAATATTGTAATTTTTAGGTGAATAGGACACCGACTCCGCTTTGCTCAAAAAATCACCTTTTTAAATTTTCCTAAAATGAAATTTTCACCATATTATGAATATTCTCCACTAAAATTATCCCTGTTATGCCCGATTTCATATTCTATAGCTAAATCAACAATAACTTTAGCAGTGAAGTGGGTACCTTGATATGTGACAATCTATCTTGGCACTCCATACCTTGTAAAGATGTGGTCATATAGGAATTTTGCAACTTTTTCACTCTTCCGATTTGGTAATACTTTCACTTCATCATTTTGTGAGGTAGTATGTACACACTAGAATGTAATGTTTTTGTTGAGGCTTGGGATCTATGAGACAAATAAAGTTTAATCCCCATTTGTCAAATGGATGCAATACTAGCTGAGGCTGCAATGGAATTTCATCTGACTTGGTAGGCTTTCCCATTCTTTGACACTTATCACATCTTCTTGCATACAAGGCTGCATACTTGTGTAGTGTAGGCCAATAATACCCTGTTATTAATACTTTTGTGTTGTTATTTTTGTAGCAAAGTGTCCTTTACATGGATCACTATGGTAGGATTTGAGGACATCATAAATTTCCTCATCATCTATACATCTTCTCATAACATTATCCTACCCTGTGTGGAATAGGAAACCAACTATCTAAGAAAAATTCACACTTTTCTCAACAATATATTTCTTTTTAGAATATAGATAGTGTGGAGGTGTCTTACCTGAAACCAAATAGTTAGCTATATCAGCATACCAAGGTGTCTTGGTAGAAATGGAAAACAAATGCTCATCTGGAAAGAATCATCCACCACTGCTTCTTCATTATTATTCTCCATTCTTGAGAGAAAATCTACTACAACATTGTCTTTCCTAAGCTTATCCATAATTGTTACATCAAACTCTTGTAAGAGAAGCAACCATATGATTATCCTACTACTTACAACTAGTTTTTGATCAAATATTTAATGGCAACATGATATTTGTGGATAAATAATTGGATATCCTATGATATAGTTCTTGAACTTGTTGATGGTTTATACAACTAGCCAAAAATCCTTCTTAGTGACCGTATAGTTAAGCTCACCATGCTGCAGGTTCTTATTGACATAATAGATTGCATAAATGAGTATCCCATATTTCTATCCTAAAATAACTCTAATGACGTTATCTGAGGCATCAACGTGTATATGAAATGGAAAAATCCAATATGGTCCTCTTAAAATAGGTGTAGAAGTTAACATTTACTTCAAAGTTTGGAATGCAGCTTTACATTTATTTGTCTATACAAATTCAACATCCTTTCCCAAAAAAATAAATAATGGTGCTATAATTTTTTTGAAATATTGAATAAATATCCTATAACACCCAGTATGGCCCAAGAAGCTCCTTTCATCCTTCTTCTTTTTAGGTGTTGGCAGGTTCATAATCACTGATATTTTTGTTGGATCTACCTAGATTCTAGCAAATGTTAGCTAATGACCTAACACTATCACCCCCAGGACATCATCATGTAGCATTTTTCATTGCTTAAGGACATGTTATGCTCCTTGCATATCTTGAGAAACTTGTCTAAGTTCTTCATTTCTTCATAAAAAGTACTTCCATGGACTATAAAATCATCCATATATACCTCCATGTAATCATTGGTTAGATCTGAGAAGATGCTAAGAACTTCTCTTTGAAATGTGGTAGGTGCATTACACGACCAAAGGGAAGAACAGAGTATAAAAAGTTCCCCATGGGCATGTGAATGTGATCTTGTCATGATCCTCTAGTGCAATATGAATTTAGTTATAGCCACTTGTAACCAACTAAAAATAAAAATACTTTTTCCAAAGAAGAGATTAAAGTACGATCAATAAAAGGGAGTGGAAAATGATCCTTCTTTGTTACTACATTCAAATCCCTATAGTCTATGAATATTATCCATTTTCCATTATTTTTAGGTATAATAACAAGTGGTGACACCCATTGACTATCTAAAATTGGATATATGAATCCAACATCTAATAATTTCTTTAGTTCCTCTTTCACTATATCCCTCACTGTTGGGTTCATTCTCCTCTGTGGCTATCTTATTGGCTTGCAGCTGTCCTTGATGTATATCTTATGAGTATAGAGTTTAGGATAGATCCCATGCATGTATACATAGTCCCATGCAAATGTTGTTATGTGATTTTTGAGAAGGAAAATTAACAGTTGTTCTTGTTGCATACTCAATGTTTTGTTCACATTGAGTAGCTTTCGCAGTGCAATCTCCACTTGCTTAGAAATATCAGTCATGGAGCATATGCTGATACTTACAGAATTCAAGATACAATCATGTGGAAGAATCTGGTGTAGGATGAAATTCTCAATTGGAACATTTATAGGACTCTTCTCATGGAAAGATTTGATTTTCAAAAAAATTATGCATTGAAAATTTCCATCTTCTTCTTCATTCTTACCATAATTATTCTACAGAACATTTGAAATAACAACATCCTCTTCTTGTCCTTTAATTATGCATGATTTTTCCAGCATCATGAGCTACTGAATTGAGCTCTAGTCTTCTTCTGGTTCTTCCACCCAAATGGTCCGGTCTTCTTCATTGAAAGACTGTGCATAGGGATAGAGCATAATATTTTTTTGTGACACTTTAATTAGAGATGATCATATTACTAGATATGCATCTAATGAATGCATCAATGGTTGCTAACCACAGTATTCCTAGGATGACAAGATATCCTCCTAAGCTCACTTTTGGCTAGAGAACAATGAAGTCAATAGGGTACTCCCAGGAGTCTAATACTACAACCACATCCTCCAAAACTCCTTTAGGATTAACTGTTGGTCTATCTGCAAGTTGTAAGACTATGGTTGTTGGTATTAATCCTTTCAAGTTCAAATCATCCATGATTTGTTTTGTCATTACATTTATTACTACCCCAAGTCAATCGTGAGTGTTTTTGATCACCTGCATTTATTGATTGTGACATTTATTAGAGGGATGTTCAGTATCTATATACTTGGGAAGAACCGAGTTCCCAAGTATAATATCAGCTAGTTGTCAATGCCATGTATAGTAGATGGGTATTTGCTCTTTCGTCTAGATTCTTAATGCATAAATCCTTAACTAGTTTATCAGTAGATGGGCACATCCTTAATAACTTGTATCAATGGTATTTTGACATAAATGTATTTGATATGATTGAAAAATTTAGAAACAAATTGATATGAGTTTAATCTTATTTTCTTGTAACCTTTCAGAAATTGTGGCTAATTACCCTACATTTTATCCTAGTGGAATTCTGCGCAGGTTCTTTGTAGATCATCAACTTGCACCATCTTCTTCCCTTGCTATGGGTCATCATGAAGAAACCGTGGTTCTTCTCGTAATTTTAGTAATGGTAGGTCCAATCTGGTGGAGGAAGTTTTCTTCTTGAGTGAAGATGGATATTATTGATATCAACTGAATACGTAGGGTATTGAGATGGTTCGAAGGAATATCTTTGCTAGGAAACTTTATTGTTAGGATTAGATGTTTGTTGAGCGGAGTAGTTATGTAGATTTTTATTGGGAGCGTGATTGGGGTTATGAATTAGAGCTTGCTACTACTAATAAGGAGGCTATTAATAAGCTTGTTGGTATCTGTGGAGGTGGGTTATTCCACTGTTGTCCCCTCCAGGGATGTTGCCATGATTGGGGAGGTTATTGTCATTTTGTTGTGGTTGGCCTTAGTATTGAGGTTTCCACTATTGTTGGTATTGGTTAGGATATGGGGCCCATCCTTGAGGGTTAGCCCAAGGTGGGGGATGCATATATGAATTATTAGACCAATTTTGAAATGAATGCATAGGTTTTGTGTCATACCTCATTGCCTCAGTGGCCATGGTTTTAATTGAGCAACACATAAAACTTGCCCATCTTCTATCTCCAACATTTTAAAATCAGGTGAAGCCTCTCTTTCTTGAGCAATTCTGGCCAATTCTCTACATCTACAGTCTAATTTCCTTTTTCTACATGTTTGACCATACTCGTTGAGCATTGCGTCTGAATCTTATTTCTTATTTTTAGCATGTAGAGCATCTAGTTGATTAACCATATCATTGACAATATTTTGCTTCATTTTTATGAACATGCTAAGAATATCGACTTACAGATGTCCCCATTGTTTTGGTAGATAGTCCACCTCTTGATCTTACATTCCTTACCCTCTTCATGGTATCTATTGAAAAGTTTTTTACAGGCTTCACAGATTTGGTCAAAAGTATCCTTTGAAATGTCCCTTAATCCTATTAGATCTAGAGCATCCATTTCCTCCTCACTGATTCCCTTAAAAAAGAGTAATTTGAGGGATTCGAGTGGTATGTCATTGGTGTGTTTTGAATTTTGGATGCGAGAACATGAATCATTCAAAAGAGTCCTCTAATGGTTCATCCTCTTTTTTTTGCATTATGTTGATTAGAGAACACTTGTGCAGAACTCACACAAGAAGTCCATGTGGGAAAAAGGCCAGGTTTAAGGGCGCAAATGGATAGGAAGAACACACGCTTGGGTAGAATTTTAGCATTCAGACTTAGCCAATTTTGAGCATGAAGACCTATTTTTAGAATATGGTGTGCGGAACACACCAACGATGTAGAGACATGCACGCCATGCATTGTCTATCTTTAGAGGATCAGATCAAAGCATTTTACATGGAGATGAGCTAAGAATGGGATTGTCACTTCAGTTAACTATAAGAGGTCTATAGATAACACACTTGCATGTGTGGCTATGCTTGTAAATGACACGTGGCTATTAATAGCATGTGGCCTATTTTTGGAATAGATAAGCGGTGAAGGGCAAGTCCCCACCCTATATATATGATGTGAATCACATAGTAGTAGAGAGAGATATATAGGTATATGCAGAGCGTAAGAGGTAAACATAAAGAGATATGTGCATATGACTGGAATATCAGATCCATGCACGCATCGGTATAGAATGCCATTATTGTAAGGAGATTCTATGTTTATTAATAGATGGAAGTTATTAGCTGAATCTAAGTGTCATTCATATGTGTAATTGAGTAGTGCATGTTATTGATTCAATCATGATTATTATTTAAGCTTGTTCTTTCATAGATCTCGAATATGGCATGCGTTGTAGAATGATGGATTATTTATGGATCTTTATGTTTCTTCCTTCACAACGTTAACATCTTGATATAACAACCCTAAAGAAGGACCTGTACCTTTGTGTGATTCGTGAGCGCTCAATCTAGGGCGAGTGATGTGTCGGCATGTCTTGGGTGTTATTTGGTAAATTCTAGGCTGCATCATATATTCCTTCACATATGGGTTTTCCGGGTATCATCAGGTTAGGATTGCTTAAGAGGATCAAGAAAAGACAACTTTTACTACTGAATGGGGCAATTTTGCCTATACTATGATGCCTTTTGGATTAAAAATGTGCTTGTTGTATTCTTGTGCATAGTTTTTCAGGCATTCAAAGATTTTATTCATAACTTCTTATAGGTCTACCTCGATGATTGGACAATATATGGGCTTGTTAAGGATCACTATGACAATCTGTGCTTAATGTTTGAATGGTGCAGACAATTTATTGTCTATTTGAACATCAAGAAGTGCATATTTTCTACACCTTTTGGAATACTTGTTGGGAAACATAATCGCTTGTTGACCTAGCTAAGGTTTATCTAGCTAAGGTTGCAATCATTTTAGGGTTGGAAGTTCCTACCACGAGTGAGGTGCGCATATTTTTAGGTCACACAGGATATTATGGAAAATTCATAAAGGGATATGCAAAAATTTCCACACCTCTAGAGGAGTTAATTGAAAGGAAAAGGTACATTCTATTGGGGAAAATCACAACAACGCACATTTGAAACATTGAAATAGAAACTCACTACCGTGCTTAACTCGCATTTTAATTCATGGGAAAAGCCATTTCATGTACATGTGGATGCCTCTGGAATGGAAATTGGTGCAATATTAGCTCAACGTAGAGAAGGTATTGTCGATCATCCTATCTCGCTTTGGTAGTAGGAAGTCGACGATCTTGAACAAAATTATACAACTAAAGAGCGTGAAGCTTTGTCAATGATCTATGCATTACACAATTTTTGACAGTAGTTGTTAGCAACCCCATTTGTGTTTTATACAGATCACATGGCATTGAAGTATTTGGTGAACAAACCCATCTTACAAGGGAGCATATGAAGATGGGTAATCCTATTTTAAGAGTTTGATTTCACAGTTGTGGTGAAGCTAGGGAAAAGTAATTCGGACTAGACCACTTGTCTTTAACTCGGAGAGGAAGCATAGAAAATTGAATAAACCATGCCAAATGCCCAATTATATAGGTTACAACATGCGCCATCAGAATTAGAAGACATTATTGTCTTTCTACGGACTGGTGTGGCACCAGAAGGAAGGAAGGAATTAGAAAAGAAACAACTTACTATATGTGTGACACCATTTATGTTGATTAGTGGTGACCTATACAAGTTAGGTAGAGATGAAGTATTACACCGTTGTGTATTAGAGCATGAGTGCAAGGATATTATGGAAGAAGCCCATGGTGGTATTGCAGGAGGCCACTATATAGGTGATGCGACTTCCTGAAAGATCCTACTTGCTAGATTATGGTGGGAGACATTGTATAAAGATTGTAAAGAATATTGTAAGGCATGTGACCATTGTCAGCACCTAGGAAAACCAGGACAAAGAGATGAAATTCCACTGAGACCTATTATCAATGCAGAACCGTTTGAGAAATGGGCCATTGATTTTGTAGGACCTATTTTTCCAACTGCGCGTAGGACTGGATCACACTATATTATTACTTACACAATTTATCTCACACGGTGGGAAGAAGCAACACCTATGAAGGACCATACAACAACTACATCAGCTAGGTTTCTATGGGAGAATGTTCTTATAAGATATGGACGTCCTTTAAGTTTGACAAGTGATAGGGGTACACACTTTTTAAATAAAACCATAAGGATCCTATTAGATGAGTTTATGGTTTCCCACCATAAGACTACACCTTACCACCCTCGGAAAATGAAAGCTCTTTGAGGCTTTCAATAGGATTTTGAGCTTAGGACATTGAAAAAATTGTGATGTTGGAAGAAAGGATTGGGATGATAAAGTGTCAGATGTTATTTGGGCACATAGAACAACTTATAAGAGATTGAACAAAGCCACACCATTTTAGTTGGTGTTTGGTGTAGAAGCCTTTCTCCCTATAGAATTTATGTTACCTTATTTGCGCATTTCCCACGTTGGAGGTTTGGATGATGAGCAGGATTTAAAAGAGCGTATTGAGAAGATGATTCAACTAGATGAGCGATGAGCCATAACATGATGGAGTCAGAAGTAGGAAAAGGCCAGATAGAAAGCATGACATGATAGAAATATAAGGGATAAGAAGTTTGAGATTGGACAAATGGTACTTCTTTATGACTCAAAGTTCTTGCACCATCCAGGAAAGTTCAAAGTACATTGGTTGGGGTCGTATGTCATCACTTACATACTTGAATCAAGTGCTTGCCAGCTAAAATCTCTTGATGGAACATGGCTACATGGTTAATTTAACGGGAGTAGGCTGAAGTCCTACTATAAATAAATCTTATTGGTGTTTGTAATAAGGCAATATTTCCATTTAGATTAGGTTTTCAATTATGTATTTCCTTAATGTATTTCCTTCATTGTCGTTATGCTTTGTCAATTTAGTTGTTGTTCTTGTGTAATAAGTGCGCTTGCACTCATGAAGCTAATTACTATGTGAATAATGTTTATGCATAGATGGTTGCACATAATTTTAGTGTGGGGTGGTTGTAGTTATCTAAGTAAAAGACTGTAATTGAAAGGTGAAAGGAATAAGATGCTACATGTGTTCTTTAAGTCAAAAGAAGATTTATTCTCAAAAGTGACCAAGGATGGAGATGAATGAAAGGAAAATATAATATGAGGTAAGAAGTGGCCATGCTAACTACCAGGGATAAGGTACGGTGACGAGGTACTCAAGTGCAAGGGCACACGCTCGAAGAGAAGTCTATGTGACCAGAGAGTAGGAAGGTGTCTTTAGAAGGTTATAGCGTGAAGATGTACGGCGTGGAACAAATGGATTTGGTCAATAAATGAAAGGATATCTGGTGGGTGAAGGAGCAATAAATGCATCAAAATTTTAAAAATTATATAAGGATGGGATGTGAATTCATTTTTACCATTGCGACTAAGAGTATTTGAGGAAAGAGCTAAGTGCGAAGAGCCAAGTGATTGGGTTAAGGTGTGAAGGGTGTGAAACCAAGTGTGACAAACAGATCTATGTGAAAAGAAGCTTGCATCCCCGATGGTGAAGGGTTTGAGTGAAGAAAGGTGATAGAGAAGAATTAGGGCACGAAGTTTCCACCTAGGGCATGATTGAATCAAGCTAGGGTTTGATTCGTAAATTGTAGAGTTAAAGAGGAGACGATTGTAAGGTAAAAATGGCACCCAAGAAGGCAGCTATAGTAGGAGCAAAAGGAAAGAAGAAAGTGGTCATCGAGGAGGAAGAGATGGCACCTGAAAACAATTTATCATAAATGTAATATCCATAAGGGTCATCATCAGCCAGGAATGGGACTCACACATCAGAAAGAGCAAAGTAAGTGAATACAATCACAGGACCGCAGAGAACAAGAAGGAGCTTGATTCCTTTCTCACTACGAGGAAGAAAAAACATACAACGGCCGACATGGTGACATGCCAGTTTATGATGATGTAGGCAAGAAGCTTCAAAGAGAATTGGGGTCTACCAATTATATGAGCTTCCATATTTCAGGAAGTATGAGCCCTTGTATCAAAGGTGGCTCATGAGCGAGTGCATGAGGACTTCTTCTACTTTGTAGGACGTAGAGTTAGAATCTCATCCACGCTTATCTCAATAGTGATAGGTTTAAAGGCCATAGGAGAGGATATAAAGAATGATCTCATAGATAAAGCCATGCTCTTAAAGACCAGAGACATGAATTGGGATACAAGGGTCCACGCAGTATGGCTATAGACAAGTTGAAGAATTTTTGGTTATGCAAGTAGAAACACACCTTGTTACAAAGTTGAACGACCAGGAGCGGTGGTCATAGGTAAATACTATGTGGTTACATGTTGTGCACAAGATATTAGAAGGAGCAAGATTCAATATTGCATGCTACATTGAAAAGTAAATATTTGAGGAAGCATGCACGGGAGGTAAGATCAAATTTGGGGCTATTCTATTATCAATGGTATTCATGGAAATTGGAGTACTGATTTAGGGTGAAGGAAAAGTTATGGGAATACCCCATGGAGAATAAGTCACCAGATGAAAGTTTCAACAAGTAACTATGTAAAGGGTCCATGATAGATGACATCAAGCAAAGGGAAGAGAAATGGTATGACAAGATGCATGCAACATTTGAAGAAGAGTGGTGCATCCCGAAGGACCTACCATCAGTAGTGGGGAAACAAGTCTAGTTTGTTGTATATCAACATTTATGCATCATGTGCTTCCCAATGAGAGATGGAGTCTAGAGCCCTTGGTGTAAATTGCCTTACGCATTCACTACAAGGTATTTCCAAGCATCTGTTCACAGATTCATAGACATGTGATGACCGATATTCAATGCAGATAAGGTAGAATGTGACTACCACATGTTGAGGAAAAAGTATGTGTATCCAGGAAGAAGTGCCTATGTTGAGAGGCTCATTTTGGAGGTATTGAATATTAAGCCAATAAGTCTAGCTGTAGTAGATATAGGGGCAACATTAATGTATCTTCAGTTGAAGCCCAAGATGGAGAACAATAAGTATGTGGAGAATGAATTTGTGCTCCTAGGGCCACTGAAGGGTAAGCATACAATGGAAAACATACCGCAAAAGGCCCACATAAACTATTGAAGTAGAGGATGAAGAAGAGGAGTGTGAAGATAGTGGAGGCTTGGAGCTCAAAAGAAAGCAACCATATGATGACTGAGAAGAATCATAGCGTGTGACCACTACACCTCGGGGACAAGATGAAGAATAAGATACAAAGGTTGAGCGGGGGGCACAGATTTAAGAAAGTATTTAGATGCACAAGGACTCAAGGTGGAACCCCACAATCGGTAAGGAAATCACCTCATTTCTCTCCACACAAGGAGGCCACCGAGCCAAAGAGCAGAAGAAAGTTGAAGTTAGATGAAGAAGCGGAGGAATTAGGGGAGAGAGAGCATGCATCTCCTACCCCACTCGAGTAAGAAGAAGAGCCACAGAACAAGGAAGAGAAAAAAGATGAAGAGATGAAGGACGAAGAAGAAAGAGAGAAGGAAATCTCTAGATCTACGCATGAGACTGTTTAAGGTGTAACAGGATAGGCTCCTAACCTTGAAGCTACAATTCCCAAGGGTCCTATATCAAAGAGGATGAGTGGGGAACATAGTGCACCACTCATGGGCTATGTAGAGGACACTGAAAAAATCATCCGTGCACGTTTCCAAAGCACTGTAGAACAAAAGGATTTATTTGGCTGGGAATTAATGGATGGGGATATGGCAACCATTTGCACTAGAAAGCAACTCTCATGTTCAATGCATACCCACATGGATGAGCCTAAATTTGATGTATGTGAAGATTTATGTATTTCGAGATGGCTGAAGAAGGCACCCCAAGTTAGACATATGATAGTAAATCCTATTGTCATGTCAGATGAGTAGGTCAATAATTCATTGGTGAAGGTTTCTATTGAAGTTGTAAGGAGAAACATGGAAAAAGCTACAACGATAAGAACATTGCGCGAGGAGCTAAAGACAAAGGATGCAAAGATAACACACAATGCAAGAGAGGGAATTAGTGCAAAAAAGAAGAACAAAGTATTTATCAGCATTGCAGAGGAGATTGGAGACAATGTCATAAGAGATAGGCCACACTTGGAGACCAAGGTACCATAGATGTTTCCCTCAGTGATACATTATGTAGGAAATTTGGTGGACTTGGTACTTAAAGATGAACTTCTGCGCATGCCAGTGCCAAGGAATCTAGAACAAGAGGTAGAATGAGAGAAAGATTCAGTGATGCGAAAGATTGCATCCTATGAAGGGTTACTGTAAGTGCTACAAGAATAATTGAAGAAAGTAGACCAGGATTTGAACATATACACAAATCCATAGGTACTTATCAGCATAAAGACCCTAGAACAAAACAATGAAGTCCAAAGAGAAATGAAGGATGAAACATTGGGCTGCGTAGAAAGATTGTCAATGGTTAAGTAGAAGTGCGAGGCCCTGGCAGCAGCATAAGAGCCACACAAGACTCGGTTAGAAGAGCTTAGGAAGCTCATTGTGTAGAAGATGGATCTTCTAGAAGGAAGAATGACCTCAATGTCAAACGTTGTGTTGGTTCTGTAAAAATGAAAAAGGGGAAATTTCGAGGATGAATTAGAGTCCATTCATGGGACATTCTAGAAAAAGTAGACTAAACACTTGCTAAATGGCAGGCCTTGGAGGCCGAAAAAAAGGAGGAGTATTGAGAGTTGATCCTTCAAACTGATATAAAGGAGGTTGGCTCATAAAAATTCTTTATTCATCTACATTATTTCTTTATTATTCTTTCCATTCTTCTATTCTTTACTTCAGTATTTGGAGATACCCATTGTCGGGGTGACGATGAGATTAGTATGGTGTAATGTTGATCAAAGAACACTTGACAAAACTCACACAAGAAGTCTACAAGGGAAAACAAGCCAAGTTTAAGGGCTCGAATGGATAGGAAGAACAAAAATGTAGAGTAGAAGTTCAACATTCGGGACTAAGCCAATTTTGAGCACGAAGACCTATTTTTAGAAGATAGCGTGTGAAACACACCCATGATGCGAGACGTGTGTGCCACACATTGTCTATCTTTCGAGGATCAGATCAAAGCATTTCACATGGAGATGAGCTAAGAATGGGATTGTCACTTTAGTTAACTATAATAGGTCTATAGATAACACACTACCATGTGTGGCTATGCCTATAAACGACGCGTGGCTATTAATAACATTTGGCCTATTTTTGGAATAGATAAGTGGTGAAGGGAAAGTCCCCACCCTATATATATGATGTGAATCACATAGTAGTAGAGAGAGATATATAGGTATATGCAGAGCGTAAGAGGTAAGCATAAAGAGATACGTGCATATGACTAGAATATCGTATCGGATCCATGTGCACATCGGTATAAACCGCCATTATTGTAAGGAGATTCTGTGTTTATTAATAGATGGAAGTTATTAGCTGAATCTAAGTGTCATTCATATGTGTAATTGAGTAGTGCATGTTCTTGAGTCAATCATGATTATTGTTTAAGCTTGTTCTTTCATAGATCTGAATATGGAATGCATTGTAGAATGATGGATTAGTTATGGATCTATATGTTTCTTCCTTCATCATGCTAACATCGTACTACCAAAACCCTAAAGAGGGACCTCGTACCTTTTCGCACTTCGAGTGAGCACTCGGTCTAGGCTAAGTGACGTGTCGGCGCATCTAGGGTGTTATCCGGTAAATTCTAGGCTACATCACATTATGTAGATTTCATCACCTCCTTTGATGCTTGGTCTGCAATAGTCCTAATACTTATTAAGGAACATTTCTTTAATTTGTGCCCATGTGGTAACAAAATTTCTTCCTAATCTCATGAACCACCTTAAGGCTACATATTTGAGTGTTGTAGGAAACAATTTCAACTTATGTGCATCAGTGGTATAATCATAACTCCTACATAAAACACCAAACTCAAAGAGAAAGGTGTCTGGATCTTCTGACATAGCTCCATGGAAATTTGGTAAGGTTGATGGAGAAATATTCTTCTTTCTAGCAGCTACATTATTGTTAGTGATGGGGAAATCGAAGGTGGTTGCCCCATTTTGAGCATTCTGGTCTACTTCTTCTGCCATCCATAGCTGCTCAGGAGCAGCTACAGAACTATCACTTGGGGGATTGTCTTCAAAAGAAAACCTAGTATGAAGGTTTATTCTTTAGAATCTTCAGAGGTAAATGAAGATATTTGTGCTACTTGTGGATTAGGTAAAAATATACCATGGTCATCCCTTTGATGGTGCATACATCAACTACTCAACTCATTCAATGGTAATTAGTTGGGGGTCAATTTGAGGTAACTTCCTAAAAACCTAGACTGCTTCTAAGAAATGAAAAAACCTCATAAAAACCTAATAACTTGGCAGTGTCCCCAATAATGACACAAAAATGGTGGTGCAAATTAACTTAAAACAATTAATATGTTGTTCACTAATCCACAGTTATTTATTCATTAGACCTAGGGATGTAAACTTTCAACTCTACTAGTGGTGTATACATAATTATAGGTGCTTAAGAGGTATAAACTAAAATATTGTTGTCACAACAATTGGAAATACAATGCTAGAAATAAACTATGTTGTAGATGAAAGTAGATGCTACAACTAAGTAATAAAATAGATAAAATCATAACAAAAGTAAATGAATAAATTTTTGCAATTCTAATCTATTCATGTAAGGAACTAAAACAACAAATAAAAAGGAAAGGGGGTTTAACAAACCACAAGTGGGCCCTACCTTGGGTGCTAACCCTTCCTAAGGCTTGTGTCTACAGAAAAATGATAGAACTCATATTTTATTCATCAACATGAAGATTTAGAATGAAACTTACAACAATTCCTTAACTATGGATTGATATCTACTACGCTGATCTAAGCCCTTCTCTTTATATTCGGCAAAGAGATATGTGAAGAGACTCATTCAAACTAACAATTACATTTTTATTAAGTAAAAGATCACTACCAAGAAATCCATAGATTATTATGTATGTAATTATAACTAAGAAAAGGTGTTCTAATACAACAACACAAATAACTATTCATTTTAACAATTCATTATCAAGTTAAATCAACTAGTTCCATAGTTATAGTTGCAAAGCATAATCGGTATTGGTGTGAGATCTGCTTCTTGTTTTCATAATGGATTCTTTATTGATATGCGTAAACTAAGGTGAAGTATCCATGTTAATCAAGCTTCCCATAATCAAAATATTTTATATGTGCATGTTCTCCTTTAGCTGCAGGTGTTTTGCTTATGGATGAGTCCTAGTTGTTGTATGTCAATTCTTTGTGGATGAGTCCCTTTACATTGTGATAGAGTTTCTTCACTACATGTTAGTGGCACCATAAAACAAATTATTGCAAACAAGTATGTCATTCGAGACAAAGCACTATTAATGAAGAATGGATTTAACAGGTTGTATCGGAAAAAGAATAATAGCATGGGAGTTGAGGATATAAAAATGAAACTGTTTCACCACCTTAACCACTGGAAAAGTGTGTTTATCCATCATGGTGTACTTCAGCTCATGGGATTTCAAAATATAACTCATGAATGCTATGGGGAGCTCATGACCTTCATTATTTTCTTGGGTTAACACAACAACAAGAGTGTATTCAAAGGGCATAGCAATAAATAATAAAGTCCTTACCAAATTTTGGGCATGCCAAGATTGGAGTCTTTGCTATAGCTCTCTTGATGCTTTCAAATGCAAATTTTCCTTTAGAGGACCAACCAAATGTTTACTTCCCCTTCATCATGTGAGCAATGCTCAAAGTAAGCTCTGTAAAATCAGGTATGAATCTCCTCAAGAAATTGATTTTGCTAAAGAAAGAGTGCACACCTTTCTTGCTGGTTGGAAGAGGGATCTGCTAAATTTCCTGGACTCTCTCTAGATCAATCTTGATCCCGTCCTTAGAGACAATGTGTCCCAAAATTTTTCCTTCAGTGACACAAATACTAATTTCTTTGGATTCAAGGAGATGTCATGCTCTCTACACCTTTGGAGGATTGTTTCAAGGTGTTTGAAATGATCAGTTCTGATTTTTGAAAACACAGTCAGATCATCAAGGTAAACAACTATGCACTTTCCCTTGAGGCTGCCAAAGGCCAGGTCCATAGCCCTCTGAAAAGTAGCACCAACATTGATGAGGCCAAATGGCATTCTCTTATAAGCGAAGGTTCCCCAAGGAGTGGTGAAGGTGGTCTTATGCTGATCAACAACATTTACTTCGACCTGATTATAACTTGAGAACCCATCAAGCATGGATAACATCTCTGAACCTGTAATAGCTTGCAACACTTGATCCATGGTAGGAAGAGGATAATTTTCCTTCAAAGATGCTTGATTCAATTTTCTGAAATCAACACAAATCTAGATCTCACCATTCTTCTTTCTAACCTAAGACAATATTAGCAATCCACGTTGAATGGTGAATAGGAAAAATGATCTTTGCTTTCAATAATTTCTGAATTTCTTGGAAGATTGTATCAACAATCTTAGGATTATATTGCCTCTAGCTTCTGCCTGAAGGGCTTGATCCCAGGTTTGAGAGGGATGAAATGCTGCATTTCCTTTGGTTGGAAGGCCTTAAGATCATCATAGGAATAAGCAAGGACATCAGTATACCTCTTCAACAAATTTGCAGCCTTCTTCTTCTCTTCTTGTGTGCAACACTTCCCAATGTTCACTAGCTTGGGTTCATGAGAACTTCCAATGTTTATCTTCTCATACTCAGCTGACTGTCGGGGATCCTTTGGAAGTTTTGGGCTTAACATACCCATCATGCTTATCAAATAGCTCCTCCAAACTCACTAACCCCTTAGGTATCTTATTACCTTTCAGCTTTAAACAGCCATCATGATCTATTTCTTCTTCTTGGCTACCTTCTTCATTTGGAGGCACACACTCCCTAGGTGGATTTTCACTCCCTTCAAAGTACAGCTGATCAAAATTATCTCTAAGCTCTAGGAAGGACAACAGATGTTGATCATCATTGAAGACTTGCCAATTATTTGCATTGTCTGGCACACTAGGCCTATGAATCATCTCAATGGTGAACTTCTCTTGGGAGAAATCTAGATGAGGAATTAATAGAGACCCCGAGACAGCTAATGAATCAGCCCTCGTGTTTCTTTCTCTTGGCATGGATTCGATGGAGAAGGCATCAAGGAACTCAATTGAATCCCAAATCAGATTTCTGTAATGTTTTAGCCTTCTATTTTTTACTTGGAAAAGATCTCTAACCTGCTTTACAATCAGCTCTACATCACCATGAGCAAGGAGATTCTTAATTCCCATTTCCTTTGCCAAGTTAAGACCGAGAAAGAGAGCTTCATACTCTGTTGTGTTGTTTGTGTTTTTGAATTGGAGCTTGAAAGAGGAAGGATGAAGCTTCCCTTCAGGAGAAATGAGCACTACACCAGCTCTAGAACCAGTTGAGGAGCAGCTCCCATCAAACTCTAAAATCCAAATGCCATTGGGATCAAGAAGTAATTCCTTGGGATGATTTACCTCATCTTGTGACATGACCATGTAATTTCCATGACCTCTATCTTCATAAAGTATTTGTGCTTTTGGATCATCCGTCTTTTGCACAATATATTTAGTTTACTTTTTAGGAAATAGCTTCTTCATCTTCCCATTCACTAGAATGAGGGCATGTGACCAGTCCATCATGATCTCTCCTCCAACATCCTTGCAAAATTTTCTACTCAATAGCATACCATAAGAAGGAGGTATATCAACTACCAAGATGGTTGCTAAAACTATTTTCTCTGGCATAACAACAAATGCAACTTGTGCATCCTTGATTCTACCAACCAACAGTACTTCTCTACTTTCCATTGAATAACATGAGCCAAAAGTGTGGGTTAGGGTCAGGCCTAGGGCATGAGCTACCTTGGCGGGCATCACATTGTCTGAAGCATCGAATCAATGACACAATTACGAGTTTATGACCGCTTATGAGGAGGGTAACATAAAATGGTTTGATATTCTCCTTAGATGAAGTAAGCTGCTACAAGGTGGGTTGAGGTGAAGGAGGAGTCGGTAAGAGGCCCTTAGAACCATGGGGTGAAGGTTTAGATTTAGAATTCACAAAGTCTACCATCTTAGCAAATGCCTTGGGATGAGTTTGGTAGAATTCAACCTCTGCGATCCGAATCTTAGTTTTCTTGAGATGGTCAATAATGTCAAATGAGCTAGAGGTAGATGCAACATTATTAACAACAATATGTGGGAATTTTGATCTATCAAATCTATGACTACGATGACAAGAATTTTTAGGAGTAGGAGCGAAGAAGAAGGAACATCGAGCCTACCTTTTCATGGAAGAAGTTGGAATAGGATCTCCCCTCCTTGCAATCACTGGAATGGTTGTAGGAGGATCTTTAGATCTTTTAGTAGGCTGCACTACCTTCTCTTTCTTATTTGTTTGCTCACGAGTCATGACAACATAAGATTCATTGCTCATCTCTGCAATTCTTTCCTCATAATCATCTTCTTCATCTATACCTTCAGTAGTGAGAAAATGGACATGGGATCCACTCAGCTCTTCCAAATCTGCATCAACTTCCTCTTCAGGCTCTTCACAGATTTCATTCTCCTCTTCATCATCAGGCTCCAACACTTCACATGTGGCATTGACTGGAGCCTTGATTGGTGGACCTTCAATTGCTAATCTGGTTTGAGGAGAGGTCAACCAATTTCTAGGCTAGAAATTCCTTCTAGGCACATCCTGATAAGGAGCATGCTGAGCTAGTTGTTTCTTGAGAGCAATCAAATCATTAGCAAGCTTCTGGACTAACTGATCTACATTAACTCTAGGAGAAGATGTGGAAGAAGAGGATGCCTTGGATTTAGATGAATCTCTCCTCAGCTTTCCAAACATAATCAGATCATCTTCCACACTAACAGCTAACCTCTGATCAGCATCCAAGGTGGCAAGATTATCTCTCCTAAGTGTATAGCTCACTTCAGGCAATTGAGCATTAAGGAAGAAGCACTTCTGAATCTGATCTACGGGCGTGTAACTAGTGGGATATTTCGATCAGCCTATTGAATTTAGATATAAACTCCCTCATAGGCTCATGAGCTTCTTTCTTGATTTGGGAAATCTGAGCCAAGAGGGCATGCACATCTTCAGCTGGTTTAAAGCGCTACTCAAATCTGGTTGTCATGGTGTTCCAATTGGTGATAGATCTAGTAGGCAGGTGATAAAACCAATCAACAACATTATCTTGCAATGTCTCCACAAAAGTCTAACAGAGACATCCTCATGTTCCATGCCAAGAACACCACAAGCAACAATGAAGGCTGATATATGTTCATCTGGATGAACTTTCCCATCACCTCTGAATTTGGGAAAATTCTTTCTATTGCCTCTAGGAAATTCATGCAATGGCTGGGGAAGAGTAAGAGGTCCAACCCTTTGGCCCCAAGGCATAGGAGCTACCATTCTTGGAAATATTTTTTGGAGAGGAACAAAAACACCAGCAAGGATCAGAGCATGTAGATTGGGACTGATCTGATTTTGAGGACTATCACTCCCAGAAGTTTTATCTTTATAAGGAGTGCTTGCAGATCTTTCTCCTCTTCTTTTTCTTGTTGATGAAGGAAGAGAGAAAACTTGGTTTTCCAACAGATGGAAATGAGGATCCTCTTCCCCAAGGGTTCTTCTACCCCTAGTATATCTTGGAGTCACTAGATCGAGATGATCAAGAAGTAATTCTTCAAAAACTAGAAACCATTCACAATGGATTCTCTAGCGAGTCACTAAAAATATTTCACCGCCTTAACCACTACAAGAATTTGGAAACAAGAGGGGTAATTGGGTAGCCAAAGTTTAGGAGTATGACCTTGACATCAAACCCACCAAGTTGGTTAGAGGAAAGGGCTTATGTGAGCTCATTTCCAAAGGAGCTGATGCTAAATTGCTAGAGGAAGAAGTTGATATGCTCCTGCTTGTTTTTTCCTCGCCTGACTGATGAATGGTATGTTGACATTGCATATTTTTTCACTTATGAGGAATTCCCATCCCATTTGACTGCTAAGGAGAAAAGAACCATCAAATTGAGATCAGCTCAATATGTATTATGGGAAAATGCATTGTTCAAATGTGGCATTGACGGAAGATTTTTGAAATGCATTGACAAGGAGTAGCAAAAGAGATTATTCTCAACTTTCCATGATCAGTCTGTGGGGTCATTTCTCTTCTGCTGTAACAGCCCACAAGATTCTTCATGCTAGGTATTATTGGCCCACATTATTTAGAGATGCATCTGAGTGGGTAAGTAAATGTGAAGCATGCCAAACCTTTGTTGGTAGACCCAAATTGGCTGCTCTACCTCTCAAACCAGTAGTGATTGAAGAGCCTTTTCAACAATGGGGTTTAGACTTTATTGGCACACTCAATCCACCCTCAAGTGCTAGACACACTCATGTTTTGACTACCACTGACTATTTCACCAAGTGGGTGGAAGCCATTCCAGTCAAAAGTACTACTTTGGAGGTTGTTTGCAATTTCATCAAGGAGAATATCTTAATAAGGTTTGGGATACCAAACAAGATTGTCACTGACAATGCTTCAAACTTCTCCTCTACTGAAATGACTAATTTTTGCTATGGCTATGGCATTTCCCTTACACACTCTTCAGATTATTATCCCCAAGGGAATGGGAAAGCTGAATCAACGAACAAGAACTTAGTCACAATTGTTCGGAAGCTTGTAAATGACTCTCAGAGGAATTGGCATAAGAAACTGTATGATGCTTTATGGGCTGATAGAATTACACCTAAGAGAGCCATTGGAATGTCTCCTTTTCAAGTGGTATATGGAGTTGATGCTCATACCAATAATGTTGGAACTGCCAACCTTGCACTTGATGAAGGCCATTGAAGATGCTAGTTTTTCTAGCTCATTGGACAAAAGGATTATGTACCTTCAGAGGCTGAATGAAGATAGATTATAGGTGGTTGATAGGATATCGATCACCAACTCAAGGTAAAATCTCTATTTGACAAGAAGGCTAAGTCTAGAACTTTTCAAGTGGGAGATGTTGTTCTTCTTTGGGACAAAAGGCATGAACCAAGGGCAGCCATGGTAAGTTTGATTCTCTTTGGTTGGGCCCATTCAAAATCAGACATCTTGCCGGTGAGAATTATTTCTACTTGGATTACATGGATGGTTCTTCTCTCCCACTTCCTTATAGTGGGAAACACTTGAAATTATTCAAATCCTAGTGACTTGGGAGTCATTTGTATATTTTGTATAGCTTTCCCTTTGGTTTTTTTTCCTTTGGTTTTTGTCTTGTTTCTTTTCCCACTTGGTGTGTGCTCCCCTTCTATTTTGAGCTTGTTTTTGACTCCATTTCCCAATGGATAAAGCACTGGTCTTCTTTTCCCAAAGTTTTCTAAGGTTCTTGATCTTTCCTTGTATTTCATGCCAAGCCAAGTCATCCCCAGATGGAGCCAATTGTTGTCACCCTCAAATTTCCCTCCATTTTCCAAGTCTAAAAATGTTAAATTTTGAGTTGGTGCCTTTGAAGTATGCTTGAAAGAGGTATTTTTGAATCTGGGACTTACCAAGAGATTTTGGACTTTTAAAAACTTATCCATCAGATGGGAAATTTCTCCCCCTTTCCAGAAAGGTCAAGAAGTCCCCTTAACTCCTTGTATTTTGCAAGTTATGGCTCGGTGGACCTATGTGGTTAAATTTTCCCTTTGGCGGGTTGGCGGACCTATGGGTTCCTTTTGATTTTTGCACTTTTGCCAAAGGGGTAAGTTAGTAGAAGTGACCCACAAGCCCACATGGAAAAATGGAGGGATAAGTTCTGCCCGCCCCCTTAACAAACCAGAGACCGCCACATGTCCTCGGGGCAGTGAGCTACGGAATAAATTTTTGTTTTGAACCCTTTGTCAAAAAAGGGTTAAAGGTTCAAGTTTTTCCGCCCTCCCTTTGGACCCACAATAAATTAGAAGTTGCCACATGTCATCAGGGCGGTGGACTTGCGGAGGAGAAAATAAAAATTTTGTGCCAAAGGATCAAAATGTTACAAGTTGAATCACGACCTCGTAGCCCATTAGAAGATGACATGTGTCCTCATTGAAAGGTCAACATGGACCTGTGGAGGAATTTGAGATTTTGCATTTTTCTCCCAAAAGGCTCAGATAGTGTTTTAGACTGCATCCCCTCATCCAACCAGAGGCTTCCACGTGTCAGTGGGCTGGCGGACCGGTGGAGCAAATCGAGAAATCACACCTTTTCTCCCAAATGTTGGGAAACATATTTTTTCCACCTGGCTCATCATTTCTCTGATTCTGACACATGTAGGGTCCCGATTTTGAGGTAAAAAGGAGGGAAAATGGTTTATTTACATCTGCATCTGATCTTTTATTGCCATTTTTTGCTCAAGCTCTGTAATGGATGAATGTGGATCGTTTTTGTCCTTCCTTCTTTGTTTGTGGTCATTTTTGTGGAAATGCAGTTTGGGTCTGTTTTGGAACAAGATCGATGGTTTTCATAGGGAATATGATGGATTTTTGAAGAGACATAGTTTCTCATGTTTTTGTGAATGAAAATGGAGAAATGTGCCAACTGGGCACTCAAACGTTTTGGAGGCAGTTACAAAGGTGAAATGATGAGGGAAAATGGATAAGGAAACCACCATTCATCTCTACCCAAAAGAAATCACGTTTGAAATGATGATTTTCCCCTCTTTTAGGGCATCTACATTTTCCATGAATGCATTCTTGTTTCCTGTCTCTTTCCAAATGAATCTCCAACAAACTTGATCCCATTGGGATATTCTTTCCTTAGAGGCAAAGAAAAGATGAAATAGGTTTGTTATAAAAACATGCTTTGCCATTATATACGGGTTCCTTGGGCATTTTTTGAAAGATTGTAAAAACTAAAATTTCTCAATACAAAAGTCTTTTTCTTATCTTCCTCTACTGTTTTCTTTCACTTCTGGCTCCTAGTTAGTGTTTTGTTCATCTCTGCATGCAAAGAAACTTTGTGCTCTTGTGTATATGATCTCTAGAACTTTGTGTCTGAAGATTGATACGTATTGTGAAGGTGAATAATCCCATTCTACATTTTTCTATTTCAATACAAGTAAGGTTATACTCTAAAATCTATATATCTAGAAAGTATTGTTGTTCTTCCCCCTCCCTTTCATCTTCTCCATTCTTCTGAGCCCTTTGTATTGATGACATTTTGGTATGAAATCTCTTAAAGTATCAGGAATCCACATGATGAAAGTTGTGTATATGTATATAAGTCTTTACTACTTTCAATAAGGGAACCTCTCCCATTAAAGAGGAGGGACTTGTTGTCCCCTGACTATGGTTTCACCCAAAGTGCAAATCTGAAACCCAACAAGTATCCATGTTGATCAAGCTTCCCATAATCATGGTCTTGTATATGTGCATGTTCTCCTTTGGCTGTAGGTGCTTTGCTATGGATGAGTCCTAGTTGTTGCATGTCAGTTGCTATGGATGAGTCCCTTTACATTGTGATAAAGTTTCTTTAGCTACATGTTAGTGGAAACATATAACAACTTCTTGCAAACAAGTATTCATTCAGACAAAGCACTATTAATAATTTTATTGTATCAAAGATATTAACATGCACATTCAAAATCCATAAAATAGAGTAACTTAGTAATAATTATATTAATAAATATAAGTTCCATAAGTTTAAGTTCAAGTGGAAATGTCTGACAGGATAACCGGGATAAACAATGCAAGGGTATATAAAATATTCAATACATGAGACAATTAAAACAAGAATTATAGGGTCTCATCACATTTCATTCCTCCTCCCACAATCTGAGCTAATTGACCTCTTTTCAAAAATTTACATCCCTCACATCTCCCATCACTTAAAAATTCATTCACTATGAACATTTAATGAGGACATGCACATGGCACATCACCTCAAGGATGTTCATCCTCCCTTACCGCATGTTGCGGTCCCTCCTCCACCTACTACACCTTCACACTCCCATGTTCACAACATCCTTCAACCGGATCCCCCTCATCTCTCACCACCTTCTATGCCCACATTTTCACATTTATTACGTCCTCCTAAAGCTCGTAGCTTCATCCATCCCCCTCAAAAATTCATGTCTTTGACTGAGTAAATTTATTTTATCCTCTATAAGTTACTCGATGCCAATCTCATCACTCTATATCATCATGTGATTCTATATTTCCCCCCACGGTCTCACCTCATCACTCCCTTTGGTCACATATACTCCAGTTACCATTCAACCAATCACTACTCCTATATTTCTCTCTTCAACAAACCTTGGTTCACTCATTACTTCATCCATTTTAGCACCCTATTCCACATGTATCTCATTCCATTCACCATCACTCATTCAAGTACCATTTTTGGTACCCAATATTGCATCCTCTTGGGGTGTGACAACATTATCAAGGAATTGGGATGCTTTGAGAATGATATACTTTGTGGTATGAGTCGTTTGCAGCCGGGAAATTTCTAACAAACTCTTTGGGACCAGGATTTGGGGTAATTGAGTGACACATACAAAGGGGATGTCCTTTCCTATTACTTGTAGTCCTTCCTTTGACCACAATGAGAGGAACCACAAGGTAACCTGAATGTAGAGGGGGAGATGGAGTCTTTGTTCCTTGAATTATTCAAATGATGGGTTAATTTGGGACAAGCATGGTCATGGACACAAAAATTTACTCTCATGGGTTGTCACACAAAGTGATGCATATTCTTATTTCACCATACACATGTTACTATAGATGACAAAATTTCATTTCTCTTGCATATTTCTGATGAGGGAAGCAAAATTAAAGGTTCCCTTTACTGGTATTTATAGAAAAAGCAACAAAGTAACAAATAAAGACTAGTATGGTGGGATGGGACTTGTAATATGTTTGTATTTGTAAATATGGGGGATTATATGATGAAATATCTTCTTGTAACATAACACTTAACATTCACTAAGAAAACATGCCATTCTAGAAAATAAAGAACAATTTCTCAAGTAGTCATAGTTTCAACAAAGGAAGATTTTGCATTCATTGATACTCAACAAGTGCAAAAGTTCCACACAATCTCTAAAATACCTAACACAAAATATCATGCAAGTATTCTAATAAATTATTTATTGCTTCTAATCTCATATGCCTAAGATTCACTCAAAGGCTTATAAAAATCCATCAACAAAATGGTTATAAAAAGGATTTTATAATTGCACTCAATATTGCAAAGTAAATTCTCATAGCACAATATTGAATAAATGACCAAAGCTCAACCATAAAGGATAGATCTAGTGTAATTTAGAGAAGTAATAAACACAAAATTGTAGCAGAAAATATAACTCATTAATCAAAAGTTCAACATACGAACCCAAAATATAAAAAGATAAGTTCATAAGTAGACATATTTAATAATATCTTCCAATTTCTTGATAAGGGAACACAAACAAATGATATAAATTCCTATAAATGGATGTACATTGTAACCACCTTGACATAATAACTTGAAAAACCAAAACTCATATGTATTTAATTAAAGGAAAATTTGTAGTATTACAAAGAGGAATCCTCAACTTATCTTTTTCAAAGAAAGAAAAAATAAACTCCCTTTCTCGTATGAGAACAGATCCTCACACTTATACAATTTTGGAAAATCCCTATGATTCAATTTCCCCAAAAATGTTAAGAGAATATTCTCATGGTTGCAGAGAAAGAATTTTGATTGGAGTAGAAATGCACGTGGTCTAACTAAAAATACCCCCTTTTCCATTAGCATCTTTGGGATTAGCTCCATGTATTTATTTCCACATGTGAAAATCTTACTACAAGATGTGATTCTATCTTTTTCATCTTGTCGAAATAACCTAGGTACCCCGTCACTTTTTCCCAAATCCCGATGCCACATTTTGCATTAATTTTATTTCTTCATTCGTGAAAGTTATACCTTTAGGAAATGAGTAAATTATTAACAAATATTTTTACCATAATGCTTCCCCTCGTGCCATGTCTTTAATTGGATTAAATGGAGAGGCCCTTCACTATATATTATAATGATTTTACCTTACTCCATACATTTTGCACATCTAAATAAATTTTACAATTAATTTTACTTTGATGAATCAAACATATGGCTTTGGCATTTCCCTCTATATAAATCCTTCTCCTGTAGTCATGAATTTGCATGCCTTTTATGAAATTACTTGGTGAAATTTCTTGTAGAAATATTAACAATATTATGTGTCTTGAGAAATGGACAATGTGGAATTTGAAGGGATTTTACCAAATTTGTGGATGAGAGCTTTGTTAGAATTTTGTTATCAATAGAAGAGTGAGAGGATTTTGAAAGGCCGATAACTCCTAGCACCATCAAATTATCCTTGATGAGGAAGTTAGAAAATATGAACTTCTTCTTCTCGGCGTTTCAGATCATGTTTTATCACTTTTCCTGGCCTAAAGACAATGAAGATAAAAAAAAATTGAGAAATTTTTTAATCCTTCATAAACCAACCTGTCATTTCTAAAACCACATGTTTTTCTTCAATTTTCTATATCCCCAAGTTGACAAAGAAAGGAAATTCCAGCTTACCATCCCAAAGATCTTCGATTTTGAATCGTCAGGGAGTGCATCATCAATTTCTAATGATTGGCTGATCTAGAAGGAAGAGTAAGGGATCTTGAAAGAGCCTCTGGAAGGTCCTCTCGATCCTTCTTCTAATAGAATAGTCAACCTCTCCCAACCATCTTCATATGGAGCTTTGGACTGTTGGAGTGGGTATCTTCTTACATAAGAAAGACAGAGTTAATCAGTATATTAGAGAATCTATAGACAAGCATGGAAGAACTTCTGGATATGGGCATGTCCCATAACTTGGTTAAAATAATTCAGCACATATACCAAGCTCATAGTTACATAGTATTCAAATCTAGGAAACGGAAATTGTTATCTTGTATTCCTCTGTTTAGTGAAGAAGTTATAGTTATCGACTAATCACTTGCTAACTATACAACTCTTTTTGTAAAATGTATACCTATGTATGAATGTAATTTTCTAAGGGTAGGGGCCCCTATAGAATCCCCATTTTATCTTTTTGTAAAAAACAAACAAAACATATCTTTACAATGTATTTCATGTACAACTTTAAATTAGATAATTCATTATCCAGTATTTTTGAATAAACATTCTAATAGTTCATGCTTTGGAGAATACAATTTTTTTAGAATGTACAAATTGGGAAAGTACAAAATTGAAAAAGAGAAAGTTTTAAGGAAGAAGCCTATATCTGATCGGCCCTATGACATAAAATTCAAACTCAGCGGTGTCATATTCTTCTACTTCATTTTTCCTTTCTCTGTATGCATCAAATTTATGGAATATATGGGCAATGTATTCTTCATTAGGATCAACATGGAACATGAATATCGTATCTCTGTTTTTTTAATGTTTTATCAAATTAATGCATTACACCCTTATTATTTTTCACCCTCGTTGATAATTTGGACATTTTTGCTCTAAACTAAATTTTTTTGGAGGGTGTCATAATTGAAAATGGGGGCAAAAAAATTGTGTCCTCCATTAATGCATTGGTCAAAGGATTGTATCAAGATTTCTACACCCAAATCTCCATAAGTGATCATGTATTGTATTGACACTATTTTCCCAAGGATATTGTCAAGATTATCAATGCACTCTGCCATTCTGTCTCTTTCTAGGGTGAGCCTTTCAATAACCGGATTTAGAGTTTTCATTCTTAGTTGATGGATCCCTCATAAGTATGATGTACTCCTTTTGATTCGGGGGAATAATTCCTTCTTTCTCCACCAATTTCTCATCCAATCAAGTTAATGGTTCAAGTTCGGGAAGGATTCCTTCCCAATAGTGTAATTCATCTTCACATTTTTCTTTTTGATCCTTTGCATAATCAAAATTTTCAGATAATTGATTGTAGTATTTCATAATGTCCTCTATCATCTTTCTCCCCTTCTCGAGATAATTCTTCTTTTTCTCTGTCCACAACACCAATTGTTTCCATAGACCTATCAATTGCATTTAAAACTTCTGGTGTTATTACAATAGAGATTTATTTTCCTTCTATAGAGGGTTGTATCCATTTTTGTACATAAGTTGACAATATTTCAATTTTTTCCTTTAGTTTTTTCTTCATTTCCTTATCTTTGTCAATCTTTTGGATTAGGCCTCCAAGAGCCATTGTAGCATCTTGTTTTAAGTTCTTTGTAGTTGGATTCCCTAGTGGAATGTGTGTGACTTGGTAGTCACTCATTGTAACCTCAATCTTCAATTTGTTTCCTTGTGGGGTAGCCACCTCCAATGTTCTGAAACCCTGATGATCAACATGAGTCTTTGATAAAATTTTAGCCCTCGTGAGAGTTCTTATGGGTCTTGAAAATACAATATTCTTAATGTCAAAAATTTCCAAGAAAATCACTTCCTTTTCTTTCCTTGGGAGAAGTTATCCCAACAATCCTGCCATGGGGACATTTCCCCACTTGATTCTTGTGGTGTATGTTGTGGTGGGCCTGAGAACACTACTATTTCCTTAGAAGTATCTTGAGGTATTTGTGGAATTGGTACTATTGTATGTGGGACTTCAATTTCCATTGTTTGTTCCTTTTGTTCACCATACAAAGTAATTGTTCCTTCCTACTCTACTTTTACTTTTCAACTTCAAGTCCCTTGGTTACCTTTACTACAGTGGCTAACTCTTGGGCCTTATCACTAGCTAGTATCTCTTCCTTTCCCTTTGCTTCATTGACCTGACAACTACCTTAGTAGATTCTCTCAATATCTCTTTTGCATGGCTTACAATTTTACATGGTTTCTCTATTACTGCAATGCTTGCCTGTTGAGGTTGATTCCCTATGGAAATAATTATTTCTTTCGATGATTATCTTGTAATTATTTTATTTATTAGTTCCTATCCAACTATTGGAAATGAAGCTCAAAATTGTACATCCTAGATTTCCATACTTATCTCAAGATCTTGAAATTTTGGATTCTCTAGTAATGGGGCTTCCATTGAGGCAACACCCTATTCTTTTACCATAACCAACCCAAGTAATAAATCAGTAAACCCTAGTGCATAGGTTTCTTCTCCTTTATCCACATCTATCACTTCAACTGATGTAGTTTCCTTTTCTTAATGTGTAATGGCCATAACATGTTCATGCCCTTCTATTTGTGAAGTTGATTGAATTTCCTTCAATTCTTCTTGTTTATGTTCTCCTAGAATTTCCATGGACTGATTTTCCATATGAATATCATCAATATTATTTTCTATGGATAGAGTGGGCACTAAATCTGTAGGACTGATGTTGTAACAAAATATTCTTATACTATGGATGATGTGATGGGATTACCCACCTCAAGTTATGACATGACTATTTGTTTTGCCAATGTTGTAATGAGAGCCTAGTGAGTCTCACTCAAAGGGATTGGGTCAATAGCCTCAGGTTCTTTACTCATGTGCTTATGTTCCTTCATAACTGGGATGTTCCTTATTTATGAGGTTCTTATATCTCTTTCTAAAGGAGGTATAACCTTGGCCTTTTTAGCTCTCTCAAAATATTTGAGATCATTTTTTCCTTTCTCCTCAACACTTTGGACCCTGAGTTGTGGGTCAATATTTGGTAAGATTCCTCTCATCCTTTTACCTGTACTTGATGACCTAGGAAAAGTTGTTACTGGAGTTCTGGGATTTGATATACCTACCCCCTTGACTTGTAATGGGACTACTTGTGTAATAGGGGCATCCTTCATAGTTTTTATGAGCATTTCCTCAACTTTTTGGGTCAATACGACATGAGATTTCATGTTATCCTACTCATTTCATGATCCATTTTTCTATGATCCCAGTAGTTGGTTTCTTGGTTGGAAGCTGAGGGGCCTTCCCTTTCAATGGATCCATTTGGTCGATTCCTCCCTCAAGGGAGGGGGATATTCTTCTAGGATCCATGTATCCTTGTATTCTTTTAATACTTTAGTATTCTATAAAGACAAATCAAACCCTTTCTTTGTTAACCATGATAATGTTCTTGTCATTACATGTATTATCCTTATAAGTAGGATAGTTGACTCTATTTCATTCTAGTTTAATGGTGTAATTGGTTGTGATTCTAGCTTCATCTCATAATAATACTGATTTATGATCCATTTATCATCATCCAAACCTTTTGGTACAAATGCAATCTTGTAGTCAATGATTTGTCTAAGGGTCATTCTAGAATAATCTCTTAACCTGACCTCTTCTTCATATTTTTAGTCCATCCAATAATCTTCATAGTGGGGCTCATGTTCATATGTTCTCCCTAAGATTGAAATCACAACCCATATGATATCATACTTTGGTCTAGGTTGGGAATTTTCAAATTCAAATATGTTCATTTCATCCTCCAAGAGTTTAGCTTTTGTAACAGTTGGAAAAGAGTATCTTCCTATTTTGATAGGAAAATTGATATCTATCTTATTCTTTCTAGCAACTAATTTTTGCATTTCCACTAGTTGTCTTGGGAGTTATAGGAGTGCTCACTTATCATCTAAGTACCTGGGAAACATGAATGGGTTTCCCTCATAGCCGCTTAGTTTTATATAAGTGAAGAACCTATATTGGATAAAGTAGCATCCATATTCTTTTATCATTCTCTTAGCCTCTGCAGATATCTTGTACTTATCCCATTCTATCCTGAAAAGGCATATGATTGGTGCAAAAAATGCATCATTTATCTTTATGAAGTTCCCCTTCCAATTATCCAAGTTTAACTGGGGTAAACATCATATACCTTATGAGTCTTGAAATTCCTCATTCTTGGGATACCATGGAAGTTCTTGTGGCATGCAATATTGTAAATCATATATGACATCATATAATATTCCTAGTTGAGAGTCATGCCTTCTCTAATCTTCACACCATTTCAAAGAGTTGGTCATGAATAGATGTGGCTATGAAGGTATCCCAAAAATTCTCTTAGTGCTATCTAAAATGATCCTTATGTAAGCACACATCCAATCATGGAAGCCATAAGTTGATTTCAAACCAACACTTTTACTTAGTAGAGTTTTATTGTCCTTAACCTCTACAACAAAGTGTGATCTAAATAGCTTATTTGGGATTATGGTAGAGGATCCTCTATCTTTTAACAACCAATGGGTATTCATAAGCTTGGCATACTCGTTATGCTCAGCATTGTAGAGATTTAATGCCTTATGTGTGTCAATGTCTACTGAATTTTCAAACTTAGGTAACCATAATATCAACTGGAATACCTCGGTGTTAAGGAAAATACCCTTTTGTCACTTCCATCCAAAACCTCCTTGTTAACTGGGTCATAATTTTCAGCACAAATCTATACCAATTCAGGACAATGTACATAAGATTTGAAGGTAGTAACTAAAGCAATATTACTAGCGTCGATTTCTGCCATGTACTCACTTTTGTTAGGGGCACACAATATTTGAAAGAATTCAACTAGGTCAGCACTTACTAGGTTCGTGTCTATCACTTCATCCAAATTACTTGTGATGTGTGAAGTAACATGGATTCTAGCCTCCATTATCCTCATTTTGTTTTGAAAAATCCGAGTGATTCTTTACTTATGGAAATATGGAGATTTACAAAAATAACTAGGCATGGGAGAAGAAAAAAAACCACAAGAAACCCTTAAAATTCACACAACAGTCCAATATTCAAGGGGAATTACCCATACTTGTTATTTTCTTCAACACTTAGGTTGCACATGTACACTTAGCTATCTGGATTCATCCAGAAACCAATCTATGCAATGAATTATTTTATTTTTGCGGTGAAAATTTGTAATCTTAGGGATTTTGATTGCTTAAAATATTCATTTGGAAGTGTGGAGGTCGAAAGATTAATCAAAATTTCAACCTTTACTCATTAGTGTGAGTGGCATTAATGGCGGTAGCCATAAATGACTTCAACTTCCACCGTTTGATCCCACTTTTTCTTTGTTTAAATGAGAACCGTCCCACGCGTATCCCTTGGCGGGATTCAAGACTTGGGAGGATTTTTTTACATTTTTTCTCGTAACTACAAGGTGTAAAACCGTAATTTTGACCAATTTTCTCGATGTTGAATTGCTATGACAACACGTGTCTGTGTGTCGATCCTCGGAGGTTTGACCGCAATTTACTTTTATCCTTGAGGTAAAAAACTAAAAAGTGTAATAGTTGGTGAGATTCCCGATACCGCAAAGCTTTGTCCTAATGAAACTTGTTCCTTTTGGGGAATGGGAGGTAGTTTGTACTTTACATTTTACATGTGTATTGTAAAAGTGCACTTTTGTATAACTACCTAGAGAATACTCTTCATAATATTCCCATGTCGGGTCCTGGACCTATTTTTGAATTTTACATTTCCACACAATATCTGCGAACAAGAATATATGTTCTACCATATAGAAATTCTCCTAGAGAGAGACACATCATTGGGCGGTGGGGAATAATTTGTATTTTGCATATGGGTAGAACACATAATAAAGGTAAGAATTTTCATTAGACGGAATTACATGTACTCATGACTGATTCATTTGAGTTTCAAATATGGTTATATTGAATCATAGGATCATGATTTCCCCATATGTCAAGTAGCCATTACCCAAGAGTATGTTTGCACAAATATGTCATTACTTAGCACGGGTTTATTTGGTCACATGGGAAACTAGTTTGATGGACATTTATCTCGGGAATGGTAAAACTTTTACAAAAAGGTTTTGACAAATAGGATAAAATTTTGAAGGGAGTATTTAGAAATCAAGTTGTGCAATCAAAATGAGCACCAACACCATTATTTCTTGTAATGTCTTCGTTACATCCTATACCATCTATTACGGTGGTTCACACTCCTCTCGCATCTATGATTTGTAATTTGTATATGTTTACTCTCATAAATTTTCCTTGTAGGTCACCTCTACTTTATCATATTACTTCACCTATATTAAAAAATGCTTCCACACCCACATTATTTCATCCAACACCAATCATTCAAGAACCATTTCTATTATCAATTCCTCCTCTCACATCATCTACCACACTCACACAACCATTGGTTTTTACACTTGGGCCTCACAAGCCTCCTCCATCTTCAACTACAACCTTATATTATTTCAATTTTCTCCCACATTCTCATTTTTTTGACATTCCTTCTTACATGTCTCTTCCTACTGCATGTCATCATCCTATATTCATACCTATCCATCACAAGAACAAACCATTTTTTCTCACGCTTCCTCAACACATTAGTATGTTCTCCACTCATCGTCCCCCTGACATCGTCACTCACACAATGCCTCATATCTTTATCTTCTATGGTTGATTGTTTTCATGTCCTCATCCACCTGATGTTATCAAACATCCATCACACTCAACACATTTCATGTATGTTTCATCCTCATAATCACATCCTCCATTCAATATCATTCTATGGATTCTATTTGGCATCATTGCTTCACTCATTATTTATATTGTCCCATCCAATCCAATTATTTATCTCATTTATCACTTGCTTTTATACATCATGTCTCTCACTCACCTAGTCTCAGATATCTCGGGGAATTTCATTTGTATTCACAACCACATTCTACATGTTCCTTACATTCTACTTCTCTTCATATGTCTTCAATTTGATACATGACCGAATTCTCCACACATCCTACACTATCATCATTGACACACACACACCCATCCACATAAATAAACATATTTTAAAAAATACAAACATATCAAAAATTGCAATAAATAGTGCGTGCTCATGGATGTTCCTCTGCATTTGCTTCCTACTTTCATATTTCATTCCAATTCTCGGTTTTCTCATACATATTTTATTTACAATTTTTTCACATTCCACGTTTTTGTTTGTTTCACATCTTTTAGTGAACACTTTAATTATTTGGTTGTCACGTTTTTTGAGTCAATAGTCTCTACTAGAATTGATTGAACTTGGTCTCTCCTTATTTGATGAATTAAGAATGATTATCCTCTTAGAGGTCCACACACACATACTAACTTAACAAATATCTCAAGACCCCGGGACATTATTTTTGACACTTTCCAACTATCATCTCCATCATCACTTCATCAAATTGCTAGTGGTTTTGAACCCCTTGGCAACCGAGAGAGCTGAATATCACGTGAAAAATAAAAAAACAATCAAAAGAAAAGTCAAAATTCAAAAGAAGAAAGAAAAATAAGAGCAATATCAAACACTCTCTCTCAAGGGTCATTCCAGTATCTCTATTGAGGCTATGGACACACAGGCTAGATGAGAGTAATGCTGCAACTAGAATCAAATGTATCTCCATTGCAGCTATGGATGATTAGATGATAGCGACAAAATGCACGGATTACAATCACATTTTATTCCATCTCTCATGAATCCCTTATTTCAATCACACCTACACATTAGCTTGTGTTTTCAATCATTATGTTTCGGTCTTCGCTTTAAGTAGTAATTAACTCTCACATGCACACATAGGATCTCATTTTGGTGTAGTGATAGTATGTCACCTTGTACTGTTAAGACATTATTCAAGATCTTATTTTTTTATCCCTTACTTGTTTCATGACTCATACCTTTGGTTCATCATAGGTTCACCAATAATCTAGTTTCACACATTATTTATACAAATAAATTCATTTTGTAACCATGTTCATACACCTACATACCTCTTGCACTCCGTTTTTGTAACCATTTCATTTTTCTTAAGCTTTATTGCAGGTTTGGAACAAATATCTCTAGGAATCCGTTGCCTTCTACACACCTTTTGCATCTTCATAAATTTTTTATCCTTTACATTGTACTCATTTTATCTTATTACCATTTACATTGCAATCTCATGTGACTCATTATCATTTCACCACCATTCCTTATCTCACTATTATTCCTTTTGACACTCTCCAACATGGGTGTTCACAAAACTTTAATAACACCTCTTCATATCATCTCTAACTTCCCACTCCAACTCACTTCCCATCCCAACTAATTTCCCACCCAACTCACTTACCCACCCCTATCGAGTCACATTAGCGAATCGATGACTTAACTACCCCACCCCACCCAAACCTATTGAGTCACATTAGCGACTTGGATGAGATAACTTCCCACCCCACCCTCTCTACTATCAAGTCACATTAGTGACTTGACCGACCTAACTACCCCACCCCTGCACCTCATTCTAAGCTCGGTCATTATAGTGACTGAGCTCACCAAAACCTATGTCCCCAACCCTTCCCTATCTACTCGATCACTTTTGTGACCCACCTTTCACCCTCGCGCCCGGTCTCCCCCAAACAATTCATGTAAGAGACTCGGTATGTCCATAACTCCTTTTATAACTCACCCAATTGATTTACGGTCCCCACCCACTTGCCAAACTTTTTCGAGTCACTATAGTGACTTGCCCTACCTATGCTACCTCACACCACATCCCCAACTCATTTACTATATAAACCAAGCTCGCTATGTCTCTAACCCTGACCTTTCTTGCCAAGCTCACCCGACCCACCACCAAGCTCTCCTTACCCTTCTTTCCTCTACCCAACTCACCCTTGGCTCCATGTAACTTACATCTTTCTAGCTCACCCTTGGATCACCCCATTCACACACCTCCCGGATCACATATCTAGCTCGGTTTCTAACCCACCCGCATAGCTCACTACCTCGCCACATTACTCACAAAAAAACTCATGTCATCACCATATAGCTTTCTGTGTAACTCTCCACACTCACACAACTCACCCCAATCACTATAACATGCCCCCAAATAGCACCTCTCACCTCCTCACTTGTTTCGTCACTCACTCATCATCTACACATACCCAATCAAATCTAACTCTTCATCCCACAACTATCAAAACTTTCACCCACTCTTGTACATACTCGTCATATAGTTTTCCTCTACACATGACTAGGGAAACCATGTCATCACTTTTATTTAGCATACCTTTGCCAAGGTTCCTTTTTCCCATCTTCAATTGCCACTTTTCATCCAACGTTACATTGGGTAGAATACACCTCTAAAAATTATCACTCTAGGGGGCATCATATAACAACCCTTCTAATCAATTATATAACATCCAAATAACATATTAACTTGACTTAATAGTCTCTTCCTTGTGAAATAAAATTATTGATCCTTTCACTGACTCCATCTAAAGTGGCCCATTGATCATATTTCTAGGTTCTTTTCTATATAGTCAATCAT
The DNA here is from genome assembly GCA_018340775.1 of Taxus wallichiana var. yunnanensis. Classification (NCBI taxonomy): domain Eukaryota; kingdom Viridiplantae; phylum Streptophyta; class Pinopsida; order Cupressales; family Taxaceae; genus Taxus; species Taxus wallichiana. The sequence goes on along the minus strand of CM031242.1, from coordinate 59,981,603 downwards.
CTAAGCCTGAAATAGGACAATAACCTTCATAGGGTTAGATGAACCCCATCCTGTCTTCATTTTTACGATGCATCTTACTTGCTACAACATGCAGTCCAAAAGGGGGAAAAATGTAGGCACCAAAAAATGCACTTTGTGCATATGGCCTCTTATTCAAAAATTAAAAATATCATAAATCATGAAAATCCCCAAAAAATAAATACTCCCATAAAAAAATCCCAAAAATGGAGATAAAAGACACCTCACCACTCATTTACTAATCCTAACCCACTCACATTTAATTCTATCCCATCACACCTACCCATTTCCATGCCCAATGCATATTATACCCATGTGTGTCCCACTCTTTTATGCATTCCAAATCTATAAAATTTTCCTCCCCCACATCATTTCATCTCTCTTGCAATTTGAACTCCTAACTCTTTGTGCACTAAGGCTATACTTGAGTTTTCTTGCTCTCTTTTTGCATATCTCAATTTTGTAGGTTTTGAAGAAGTGAACGCGAAGCAAAAAGGATAGATGCAACTTATAACAAAACTATTCTAGTGAAATTTTAACACGGTATGAATCACAACTGTGATTGGCTTGCGATCTTCATGTGATTTTTAGTGAATCACAATTGCGATTGTCCTGTGATCTGAGTCAGGTATATTTGTCATTTTCATTTATTATTTTGTCATTTTAATCAATAAAATGTATTTTATCTCCTTAAAATGGTTAGGGATATGACTAAGGTAGGTCCCCTAACCACAAAAAATAACTAACATTTTCTAATTGTTCTTGTGTACAGGTTTAGATTCAGATCTCGAAAGAGTTTTAACCACTTTATTCAATGAAAGAAACCACAATTATCCCTCTCTTCACAATGGAATCATAAGCCCATTTTTATTTAGTAGTAATGATTTGGATTTTTCATATTAACTAATCCATCTTGCAGTGATCCAAATCTAGGCATACAACTAGGTTGTCAAATTAGAGTGTCATGTTAGTTTTTAAAGTGAAATTAGGGACATTAGGGTAAATAATGTAAAACTAGCGGAAATTTGGGTAAATTATATCCAATTAAGATAAATTATGTCAAATTTTGATGTCACATTAGGGTTTCACATTAGGGTGTTGTGTTAGCATGTTGCATAGGATGTTGTGTTACAATGTCACATTGGGGTGTTGAGCAGGGCTTTTGCATCGTGATCAAAGTGTCATGCTATGTTGCCAAATTAAAGTGTCAAATTAGGTTTCATTAGTTTAAATAAAAGGATGTTAGGATTACTTATGTCAAATTAAGGGAAATTTGGGTAAATTATGTCTAACTAAGATAAAATAGGTCACTTTAGGGGAAATTACAAAAATATCATTAAATTAGGGTATGTCAAATCGCGGGAAATAAGGAAAAATATGGGAAAAACCAATCAAAATAAGGGAAATTATGTCATATTAGATGTAATTAGGGTGAATTATGTGGAATTAGATAAATTAGGGGAAATGGTTTCACATTACTATGTCGCATTAGCATATCACGTTAGGGTATTGTTATCACTTACCCAAAATATGTGCAAATTTTTGAAATTTTTGGTCAAGTGACCCCTTTGCCTAATTTGTTTGCCTTTGTGAAGTCCTAAAGAGTGGAAAATTTCATAGCGATTAGAAATTTTTGAGTTTCGAGGTCTAAATACATGTATTGCGGAGATTACGGGTTTTGGAGGAACAAAGGAACATGTTCCTTTGGACCTTCGATTCTCTGCATCTCCACTTTTATCACATTTCATTAAGTCATAGTGTATTGAGGATATTCATGTTCCCGTGAAACTATTCCATCCGAGTCCCTGTTCCCCACACCTACTTGTTCTCTGCATGACACTTGAACCTGCAAGCCTTTGGTTTGTAGTTATGTAAAAACTTTTATGTTGGCGGCAATGTTCCTCACCGCTATTTGTTCCTCACAACCTCATATCATCTGCATTCCATTAAAACCCTTCACATTGTGGAAATTATGGGCATTCGTGATACTCATGACCCTTGTACCTTCTTGTCCCTTTGTTCTCCACAAATCCTTGTTCCCTACACTTTCCTTCCATCTACAAGCCTTTCCTTCCTTTCACGTGAGTATCTTTTGTAGTGTGGGTATTGTAGATGTTTGCGATACTCCTTACCTTGTTCCTCCTAAGCCTTCATTCCCCAAATGCTCCTTCATTTTCACCCTTTTGAGTATCCTTTGTATTGCAGTATTTTTAGACATTTGTGGAACACAAGGTACTCACTCCCTCAGGCCTCCAGTTCACCCAAAACCTGACATATCCATAGATTTGAGGAAAATAGATTTTAATGAGTTCCAGGACATTTCCCACCACTAATATTGCACTAGTTTTCTTAAATTAACCTATTTCATTGGGATTATTTGTTATAAAAAGGATATTGTAATTCATTTTTACCATTCCAAATCGTGAATTGTGACTGTGCATTATTGTTTTCTATTCCCATGCCCTAGTTAATGTATCTAGTCATACCTTTCCCGTGTCTCATCCATTTTCAAAAATTCAAAGTGTGTTCAAGTCGTGGAAAATTTGGTGTTCTTCCCATGTTATACATGAGCCATTTCATACTTCCCTAATCCTATTTGATAACAAATTAAGTTTCTTGTCACCCTCTTTAGTATTTCCTAAAACCATTGTTGAATATTCTTTTTTTCTAAGTTTCTCTCCTCATCTTTCCACCATGAAATTCTAATATGGGGGGTATGAACACATCTCTTCCTTGGAGACTTATGTGCCTAACATTGGAGATAGTGATATTAGACACATTAACCTAGATGATTTTGGGCTCGTATCTTTGAAGCTACCCCTGCTCTCATAGCCCAATGTATCTAAGAAAGTGGAATTTCTAATGTTGGCTGCCAAATATCTCGTTAAATGTACATACATTGTATTAGCTTGTGCCTCTTGTTTTGATCCTGTGTCCAAAGAAATTAGAGATCCTCAGGGCGTGTTATTTCCAAAATTGATGCCAATTACATAAACATAACCCTAAGAATCCCTATCATTGAAGACTCTAATACTCTAATTAAAGCCTAGGCTCAGGACCTTTTTGAACAAGACAAAGATAGATATAAGGAAATGATAGATAAATCATGACTTATGTCCCAAAAGAGAGGAGCTTTTAAAGCGCCAAAATTATCGTATAGGTTAGACTTTAAGGAAGAGTTATTTGACATGATCACCTTCTTTGGCTAGATTAATGGGCCTACCTTCCACCAATGAGTTCCAATTTTGGATGTGTGTCTACATCAACATCATCTATGAGGGAAAAAAGAGCCTAAATTAGGGAGAAATAATTTGTGAAAATATCAGTGAACAACTAGGTTAATGTGTAACAAAGTAAGACATTCTACATGAATTCCTACCTCATGTACACAATTTCATCTTATAGGGTATGGGTAGGATTGTATTCTCGAAGGATAAGAAAAATCGACCAGTCCTATGAGTATTACCCACAACTCATCTTTGAAAATAGTAAACACCATTTCAAAAGGGTGAATGATGTTTTTACTATGTATATAGTAAGGATACTAGAAGGAAATACAACTGAGAGAGTGTCTCATTGAAGCAAAACAACTGATTTCAACATATGGTAGCCTATTCATTCAATTCAAAATATTTTCTTACATCAAGTTAGTTGGGTTTGAGGGTTCACCCAATAAGCTACCTATGTACTGTAATGACAAATTGGTTTTAGTGGAAGTCTGCAGACAATTGGACATGTTACATAGAACATGTAGAGATAAGAAGATTACTTGACATCTAATTTCCTATCTCCCTGGGAAATTATACATGCAGAACTGCCTTGGATGCTCAAAATGTTGAAAGAACAATTGCTGAATTCAAATTCCACTCATATCATAAAATATATTCTTTTGATATAAAATGTTTCATCTCTAATCATTTGAGAATGTCTTATTATCATGTGTCTTCTCTTGAGGATTATTGGGAAGATTGCTCAGATGAATATGAGGTAAGAAGAAGGTATTTTGGCAGACTCTCTTTACAACAGTCAACGATTTCAAGGTGTACAAATTCCTAGAATAATTTCAAGATGAAATTGAGGGTATGTATTCTGTTGATTATATCAAAACTATCTAGCACATGCCCCTTCTTACCATTGATTGGTCTCAAAAGGAGAGGGATGATCTCTCTAAAATAATCAATCCAATTTTGGTGAGAACAAAATTTTGGTTCAATAAGAAGATAAGGGCATATAATCTAAATGTGACACAATCCTCCTCCAAGAGGCTTCTTCATCAAATAAAGGGGTTTCCATTCAACCTCCATGAGGTACAAGTTCAATCAACTCCTTCCTCCCCACCTTTGAACTCTGTAACCAAGGTTTATATAAAGAAAGACAAGGTTAAAGAGACAAAGAACATTGAATAAAGTCCTGGGAAAAAATAGAAGAGGAAAGAATTCATAATTTAACAGAAGAAGCTTCCTCTACTCCTAAACAAGTGTCACAACCACTGGAACAAGGGTTGAAAAAAACTGAGGAGGAAAAGGATGATACAAAAAAGGCCAGTGCAGAGTAATAAAAGAATGATCAAGATAAAAGTGGTGATGAGGAAGAAAGTGGAGAGGGTGAAGAAGAAGAAGATGATGTGAAGATAATAGAGCCTAACACTGGGAAAGTAAGTATCTCAAGGCCCAAATCACCAATCAATAAGTATCTTCCTCTTCTGTTGAGGTACTTACTCTAGAAAATCCATCTATTTAGTCTCTTGATCCTCCTAGTGTTTTGGCATTGGCACCACCTCCTCCTCCATCTTCAAGTGACTCTTTCACATGGGTTCAACCCATGATTGATAGTAAGAAAAGAAATTTTACTCCTAAGATAGTTGAACCCATGTGAATCTATCAACACGAGAGAATATGAAAGAAATCAAAAAGTTACACAATGTTGTGTGGAGGCTATTAAAGGCCCATTGAAGAATACATGCATTCTAAAGAAATGGAATATTTCTTGGTAGCTATTTGAATGCCACAAAAACATGACTATTAAAAAGGTCATGGAGATTACTAGTGCTTTGGAAAATTTAAGTTGCACGTGCTTAAAGTCAAGATCCCATCCATACCACTTACCAATGCCCCTTCTTCTAGTTCTTAGTCATTTCTCTCTAATTGTTATATTTTGAAGTTAGCTTTATCATTTTGAAAATACAAAATTGTAAGTAAATATAACTATGTAATTGACTAATTAAGTGTTAGCACTTAATTAAATGAAAATTAGTTAGAAATTTAGTTGCAACCGCCCCTCAGCCTATATAAGGTTTATTTTTCATTGTAAGGGGTTGGATTTTGGTGCTTTTTGAATGTAATGATACAAAGCATTTGAAATCAATACAGAAGAAGAAGTTATCTCCCTCTTGTCTATGTTCTTTCTATTTCTTTTCCTTGCAATTGTGAATGTGAATCTAGTATATTTGAATATAGAAATTGTGTGTTCAATCCATTTGCTATAATGTGAAGAACTTTGTGTCTGATTGCATCTATATTTAGTGGATTTTCTGATATACTAATTCATGTGTTCTTGAAGCTCCATGCATGCATAAGTAAGATGTTACTCTGCAGTCTCTATATCTGAATGTGTTTCCTTCTTCACTCCTTTTCTTACAATAGTGAGTAATCTTGCACAACCAAGGAGAATACTTGTATTCTCGACTGAGTGGATTAGATTGAACTTTGTGTCCCTAGTTCACTCATCTTACTCATACAAGCTATTGTTTCCTCCTTTAAAGCCTTATCCCTTTTTCATCTTCTATATTGAGGTTATAAGAATATGAAGACATTATTTACACCAAAATCCTCATTTAATGATTGTTAGTTTGTATATTTGTAAATAAGTAGATTTCCAGATTTTTGGTGAATAAGGGAACCTCCCCAAAAAGAGGAGGGATTGCTGTCCCTAAACTATTGCTTGTGTCTAAAGACAAAATTTCCAACCAACATGTATCTTATTAGTGTGTCATGTTTGGGTGTCATATTAGGTGTCATGTTAGTGTGTTGTGTTAAGGTGTCATGTTATTTTTTCCCACTTTGGTGTTGTATTAGGGTTTCATGTTAGGTTTTCATATTAGGGTATTGCATTAGGGTGTCATGTTAAAGTATTACATTAGGGTGCCACGTTAAGGTATGACATTAGGGTGTTTGTTAGTAGATGTACTGTGTCATAACATCAATAATTGTAATAGGTTATAGTATAGATTAAAATAATATTAGTTTCATTAAATACTACATGAAAGAGATTTCAAGACTTAATTCATAATTGTGCAATAACTATAAATGGAATAATTCAAGAAAGAAAAAGAGAGAGTGCTACGCCTTTAACCTATTGCTTGTATTAGGATATGACTAGCCGACTTGTGGCTTACCATATCATTTTATTATATCATTTATACTTTATCATGCTTAATAGGTCGGCCTTGGTGATGGCCATAGCATATGAATAGTATATATAGGGGATTATAGGTAGTATTTCATTATCATTTGAGCATTTGAGTCTTGTTATATGGTTTGGAGGTTGCCCCCTCGAAGTGGCGAAGCTATTCTAATTGCATATTGAGATCATTATTCTGAAATATTGTGTTATTTGGTGCTCTACTGTTTCTCTTAATCTAAATTATACAAGTAATTTCATTACAAGTGGTATCAGAGCTGTGATCTGGGCTGAAATTAGGGTAAAAACCCTAATTTTTGTTTCCACCACATATTGTGAACCAAAGCGAATTGGTGGGAGATATTTTTATTAAAGTTGAGAAGAATTTCAAGTAAGGTTCCCTGAAAATTTCAGACTTTTTGATTTATTTTGAAAAAGTTATTACAAATTTAGGGTTTTTCATAAAATCGCTCCCTAGGGTGCAAATTGTGGAAATTTTTCAAGTTCTTTACATTTTCGGAAATCTCTCAAAAAAATAGTATTAGTATCTTCTCTGTGTTTTTCCTATTCGGCCGAAATTGTATCGAAACCCTAAACCCTAAGATTTGACATCATGGCGGGGCCTTCCACAAGAGCAAAAAGAATCCAGGTTATCCAGGTAAAACCCCATATAAAGATGGGGTAGTGATTGAAGAGATGGAGTCAGAAGGGGTAAATATAGATTCCTTAGCACTAGGGTTTACCTCAGTTGATCATAAGGTTTTCCAACTTGAGTATGAGTTGCGAATTGTACAATCTGAGATGGCCTCTAAAGGAGACATAGCCCAAATCAATCATCGGTTGGATGATATCATGCAACATGTAAAGGGTAACTAGTATGGCCCAAATCTGGCCCATATCAACCAAGGAGGACCTTTAGTTCAAAATCATGGACAAACTAACCATATTGGATCACTTTTCTAGTCCCATCAGAATCAAACTTATCTGCAACCACGGAACATGATGCCGAAAGTGGATATGCGCAAATTTGATGGTAAGGATCCCCTGAATTGGATAAATCAAATGGAGAACTTCTTTGAGTTACATCAAACACCATCAGGACAAAAGGTGACATTGGCATCCCTATATCTTGAACCCGACCAATTTGTTTGGTATCGTTGGTTATGTGCTCAGAGGAAAAGAATGGTCTAGGTGTCACTTGGATAGTTTTTACCGAGGAGTTGCAATTGCACTATAGTTCCAGTGTTTCAGAGAACTACTTTAGTCAATTAGCAAAGTTACGGAAAACAGGATCAGTCAAAGATTATGTGCATCAATTCCAAAACCTATCCTTAAGGGTGGAGAATATTCCAGAAGAGAATCTGAATGACTTGTTTCTTGGGGGTCTTAAGGACCACATCGAGCATGAGGTACATATGTTTAATCCAATCAAGCTGTCTGATTATATTATCATGGCATGTCATGCAGAGGAAAAAATTCTTTGTAGTAGGAGGACACCTTTCATTAACTCCAAAGACCGTAGTATCTCTTCCCCTTCATTTGCTAGGCCAATTAGATCGACTCCTCAACAAATGGAAGAAAAGAGAGAAAAAGGATTATGTTTTAACTGTGATAGCAAATATGGACCGAGACATAAATGTGCTGAGAAGAAGTTGTTCTATATTGACGGAGGTAATGAGGATGATGAGGATGCTGAAATTATAGGAGAGGCTAAGGAACCAGTAGAAGATGAAGTAGAGGATCACCAAATTACAATTTCTTGCCATGCATTGGCGGGTATTAGTACTCCTCAATCAAGGTTATTGGCTATCTCAAAAATAGAAGGTGACGGTGTTGATTGACTTGGGGAGTACTCATAACTTCATAAATAGTAAGTTAGTTGCCCGCCTCAATTGTTTTATTTACCCAGCTCCAGAAATGCAAGTTATGATTGTGGATGGTGGGACAGTCAAGTGCACAGAAAGTGCCATAGTATCAAGCTTTCCATGGGAGACTACATGTTAGACTCACCTATGTTTTCTATTTCTATGGGAGGGGCAAATATTGTTTTGGGGTCCAATGGCTCACAACCTTAGGTACTATTGAGATGAATTTCCAAGAATTGTTCATGCAATTTCATTCAGATGGAAGGACTATACAATTGAATGGGAAGGTAGCTAAGTCTCCACAGATTATTAGCTCTCATCAGATGCAAAAGGTTCTTAGAAAAGGAGTGGATGGCTTTATAGCAAAGCTATTTTCCATAGAAGTACAAAATACAGAGTCTTCAATGCCACCCGATCTTCAGAAGATTGTGGATGCTCACTCATCTATTTTTGATACAATTCCAAAGGGACTACCACTAGTTAGGGATCATGATCATGCCATTCAGTTGATTCCAGGGAGCAAACACCTAACATCATACCATATAGATACCCATATTCCTAGAAAAGTGAGATCGAGAAAATGGTGGAGGAAATGTTTGAAGGCGGTATCATCGAGTGCATAGCCAGAGTGCATATTCTTCACCAGTGGTCATCATACGTAAAAATGATGAAACATGGAGGATGTGTCCAGATTACCGAGAACTCAACAAGTACACCATCAAAGATAAGTTTCCTATTCCAGTAATTGATGATTTACTTGATGAATTGCATGGTGCTATTTATTTCACAAAATTAGATCTTCGTTCGGGGTACCATCAAATTAGGATAAAAGAGGAAGATGTTCATAAAATAGATTTTAGGACTCATGAGGGCCATTATGAGTTTTTGGTAATGCCTTTTGGTCTTACAAATGCACCCTCAACCTTTCAAAGCTTGATGAACACTATTTTTAGGCCTTTTTAAAGGAAATTTGTATTAGTTTTCTTTGATGACATATTGATTTACAATAAGACATGGGAAGAACACTTACAACATGTAAATAACGTGTTGGAAGTTTTGGAGAAACATACTTTGTATGAAAAGCCATCCAAATGTTATTTTGGTGTACAAGAGGTAGAGTATTTGGGTCATATTGTATCCCATGAAGGCGTCAAAGTTGATCTTCAGAATATCAAAGCTATGGTGGAATGGCCAAGGCCCAAAAATCTCAAAATCTACGATTCCTAGGACTAACAGTGGTACTACTGAGAAGATTTGTGGGGATATGGTAGAATAGAAACCCCACTCACTTGCATTACTAAAGAAGGATGCCTTCCATTGGGACAGACGTAGCCACTAAATCCTTTGAGAAATCGAAGGAAGCCATGTGCAGCACCCTAGTTTTGGCTACTCCCAACTTCTCAAAAACCTTCATTGTTGAATGTGACGCTTCAGGATCAGGATTGGGAGTAGTTCTAATGCAGAAGGAAGACCAATTACATTTAAGAGTCGTCAATTCAAAGTAAAATATCTGCTTAAACCTGTCTATGAGAAAGAAATGATGGCTATTCTTCATGCATGTCAAGCAATGAAGGCCCTATCTCATGGGTAGACACTTCAAGGTAAAAAAATCGATCACGATAGTCTCAAATAATTTTTGGAGCAAAGGTTATCATTTGAGGAACAACAAAAGTGGGTAACAAAAATGTTGGGTTATGATTTTGAAATCATATACAAAAAGGTTAAAGAAAATGTAGTAGCTGATGCGTTGTCTAGAAGGGATACATCCGCAGATGCCTTACTATGTGGAAATTCCATGTTGACGGCCGATTGGGTGGAGGAAGAAAGATTGGAATGGAATCAAGATAAGGATACACAATATCTAATATAGAATATCAAGCAAGGATCTATGACATCTAACAAATTTGAGTGGAAAGGTAATGCCCTATGGTACAAGGATAGGTTATACTTGAGTAAAGATTCTAAGTTGAAGCATAAGATTCTTGCAAAGCTACATGCCTCACCTGTTGGAGGACATTCTGGGTTTTTGAAGACATATCATAGAATAAAAAGAGAATTCTTTTGGGAAGGACTCAAGGGGATGTACAAAAGTTTGTATCAGAGTTTTTAGTGTGCCAACAGAACAAAGGGGAAACAATTAAGACACCAGGTCTGTTGCAACCCTTACCAATTCCTAGCCAGAGATGGGAGGAGGTCTCCATGGATTTCATCACCGGATTGCCTTGTTTAGAGGGTAAGAATGTTATTTTCATGATTGTGGATAGGCTCACAAAATAAGCCCATTTTTGTGCCCTATCACATCCATTTCAGCAGCCGATCTGATCACAACTATTTTTTTGGAGACAGTTCAAAGGCTACATGGAACCCCAAAGATAATTGTGAGTGATTGTGATCCTATTTTCACAAGTAATTTTTGGACAGAATTATTTTCATGTTTGGGTACTCAGCTAGCTCACAGTTCATCTTATCATCCTCAAAATGATGGGCAAACATAAGTGGTCAACAAATTCTTAGAGGGGTATTTACGTTGTTTTGTATCAGATAAGCAAGAAAAGTGGATTAAATGGCTACCGGCCGAATGGTGGTATAACACATCTTTTCATACCTCTTCTCAAATGACCCCATTTTTAGCATTATATGGTTACCATCCACCTTCTATCACTTCCTCCTTGAGGGTGCAAACTAATGTCAAAGAGATGTTGAGGAACACATTCAACATCAACAACAGTTTTGTCTAGTTTGAAGGAGAATTTAGCACTAGCACAAAACAGATGAAACAACAAGCGAGATCAACACCGTAGTGAAAGGAATTTTGAAATTGGCGACTAGGTTTTTGTACGTCTCTAGCCTTACAAACAAATGTCCCTAAAGCAACAGAAAAAGGAAAACAAGATTGCTCCTAGATATTATGGCCCTTATTAGGTTCTACAGAAAATTGGTAGTGTTGCTTATAAACTAGAGTTGCCTCCATCTTCACACATACACCCAGTATTCCATGTTTCATGCCTAAAGAAGGTTATTGGATAGAAATTTGAAGCCCAGATAGAGTTACCAGAACTTGATGAGGAAGGAAGAATCATTTTGGAGCCAGAGAAGATTCTGCAAACACGTACTAAGAGGCTGAGAACTAGAGACATTAAGGAATATCTGATCAAGTGGAAGAATCTGAGCATAGAAGACGCCACCTGGGAGGATGAAGGTTTTCTGTAGCAACATCTAGGATTATTCAACGTTGAGGACAACATTGGTTTGAAGGGGAAGGGCATGCTACGCCCTTAACCTATTGCTTGTATTAGGATATGAGTAGCCGACTTGTGGCTTACCATATCATTTTATTATATCATTTATACTTTCTCATGCTTAATAGGTCGGCCTTGGTGATGGCCATAACATATGAATAGTATATATAGGGGATTATAGGTAGTATTTCATTATCATTTGAGCATTTGAGTCTTGTTATATGGTTTGGAGGTTGCCCCCTCAAAGTGGCGAAGCTATTCTAATTGCATATTGAGATCATTATTCTGAAATATTGTGTTATTTGGTGCTCTCTGTTTCTCTTAATCTGAATTATACAAGTAATTTCATTACGAGAGAGACAATGATCGGGAGCACACAATATATATGTAATAAAATAGGAATGTTAATTACTAAAACATAAAACAAACATAATTCAAAATGGAATTCAAAGGAATCAATATGAAATTAAATTATGATAAAATGATCAACCTTTTATGCATTATACTTGCATATTTGTATACAAAGAAAAGTGGCCATTGAGTTACCAATCCCTTATTTTCCCTTTCATACAAAATGGGTTCTTCACATTCTTTATTTAGCCTAAAAGAGCGGTATATCTTCTATACTTTGTATTATATAGATTATGCATATACAATAGGATTGTGCAATCATATAAAATATATTCATGTTAGCTTTGTAATCCTTTTTACACTCCCAACACTTTCCCTGACTTAAGTAGTTTTCTTGTCCTAAGAAAAACTATTTTTCAACCATCTAAGAGGTTTCTTTTACTACTCTTTCTAATTCATGTTCATTATATATTGTGATGTGCATTTTGATACTTTTCTCATAAATAAAACAAAGGACATTGTTTATCAATTTTCATCCTCTTTTCACTACTTAATTTTCCTTTTCAGGTGTTCAATTAAGTAGACATTCCAATAAACTTCCCTTACAGATTTAAATTTGTGGAAAATCTCTCATAGAGTACCCTTGTATATTTTCTATCTATGTGATCCTACTTATAGATATCAAATAAAATTTATAAAATTATACTTTAAAAATTTATTCTCTATTGAAAAATTGTGTTTCTTGTCTTCCTTATGGTTTTTGGGGTTTCTTGACTTGGGTTGGTTTAATGACCAAAGTGAAAAGTGGAGGTGGAAATATCTCGTGTTTATTTGATTTTGAGGAGCAAGATATGTGGTAGGAAATACCAAGGAGTATTCATATTCCTTATAGAGGGGAGGAATGCTTCCAATTATTTATCATACACATTCTAGTATGGGAGTGCTTCATTCACTCAACTAAAGTATATCTGCAACTAAGTATTTATTATACACATTCCAATATGGGAGTGCTTCATTCACTCTACCACAAGATATATCTGCAACTATGATAATGATTTCATAACTTCATACAAAGCATCCTATTTAGTGTTATCTACATCTTTCCCATATATAGTGATTGCATTCTATATGTCATATATCAATAATTATAGTCAATCCCACATTATCTCGTGATTTCACTCCAACAAATATATCACTTGGTGTATTGCACTCCCATTCCCATAGTCATTCACTAACATTTTCTTTGAGCCTCCAAGGATGTTTGCAATGCATTATCTACCTCTTGATCATTTGTACCCTTTAACATTTGGGTTTGTATTGATTTTCCAATATCTATATCAATCTTACTATTGGAAATTGTATTATGTAGCTATGTGTTCTAATCCAGGAGCTCAAAATTGAGTTGTTTGGATTTTGCTTCAGCATGTTGGATCATATTCATGTATTCTTATAAGATTAGGGTTATATACTTGACTTACATATTAGATTGGGCTACCTATGCTATGAGTCTCTTCACAGCCTCATTCTCCTTCCAAGTATCCTTGATTTCACCTACCAAATTAGTAATTTGTACTTGTTCACTCATTACTTGCTCACCTATTGTGTCGCTGACAAGTTGTGGATAGTTTTCTTCAATATGATATTTGAGATTACACAATACCTACTATAGAGTTGTTTCTATTATGATATTTACTTTGTGCTTACCGAGATGTTTTCCTATAGTGTATGCATGCCTTCAATCTACATCTACAATGGTAACTTCTCCAAATCTAACTTGATTGTGCTAAATAGTACTTGGGAAGTTGTAGCTTGTGCACTTTTATAGGAAATTTAAGGGGTTATAATGCATACATGAGACAAAGGGAGGAAAAACATATACTTTATTATTTACATAATTGATTGTGACACTCACCAAATATTTAGTGTGTCCTCTTCTACACAGTTTCTTCCATTGATGGATTCTCCAAACTTGAGGCTCCAATATTGATGACACTAGTTGATGGTTTTGGGAGAAATATTATGGTAGTAAATTTTATAGAGAGAGTTATTTTGGGTTGTACGGTGCCCATATTTTCTTCTCGTATCTAATCTCACTATCTCCATCTCTAATTTCATTTTTGATTTTCATGGTTCCTTCTTGTCCCTTTAATATTATTCCTATACTTTCACAATTGATTCTATAGTGTGTTATGAAACCTTGGCCTTTTTATCTTGCTCATCCTTGTCTTTTGTGGCTTGTTATTCCTTTGTATTATTTTTCTATTCTTATTTATTCTTGTCCTATTCCTATTTATTTTTCACTCTACCTCCTTTTTAGCCTCTTCCCCTTTCTTCACTATTTTTTCTTCATCTACATGGGCCTTTGATTCTATTTATTATTTCTAATTTCTCTAATTTTCCTCTTAGAACTTATTTTCTTCCATAAATTTCTCAAATTCAACCTAGGTAGTTGCTTATTTTTTCTATTTGACCTCCTTCTCTTTTCACTTTCACTATTCCTCATCATATTTTTTTGTTTTCAGGTGTCTTCTAGTTGTGCAAGCTTTGCTGCAATTTAATTTGGAAGTGGTTACACATTAGGAATTGTAGCCTCTCGGTCTATTTTTATGTCTTGCATATTTATTTCCTTTTGTGTTCCATTTTCTAGTAGAGTACTTAAATTTTACGTAGATGGAGGAGGAGAAGGTTTACTCACCATTTTTAGAAATGGATTTTAGGACTATCAAATTTACCATTTTTGGGTCTTAGATTTCTCCTCTTTTGTGCACATTTTTCTATTTCTTGTGTAGATTTTCTCTCTGCTTATTGTGTGGTGTCTTGTTGACTTATCTCATCTTATGCGAGCAAGACGCTTATGTGCATAGTGAATCCCCATCCTAGAATTTTTCTCTTTCCTTATGAAGATGATATGTGTAGTAACTTATATAGGATTGTATTTGTCCTCCTTTTCTTGAAAGGTGTTATCTATAAATTACACCCTATGTCATTTTGAACAACCCATCTAGAGGATTTAACCATTTTCATGCTCTAGAAAATATGCAGGAGACTAAGTCATTATACCATGGAATGCATGAACTTATTTTTGGGGGTTATTTAGACCCGTGGAAAAAGATAAGAGAATCATATGGACTAAGGAGAAATTGGTGAAGTTCAACGTTGTGCGATATCTTTCAACACTCTTGGAAAACCAAAAGAGTGGGCCCCTAGAATTTGAATTCAAACAAACTACCACTGAGTTGTTTATCTATGGAGGAATCAAATAATTGACCAAGTTCAAAATCCATAGAGTACTAGTTTGGCGTTTCACATGCTCACCAAATTTTAGCATCCTGCAGGTTTTCTCAAACCCATGGAATGAAGGAAATAGCCATGGATTGAAAAGTTAAACCCTCATGGGTGACATGGAGGATTTATGCTTGTACAAGTAATGGGGAAAGTATGAGTTTCCATAGAACATGGAAAATATTAAAGGCCACGATAGAGGCTGCAAACATGGAAAAACAATGTTGAACTTGAACCAGAGAGCCAATCACCATAACCACCAAAATTTAATGGAGTATGGCACCATTCTAGTCAACATGATGGCTTACGATAGACTTAAAGGGGGTTCATTCTATAGTTGTTAATTAAATTTGGAGGTGACTATGCCTGTACTACAAACAAATCCTACAAGATCTCATGGCGCCCACACTCATTCAATGCATATTTCAAATGCAATGGTCTTCCAACTCATGGCGGTTCTTTTCCTCCCTTCCCTCTCTTTTTTTCATGCTAAAATCTTCTATAAGTGAAAGATCTTAGGTACTTTGAAATGGTTCTTCTCCACGTTTCCTTAGTATATTTTCAAGATCTTCTTTGTGAAACTTGAAACTTAATGTTGTCAACCTCTGTAACTCACAATCGGTGTTTTCTTACTTGAATCAGATACAAGCTCTTGAATAATTATTAATGCAAGTGTGGTTTAATCCTTTCCCTTGAATAATTTATTTTTAGTGTGAATATTTCACCTTGTTCCATACTTCATGTTATTTTATCCCTCCACATGTGAACTGAGCACATTCTCACGAACCTAACCTCATGTTTCTTGTATCTGTGTCATCTAGATTTGGGAAAAGTTCCACATTATTTCAGTACTATCACCACACCTTAGCTTAGGATTTACCTTCTTGCATCTCTCTCTTCTTGTTCCCTTAGAATGTTAGTGTAGGATTATCTACTAGAATATATTTAACATTAGAAGTAGGTCATGTTATGTAGGTTTTCCAAAACACACGTAATGAGGAATTCAACCTTATTTTGAGGTTGATCTCACTTTTCAATACCCACATTTTAGAGATCATCCCATGTTACCTCAAAATATTGAATCCCAATGATTTAGGGCATGGTGAAATTTTGAGCTCCAATAGTTCTCGCACACCCGGTGGGACCATCTTTTTAAAGCTTTGTTTAACCTTGTTATTGATAAGTTTTGGTGTGTGAATTAGTGATTTCATCCTTTTGAGGTAGTTCATTAACACAATTGGTGACCCCAAGCTCAAATTTCTTGATTTTAAGCAGTTCAATGCCCATTTTCATGAGAATAATATAGAAAAGACAAAGTGCATGGAGAACTAAATATTTTGAGAATCTGCAATTATCACTAAGAAGAAGAGGTAGAATATTTCAAAGATCAACATCTCCTCCAAATAGAACTCTTTATACTTCTACTCATAGTATGCATTTCTTGTCATCCCCTATGGTTCTAAGACCCATTCAATTCAAGGCATAATATAGAAATTTACCCTTTTTCATCTTCAATAGTGGTAGTCCTTTAGCACTTAATTCCCAACATGATATACCAGTTTCTACTCTTACAAGTATCCCCTCCTTTACTAGTGAAAATTCTACCACCCCAACTGATCATATTAAATATGTTGTTAATGTCTATTCAGTACATCTATTCACAAAAGATAACATTGGAGTTAGGGTTATTGCTTCTTCATTAAAAAGGTAAAACACTTCAATTGTACAAATTTTGAGACATAATTCTATTCGAATCGAGATGGGCTTGACACAACTCTATGTCAACAAGTTGAGGAGAAAGAAAATAACATATCTTTATTAGATAAAATCAATACAATCAAGCGAGCTCCATATGAGCTCATGACAATTCAACTTTAGATTCTAGTGAATGCGGGACATAATCATTGCTATTAAGACCAACTCTAAAAGGTGCATTCTTATCATTTCTTCGAGCTCTAAATTATGATATAGTAGTAATGATTCAATCTATGGGTGTTACTCAACTACCAAATGTATATACAATAACCATTAGGGATTAAATTGTTTTAATCCAAGTAGGAAAGTTAGCCCCTAGATTTCCTATGCCCATTTTTCCTAAACTACCATATGATACACAACCCACTCACATACTCATATTCCTCAACCATATGTTTCATCTCCTACTTCCACATCTGGTTCCTCTATCAAATAAGAAGAAATTGAAAGTATTAGTTTTCATCTTAAAATATAACAAATGAGATTGTCTCCCTTAAGAGACATCAATCTCAAGCTCCTAAAATTTATCCTAACCCTCATTAGGGTTACCCGTAACAAGGATTTAAATACCCCAATCAAAGATTTCCTTAGATCTATCCTCCAAGAAAATTACCAAATAAAAATTCACAACCCTCACCTACTTAACTTAAGCAAAGCCATTATTCCATCCAAATAAGATGTAAGAAATATTTGAGTGGTGTTATCCATTTTATCAACCCCATAATCAGGTTTACATGTGAGGTTGGAATTAACTCCTTACAGGAAAAATATCTCATAGTTCAAACTCCATTATACTTGCAACAAAAACCATAACTCCTACAAGAAATGCATATGAAGTTCACGAGTTTTCTCAAGAACCCTAATTCATTCTTTTCAAACTTGAAGAATTTTGGGCTACTAATCAAGATACAAATAACTCAAAAAGACAAAAATTCAAATGATGAGATCAAACAAGATATAAGAAGTGGAAGATGGATATGAGATATCCTCGTTTCTATTGATCCAATTCTCGTGTGAAACTTCCAATCAACACATGAACTTGAGTGGAAAATTAGCATCATCCGGTTTGTTGCGGGTCACTAAGCTATTGCATGAGATCGAACAATTTATGTGGAACATAAAAAATATCCAATCAAAGAGTCTTCACGGGTAGAGAAAATAAAAAAATAACATGTTGCTCCCTCATTATAAAAAGCCACAAGAATTCCCCTCTTCATTGTGGAGAAAATGAAGAAAAAATCTCAATGTCACAATGTGGGATGCCTTATCTATCCCATATCAAAAGGATCTTCTACAAGAAGCATTGAAGTAGATTCCACATATAGAACTTGTCATGCAAAAAAAAAACTATGCTATCATAATTTTTAGCCAAATGAGGAACATACAAGTTCAATTGTCAAACATCCTTCTTTCTACATATATCTCATAATTGGAAAGCACCTTGTTCATAATTGCATGATAGAATCAAAGTCTTATTTTATTCATGACAAATAAAATAACATACATTTTGGGTATTAAGTACAACCCAAACTCCAAGGATGTTTTTCATCTTAATGGATCAATAATGCAAGTATTAGTTGTAGTAAAAGATATTAAATTAACCTTGCATGCTTTTTCTAGTCTTACCATAATGTAGGACATTTTGTGATTGATTTTCCACCTCTATTTGCCATTTTCCTCTCCAGATATTTCACAGCTAAAACGGGCTGATATATATCTTCAAATTGGTCTCATATGTTTCTTAAGATGAGGTATGGAACTAGGTTTATAATTAAGGCTAAACCCATTTCAGCTTATCATATGGAATTTTATGATCCTAGCCTATTAATGCTAATTGTATGATCCAAGAAGAAACAAGAAGTGATCCTGAACCAATTAAAACAATACATTCATTAAATTCAATTCCTGACCTTATGTTAGATGAATGGGAAAAAGAGCACTATGAATTTGATTATTACATAGAACTATGTGAAATGGTCTGGGTACTTATTATATCTATGAACAAAACTTCACTACCCCCATGCCACACAAGAAGAAGATAATGATACTTCTGCTCTATGGAAGTTATACTTTGATGGTTCAAGAAGTAGAAACAAAGTTGGGGTAGGTGTAGTTCTTGTTTCTCCATTGGGTAAGAAACTCTTCTTCACTCATAGGCTACATTTGCATGCTCCAACAATGTAGTAGAGTACGAAACATTGGTTCATGATTTACTGATTGTGGAAAAAAAATACATTAAGACTTTTCAAATTTGTAGGGACACCGAGTTGTTCATTCACCAAGTCAAAGGTAGGTGTGTAGCTAAATATAAGACTTTGAGAGCTTATATGCATTGAGTTTGGGATATTCTTAAAATATTTGAAGCTTTCAATCTTCAAGTGGTGCTGTAGAATAAAAAAAGGAGGCAAATAGGATGGAAACCACTAGTTCTCACTTCTCTCCTATAGAAGGTATTATCAAGGGAGAAAAACATGTTAAGATAGTTATAATACCATCCATTCTAGATAATGATGTCAGCTGAAAAGCCTTTCGGAATGATGAAAAATTATTCGTTTCATTAAAAATGAAGCATAGTTCTCTTCTAACTCGTAACCCGCTTTGCAAGACAACTATGGTGATCAATGATTCAACTAAGTCCAAACATGATACCCAAATTATTAATCACCCTTGAAGGCATATTCAATTCTAATGATGAGATCAAGGGAAAATAAAAGGCATGTCCGTGGGTCAAGAATATTACAAATTAGTCACCATTACGAAAGGAAAAAATATTTTTTAGGAAAGCTATATAGTACTAAAGAAGAACAATATTTTAATTCTCTTTGTCAAATATTTCATGATGTATTCTCATGGAGCTATGAGGATCTAAAAGGTTTTGACCCCAACACTTCTCAACATGCTTTGTTGATTTAGATCCCGATGCCAAGTGAGTAAGATAAAAGTAAAGGTCTGTCCAGAACCCCAAAATTGAGCCCCTAATAAGGAATGAGTTATTTAAAATAATTGAATCAAAAAAATATTTCAAATTAAATATTCCTCTTAGGTGGCCAATTTGGTTCTAGTTAGAAAAAGGAATGGATAGATTAGGCTCTGTGTGGATTTCAGGGACTTGGAAAAGGCTTAATTAAAATATCATCATCCTCTACACTCTATGGAACAAATCCTTTAAAAAGTGGTTGGATTTGAGATATTTTCTATGATTTATGGTCATTCAAGATCAAACTAAATAAAGATCAAAGAGGAAGATAAGTCCAAAACTATGTTTACAAAAAATGGGGAACATATGCATGTCGAAGATGCCTTTTGGTTTTTCAAATGCGAGTTCCACATTTTATAAAGTAATGGAGATTTATTTTTGTGGAATCATCAATCAATTTGTCTTGGTGTATTTAGATGACATCATGTTTTTCTCTAAATAGGAAAAACAACACATATGGAGAATTTGGAGAAAGTTTTTGAAAGGTGCATAGATTTTAGAGTATCATTAAACCCTAAGAAGTGCAGTTTTGAAGTTCGATAGGGTAAGTTATTGGGTTAAATTGTCTCAAAATATGGAATTGAAATTGACCCAGATAGAGTCTCACAATCCTTTCCATCTCATTATTGACTCGCAAAAAGGATTTTCAATCTTTCCTTAGTAAGATCAATTTTTAAGGAGATTCATTCCTAAATTTGTGGGATTAGTCGATTCAATCACCCTAATGCTAAGGAAAGACATTGTTTTTAAATGGAATGTGGAAGGAAAATAAATCTTCAACAAGATTAAATATGCGATATCTCAAGAGCCAACACTCATTAATCCATATTTCCCAAAATAATTCATCCTTTATGCTTATGTCATTGATCATAGTATATATGTGGTTCTCACTCAAAAGAACAATGAAGATATGGAGCAACTCGTGGCTTTCTTTAGCCAAACATTGAAAGAATTTGAGCTCAAGTATAGTCATTTATAAAAGTAGGTGTTTTCCATCTTGTGGATTCTAAAGAAATTTAAGCCTCTCCTAGCTGCCAACCACATCAAAATCCTAGTCTCACATCCTAGTGTGAGAGATTTCATTATGGGGTGGAAATCACTAAAAACAACTATATGGGTAACCAAAATAACGGAGTTTGATATCACCATCAAGGACACAAAGTTGGTAAGAGGAGAGAATTATGTGAGTAGCCTTCTATAGATGCTCAGGAAAATTATGAAGAAGCTTCTTTCTTCATGGATGAATATCTAGAGCCAACTATAGGTGACCCGCATGACAAAGAAACTCAACCTATCTACAAAAGTTGGATGAACGACATGGTTACTTTCTTAGCAAATTATGGCTATCCTCCTAGTATAAGAAAAATAAATAAAAGACACCCTAGGTTACAATCAATTCATTATGTTTTAATTGATGGTATTATTTTCAAAATTAATGTAGATGGTGTCTTTTTAAGATTCATTAAGGAATAATAGATAGATAAAGTCTTGGTGGAGCTCCATGATGGCTCTTGTTATCTATTTTCACCCCCAAAGTGAAATGGACAATTGGGAAGCCTAGACTTGCACTCTTTTTAAATAGCCAAGGGTGAATTTGTTGCCCAAATTTTTGTCTAGTAGTCATTGATGTCTCTGTGTTTTCCCAGTGCTTCTTTTTCATGGAAGTAGTGTGTCTAGGGAGTCATAGAGTGTTGGTTTCTTGTTAGTCCATGCTAAGCCAAATTGATGTCCTTTAAGTGCATGGGAGTCATATGAGTCTCTGTGGTGCAAAGTGAAGCTATAAAATACTTCTAGTAGGTGTATCTTAGGTGGATGGACTCACTCTAGGACTCAGAATGTCAAGAAATAAGTTTTGGAGCAAAATGCCACTTCTAGCCAAAACTACCCTTGAGGAACTCAATTGCTCTTGCATGAAAATGATGTTGGTCAGATATTCACAAGAAAATATATGGATAACCAACACTTATAATGTGTAGAGGGATGTCTTGCAATGCTCCATGTCAAATTTCATTAGATTTTGTAATGGGGATTTTGAGTTATTCAAGTTTTCTAAAACAACCTTCTTGAAAGATGTATTTTGAGCTGCCTGACTTCTTAGGTCTCAAGAAAAATATGAGGGATTATTTGGATAAATAATAGAAGTAATTTTTGTAGTGGAATCAATTATGAGTTAATACAATTTTTTTAGATCAATTAAACTTGTTTCAAGAAATTTATGAACAATCTTCTGAGCAGGTTCTTTTGGTGTCCAAGCAGTGTTTTGAATCGATAGGAGCAAAAAGGTGAAATTGGTCTGAAATGTCTTGATTGATCACTGCTAAAGATTAATTAGTCCATTTATGGTGTTTTCAACGCTCATATGGTGTTGGAAGGTCAATCTCCATGGAATTACATATAGTACTTCAAGTCTTGGACCTTGTTTGAATGATGCTTCTAGTATAAACTTGCACAAGATCCCAACAGTAGTGAAATTGTTACAATAATGGCCCAAAATATCTCCAAAAGTCATTTTAAAGGATCTTGATCATTTTAGGTGGCTTCCAGGTGAAGATCAATGTGTAACTTCAACTCCACTATGTTTTCTGGAGAAGTTATCTAGAAACCGTGTTGCTTGAAGTCACCGCCCGACATGTCCGCCTCTATATATTGCTCTTAATCAACCTTGATCATCACTACCATTATATTAAGAGACTAGAGAAAATATACTCACCAAAAGTAAGGATTTTTAGGAAAACTAATGAAGTTTTTGGTCTTACTTGCTTGTTGACAAGGGTCTTGAGAAGTAAAACCTCAGAGAAACTTTAAAAAACAAATGAAAAAGGGGGTTTCAATGATATTCATGAGTTCTCAGGTTTTCTAGAACACCCATGGATGGTGTTAGTTTAATTTTAAGTCATCCACATGCTTCAAGAAGTGAGAAAATTAACTAAAATACCTTCACTACTAAGAACACTGGTATCTTACCAGTTTGTACTCTACAATTTTGGTCTTCTGGGAGCATATGAAGAATTTTTAGGTTTGATTTTTGTTTTGAAAAGGTAAAGGAATTTTTTTACAAATTCATGGCACTTGAAATTTTTGTGTTTCATTCAAAATCAAAGAAGAATTTGTTTTTTTATACTCTCGGGCCATGACCGAGACAAAATCCCGATCCAGGGTTTCGAATTCATATTTTGATCGGGTAAATATTTTTAGCCATGCAAATCCCAAGAAATTCCATGAAAACCTTTTTGGGAGGTATACAAATAAAATTTAAAAATATTTTTGTTGATTCATCAAGTATAAAGGGAGAATGTGCTAGCAATTTTTTTTTAAAATATGTACATGGTACAGATAACAAGGATAACTATTCCTCATTGAATTCTATGAATTCCTTTAAAAATTAAAAGGTAAAATTGATTGAATATTGGTGCTTTTATGATGTATGATTGTTTAAGGGCATGATTTTGAGACGATTAATCTTTATTCTTTCGAATGGATAAGGAATTCATGTTTATATGTCCGCATCACTATACTTCAAGTTCAAGACATAGCTTGAAGGCTTGGCTTGTTGCTCTAGTGACCTTTTAAGGAAAAATGATTTTTTTCCCTGCTCGGGAAGATATCAAGTTCTTGGTATACAATTATTGAATGCATGAATGAAACTTGTAGTTTAGAGATCAAGAAAATAATGAAGAAAGTTTCTCATGAAGATAATCAAAGGTTGCGTCGTTAGTATGATACACTCATGTGTCTACAATTATTATAAGTTCGAGTTATACTTGAGTAAAAATATGTTCATGAGACTTAAGGAATTATTTGAAGCTGTATTCTCATGATTATATTCATCATGTCTAGAAGAGGAAGACAGAGATGTCACACTTAACCTTCTTACACCTTGACAAAGTATCTTGAGATCTTGATAGAATCATGAAGAAACATAGGTCGAGTAGAAGGAAGTGAAGAGTTTTTTTTTGGTCTTGTATTGAAGAGATTGAGTTCAAGGCCTTGTTAGAAGTTGAAGAGTTACAACTTGAATTTGTTAATTGCTTCTTTGACGAATGAAGTGGGAATATAGGTGTAAGGGAAGTTTAATATACAAAGATAAGACTGTGACTCGAATTCATTGTGATAAAAAGAAGTGTTGTGAGTATTGTAGTGTGGTAGACATCAAGAATGAACATGGAATACATATAGAACAATGATTTTTTAAAATATAGTAATGAAGAGGAAGTAAATAGTGAACAATAGAGAGCAAGATCTCTAAAATTATGTAAAGAAATATATGCCGAGATGACAATGATATGATATCAGGTCTAAATAGTTCCACATTGAGTATACTAAACTGAATTTGATAGAGAAGAAAAATGACATAGCAAGAAGACAATGACTTAATAGGTGCAATCAAGTTCATTTATAAGTAGAAAACTCATGAAAACAGGGGATTGTAAATTGTTGAAGTGAAGTGTTTTAGTTAAGTGATCATAACCAGTTGATGCAACAACAAAGAAACTATATGATCATCTTGAATGCTTGGATTGTCTAAGTAGGTGCTTAGGATAGAATAAGTTGGTGCTTCTTACTCTGTCAGCTGAGTGGGTGCTCATTCCTTCATCTAGTTAGAGCTAGGTGTCATCTGAAGTTGGTGCTTCACAGATCAAGTGGGTGCTTGATCAATTGTAAATCAGTACTTAGAATTGGTGTTCTAAATAAAGAGGCTGGTTTCAAAGTGGATTTTCCCTTCTTGGGCTTCCCATTATAAACATTGTGTTTTTCTCTTTGTGTTGATTGTTTGAAGTTGTTCTTGTGCCCTTAATTTAACTACTAATTCAAACCAAGCAAGATAGAAAGTTTAAAAAGATCTTATTTGAGATTAGCACTGATTCAACCCCCTCTCAGTGCTTATGATATCTAACACATGTATTGGGAGAATTTATAGTGCTTCAGGATATTTGGGGTCATAATAATATTTTTTCCTCTTCTAGGTTTTAAATCTTTACAATCCAGGTTGAAGAAAGGAAGAACATGCTCTGTCGGACCCACATGTGACAAAAATGGTCAAAATTTACAAAATTGTGCCCATAACATTTCAATATAACCTGCATGGCCTATTGAATCCAAGAAATTCATGAAGAATCCAAAAATGCTCAAAAATGGGAAGGGGGATCAAAATTTCTCATTGATCTCCCCAACAACTCATCAAGCTATTGGGCGAGCTGGTTGGATAACTCGGTCAAGCTATGGGTCTATACGGGGAGGCGAGCTCACGGAGCAGCTAATGTGAGCCATACAATTGGCGGTAAAAAAATGGGAGCTCAAAGAGATCTCCCAACTCACCGAGTTGAGGGAATTCCTAGTGAGGTGGTAGAGAAAACATCATGATTAGGGACAAAGATCGGCGTGTGCATTGATGACAAGATTGACATGCATTGGGGGCCGGGTGTGTTGTAACGTGAAGGGAGGATGAAAGTGGGGAGTTAGTGGTTAGGGCCAAGTTGACTATGGCAGGGAGGCAAGGAACTCACCGGGTGCATGGAAGAGATGGAGAGTTCGGGATTGAGCTCGGGAGGCAAGGCATCACTAGAAAATGGATATCAACAAGGAGTTATTTGGGGTGACTCAACAAGATAGAGTGGGAGTTGTAATGTTTTATGGGGCTGCTACTTGGAGTAAGGCCCACCTAATTCAACGAAAGTAGAAGTGGTTTCAAAGACCACAAAACAAGGTGAGGTTAAAATACATTGGCGGGGTTTGGGAGGTCTAAGTATCGAGAAATGGGTTCCACATTCGATGCAAGTGGAAGCATTATAGAAACCCACTAAGAACCGAGCTATGGAATGAGCTAAGTGGTGATCACCAATGCATGAAGTAAGCAGAGATTGCATCACCGAGTCGAAGTAATGTAGAATCCCAAGCTAAAGGTAATTTGGAGTTGGAGAATGAGTTGCGGTGGTTGAAATCACCAAGTCTTAAAGCGGGCAAGTCATCATAGATTTGTGGAGAATCATGGAGGAATTACTTATAAGCAATGCAAACCTCAATAAACATGAGGAGAAATAGTCTTGAAACCCGTGAAGGGCGAGTCATGGGAAATCTATCAATAAGGTGAAGTGGTGTTTCAAAGAGCTAAAACTTAAGCATGAGAGCTCATTCTAATAAAAATCAAATGTAAAACCCACAAAGCGAGTTGAAAGGGGGCTTAATTCGGTCTTCATGAGTCACTTCACTTATAAAACAACAAAGAAATGCAAATCAAAAGCACCGAACATAAGCATTTCTAAATCGCTATGCAAATACAAGCAAGTTGTGCAGATAGTTTCCAACCGAGCTAGCTCGTCACCCCAGGAAAGTAATAGGTCCCCCAAACACCAAAAATAAGGCAAAGGAGAAAATGAAGTAATGTGATGTTTTAGAATTATTTTACTTATAAAACAAGAAGTAAAGTATTTTTAAGGGTTTGATGAACAAGAAGTGAAGTAATTTAGCCTTGTAGGTCTGCAAAGAAGGAAAGACAAGTAATGGATCTGATTTCCCGTAGAACTATAGATATTCAAATGGTCATAACTTTTGATTGAGAGGTCCATTTTGCATAAAATTGGAATTTTCGGAAAGATCTCAAATCCCTCTATGCATAAATAATTGAATTTGTAACTTTGGTGTGAAAAATGGGTGAAAAAAATGTAAAAATATTCTGCACTCTAATGAACAAGTTCAACGAACTACTTAAATTAATGGGGTATAGAGACTATTTTCGTCTCCAACAAGCCACAAATAAAAAAGGGGATGGGATTTTAAGGTATCCCATGATGATTTCAAATCATTAAATACTTCTAGTTGTTAGGTGAAGGCATGAATTTGGGAATTTCATCTTCTCTCTCTTCTCCTCTCATTCCTATAAATTGTAAAGCACCTCTCATTTGAATGGGGGATTCTCATTGTAGTGAAACTCTACCAAAATTGTTTTAGAACACCAATGTGATACATGTCTTCATTTTTGACATCTTGCATGATGATCCTGGCCTTTCCTTTACATTATAATGAATTGTGTAAATCAATGAAGCAATAAACTTAAGTTTGTGGATATTTCTTCATCCCTGTCTTATGTTTTGCATTCTATTTCCTCTTCATTTTAGTTGTATATGTATTGTGCTCATTTTATTTATATTGCAAGGTATAGTTTGTTGTGCCTTCATGAAAATGGTGGTTTAGGTGTTATTGTTTGAATGTGGTGATTATTTCCACCCTCTCTTCCCTCCACTTTCTTCTATTTTCACTCATTAGAGAGATTACCAACACCCTTTTCTTGGTGCTATCACCTCCTTAGTGTAGAATTTATCTATTTTCATGCACTCCCCTTCTCCCTAGTCCCTTGGAAATCATATATTAGGAGTAGTTAGTCTATTTTACTTCATTAGAGCTGGTTGTTGCACTAGTTTAGGAAAAAGAACCATCTTTCTCTAGAGAGTTGTCTCAACTGCAAGGCCCCACACCTTGAGACAACTCCATGTTACCTAGTCACATTGCTTACCTTAACAAACTCACATGCTAAGAAATCAAAGGGTGTTGTGATTTAGTGATAACAGTAAGCATACCCAGTGGGATAAACTAGTGAAAGCTCTACATTTCACAACTTTTGCATTGTAATATCCTATCCATCTTGCTACCAAAACTAACAATTATGGCACACCCAATGGGACAAGAAATAAATAATTTCTTGCTTTACTAAGTTGATGTGTTCTTGGCAAAATATTTTTAGTTTTGGAAGCTCTGTAGCAAAGCAAAGTTAAAATAACGAAGTCTTGGGACTCTGCAGAAAGAGTAATCGATAATCTAACTTGGAATTACTGCTAAGTAATCATCAGTCTGAACAATGAAGTAATAAGTAGTCTGAAACCTGAGGTAAGTAGTTGCACTTCCAAACTCTGATAAACAAAGAAGAAGAAGTAAGATTTGTGCGGTACTCCAGGGTGTTATTACTTCAATTTGTTCTAAGTTGAAAGACTTAAGTAATTACACTTCTAAACTCTGCAAAGAAGAAGGTAGAGAAGCAAAGTAGTGTGGGGTTTTGACATTACTTTAATTCCAAAAATAAAGAAGTAAAGTAGTTTAAAAACTATGATAAACAAAGAAGAAGAAGTACAAGTTGATTACTTCAAGTTGTTATGTTACTTCAAGTTGTGTTAAGTTGAAAGACTGAAGTAATCCATTTTTCAAAACCCACAACACATATGGTGACTCGAAGCAACAAGATATACTAGTTTCAGCAGTAAGTGTCTCAATTTATGAGAAGGATACGAGATGAGATCTAGGACTAGATAAGAGGGATATTCGAATACTTGCCGCTATCCCCGGTAGAGGAAGATGAGGAAGACAAGTTTAGATATCTTTATCTCCACCAAACATGACTCTTTCAACACTTCCACCTAGTAGGCCCTTTTTGCAATCAACTAGAGTGCTCAGACCAATCGAATGGTTGCCACTGAACCACCACCAAATATATTTATTAACTTCACAGGAAGTAGTCCACTTAATCTCAATGCTCAAAATCTAATTCTAGTGGTAGCATTAAAGAACATCACATATTTCATTGAAGAATATCACACAACTCCAATTGATCACATCCAAGACATTGTAAATGTCCGTGTCATACATAAGGTTCTCGGGATGGATGTGGCAATCAAGTCATTAGCCAAGCTTATTATTTGAAAGGAAAAGCCTTGCAATGGTTCAAAATATTAGCAACAAGATCAATTTAGAATTGGGATCAATTGTGCACAACCCTTTTTGGATATTTTGGAGAAAGGGTAAATAATATGTCTTTATTGGAATAATTGACCACAATCAAGAGAGCACCCATTGAAAAGATAGCTGATTTAAATTTTAAATTTTGAAGAACTTGGGACAAGATTCCAATTACCGTAAGACCAACTAATGAAGGTGATTTTCTCTATTTCCTCAAAGCTCTTAATTATAATATATCTATCATGATACAATCTATGGGAGGGACAACATTACCAGGAGCTTATAATATAGCCATTAGAGATGAGAATTACCTAATTCAAGTTGGTAAACTTGCACCTAGGCCACCTATGCCTATTTATCCAGAAATGGGGAATCCAAGTTCTAGCCAAGCTCCCACATTAGATCCTATTCTGCTTGAAAATCGAGTTCTAATGAAGCTTCTACCCCTTATTCTAGCACTTCAAATGAACTCCAAGAAGTCATGAAACAATTGTAGAATCTAGGAAATGAGTTGGTAATAACTAAGAGACAACAAGCTCAAAATTCTATGCCTTATCAACCTCATTTCCAACCAAATAGACCTCCATATTAGCCTAATAGACCTCCTTCCCAAGCTACTAATCAAAACCATGGAAAATCTCCTGCTGCTAGGCCATTTCATCTATACAATCCTAATGCAACTTTGACATCTAAGGCCTTGGTTCCAACTCATAACAACATGGCATAAGAATATGAATGGTGTTTCCCTTGTGGGAAACCTCATAATAAAGCAACATGCTTCAACGGTGTTATGAATCAAGCCTTAATAGTGCAAAATGTGGGTGGGTCTCAAGAAACAAAACAAGAAGAAAATCAACAACAAACAACTACTCAAGAAGCACCTCCAAGTGAGATATCACTTGTGAACTAGACAAGCTAAGGATTTTTGTGGAATGAATCAAGCTCATTCTCAAGGTGTGGAAGCCAACACAAGGTCTAAGAAGAGGAATATATATGAGGGGTAGTCATCTAATGCAACTTCCTCTCAGCTTTATATCACACTCAAGGAGTTAACAATTCAAATACAGCCCCAAACTCACAAAATCTGCCTAGAGCACCGGTTGTATTAACCTGTGTCACCAAGTGTAGGAGAAATTTGTGCCAAACAAGGAGCATAAAAAATACAACACATCTCCTTTTAACATCATTGACCAGATAAAGAAAATGAATGTGAGTATCTTGATGTGGGAGTCACTTGCAATTCCTAGGAAGAGAGATTTATCGCAGGAAGCCATGACAAACTTATCCATTCCAAATAAATTATCTAAGGATCAAGAAAAGGTTCTCACCAACCCAACTCAACAAGGAAAAGGTCAACCAAGAAAAAATATGAATCCTCCTCCATTATACATGTCTTTGATCATTGGAAGCAACCTAGTGGACAACTATATGATTGAATCGGGGAAAGAAATTTGGTTATGCCAAAGTAAATAACATCAAGCTAGGCTTGAAATATGACCCGGTCTCAAAAGGAGTGGTACAGTTAGATGGGAAAATAGTATGGACAATGAGAATCATCAATAATCTGAGTCTAACAATGCATGCATGCCCAAATGTTACAGATTCGATAAGATATATCCGATAAGGCCAAAATCTGTCTTGTTAATTATTGGTGTGTGGGATCCTATGTGTCCTCCACTCACATATGGAGGGTCATATCACATGGGTTAGGTTTAGGGTTTTCTTGTGTTTCATGCACTAGGGTTACTTAGCATCCTATATGTACCCTTTTATTCTTGATTTATGAGTATTCCAAGACACTTTTTGTCTTTCCTCTATGTACAAGCTTTATTTCTTTTGAGAAAGTTCTTCCATTGTTGATCAATCCTTGCGATTACTTTGGAGCTATCACATTCCATTTGAGTGCAACTACTTCATGGTGCATCATTTCCAATTTGATTCTTACAAAATATTTCATGGTATAAAATCTGAGATTGGGTAAATGTGCATTTGTCATTTGAGTTGTGATTACTCTTGGTCTCGTTTTTTTACTCCTTGTGCAAGTTTTTGATCGTTATATTCTGGAAATTTATTGCTAATGTATTTAACAAGTTGTTCTTGGAAAGTTGTTTTTTTTTGTGTTCTTCATGCATGTGCAGGTATTCCTGAAGCTTTCAGGGGTTTTATAGCTACATTTAGCTAACTACAGCTAAATTTGGTAGATCAATTAAAATAGAGGTTATTTTCTGGTTTTTTAATTTTTTATTAAACTAGAAATTTTTTAGATCTCTGTTTTTTGGTCTCTATGTTTTTTTGCATGGTGGTTTTGTAGAATATAGGTTTAAAATTTGTGGTTTGCATGGTGTTGTGGTTCACCACCGAGCTCCTACCACTCTCCATTAAGCTCCTTTCACTGAGCTACATCTCCAAACCAAGCTCTTCATGCCTTTTCACCTCGGTCTCGTGTTCTGGTGTGTGCTTTTTACCTTGGGAGTTCAAGCTCCTTTGTTTTCAGGTGCATGTTTTTTGCTCTAATCGAGCTTAAAACCCATGGCGACCTTTTTTTTCTTGCGAGATTATGTCTTTTTCACCTAAGAGAGATCCTACCTTTCCCGAGCCCGTTCTCATTCCTGCAACTCATTCTCCCCCCTCTGGTTTACATTGTCTCCTTCCGAGATGAGTTGTGCTCTACCTAAGTTGTCTCCATTCTCTCGCTTGACACTAACCTTGCCCTTGGCTTTACCTTGTGACCTCGAGCAAGCCTGCATTCTCCATTGCGTTCTCGCTCTCACTCTCATCCTACATCCCCTAGCTTGCCCCTCACTTTCCCTTCTTGTACCTATCCATTGGTTTCTTCCACCTCACCCACATTCGAGTACCTCAGACTGCTTCCACTCAGATCCCGCTTCCCGAGCATGCACTCTACTTGCAGGATCCTCCCACCTCCCGCTCCCAAATGCGTGCTTTGAGCTCCCCATCTTTTATGGTGCCTTTTAAACCACCTCCAATGGTCTCCACATATCTCAGTAAAAGGAAAGATTTCTCACCTTTGACCACCCAACTCGAGATCCTCCCACCCCAAATGGCCTCCACCTCCAATGATATTTCAAACCAAACGGTAAGTTTTTTATGGTATGTTTCTAATTTTTACGTGGGAATTTCTTTAAAAGGGAAAGTATATTTGTTTTTAATTAAGATTTCATTTAATAGATATTAATTAGTTTCTATTCATAATTAATTAGATTTAATTGTAATTAAATATATTTCTATTAATTACGATCTCTCCATTTTTTATTAGTAAAATAATTAAAATCTTCTTTTAAAATTAATGTTAAATTGTCATTTTTAAAAACTCCAATAGCTCTAAAATTAGCCAAATTGGATGTTTCAAAATGGTAATCTTTAGGCGTTATTGTTGATTTTTTTACTAATCATGCACTCTCAAGTGTGCAGTGACACTCTGAGCACCTATTTTCCTTCCGAGTGCTTTTCGGTGTTATGAAGATCATCGACTCATCTTGAGTTCATCTAAAACTTGTATTTTACCCTTATTATTGCTTATGATGAGTGAGTGCTTCGGCCACCATTTTTGTAGCAAGGGGTATCCTTTGCGACGTGAGATGCTCTTTCTCACAACCAGGATTTGATTTCACCTCCTTCCTAGTTTTTTACAATTGTGCTTGTATACGGTGTCACTTTGCTGCGCTCCATGAAACATGATTGTGGTCTCCTCTCTTGCACATTATTACGCTGATTGCAAGGTGAGTTACCAACTATTTCAAGATGCATGCTTAGACCCGATTGTATCCAACGCACTCAACTATAAAGTGCCAAAAGTAGGGGGTTTCTATATTGTCCTGGGTGGTTGTGATTCTTTTCTGCATTCCTTCTCTCTCTCTCACAATGGATGCTTATTCACTTCCTTTGCTTACACCATTCAAATTTTTCAAGTGGAGATTGAAATTATTATGAAACTAAGAGGTAAAGGGTTATTCCACATCACCATGGGAACTGAGACTGAACCAAACAACGACCCTTGAAAAATATAAGTGGTTAAACTGTAGTGATGAAGCTTTAGGTCTTCTTTGCATGTCTGTTTCTCTTGACTTGCTCTTCCACATTGAGTCATCCAAAACACCTAATTCTACATGGAAAATGTTAGATAAAATGTTTGGATAATAAGATGACATGAGAGCGCATGAGTTGGAAAACAAACTACTAGGGTTAAATCCTAGTGATTTTGAAAACCTATAAGCATACTTCTCTAAGTTTTCCACACTAGATTGTTGTTAAAGGAATGCCAAGTAGAGAAGAAATATTCTCAACTGATCTTGTTGATTCTCTCTAAGTTATGTCCCAAATATTCTATCTTTGTGTTAAATTTTAATGCTACAAAATCTGCCTTGGGCAAGGATTCAGATATTCCCTCCTTTGACTATTTTCCATCCTAACTCATTCGAGAATAGGAAAACTCATTCAAATAGGGTCTCTCAAGTCCAAGTCACATGCCCTTGTAGCAAGTACTAGTAAGGAAAAAGAAGAATGAAAAGAAGAAAAAAAGAAAGGATCAACCTAAGAAGGAAACCAAACCAAAATTAAATTTAACATGAATGCTTGAATTTTGAGCCTAGAGCACAGAAAGAAAAGTTTTTGTCTTCCTATTACAAGAATCCTGGTCATAAAGAGAATCTATGTATGAGAAAACAAATTGATCACCTTACTCATTTACTTGAGAAAATAAAATAGGTGTTCCTAAGTCTATCAAACAAAATTCTCCAAAGGTCGAGTCTTCTACTACAAAAGGGTCAAAATATGATAAGAAGAAAGGAAAGGCCCTTGTAGCCAAAGTTGCTCCTTCATCGACGTGGATTATAGATTCCAGTGCCTTATACCACATGGCTTCTTCACATGTTGAGTTCTCCAACATCGAGCCTTGTGGTATGTCCCAAATCAAAATGGGTAATGGCATGATAGTTTTAGTTTCCGGTAGTGGATCGGTAGAGATGGATGGGGAAATATTCAGCCAAGTGTTGAGTGTTCCTGATCTCTCTACTAATATCCTATCAGTTTACCAAATTAATCACCTTGGTGAAGGAATGTGAGTGGAATTTGGTCCTAACTTGGTGATTATTCGTGAGCTTAATGATGACACTATAGTGGCTGAGGGAAAGGAAGATCACCATTTACGGTTGTATACCTTTTCCCACTTTACTTCTGATTCTACACCCACTACCTTGCTCACTCATGCAAATGAGGTTAGTAAGCTATGGCATGAGTGTTTGAACATCTAAATTATCACTACCTTGAACAATTGAGTCAAAATGAAATGGTCAATGGTTTACCCGGTGAAAAGGTTTCTAAGGGTCTTTGTGAGGGTTGTACCCTTGAAAGCATCCTGAAAAGAACTTTGACAAAGGAAAATCCTAGAGAGCTACTCGTCCCTTGGATCTTGTTCACAGTGATATTTTTGGTTCATTTCCATCTCCTTCATTTACTAGAGCTCTTTATGTGCTCACCTTCATTGATGACTATTTGTGATATACTTGGGTATATTTTCTTAAGCTTAAGTCTGAAGTCTTTGAACATTTTCAAGACTTTAAGGCTCTTGCTGAGAAACATGCAGAATGATCTATTAAGGTTCTTCAAACCGACAATGGAGGAAAATATGTAAACAATAGGTTCATGGATTTCTGTACTTCTGAAGGGATCTCCTTGCAGCATACAATTTCTTATAGCCCTTCACAGAATGGAGTAGCAGAAAGAAAGAACCATACTCTTAAGGAGATGGCCACTTGTATGATTCACTCAAAGTCTCTTCCTCCACAGTATTGGGATGAAGAAGTGGATTGTGCTAATTACATTCAAAACCATGTTCCACAAAGGTAGTAAGAGGAGTGACACCCTTTGAATCCTGGTTTGGATGCAAGCCTAATGTTGAGCACTTTCGAGTCTTCGAATCCAAGGCTATGGCTCGGATTCCCAAGAAGAAATGCAAGGCATTGGAACCACAATCCAAACCTTGTATCTTTGTAGGGTATCCTGATGGCGTGAAGGGATATCAATTGTTGAATGTTAGTTCTCATGATATTTATATTGAGAGAAGTGTTAAGTTTGATGAGTCTTCTTTGACTTCTACTTCTCTACCTATTGAGGTTCTTCAGCTTGCTGATTCAGATTCTGACTCATCAGATGATGATGTTGTTGAGCATGCTCCTCTTCCTAATCCTCTTGACCATCAGACCTTTGAGTCTTCTGATTCTGACAGTAGTGATGATGAGGACTATGTCCTTTCTCACTCAAGTGAATTAATCTTCTGACTCTGAACTTGATCCTCCTTGTCCTCTTTGGGATAGGAAAACTTTACAAAGTGTTGGAGATTTAGTTGGAGATACTTTGGATATGAGATGTACTCACTCAAATTTTATTGGACCCCACTCTTTCTTCACCTTTGCTTTTGATCCACAATCTTTCGGGAGGATTCTGGTATTCCTGAGTGGGATTTTTCCATGGATGAGGAGTATTCCTCTCTCATGAAGAATGATACTTGGGATCTCACCCCTCTTCCGAAAGGAAGAAAATCATTGGTGTAAGTGGGTGTTATGAAAAAAGTATGGAGTATATGGAGACGTCAAAAAATTTAAAGTGCGATTAGTAGATAAGGGTTTCTCCCAGATAGTTGGGGTTGATTATATTGAAACCTTTTCTCTGGTTGTGAATATGACTTCTATTCAATGACCCTTGCCATTTCCACAACAAAAAAATATAAATTCCATCAAATGAATGTTAAGAGTATCTTCCTTCATGGTGACCTAGAGGAAGAAATCTACATGAAACAACCTCTGGGTTATGTCCATGATCCCTCCCTCATTTGTGAGTTAAATAAGTCTCTTTATGGCCTTAAATAAGCCCATAGGGCTTGGTATGCCAAGATGGACTCCTTTTTACTTACATTAGGGTTTACTAGGTGTCACTCTGATCCAAATGTTTATATTCTATGAAAAGATGACTCCATAATCATCCTTGTTCTCTATGTTGATGACTTGTTGATCACAGGAAACTCTTCCTCTATCATTGATTATGTGAAGATCGCCTTGGCCAACAAGTTTTCCATGACTGAATTAGGTCTGCTTCATTACTTTCTTGGGATCCATATTTCATAATTTGACTCGGGAATTGTGATTTCATAACCTAAGTATGCTCTTGACTTGCTTGCTCATTTTTAGATGTTTGATTGCAAGTCTTCTCCTACTCCTTTTCTTTCTAGGGTTAAGTTGGTTTCGATTTCTATACTCCCTTGGTTGATGGTACCCTTTATCGACAATTGGTGGGGAGCTTGATTTACTTGACTCACACTCAACCGGATTTATCTTATGTTGTTAGGATCATGTCCAGATTCATGCAGAGCCACATGAGCTACATTGGAAAGTAGCTAAGTGGATCCTTCATTATGTTCGTGGCACCTATACTGATGGAATTCACTATTATGGAGGGGTGGATATTGACTTGATCAAGTTCACAGATTCTGATTAGGGTTGGTGACTTAGATCATCAAAAATCTACCTCTGGCTATAGTTTATCTCTTGGTTTAGGGCCTGTTAGTTAGTTTAGCAAGAAGCAAAATGCAATTGCGATATATTCTACAAAGGTAGAATACATAGGAGAAGTTAACGCTACCACAGAAGCTATTTGGCTACAGGGTATTCTAACAGAGTTTAGCATCCACTTTGAGTGGCCTACCATTATCTATTGTGATAACACGAGCACTATCTCAATTTTTAGAAATCAAGTTTAGGATCAGCGGATGAAGCACATTGAAAGCCATATGCACTTCATACAAGAGCTTATTCATGATGGTATCATAGAAATTCAGTACATTTAGACAGTTGATCAGATTGTAGATTTATTTACCAAGCCCTTCACTGAGGTGAAGTTTCTTCACTTGTGGTCTCTTTTTGGGTGAGGTCTTATGCAATTACTCATCTTCTTTGAGCTATATAGTCCTTCTCTTCTTCTTCTTATTCTTCTTCTAGGAAGATGTTGTTTGTATATGGGCACCTTATCATGCCTTTAGTTTTCAGCCCCATTGACACATCTTTCTTAGTTGTTTAGGAGTGTCTTCTTGTTCTGTCTGACTCATCATAGCCGCTACCCCAGCTTTGATGAAGGGGGGGTGTTGGTGTGTGGGATCCTATGTGTCCTCCACTCACATATGGAGGGTCATCTCACATGGGTTAGGTTTAGGGTTTGCTTGTGTGTCATGCACTAGGGTTACTCAACACCCTATATGTACCCTTTTATTCCTGATTTATGAGTATGCCAAGACACTCGTTGTCTTTCCTCTATGTGCAAGCTTTGTTTTTGTTGAGCAAGTTATTCCATTTTTGATTGATCCTTGTAATTACACTGGAGCTATCATGATTCCATTTGAGTAAAACT
Organism: Taxus wallichiana var. yunnanensis; assembly: GCA_018340775.1. Lineage (NCBI taxonomy): Eukaryota > Viridiplantae > Streptophyta > Pinopsida > Cupressales > Taxaceae > Taxus > Taxus wallichiana. The sequence continues at coordinate 59,944,581 of CM031242.1, read as the reverse complement.
ACTTCATCGTGCATCATTTTTGATTCGATTCTCGTAAACTCTTTCATTAATGTGCAATAAATGATGTTATTTTACTCTCCTTTTATCAAGTTTGACTTGCATTTTGTGACTTTTGTTTGATCTAGTATAAGTTAGGATGTAATTCTCCATCTTTTGTTGGATTTTGTTCTAATGTCTAAAAACTCTTTAATTCCTAACAAAGTGTGTGGAAATTCAGTTTTTATAATAAAACATGTTACAATCGTTAAGAGAACGAAGTATGAAGCAATAAACATGTTTTTGGGAGCATTGGCTTCAATACGGCTTAGTTATAGAACCTCTAGACTTAGTTCCAAGACCTCATCACACAACTAATGAGCTCTATTGCTTAGCTCTAGAACCTTCAGACTTAGTTCCAAAACTCTAGCACTTCGTTCCGGAACTCCAACACTTAGTTTTGGAACTATTGTGCATAACTCCGGAACTTTCATAGGTAATTACTCGAATAGTTCCCTTTATTCCGAACTTCTCCAAAGTTTCAGAATCAATGGGGATATGTTTATTTTTGACAAAATCTGATCTTAGATCAATAAATGGTCCTTCTAATCAAGAGCAGATCAATAGATTTCCGATTCTTCATACTCCAGATCCGAGATAAATTATCGTGCATCTATATGTCTAGCGAAGTTCCTTAATTCAACATCTATTTTGGGCACTATTTGGTTCCATTTGAATCAGTAGAACAACTATGGTTGTAAATGCATCTTTGGATGATGAAATATACATAAATACCCATAGATAGATTTAATATATAGAGAGAGATAGACATAAAGAGATATATTTAAGAGAGATACAATGAAGTTTTGTAAGATAGAACATTTCAGTAATAAAATAGCCACTTCGTTTTGAGAGAATCATACTTTGTCAAATCCTGATTCAAGGTGGATCAAGGGCCCACTCCTCCAAGAACCAGGATCCTTATTTTATTGGTATTTATATTTCTAAGAAATCATGTAGATTTGTTAATTCTATAAATGCTTTTGATTCTTTAGTTGAATTCTGTTATATACTTATCACTTTGTAGGTGTTAGAGACTAGACTCCCATTTCCTTGAAAGAATTTTCACGTGTGTTTATTTCCAAGCAAGTGTTTTTATTTTTGTAACATGTGTTTATTTCCAGCAATTTATTTCATTATGCAATGTGTGTTTATTTCTAGTAATGAGTGTTTATTTTAGAAAGTTTCTTATAGAATAGATATAATAAGGATTTGGCCATGGAATCCTAAGGACACTGTAAAAACCCCTAGAAAATAAAATAACAAATACCTACAGTAAATTAATAGATCATTAAGATTTTTCTTGCTGCATATAGCTTCAGACACACCCTTGGTTTGAATATGACATCAACAAAGAGTTGATTAAATGAAGGGAATAACGACACCCATCAATATCACTCATTGATTTACCACCACTCTTTTCCTTGTGCTTGTCAAGGGACTTCACAACTAAAATTGGTGGGTAATTATCTAATGATTGGTTCCACATGATTTTTAGGACAAGGTATGTAGATAAAGTTATAATTAGATCAAATAAAATTGCAAATTATCACATTGAGCCTCATGTACCAAGTCCAATCAATGCCAATTTCTCATCTTTTGATCAAGAAGACTACCCAAGCACTCCAAAAACAAGTACTAAAGTTGGAGGCATTCTAGATTTAACATTAGATGAGTGGGAAAAAAAGGCATGGCTATGATCCATACAGAGAAATGGAAGAGCCTAAGTTGGGTATTTATTGCTTGCATGAATAAATTACACATCTTCCTAGCATCACCAAACAAGATGATAAAGGTGAGAGTAGATTTTGGAAATTGTTCTTCGATGGTTCAAGGAGCAGGAAAGGTGTGGGAGAGGAAAAAATGCTTATATATCCTAAAGGTAATAAGTATTAATCAACTTTCCAGATCCAATTCATTTGTTCAAATAATACAACTGAATATGAAGCATTAATCCATGGATTACATTGGGAAAGGAAAATAGGTATCAAGAACTTGCAAGTCTTTGGGTATAGTAATATAATTGTAAACCAAATTAGAGGACTAAATTTTGCCAAAATTATTATTTTCTTAAAAGCTATAAGATTCGGGTATGGGATCTCATTGAAGATTTTGAGGCATTTAACATAAGTTCTATACCAAGGAAGAATAATGAGGTTGCGAACAAACTTGTAATAATTAGAGTAACATTTGATGTTGTTGAGAGTATCAAGAAAGATCAAACTCAACCTCATATCAAAGTGGTTGTGAAACAATCTATTCTAGATAATAGCATCAGATTGACTAGTGTTCGAGAATGACCAAAAATCATCAAATTATTACAATAAGAAGAAAATTTCTCTTCCAAGAATCAAGATGAATTGGAGCAGCAATATGGTGATCAAATAGTCTAGGCTGAGAAAAACAAATTACCTAAAGGCCTAGTGACATTAGAGTCAATATTCAAGCCCAATGACTAGTTCCATTAGAGAAAGCTAATATTCAGGTCAAGGGTGAAGATTCGAGTCCATTTTAGTTGGTAAAGTGCACCAAATTGGAAAAGTGAGTACTCATAAAGAGAAATCATATTTCATCCAACTTTGTCAAGAATTTCTGGATATTTTTTTTTTGGAGTTATAAATATTTGAGAGTCTTTGATCCAATATTAGCACAACATACTATCAAGTTGGATCCATAATCCAAGCTTATCGAGATAGGAGGAAAGATTGGTGAATCCTCATATTGATCCTCTCATGAAGAAGGAATTGGATAATCTCGTAGAGGAAAGTATCATCTTTTTGATCAAGCATTCTTCATGGGTTGTTAATCTAGTGTTAGTCGAAAAGAAATGGAGAAATTAGATTGTTTGTGGATTTAAGGGACTTGAACAAAGATTCAATTAAATACCATTATCCACTTCCTTCCATGGAGAAAATCTTGCAAGTAGTGGCCAATTCAGACATATTTTCATTCCTGGATGGTTACTTAGGCTACAATCAAATCATGGTGAAAGAGGAGAATCAATTGAAAAAACATTCACCACAAAATGAGGTACATAATCTTATAGGAAGATGCCATTTGGCTTGTCAAATTCCATAGATATGTTCTAGAGGGATATGAGCATGACATTCAGGGGCTGATTAACAAGATGGTGCTTGTTTATCTTGATGATATCACAGTGTTCTCCAAGAACGCAATTGATCACCTTTCTCACCCCAAGTAAGTGTCTCGGAGGTGTCGGAAGTTTGGAGTATCTTCGAATCCTAAAAAATGTATAATCTTGGCATATGAAGGAAATATCTTAGGCTATATTGTGTCTAAGGAGGTGTTGACTATTGATCCAGAAAGAGTTGAAGTTATCCGTGCTCTACCATTTCCAAGTCACAAGAAAGCTCTCCAAAAGTATTTTGGGGAGAATAAATTTCGTATGAAGATTTGTGCCTGATTTTTCCACTCTTGTTAAACCATTGACAATAATGTTGAAGAAGAGTATGGAATTTAAGTGGGAAGATAAGGGTCAAAAGGGTTTTGAGGCTATCAAGCATGTAATATCCCAAGCTACAACTCTCATCAATCCATAGTTTTTAGAAGACTTCATCATCTATGGTTTTGGTGGCTCATACACAATCTATGCCATCTTGGTGTAGCTCAACAAGGAAGGATCCGATAAACCCATAGCTTTCTTCCATCACATCTTGGAATATTATGAGGTGAGGTAATGTTTCATTAAGAAGCATGTCCTCACTGTTATAAGGAGCTTAAATAATTTTAAACACTTGGTTTCAAAAACAAAATTCCGTTGTTAGTGTCTCATGTTGGGGTCAAGAAATTTCTCCTAAAAAAGATTTTAATGAGAAAAGGGAAGTTTGGATCACCTGGTGATGGAATATGACATAGAAATCAAGGTAACTAAGATGGTCCATGGAAAATGCTTATGTGAACAACTAGATTTTAGTAAGTACGCTGAAATAAGTAATGAAGAAGAAGTTGTCCTAGTGTTTCTAAGCAAGATGGCCAGAACATGTAGCTGATGGTATTCCCACTCATTATTAGACATGGGATATGATGCACTTTATTTAAAAATGTCTATGCACTCTAGATTTGAGAAAATAAAATAGAATGTATTTCAGACTCCAATCCATTCTGTATGTTCTCATTGATGGCATCTTGTTCAAGAAAGACATGAATGGAGTTCTCTTGAGATGTGTTCCAATAAACCAAATTGAGAAAGTGCTACATGAGTTCCATGATGGAGAAGTTGAAGGAAATTTTTATCCATGAGTAATAGCCCTCAAGATCATGAAGGTTGGTTACTAATGGCCCATTATATTCAGTGATTGCTATGCATAGATCAAGAAGTGCAAGAAATGTGCATTCTTCACAGAGCAAGGAAAAACTATCATCCCTTCCACTCCACAAAATGTCAGTTGATCAACCATTTATATAGTGGGGATTGGATTTCATTGGGATATCAATCAAAATTTAAGCCAAGGCCACAGTGGATCTTGACACCAATGGACTACTTCACCAAGTGTATCGAAGCATTAACACTCAAGGAGGTAAATGAGTCTAGTATACTCTACAAGTGGATTGTTACCAGATTTGGTGTCCCAACTAATATCATATCAAAAAATTCTATAACATTCCTTGGCACCAAAATCACTGAATGGGCTATTAGGAATGATATATAACTAAGAACTTCCTCTAATTATTACCCCCAAGGTAATGGACATGATGAGTCCACAAACAAGAACTTGCTAAGGATTATAAGGAGGATTCTAGATGATAACCAAAGGAAATGGCAAACTAAGATTAAATCATCCTCATGGGATGATGGAATCACAACTAATAGGTCTATGTGAAGCTCTCCTATAAGTTAGTCTATGGAAGAGAGGTTAGGATACCCATATCTCTCGAGTTGTTAGCATTGGAGCTACTCAAGAAGATGGAGTTTTCTCGAGTTTGAACCTATGGAGGCTAGATATGTGGAACTTAGGGAGTTAGAGGAGATAAGAGAGAATGCAATATATACCATGGAGAAGGATCAAGCCTTGATTAAAAGGAGTTCGACAAGAAAGATAAGGCTAGAGCCTTCTAGGAGGGAGATTTAGTACTAAAGTAGGATGTTGACAAAGTAAAAATAGGAAAGCATTCCAAATTTTATTCTATATGGAGTGGTCCCTATATGATCACAAGGTGAAAAAGTAGCAATGTTTTCCAGCTTTCTAAGTTGGATGGTGAAGAATTGCAGATTCTAGTTACTGGAATCTATCTCAAGCACTTCTACTAAAGTAAAATCTCATCTTTTTAATATATTTTCTTAGCATTTTCATTCCTTCAAGTGATTTTGCACATTTTATTGTTATTAGAGAAGGTTTTAGTTTCCCTAAGTGCCTTGGGCACATGTTCTATTATTTTTGGTGGTATCTTTACAAAGTTCAATCCTTAGTAGGAATACATTATAGCAAGAGGCTCAAAGTTATAGGAAACAATTACAATCTTTATGAATTTTTGACTGCAGAGAAAATAAAAGAATTAGATTGAGAGACACATTTCAATGTTTTCATCCTGTTGTCTCTTCATATAAGTCACAACTTGAGCTTCTACTGCCTCTTCTAAAACAAAAAAATTAGATTTGGGACAGTTTCAATTTGTTTCATCCATGCATCCCCAATAACTTAGGGTTCGTGGATCAAAGTTGAATGCAACTATTGCTTAGCTTCAACTTGGACCGCAGGGGGATAGGTGAAAGGTTTTAGGTTTTAAAACAATTTTCCACTCTCATCTTATTAAAGAGAAAATCTTGTGAAATTAGAGTAGTTAGGCGGTTTTAGAATAGCTCTAGCATTTAGCAAGTACCCGAGCAAGCTCAAAGGTGAAGGATATAAGTTTAGATCTCCATTTTCACCCCAACAGTCAATATACGAGAGATGAAGGAGAAAATAAATTTTCAAAATCAAAACAATTTTCCACTCATGTAAGTTTCAATATTTTCTTATAAAAGTTGGAAAATGCAAGTGATAAGTAAGCAAAATTTGGTTCAAAGTCTTGATAGTGCTCAAGTGGCTTGGGGATGCATATTTCAAGATTCAAACCAATTCAGGTTATTAAAGAAGACTCCATGCCAAATGGACATATTCGAAAAGCTAGTTAGCCCCATATAGTAGGCAGATGTCCCCATGAGTCACCAAATTGTTATCCATTTTCACCCCAGTGAAATGAACAATTGGGAAGCCTAGAATTGTACTCTTGTCAAGCCACCAAGGGGAATTTGAATTTATAGGAATAATTCATGTGTTGGGAGCATTTACAGTGCTTTGGGAGATTTGGGGTCATAAGAATATTTTTTCCTCTTTTGGGTTTCAAAGATTTACAATCCAGTTGAAGAAGGGAAGAACATGCTCTAATGGGCTCACATGTGGCAAAAACTATCAAAAGTTCCAAAATTATCCCCAATACATTTTAATAAAACTTGCATGGCCTATTGAATCCAAGAAATTCATAAAAATCCAAAAAAAACCCGAGAAAATGGGAAGGGGGTTGAAAGTGCTCATTGAGCTCCCCAAAACTCGCCGAGCTATTGGGTGAGCTAGTTGGATAACTCGATTGAGCTATGGGTCCATGCAAGGGATGTGAGTTCACAAAGAGGCACATGAAAGCTATGTGAGCAGGGGATAAGAAAAATGGGAGATTGGAGATCTCTCCCAACTCATCGAGTTGAGGGAAGTCATAGGGAGGTGGTGGAGAAAGCATCATGATCAAGGAGAAATTTTGGGTGTCCGCATTGATGGCGACTTGGCATACATTCGGGTAATGGGTCTAAGTTTATAGAATCTAAACCAAGGTGTGTTGTAATGACATGGATCATGGAAGTAGGAACTTAATGGCTAGGTCCAATTCGACCATGAAAAAGGGTGAGGAACTCACCGGGTGCAGAAGAGATGGCGAGCTTGGGATTGAGCTCGAGGAGCCAAGGAATCACTTGAGAATAGAGCTTAGTTAGGAGTTGTTTGGGGAAACTCAAAAGATAGTGGGGATATGCGGCGTTTAACGAGGCCACTAATTTTGAGTAAGGCCCACCCAATTCAACACAAGTAGAAGTGGTTTCAAATACCGTAAAATAAGGAGAGGTTAAAATATGTCGGAAAGGATTGGGAGGTTGAAATCTCGAGCAATGGGTGGTGAATTTGATGCAAGTGGAAACATTATAGAAACCCACTAAGATCTAAGATGTGGAATGAGATAAGAAGTGATCAAGGTGTCTAATGCATGAAGTAAGAAGAGCTTAGATCACTAAGTCGAAGTAATGTAAAATATTGAGATAAAGGAAATCTAGAGTTGGAGAATGAGGTGTGGTGGTTGAAATGGCCAAGTCTTAAGAAGTGGACATAATCATGGATGTATTGCTTATAAGAAATGCAAATCTAGATCAATGCGAGGAGAAGCATTCCTGAAACTTGCAAAGGGTGAGTCGTGGGAGAGTCACAATAAGGTGAAGCAAGTGTTTCAAGGAGCTAAGACTTAAGCACAAGAGATCATTCCAAGAAAAAGAAAATGTAAAACCCACAAAGTGAGTTGAAAGGGGGAGTAACTCATTCTTCTTGAGATGCTTCACTTCTAAAACAACAAAGAAATGCAACCCCAAAGCACCGAAAGCGTTAATTTCTCAAGCTTGATGCAAATACAAGCAAGTTGTGCAGAGAGTTTCCAATCGAGCTAATGAGTGCATTAGCTCATTACCCTAGGTAAGTAATAGGTCCCTAAACACCTAAAAGAAGGAAAAGGAGAAAGTGAAGTAATGCAGTGTTTTGGAATTACTTTAATTCTAAAACAATAATTAAAGTATTTTGAAGGGTCTAATGAACAAGATGTGAAGTAATTCAACCTCAGAGGTCCACAAAGAAGGAAAGAAAAGTAATGCCCCTTGGTTTCTGTAGTACTAGAGATATTCAAATGACCATAACTTTTGACTTGTAGCTCTGTTTTGCACAAAATTTGACTTTATGCAAAGCTCTCAAAGCCCTATAGGTAGAAAAATTCAACTTTTTAATTTTGGTGAGGGTAAAGGGATGAAAAATGGAAAATGTATTCTGCACTCCAATGAATAGTTCAACCAACTATCGGTATTAATGGGGTGTGTAGACCATTTTCTTCTCCAATAAGCCATAGTATAAAAGGGGATAGGATTTATAGGTATCCCATGATGATTTCAAATCAGTAAATGCATCTTATTGTCAGGTGAAGGCATGAATTCAAGAATTTCATCTTCTCTCTCTTCTCCTCTCATTCCTATAAATTGTAAAGCACCTCTCATTTGAGGGGGGATTCTCATTGTAGTGAAACTCTGCCAAAATTGTTTCAGAACACCAATGTGTTATAGGCCTTCATTTTTGACATCTTGCATGATGATCCTAGCATTTCACTTGCATTTTAATGAACTGTGTAAATCAATGAAGCAATAAACTTGAGTTTGTGGATATTCTTCTTCCCTAGCTTGTGTTTTTGCATTCTCTTACCTCTTCATTTCAATTGTAGATGTATTGTGCCTATTTTATTCATTTTACAGGGTATATGTTTATTGTGCCTTCATGAAAATGGTGGTTTAGGTGTTACTATTGGAATGTGGTGATTATTTCCACCCTCTGTTTCCTCCACTTTCTTCTATTTTCACTCATTGGAGAGATTCCCAACACCCTTTTCTTGGTGCTATCACCTCCTTAGTGTAGGATTTCTCTATTTTCATGCACTCTCCCTCTCCTTGGTCCCTTGGAAATCATATATTAGGAGTAGTTAGTATATTTTCCTTCATTAGAGTTAGTTGTTGCACTAGTTTAGGAAGAAGAACCAACTTTCTCTGGAGAGTTGTCTCAACTACAAGGTCCCACACCTTGAGATAACTCCATGTTACCCAGTCACATTGTTTGCCTTAACAAACTCACATGCTAAGAAATTAAAGGGTGTTGTGATTTGGTGATAAAAACTCTTTTGGTGATATTTTATCAACCAAGGTGACAACAATGAAAATCCTTAGAGCAATATAATTTTGGTCCACATTGTTTGCAAATGCATATTAGTGGGCTAGAAAATGAAAAGAATGTTCCTTCTTCACAAGTAAGAAAAGGATGACAGGTATTCCCCTTCATCCTATTCAGGTGGATGAATACTTATCTCAATGGGGATTGTATTTCATAGGCATGATTAATCTTCCATCCAATGCAGGTTACAAATGGATCCCGATAACAACAAATTATTTCACCCGATGGATCAAGGGCATACCACTCAAGGAGGCTACTTTGGATCAATCATCCTTGATTTATTGGAGGACATTGCAACAAGGTTTGAGATTCCTCAAACCATCATTTTTGATAATGCTAAGGAATTTTGGGATCTAAAGTATCTGATTGGGATCTTAGAAATGGAGTTTACTTGAAGACTTCCTCCAATTATTACCCACAAGGTAATGGTTTGGCGGAATCAACTAATAAGAACCTGATCAGAATCATGAAGAAGACCATGTAGGTCAATCAAATACAATGGCACACTAAAGTAATAATTTCTCTTTGGGCTGAAAGAATCACTCTCAAGAAATCAATTGGAAATTCACTGATTTTCTTGGAATATGGAAGAGAAGATAGGCTCCCATTATCACTTGAATTACCTTCCTTGGAGCTAGCTCAACAATTGGTATTTGAAGGTGCAGATCAAGGATAAATTAGAATGGCATAATTGGTTAAACTTGAAGAAATAAGGAAATATGTCATGGAAAGGTTATAAAAACACAAAGATCAACCAAATAGTGGTTTAAAAAGAAGGCTAAGCCACAAAATTTCAAATTAGGATAACTGGTTCTTAAGTGGGACACAAATAGAACTAAATAAGGGCAAAATTCCAAGTTTGATGCACTTTGGAGTGGGCCATATATTATCATTGCTTAAAAAGAGGTAAACTATTTTGAGTTGTCCAATCTTGATGGAGAGGCATTGAAAATCCCAGACAATGAGATTTATATTAAAAACTACCATTAAGTTGTTCCATTACATGTTGTAAATACTTGTGTTTTGTTGTTGGAGATATTCTCCTCTTGTTGTGTTGATCACCAAGTGAGTGTCATTTTTCCTCATATTTGCAATACCCTCATTTGTAATAAGTGATTTACAACATATGCATTATTCACTTGAGGAATATATGATCTTCCCTTTTTTATATAAGTTTTGGAGCCACTTATAGTCATACGAGGATCATCTTAGAGCAGGTTTCATGACAAAATCGGATAGTTCAAGCAATTTCAGTATGCATATTTCAAATCTGTAGATCAAATCTAGTCTAGTGTTACATCTGTGTAAATTTAAGAGAATTTTTTTAAATTGAAGATCAGTTTCTTCAAGGATTAATCTTGACACCATGCCCAATGGATACTTCAAGGTAGATGGTCTTCATCATCTAGCAAGTAGATGCCCCTAAAAGTCACCAAACTATTGTATAAAAATTACACCCTATGTAAATTTGAACAACCCATCTAGAGGAATTAATCATTGTCATGATTTGGAAAATCCACAAGAGACTAAGTATGCATACCGTGGAATGTAGGAAATTAGTTTTTGTAGGTTCTTTAGACCCATAGAAAAATAAACGAGCAACACATGGACTACAAATTTTTTTATGAAGTTCAGGTGATGCATGATATATTTCAACACTTTTACAACACAAAAAGAGTGGGCCCTTAGTAGGTGAAGTCAAAAAGGTATCACAAAGTTTTTTATCCTCAGAGGAATCAAAGGATCAACTAAGTTCAAAATCCATAGAGCACTTTGGTTTGAGGTTACATGAGCTCACCAAATTTTAACATACTGCGGGTTTTCTCAAGCATGCGGTGTTGGCCATTGCGTGTTTGTGTTATCGTTGATGTCAAGTAAATTGATGAGAAATGGTTTCATGAGGTAATATGTGTCTCCATGAGGTGTCATTCAGTGTAAATGATGAAGGTTGATTGGTAGTGTCATGTTTGGTGGTGTTCTAGGAGGTCCTGGTGCATGGTTGAGTGAGATAAGTCATGGTTTGTGTCCTCCCAAGTTGGTTAGAGTGTGTCATGAGGTCATTCATGGTCCATGAGGTATGTTATAGGTGTATATGAGTCTAAATGAGGTCAACATGGTCATTTCATGGGTTTTCATGGTTGAGTTAGGTCATTCCAGCCTATTCCTAGCCCTAGATCATGTAGAATGAGGTAGAGGTGTGAGATTAGACCCAATAAGTCATGGTGGAGAATGGTTGCAACATGATGGTAGTGTACATGTAGTCTTATTTTCCCACTCAATTGCCTAGGCATGCTGACACTTCATCCAGAGAGATCTGGATGCTCACCCAAAGCGCGTGAAGCTACCAGGTCCCTCTTTTGTACTATCTTGTCAAGATGTTAGCATGCATAACCATATTAACCATAATCAAAGTGTATATTCCATCATAATAATCAGATCCATGAGCTCAAATTGGAAACACACATAATAAGAAAGCATATTAGATCAGATCATAATTAAGATCGATTCACCATACAAGTACAATGAACAGAAACATCAATAACTAATATCCATCCACAACAATCCATTGTATTAATTCATCACAAAACAATAGTTGAATACATCAAAATAATCTCACAGAATCATGCAAATAAATTCATAATAGCTGCATATCTCTATTACAACTCAAAAATATCTCAAAATGGTAAGAATACTACATACTTATAGGGGTGGGGACTTTCCCTTCACTACCCATGCATTCTCAAAATAGGTTGCATGCTCAGAATAGCCATGCACCAATAACTACATGCTTCTACATGGTGGCTAATAATAGATTAATCTATAATTAACTTTATCTTAATCCTATTATTAGCACAAACTATGCATGTATCTTGGTCTTCCACTTGTTCCCAAAATAACTCTTTCTTGGCCACAAAGTATTTATGCTTTTATCTTTGATTGAATCGCACTCCAATTGATTTTCCTATTTTTTGTCCTGTACTTTATGAAAAAATGGATAAGTCTTGAGTTCTCGGATGTGATACTACAGGGCACAATTCTTCTAACCACCCTATTCATGTGCCCATTTCTTGTGCACTACTATCACATGCACCTATGATACTTAGTCACTTTTTCATTAGTCCAACATTACCCCACACTAATTTCATTTCCACCCTTGGTAATGGGGTTTCTCACCTTATCTCTCCAAAGAAGAAAGGAATAAAGAATGACTTAAAGAATAAAAGAATGGAAAAAGTAAAGAATAGTTAAATAACCAATGTGGTTATTCTTCATCGTAGTAGAAGATCAGGGTACTCATTTTTTATGTCATCCTCCAAGTCATTCTAGTAAGAGCCCCCCTTCTTTGCCTTCCCGGGAATATCTCTAAGAATTGCCTCCAGTTCTTCCAAGGTCAAATTCTTTCCCTTGTGCTGTAAATCCCTTACTACATTTGATAACCCTGAAACCATGCCATCCATTACATCAATTTGTTGTGCTATTAGCTTCCCCAACTCTTTTATTCTATCATCATGAGAGTCCTTGGCTATTTTAAGTGTGTCACCCCTCTCTACTAATAACACCAACCTCTCCTCCCTTCCTAAAGTGTCATTCTTCTTTGCCATGAGTACTTCATTATCTTATTATAATGTCCTTGTATTGATGATATGCTATGGATCTTCACATATCCTCAGTGCCAAATTTTATCTTTTTAATTCATCCTTCAATGTTTGGAGTATGACATCATACTCAACTATACGATGAACAATCTACTTCTTAGTTCTCTCCTTCTCAGCTGTAACTTCCTTTTCCTTCTGAGAAGCAATCTCTTCTACATTGGACCATACCTATTGGTCCCCTCTTCTAATAGAAAATTTACTAAGGCATGCATAATTGTTGTCATGAAAATGTGTAATAGGAAAACTTCAAATTTTCAAGCATGACAACAGAACCTAGTGTCGGAACTTTTAATTGTAGACCCTTTCGAGATACCCCCTGTGCCACCCATCCACAGTACCAACCCTATCCTATCAGTGTGATGATCCTCAAGTGAATGTAAAATTTCCCCTAGGTGATTTAGGAAAGAAAAATCAGTCCCCCTAGGTTATTTAGGAACAAACAAGATCATTCAAGCATGTTGGAGCAATGGTTTACAAAGTGAGTTTTTGAGCATGCTTAGAAGGGGGTTTCATCAGCCTTTCTAAGCCGGGTGCATTATCATAAAAGTGGGAAAAATACCAATACTCATCATAGAGGTGTATTTGAGAGCATAAAACATCAAGGAACTAATTCAAGGAAAATTTGGAAAGAATTGGAGGTTTAGGAGCTAGGTCACTGAAAGTTGGTTTTGGGCCTAAAGGAGGATGCACCATGAAAGAGGAACTGAACTTAAAATCAATATTATAGGAGATCCATAGTGATTTTAAAGAAAAAAAAAAATTACCTATGGAAACAATTTTCAATTCTCTACATGGTGGAAAAAATTATACTTCTTGAAACTTCATACATTATTCGGATAACTCATTCTTCTCGCGCATAACTAGAAATCCTGAGAAATAAGGAGCCATTTTGAGGTGTTTCAGTAAAAATTGGATTTTGGGACTGTAAAAATTGTATTAATTGAGTTTTTAGGATGTGGAATCATATAAAATTTCACCCAAAAATTCATCCAGGAGCTTGAGATATCATCTTCGCAAGTTGGCTCCCAAGGTAAGCTTTCCAACACTTAGTCAATTTTTTGATGGGACATGTGGCAACTTGAGGTGAAGGCACATTTTCATGTGCAATTTTTCCATTTTGAAAAGGGACATGAGGTGAAAAAAATTGTTCCCCACTCCCATTAATCATTTTAGGCACCCATATGAACCAAAACCATCACTCTCTTCCCTAGGTGCTTTATTTTAGCCCCATCTCCCAAGTTTCTCATCGAATAAAAATATGACAAGTGTCAAGCCTAGGATGAAGAATAATTTCATGTACCCTTTGAAAATTTTGAAAAGGGATAGAAAAATTATCCCCATCCATCTCTCTCTCATTTGAAAGCTGTATATATTGACACTTAGCCATATTTTTTCCATTTTTTCCCCACGCCTCCGATGATCTTTGCGAATGCCGGAATTTTTTCAACCATTGAATCCATTTTTTTGTCCTCAATGAACCCTATGAAATAATCCATGATCTAAAAACACAAAAATAAAAAAATATCCAGATTCAAATGAAGAAAATGTATATTTTTTGCATAAAACCCTCGAAGTCACCCGGAGAAAAATTATTCATATCTTGCAAACTACTCAATGGATTGAGATGTAGTTTGTTGCATTATCTTATTTTTATAGGTTCCATGAGGATACAAAAGGAATTTTTTCCATGCACAACCCAAATTTTTTACGGCGAGCAAACCCTTGTTTCCCATAGAAAATTTTGATTTTTTAAAATCTCTCGTTTTCGGCATCTAATCAAGTTAAAATTCCAGAGGTGTGTTCTGGGAAAAAACCCATGTCAAAAAAATTCATTTCATCGTCAATCGACCACTAAAGAGAAACTTTCCAAAAATAGTAAGCCTTCCTACACGGGTGGCTATTATTTTGGGTGAGTCATCACCGTAGTAGTCATGATAAAGACATTATGTACTAAGGAGGAAAATGAGGTCAGGTTCATAAAAGTAGTAAAAATCATCACTTACTAAAAATAGTAAGTCTCCCATATGGGTGCCTGCCATTTTTAGTAAGTCATCCTAGAAAGGTAAATCAAGGAAAGAGTGTTGTGCATAGGGCGTGATATAAGTAAAACTCATTGGTGCTCTTATATCGGTCAAAAATCATCACTTACTAAAAATAGTAAGTTGTCTTGTATGCACTTGCTATAAATAGTAAGTTGTTCTAGAAAGTACATTTCACAAAGGTAACATACGAGAGAGATAAACATTCAAAGTTGGAAACATCATTGAATCCAAAGAAGCAGATTTTGACACTTGATAAAAATAGTAAAGTTCCCTTTCCAAATATAGTAAGTTTCAAATAATCATGAAATTCAAATTCACAGGGGTGAAGTCTGACATAGGATCTATCATTAGAATATGTCGAGGAGTAGGTGACAATGAGGCCTCTTACAATAGATCTCAATAGTGTCTTTCGACACTCATTTCATGGCTTACGTTTTTCTGTGTATAATGTGTGAGGTGGAGTCTACATCATCAAACTGTTCATGGTGTGTTTCATCAGGATGTCCAAATCAACATGGCACTGTGGTAGTGTTGCAGAAGCGAGAGAGCCATGATGGGATTAGTTTCAAGGATTCAATCTCTTTAGAGGGGATCTCCATGAGTGACACTCATGGTCACCAAAGGCTTCATTCAACAATGTTTCTAAACACTTAGTTTGTGGTGTTCGTGTGTATGTGTAAAGAAGTCTTCTAGCGGTGTGAGGCATTCAAGGATCCAAAGTTCACTGCATTGGAGTGTTTCATCAGATCATCTGGTAGGGATCAATGTAATCCATCGAGTGGATTCTCCTTCATTGGATCTCCTTCTGTCTTTCTCCCACTTATTTCTCTCTCCGTTCTAATTCTTCGGTGGGCTTCATCATTGTATTTCATCCTATTCACTTAAGTGACTTATTTTAAAATTGTAAAATTATTTTCTCAAAATTATAAGAGAAATACTTAATTTATGGAAAATGAAAAGTCACAAGGGAATATGAAACACGAAGAGTCATATGAGGGAGGTGAAAGGACATTTGAAATTGCTATAAATTGGGATGGCCTCTCCATTCCAAATGATTTCAATTTTGAAGAACTTCTACTCTGTAACATTGTGAATTGTGATAGCTTGGTTGAAGCTTTGTATTCATCACTTCACATGAAATAAAATCTACACTTCTTCTATTTTCCCTTTCTTGTTTTTCCTCTATTTCCCTCTTGTATGCACTTTGTAAGCATGGTGATCAAAGAGAGATTTGAATCTTTGATGAATGAGCCTCAGAAAACTTTGTGTTTATGTGGGTTTTGTTTGTCTCACTAACCGCTTCATTGTTGATTTCTTCTATATTGGATGTTGAACTACTTCTGTTACTGGGTGTGAGGCTTTGAACTCTACTCACGATAGTAATATTCCTTGACTAATTTTCCCCTTTCTCCTCAATGATGTAATTTCCTCCCTTGTACCCTTGTACAAGCACTTTGCCATAGGTTCAGTGGAGTGTCCTTGTGTGATCCCTCGACTAATTTGGCCACCCATAACATTTAGATAGGATTAGGATTAGTTACATTCAATAATGGGAGCTGTATCATTCAATGTAGAGGGAATAGCCTTGTGAATGTTGGTAGAGACACTTAATTTTCCCACCTAACTAATTTTCTCACTAATAATACTCCATGATAATCATTTCCTTATTCACACATTTGCACCCTCATGGTCCATCAAATTCTATCCATAAATTTATTCCGTCACAAGAGTGCTCTAGAACCTAGCACATATTATCTTCGTTGGGTCATTGATATACCTAAAATTAGGTGTTTGTACCATCTCTTCCTCCTTTTGTATTCTAGCGTGCTTATTTGTGTTTTCTTATGGTTCCACACTTTTGGATTCTCCTTCCCATTCTCGCCTTCATGTCCATTGGTTGGATGCTCAACACTATCCTACTTTTCCGTATCCCCCCATCCCGACTCTATTGTTCATGCACGATGGGGTCTTCTATGTCATTATGTGGTTCTTTTCTCACAATCCCTTCATCTTCTCATACTTCAATGCTAGGCATGGAGACAAAAAACTGGTGTGCCCTATACAATGCATGCATCCTCATCGATATTTATTCTTCATATTCACTCCTAGGAACATACTTACACCTTTTATTTATCTTTTCTTTGTTCTTCTTTATCGGCGCCATGCGTGCTAACCACCTCATAGGTTGTCGGATCCCAACACCCTCATCTGCATCCTTGCACTTCCTTCATAATTTTATTCTACTATGATCCAACATAGTATTATCTTCTTTCTCTTCTTCTTCTGCCTCGAGGACATTCTCTAAGTCCTCCTTTTCTTTCCTCGGGTGTATCTTCAAACATCCTCTTCATACTCAATTTTTTTCCCTATTATATGTGATATACAACCAACACTTGTTCACTTCCTTCCACCTCTCTAAGGTACCTAGCTTACAATTGACTAGGCATGCAACTACCCTTGTAGCTAGTTCTTCTATGTTTTTGACATTAAAAATCTTGACCTCCCTTATGATACTTAAATGCGACGGCTGTTTCCTCTACTCCATCATCATTAGTAAGGTCACTGGAAATTTCTAATCCAAAGTCATGCAATATAGTCACCTTCCTAATCAACTTTGTTGTAATCCTCATCCTTCTACCTGCAAAGTAGAATTAGTCCTCGTGGACTCGCGACATAATCCATTGGTATAATCACTCTGGATTTCCAAAGAAGGGCAACTTGTACAATTACATCACTCTAACACTCTCCAGCAACTTGTAAATTGTGTTATCATATACCCTTTTCCTATCTGCAGTCCTCCTGTTAGTCTTCAAGATGGTGTCATCCTTGATATCCTTGAGGGTTTTCTTAGTGTGGTGATTGATGTCATTTATCTTGCACTTCGTCAACTGAGATGTCCACGATCTTCCTTCAATTACCTCCTCCGAAACTACATTTCTATGAACCATTCCTGTGGTGCCTCCTCTATCACAGTTTCCCTATCTACAGCCATGACTCTCCTTGGTGCCATTGTTCTTTCTTGAATGACAATGTGCTTCAAAAAATTTAAATATCTTACCACCTATTACCCTTGCAAACCGTGGTCTCCTTCGTTACTTTGAACACTCCATGCCCTAGCATGCCCTAGCTGTAAATTTGTCTTCTCCAAACCCTAACTCTACGAACTTTCCTTCCACACACACCCTCACTAGCTCAAACACTCTTCCAATGGAGCTCTGGTTTGGCCATGTCCCAATATCACCTAGTTCACTGATTTAATTACTTGGTCTCACACTTCATACTTTGATGCAATTTATATCACAATTATCACTCAAAACTCAAAGTATGCAAGGTAAAAATAAAATCGCAAGCACCTCTTTTATAGATTCACCCAATTTATTTGCATTAGTTGCTCCTTACTTACCACTGTATGTGGCATTGATTTCACTCTTTCAATCTTCCACGATTTGCGTTGTAATCTTCCGTGCCCCACCATAACCTTCTAGTAGGCCTTCTACTTATTAGCCACAAACCTCCTTTTGTGCACTTCCTTGTGCCAAAGTACCTATCCACTGCACCTTATCTCAATTAGTTTCCTTGTTGTTTCCTACCTCGCGTTACCTGCTCATTCATCCTTTTGTGTGTGGTATTTGATATGAGAAAATTTCCTTAAGAACCTTCAATCCGAGCACATGTAACCTTTTTCCCGTATGCACCAATATTCATATGAATCATAGTACCAATTACATATTTTTGATCCACCCCAAACTAAAATTATGTGTGGTCCTTTGTGCATGAACCCAATAGAAAGTAATCAGCTCTTGACGTGCACACACACTTTATACCACAAAACACTAGACTAGATGGACAAAACATAGAAATGATGAAAGGAAACACATTAAAGGAAATGCATTAATGAGAAATATAATCTAAGTGGTAATAATGTCTTATTACAAACACAAAAATCCTTATTTATAGTAGGGCTTTAGCCTACTCCCATTGAAGTAACCGAGAAATAAAGTGCTATCGAGCGCACTGGAATTGGAAAGCATATGATTCCAATATTTTCATTATTATAAAAGGTCTTAACCAATGGAATTTAAATTTCCCGAGTGGTGTGTAAACTTTGAATCATATAGAAGAACCATATTTCCCACTTCAAATGTCTTGTTCCTTATGTGTCTATCATGCCACACCTTCTATCTCATTTTTTCTTTCTTCTAGATCCATCAGGAAATAACACACTACTTATCTAACTCCATCTATTTATCTATGCGCTCTTCAATAGCTTGTTCAACATCTAGTGCTCCTGTGCATGTAACACGTAGGGATGTCAACATAAACTCCATAGGAAATATAGCCTCCGCACCAAACACCAACTGAAAGGGTGTGGCCTTATTCAACCTCTTATAGGTAGTCCTGTATGCCCAAAGTACAACATATACTTTATCATCCCAGTCTTTCCTTCCAACATCACAAATTTTTGTTAGTGTTTTTCCCATAATCTTGTTAAAAGCTTCAGCAGTACCATTAACATGTGGGTGATAGGGTGTTATATTATGGTGTGCCACTATAAAATTAGCCAAGAGAATTCTGACGGTCTCATTCAAGAAATAGGTGCCCCTATCACTTGTTAGACTCAATGGATATCCATACCTATTGATAGTATTTTCCCATAAAAATATTACGTCTCAGTAATGGCTATGTAATCCTTAGTAGGTGCTACTTCTACCCACAATGTCAGATAATCTATACATGTTATAATATAGCGCGTGTCATTCCTATGCGCGGTGGGGAGATAAGACCTATAAATTCAATAGCCCATTTATAAAAAGGTTCAAAACTTACAATAGACCTCAAAGGAATCTCATCTTTGGCTTGGGCTTTGCAAAGGCATCGATAATGGTCACACACCTTGACATATTCTTTGATATCTTTATATAGAGTTTCCCACCATAATCCGGCCATTAGGATATTATGCGCAGTGGAATCACCTACATAATGATATCCCGTAATTACCCCATGAGATTCTTCCATAATAGCCTCACGCTCATGCTCCAAAAGACACCAACACAAAAATTCATCACGGCCTACCTTGTATAAATATCCACCTATTAACTCATAAGGTTCTGCGCGTATTGTAAGTTACTTCTTGTCTAAAGTATTCATTCCCTCAAGTGGTGTCTTAGTGTGCAAAAATAATACAATTTCCTCTAGTTCAGTGGGTGTGTGATTCAATCTAAAGAGTTGTGCATCTAACATTGTTTCCTCAATGTTCTCGCACATCCTCACCAAAATTAATTATTGACTAATGGTTAGGTCCTAAATTACTTTTCCCCGGTTTTACAATAATTGTATACTAACACTCCTTAAGTAGTAGTATTCACCGTAAAATACACCCTTGCAAAGTAGGATTGTTGACCAAATACTTAAGTGCCATATGATCTGTAAATAAAATAAATGGTGTTTCCAATAAGTATTATCTGAATTTTTACAAAGGTGCGTAGATCATAGATAAAGCCTCACACTTAGTAGTTGTATTAATTTATTGCACAACTTCTTGCTTACAAAAAAATAGGGTGGTATACAATTCCTTCACCTGGTTGTGCCAACACTACACCAATCTCTATTCCAGAAGCATCCATGTGAACATGAAATGGTTTTTCCCATAAAGGAAATTGAAAATTAGGTGCAAGAATTAGCCTTTCCTTCAAAGTGTTTCAAACACCTACTTTTGCATGTCATGCCAATAGAATTTCCCTTTAGATTTCAAAAGTTCCTCTAGGGACGTGGAAATATTTACATAGCCTTTAATGAATTTCCTGTAATACCCTATATGTCCAAGAAATCTGCACACTTCACTCTGATTATTAGGTTCCTCCAAACCCAAGATCATAACAACCTTGGTTGGGTCCACCAACAACCCTTCCTTACAAATAATATGCCCCAAAAAGTGCCAAAAGGTGTTGCAAAGATGTAATTTTTAATATTAAGAGAGATGCTCAACTGCCTACACCTCTCAAACATGTATATGAGATTCTCAAAATGGTATTTAACTAAGCCATAAATGGTCCAATCATCCAAATACACATGTAGAAACTTATGAATGAAGTCTTGAAATTCCTATACCACAATGTGTGAGAACACTTCTCAGTGCATTATTTAGTCCAAATGTCATCACTGTGTATGTAGAACTTCCCACTCAAAGTGTTGAAAGTTGTCTTTTCTTGATATTTCTTTACTATGCGAACCTAATGATATCTTGAAAACCCATATGTGAAAGAATAGATCTCACACCCTACAACTCCCTCAAGAATCTCCTCGTGTGAATGGGTGGGGAAAGAATCAATAACACATGAAGAATTTAACTCTCTATATTCCACATAGATCCTTATCCTCCCATCCTTCTTAATATTGATGACCATGGGGCTAACCCATTCAGATTCCTCAATGGGCTCAATTATACCAGACTTGAGAATTTTATCAATTTCTTCCTTTACCTTGACGCGTAGATTAGGATTCATCCTATAAGGCCTCTTCCTAATCGGGCACACACCTTCTTTAATTTTTATTCTCATCTCACCTAAAGAAGGGTGTACTCCTTTTAACTCATGATATCCCCTAAAAAAAGTCTTAAAAGTCACACAAGAGTTCAATAATATTAGCCACTTCCTACTCCGACCAGTAGTCACCAATAATGACCTCTTTAGGCTTTGCATATGTTCCAATGTTAACCTTCTTTGTTTTCATAGGCTCATGATATGCGTGCACCTTTTATCCATTGTTTCCATTACCTCGTGCATACCTTCAATGTGGTTAACATCCAATTTATTATCCTCATCATCCTCATCATTTATCATGCATACCAATTTACCCTTTTCTTTTTCTTCCTAGGCACGGACCATTTCTTCTTCTTCTGTCTCTTCTAGGTCAAGGCGTACCTCTAAATATAGCTCATCAAACATCTCTATCAAAATTTCCTCAACCTTCGACTATCTCCTAAGGCAAGGTGCTTCATAATCTATAGTGCTTCATTGACTGGAGGCTTAGTAGAAAATTAATCAAAAGTATGAATCATATCTGAGGTCATCTCCTACCAATTCGTTGTCTCTCTTTTCAACTCTACATGGACATACCATGCACGTGCTTAGCCTCCTAGGGTGGTGAAGAACTTATGTACCCACAATAATGGTGGCAAGGCCTCCTACCCCTCCATCCAAAGTTTCTCACAATTATGAACGTGATGTGAGGTAGGGTACTTCTCATGGAATTCACATATATGAGAAGGTATATTGGTCCTTAGGAACCTATTAGAAAAGGTGATTCTCACCTCTCACTATTCCAATAGGTTATCTCTATGTGTAGCCCACTAATGCACTACTGTCCCATGCATATTATAGACCAACATATTACATCTATCTCCTTCGTTCTTCCACTAGGAATCCATGGAATGTAGATATATCGTGTTCACTTCACCAAAGGTACCGAGGTACCGATTATAACTCAAGCTCCACAATAAAATTGTTTCCCTAAATTCTAATAGTCATATCCTTGAGTAATCCAAGAGGCATGGTTCTAGTTCAGTTTTCCATATATAATATATTCGAAGAGGGCTATAATGGTGGTATACCCATCTGATTTCATGCATCCAACATAAGTACATTAAGCTCGAACTTGTATCTATCTCGAATGTTGCTCAAAATCCATCCATCTATGATTGCATTCAATGTAATCTCCTTATCATAGTCATGATTATGGGGAGGTATATTTGCATGAAGTATCTTCCTCTCATGCTCATTAGTCGTGTGTGGACCTTCTCTCTTAACCATTCTCCTAACAAAGGGATTATATTCTCCTAGTGCAAAATTCGACAAACATATTTTAATTCATCTATGTCCTTCTTTAGGAGTTCAAATTTCTTTTCTCATTCCATCACACACACCTATCCCTTAAAGCTTTAAATATCTCCTCAGTAGATCTTTGATAACATCCATTGTCTCCTAGTAAAACTCTTTCTGAGGTGCAACATCAAGGTACTTGTCATTTATCACTTCTTTCTTGGTTATAGTCATATTATGCTTCAGAGGTTCACGTGTGTATAGCTTCAGCGTGTGTAGTAACTAAAACTGGTTGTAACTCAGAATTAAGCCCTACATTTGGCATTCATTTATCCCCAATTATGCACTATACCTTAATCATTCCTATGCCCTTATATTTCTTGTGCTACTTGCTCATGTGCTCATATAAGTTAGGGAATTCTTCAAATTTGTGTTGTTTTCCACACCATGAGAAAACCACATTCTAAGGGCACTCGTGCTAATAATGATTAGGAGATCCACAAGTATAACAAGTTCCTCTAGGAAATCCTCCTCTACCACCACCATGACCTTGACCTCTATATCCTCCACGAAATCCTCTATTCCTATTATCCCCATTATTACACCCTTCATTATGTTGTTCTCCTTGTTCCTTAGATCCACCTGTTACACTAGTCTGGTGCACACTAGTCTTAATGGCCTCATGGATATGATCAATCACTCTGCAGTCCACAATGGTGTCATGAGTATGAGTTTTACAAATCTTACAATATATAGACACATTCTTTCGATCGCGTGCTTTGTAAGAGGGGACATCTACTTGCATCATGGTACAAATGACAAATTTCACAATCCAACAACATGGCGTACACCAAATTGTGAGGGAAAATATCCTTGGTACATCCTTCAACCTCATAATTTATACACCATATCCCAATGCACGTCTCATGAGCTGAATTAGCAGAGAGATTCTCTAACTATTTCGTCATAGCTGTAATCTACACCTCTAGGAATGAACTTACTCTAATCTCCACACTCCAAACTACCTTAGCATGCAGAGCTTCTTCAAAATTTTCATGTGGATCCACAAAGGTTTTATGAGATAACACCCTTCAAAAAGAAGTCAACATCCCACCAACAAACCACTGTGTATGCCGACTAGGGTGTATGTCATAAGATAACTTTGAATATAAAGTTTTAAAATGCCTATCATATTCTCTCACGCCTCGTATAAGCCCCGTTTAATTTCCTTAAGTGTGTTGATGCTTTTCTGCTCAAACTCAAAAATATGGAACTCTAATAGAATCGTAGAGCACAAGGAATTATAATCCACCACATTTTGATGCAGTCATACTTCTTGTACTAGCTATGCACGTGCCCTTGAAGAATAGTATTAAATTGACTTAATTTTCTATCCGAGGCTATGAGTCCTTTAACGCGGCATAAAAACTCACACTTGTGCCCATACTCAAGCATCTTCAATACCCCTATATTTTGGTAAGTGAAGATAAATTTCGTAATATACCTGATGTGGATGATGAGGGTGCAAACTTTGTCCACCAAATACAAAACCAAAACCCCTCTAGTATTTCCTCCACCACTAGAACCACCTGATCCACTTGATCTTGATCCTCCTGATCCACCTCTTGTAGTAGGTAATGGATAGTGGATGTACTTCCTTATGTCCCAAACACAAGCTAAAACCGAACTCCTACAAACTTCTACAAATTTTTAGTACTTCCGATGTATTTCCAATGTTATACGCGTGTACACTCTGTCATGATGACGTGCCACAAAATATTCCTCCAATCTATCCCACAAACAAATATGATGTCGTCTGTACTACCATAGGTGTATGTGTTATGTGATGAACTTATGTATTCAAAGGAAAATTATATCAACCTAAAGCTACTATATTACCTACACTCACCTGATTATCAATGATCATTTATGGAACTGAAACACCAAGTGCAAGGGCTAGGTCGCTAGGTGGGATTATATGCACACCCACGGTTCTTACTCTTTCCTCCTTTGACACGCTCTCATTAGAAGCCAAAGGGGATTATCTAATGCACTTACCTAACTCGGGAGATCCTCGATGCTCCAACTCCACAACTTCCCCACGAGCTTTAAATCATTTGTGAGACATCATCCTCATAAACTCGTAGACTCCTTAATTTTTCGTAATTCACTAATTCGCTCTCTCATGATTCATTATAATTAAGCCACCTTTCTTCTCTCTACCTTTTTACCGTAAGGTACACCATATTTCACCAGACCATCTCCTATCTCTGTGTGTGGTGGTATGTTTAGCTAGCCAAATGAAGGAGTTCTAAACTCAGTACCACCATCAAGATCTTAATTTCCAAAGAAATATCGTGGATGTAAGATCCTCTCGAGATCGCATGAAAATTCAAACTTAGCAACTTCCAGACAAGAATATGTAGAATCAACATATTCCAAAGTATAAATATGCACAACACCATCCAATCAATGATCTCAGTAACATTCATCCAAGGTTCATTTGCATCAAACAAATTCTGGTAATCTTCCTACGTCCAAACCCTTGGTCTGTAACTCCAATTTTTCTTTGATACATATGTTGAAAACCACTCATACAATTATATAGGAAAATAAATGAAAAACGTCTCATATAGCTCATGATACAAATTATCTTCCACCCACTTGCACACATTGAAATCAGGTCCAGAACCATATCTTCATGAAAATTGATCTTATCCTTCATATACCCAATTTTCAATGGCCATGATTCAATTGATATTCCATCATCATCATGCAACATCATGGGAAATAATTTGAAAAGAGGTCCCAAAATGGAACCAAAATGTAGTCTTATTTTCCCACTCAATTTCCTAGGTGTGCTAACACTTCATCCGGAGAGATTTGGATGCTCACCCAAAGCACCAAAGCTACCAAGTCCCTCTTTTGTATTGTCTTGTCAAGATGTTAGTATGCATAACAATACTAACCATAATCAAAGTGTATATTCCATATTAATAATCAAATCCATGAGCTCAAATTAGAAACACACATAATAAGAAAGAATACTAGATCATATCATAATTAATATCGGATTCACCATACAAGTACCATGAACACTAACATAAACAACTAATATTTATCTGCAAGGATCCATTTATTAGTTCATCACAAAATAGTAGTTGAATACATCACAATACTCTCATAGAATCATGCACGCAAATTCATACCAACAACATATCTCTATTACAACTCAAAAATATCTCAAAACGAGAAGAATACTACATACTTATAGGGGTGAGGAATTTCCCTTCACCACCCATGCATTCTCAAAATAGGCTGCATGCTTAGAATAGCCATGCGCCAACAATTGCATGCTTATACATGGTGGCTAATAATAGATTAATCTATAATTGAACTCTATATTAATCCTATTATTATCAAAAACTATGCATGTCTCTTGGTCTTCCACTTTTTCCCAAAATATCTCTTTCTTGGCCATGAAGTCTTCATGCTTTTATCTTTGCTTGAACTGCACTCCAACTAATTTTCCTATTTTTATCCCATGCTATGCAAAAATGGCTAAGTCTTGAGTGCTCGGGCATGAGACTTCGGGGTTTGATTCTACTAACTACTTGAACCTATTCACGTGCCCATTTATTCTTCCGTGCTACTAACACATGTGCCTATTATACTTAGTCATTTTTTTATAATTCCAACAAGACCTAAGGTGTATGGTGAGTTTTATGTCAGTTCTAAGAGGTTTTGTGGTGTTTCAAGGTCCTTGGGAAGAAAATAGGTAAGTATTAATCTATAGAGAGTTTCAGATCTATTTGGGATAGATGGTGAGTTTGAGAAGTTAGAGGATGTTTTCATAATGCTTCATGACAAGTTTCAGGTCAAAGTGTTGAATAATTTTGAAGATATGCAAGTTTTGGTGAAACCGTAAAGTTGCAGATGTTTTTGAAGAAAATGTGGACATCTCGATGCTCATTGTGAAATGTATGATTCACATGTGGATATAATATATTTGGAATAAATTACTAGGTTAATTATGAAGGTTTCACAAAAACAATGAGGTGGTTTGATCATCATGTTTTTATGAATGATCGTTAAGAAGGTAAGTTGGTTTGAAACCCTAGCTAAGAGAAACTTGGAGAAAAGTGAGTATAAATAGTCTGTTTTGATTCCTTTTTCCAAAGTTATGATTGGATGTTTTAGAGGACTCTTCCGAATTTCTATAAAGGTGCATTAGTACATGTGACAATATGTGGGCCCCACCTAAAATTGCTAATTTCTAGAGAAGTCCAATTTGTGAAGAAGTTCTCCAAAGAAGTTACAAAATAAATTGACTTTGATTTTATCCCCTGAGTTTTTCTAGATGTTAATGAAGGTTTCAGGTCATGGTTGAGGTGAAAAAGTGCAAAGTATAACCTATTAATGAACACTTTTTTTTTTGGTACTTTGGAGCAGTTTGTGGTAAAATTGACATCAGTAGGAGCTACATGAGGAATTATGAAACCATTAAAGTTTTGTTGTGATTTTTTTTTTTCATATGGATTTCCAATGGTATATAAAACTTTTGTTTTTGATATGGCAGGCATAAGTTATGACCTATTCTTTGAAGGTTAAATTTGGAGGTTACTTGTTCTAGCAAGGTGCTAAGGGGATTCATGAGGTAAAGTGATGGTTATGAGTTATTCATGATTGGTGAAGGTTTATGAGTGGTTATAAATATTTTCTAAGGTTTTTCCATGATTTGGTTAATCTTGGAAGTGGTTTTTGTGGTGATGGAGCAAGTTGAGCTCACAGTCAATTCTTGAGTTCTAGAAGGCTTAAGAAGCAATTTGTAGAGATTGGATTGGTTGAAGGCATTCCAATTAGATTTGGAATGATTTATAATATGTTATGGAAAGAGGATCAATATTTATTTCCATTTATGAATGTTTTTTTCTTGGTGATGATATTTTATGGGTCTTTCATGTCATTTTGTGAAGAAGAAGGAATGTTGATTTTCAAGACAGGTTTGCTCAGGCTGAAAGATTGAGTTGGTTGAGGTATGAAATGGATTGGTTTATGATTTATATAACCTAGAAAGTTAATAAGGATGATTTTTTTCATATTTAAGGACTTCTTAGGTCTTTAAAGTGATAGAAAGGGTGCAAACTAGTTGAGTTTGTGAAACTGGTTTCTCGGTAACATGATTTAGAGAAGAGGAAATTTATTGTGGTTTGCACGTATGAATGTTTCAATATGTATGACATTAATGGATTTTTATAAATGTACTGAGGTTTCCATAAAGTGGTTACATTCCATATTTTATTTGATTTGGAGTGGTCTAGATGCCCAAAGGTGAAGACAAGGTGTTGGAAGAAGTTGTTTGTTGAATGATATGAGCCTTTTGGCTTATGTTACAAATTATTTTTTTGGTACAAGAAAATGTGTGAAATTTTATGATTATTATATGTAATATTACAAATGTGTGATTAATTTTGGATCTTGTATAATCATGGTTTTGGAATATGTGGTTTAATCTCATTCTAGTGATGGGATTTTGAGCTTGTTTGGTGTAAATTGAGTGGTTTTGGGAATGAACGACCTATATGGGTAATATGTGACCATTTTTATGAATTTAATTGGATTTAATTAAGTTTTATTGGTCTTTAAAATGTTTAGACAGAAACATCTTATGTTTTAAGGAATAAAATCATATGAAAGTAATGTTTTGGGTTCAATTTTGAACTAGTGCTCTTAGAGGGAAAAGTGTGACCCATGTAGAAGTGAATAACAGGTATAAAGGCATGTTTTTAGATCTGATCAGATGTGTTACAAGTTGAATACTTATTGAGAACATTTGTGCAATTTTTTAAAGGCAATACAAGTGCAAAAATACCTTGAGAGAGTGACTTGAAGAAGGTGTGTTTGAATAAAGGTTTGAAGGAGTTTGGAGATGAAATTTGGGATCACTATCACTGTCGTATCATAGATTTTTTATTTTTCAATATTCATCAAAATATATTTTGATAAGTCATTTTCATGAAAGTCTCTTGTTGTGCGTAATATCAATAAGGGTTTAGGGGTTGATGCTCCTTGTAGGGTTGGTGATATATTAAACTAGGGATTGTGCTCCTTGTGAAGTTAGTGATTCAATAAATATCTTTTATTTTTTTAATATAAGTAGAGTTTCAGTGGGTTTTCTTCCCCATAATGGTTTCCCACTTATATTTTGTGTCTATGTGCTTCTTCTCATGTGTTATGGTTGTTTGAATGTATTTTTCACACTTAATAAGCTCTCATTGAATGTATGTGAATGAATGGATTGTAAAATTAATGGAAAATCAAATAAATAATTTGTAGGATTTATGCACTCCCAAGTCCATTGTGCTTACAAAAATTGGTATCGAGTATGTCCTTGTGAAGCAAGTTTTGAAACTTGAAGGAGATCCATTGAAGCACAAGAAATAGGCATGTCTTTAGATGTTGAAGAAAAATTAAGGAGGATGAATGAAGTAGCAAAGAAATTTATTGATTGCTTACAAGATCAGATCAAGGATATGGAGATAGATCATGATCAATCCATCAAGGGTTTTAAATATCAAGTGGAAAGTATGCTTAAATCCCTAAAAGATAAAGAAAACACTTGTTCTAGGTATGTGGAAAAATTGAAAGCCCTAGAATCAGATTTGAAGAATGCATATAATAGGTTGAGGATGTATGAGAGACTTGAGAAGAGATCTAAAGCTCTTGATGGGATTTTAGAAAGCCAAAAATCTACAAATGATAAAACATGCCTAGGGTTTAATGGAAAGCATGTGAAGAATGATGATGTTGTTGGACCAAGTACTAAATCATATGAGAAAGTAACTAAGAAGGCTGATTTGAGAAGGTATAACCTTGTTAGAAAACCTAATTCTATGAGGTATGGTTATTCATTCAATGGATATTGCTTTGTTTGTCATGATTTTGGTCATAGAGCTAGAGATTGCAAAAGAAGGACTCTGAAGAATGAGGTAAGTGTTTTCAAGGGTGAATGATTTTGGACATAAGGCCAAGGATTGTGGATGGAATCTAAATGTTTATGATCGAAGAAGAAAGATAAAAGTTGTGGTGTGTAATAAATGCCACAAGTAAGGGCATATTGAAATATTTTGTAAACAAATAGGATCTTCAAGGTACACTAAGCTAAAAGTGGAAATTTTTTCAAGAAGAAGACTATTATGAATGAGTCCAAGGATGTTATGTCAATCCTAAGGGTAAGAATATGGTTGTTCAAGTAAGAGAAGTTAAGAGATCAGATTCTCATTCTAAAATGCAGCCTAATCCAATGAAGTTTGTCAAAAAAGGTCTTAGTGGCTTCAAGATGGGAGACAAGTTCAGTTAAGGAAGTAAATTTTCCTTAGTTTAAGGACATAGATCTAAAGAATAACATTCGTTCCTAAATGCAATCCATTCACTAGTTCATGAAAAGTTGAAGGAGCTAGGTGTTTGTAACACTTCAAGTGTGACAAGGTGTGTTAAGTGATCTCTTCATGAGTTTTTGAGTCATTATTGTTGATAGGTGTCTGAGTTTGTTATGTCTTCTTTATCTCTAAAGGTGTGTCAAGAGTCTTGTTAAGTTTTCAAAGATCATATTAGTTAAGATTTTTTTGTGTATGGTAGAACTGTTAGTTTAAGTGTGTCAATGTTTAATGGTTATGAGGAAATGTAAAAGGTCTTGAAAATGTAAGTCTTGATATGAGAATCAAGTTCTATGGCCTTCATGAAGTCTGTCATGCTTAAGTTGTGAAAGCATGTATCTTAAGGGTTGAATGTGAAATATCCATGTGATTATCTAGGTTTTGAATTTAGTCAAAAGGGAATTTTTAAGTGGAATCATAATTTGAAGCTATTCACGGTTCCTATTATGCCTCGGAAGATGGTTTAGGTCTCAGTAAAATATTAGAAGGATTGGTTAAGGGATATAGGAGTACGAGATGTCAAAGTTGATGTCTATGAGGTCTTGTTTGGTACTTAAAGGAGATGTTACAATCCACATCCATGTTGTCCATTTAAAAGTCTTCTATTATGTGCTAGGTCTATGATTAGGTCTAGATAGGATGTTTGAACTTGTGAGAGTAAGATATGTAGTGATCTGTATAGTTTGAGTTTTTGGGATGTGTTGGTCTATATCTTGAAGATTTGAATTATAGATGAGGATGTATTAAGCCAAGATATAAGTCCCGTGTTTGTAAAATCCTCAAAGCAAGTCGAGGTGTCTAAAGGGCACAACAAGTTGAATCTAGGTCAATAGAAATATTTGATGCTTCCTTGTGTCAAATAAGGTGTGAGAAGAAATTAGTTTCTCAGATATTAGTTGGGATATTATCATAGGTATGACTATCATAATAAGTGGTATATGATCAAGGTTGAAAGATATTTCAAGGTAATATTGTAGGGTTACAAGGATCAAGAGATTCAAGTCAAAGTTTGAGAAGAATCAATGATTCCAAGAGTGTCATGATTTTACCATGGACATGGTCTACTATATTTTGAAAGGTATGAGAGATTTCATGCTCTCTAAATCTTTAAAATATGGTCTCAGGCTCTCCTTAAAGAGTTTTTTTGTAATGTTTCTCAATCTAAGTCGAGGATGTGAAGTTTTAAGTAATGAGATAAGATAAAGTGCAAAAAGTGTAAAAGACCACTTCATAACATTGTGAAATGTTGAAAAGTATGAAAGGGAAGTATGCACCAATGAAAGGTGCTTGTTGAGGAATATGAAAATAAGTTGATAAAGTGAGTCAAAATTTTAATGTAAAATTTTATGTCTCAAGATGGTGATGATATTAGTACTGAGTCAATTTTTCATGACCAAGATGTTATTTTTCATCAATCTCAAGTTAGCATTTTCATCATGAAATTTCTCAAGTGATCATAGGATTTTGTGAGTATCAAAAGTTACAAGTAACACCATTGCCATTCATTTGGTCTGAATGATGAAAAGGTTATTGTGATCAATATGATTCATGTCAAGTTATTAAAGATATTGTTCTATGTTAATAGATGGTCATGGTGAGTGTAAATGGGTGTGACATTTTCCAAGGGTTAGATTTCATAGTGTTATGATGATCATGTTTCATGTACAACTATCAAGCTTATAAAATTCTCGTGTGTGAAGCGTCACGTCTAAGTGAAGATAAAATATGCAAGCAAGTAGTCTATCTCAAAAGAATTAAAAGACCGGGCATAATGTTCTCATTGACAAAAGTAAAATGAATGTGAAGATGGTTCATTATCATTTAGAACCTGAGATAGAGCTTTTCATATCAAATACAAGGGATAAAGATGATGAGATACAAGTTGGAAAGATGTTATAGTGACAGGGGGAGTTAGATGACCATGTAAAAGGTCAAGTATGTGTTTATTGAGCTCTTGAAGGCATTTTCATTCACTATGGAGTCTAATATTACCTTGAAATTCTAGGTGTTATCTGTTCTTTAAGGGACTTGTAGTAGTTTATGAGGATGTATTAGGAGGATAGAGGACTGTGGATATTGTAATTACAACAATTTGAGAATGGGAAAATTGTCCTTGAAGGACTATGAAGTTGACATTCTATTAAGGGTGTCTAGTTGAAAGAGAGTCAAAGGTTGTTAGAGTATCATATGATGTATTTTAATCATAATAGTAGAGCTACAAGGTTCTTATTGCTTCTAGAGGTAGGATAGAGATGTGCTCTCAATAAATAAGGCAATTTTATTCATGGAAGGTTATTGACAAGGTATGTAAGCTTCTTGTTTATGAAAATAATCTCGAGACTAACTAGTATATCTAAGCTTCAAGAAGTAAAGGGACAACTTGTACCTTGTATACTATTATATCATTCTTGATGAAGTCTCTTATGGTAAATAAAAATATGTTTACAAGGTCAATATCTTTGTAACAACAAAGATCATGAAGTCTCAAAATTTATAGTTTTTTGTTCACTCTTGAATGATACAGTGACTATGTGAAAGAAGAAAAAGTGTAGGGTACAATTGATCGAATGGGTTGAAGTTAGAGGTCTGATTTGAAATATTTAAAGAAGAGTTTGTACATGTCCATCAATGGTATGAAAATGTATTGCTACATGATATCAAGGTTTGTTGAAGTAATGAATGCTTGAGAATGAGAAATAAAGGTCTATGTGAAGGTGAGAAAGAAGCAATGTACATGTTCAATGTAGTCCATAAACTCGATAAGTACATATAATCTTCTATAAGATCTAATTTTGAGAAAGCTGATTGGGTTGAGGTCTCAGAAGCAGAACTGTGAATAAGGGAAAAGTATTAGTCCCAAGAAAGTCTAGCGAGGTAAGAGGAGATAATTTTTGACCTCAATAGAGGTAAGAAAGATGACAAGATGGCCTAATTTGGAAAAAAATTGTTGATTGTGGACTAGTAGATGTCAAAGGTGAGAAATATTTTGTTTCAGAGATAGTTATACATGCATAAAAAGAAGAAAAAGATGACTGGAAACTATTTTAGGAAAGTGAAGAATTGGTTAAGGTATTTATAGTCACAAAATCATGCACTTTAGAGATTATTTTTCCTGTTTCATACTACTATTTAGAAGGTTCTTGAGTGAATAAAGTACTAATTAACCCCATCTTTTAGCCATCTTCTCTTATTTTATTTCGTCATTCCCAAATTTTTCCATCTATATGCCCAATATGTTTCAGTAACTTCCCATTATTTTAGCCTAAAATGGGGTGCCCAGATTAATCTTGGGTGCCCATGGGCACCCAAGTTTTTTTTTAATATCTTCGTCACTTTTTGTGATATTTCTATCCATTTTAGACTTATCTTTTTATTGTCGACCATTTCAGGGTTAATTACAAAATTATATCAAGATAACCCTATAAATATAAAGTTATGAGACCATAATGAGGGACCTAACACTATTCATTAATATCATCCATCTAGAGTTGCATCCATCTATTGCATTGGATCACTTGCATACACATAGCTCCATCAACAAAGCATAAGGATAGGGCATCTGGATCTCACTTCATAGGGGTAGATATTCTATTCTATTCCATGTATGCATACTATTAAATTTTCTACATCTAGTTATTGCTCGCTACTTCATAAAACGTGGTCGACACAAGAGCACATAGGGAACATTATGCACACAATCACAAAAACTACATTTAGGTCTGAAATGAAGTACAACACTTAGTTAGTAAGACCACTATTATGGTAGCTGATGTCGATCGATTCATTCATTGGAATTTTTATTTTTTAGGGATTGATGCTTGTCTGGGATTTTGTAGGTCTTTCTATTCATCTTGGATCATTGACAACATCTCATTCATAGACAACAAATCTGATGCGACATACAAGGAGGGTTTTGAACCACATCTCAGCCTTGTGAGATTCATTTTTAGAGCTTTTATGTAGACTGGGGGCACCCAATTTGCAAACCGAGTGACCATAGGAGCCCCGTCCCTTTCTAGGTGCTCCAGTCTAGGGAATCAATATAGCTCCATCCTTTTTGGAGCTTCTGCACAATCATTGCTACTTCCATATTTTCTAGTCACCTCTATGACACAGTCCCACGAGCATCTATTATTCAGCCGAGTTCTTTCCTCTTCTCTCTTGCACATTAGGGTTAACATTTCCTTTTGAATAGGTATTTATCTCATTTACATACTTCTTTATTGCATTTATTTAGTGTATTTACATGTCATTCTAGATTAGATTAACTATCCCTGTATCTTATTTTAGTTAATAATTTTGGTGAACCCAACATATTTCATGCTTAGGATCCTCATATTTCTTCTATCATGGGTCGTAAAGTTCCTCAAGTTTCTTTATTTGATTTAATTAAGTGATATCCCAATTGGTAGGCTATTTTGTAAAAATATCTAGACACCATGTATCTGGATGACGATATGCCACCGCACGAAATAAGTCCTATATTCGATCATTTATCTAACAATCCTAGTGATCCTCCATCTAATCAACCCTTATTAGACTCACTCCAAATTCTACATGCTTTATTTGAAGATAAATTTAAGGTCATAAAATCCACGATTATATCTCTCAAATCTGAAATTCAACAACTTAAGGATCCTTCTCAAATGCATGTTTGTGCTCCTTTTACATATTTTATGCAATCTATGTCCACTACATGTCATCTAGCTAAACCTCAAGACATTCCATTGCCTGAGCCTCTCATATTTGAGCATAATACTATGCCACATGACATTCTTATTCAACTCCTTAGTCATTAGTTGATCACTCTACCACCTACTCATTACTATTCTCATTATCGAGTTAGAAAAAAATATCAAGGTCGTCCATATTGTAATTATCATCGAATCAATGGACATAATGAAAATGATTGCCACACTTTTCCATGAATAATCAAACATCTTGAGTGTTAGGGTTTTATCTCATTCAATGCAAAACATTCTGTTGCATGCCCATCTACAACTGCTACACCATACTCTACGGCTACTAGTGAGCCTCCTTCTAATATTTCTAAGGAAGTTATAGATGATTCCCTTATTCATTACATGCTTGATATTGACAATCACTCACATGTGCATATTGATTCTTCTCCTAGTAAAAAAATACCATATTTCCATCACATGGTTCTCCTATTTCTGATATTGCCTCTTCTCCACTTAATGTGCATCACACCACCGTTTCTCATGTGCCTTCTTCAAAAATACAAGTACCGCCTAAGAAACCACCTATAACAACCAATATAGCACTTATTCCTCCCAACACATCTACAACACTACCAATTCAAGGTTCACCACTACCTCTCAAAATCAATCACCCTTCTCCTTCGGTAGTGTCATCAATACAACCAAAGCTGCCACCATTCAAGCTTTCTCACCATCCTACTCCACTTCATTTTCTAATAATATTTTTAAAGAAAATACCCCTCCACTCAACTTTTCTACAACATTACCACCCCATTTTCCTATCACTTTTGTTAAGAAAACTACTCCTTATGTGGATCCACTTAGTGTATTTTGACTAGACTTCCATCACTTACATACTTGGGGGCATAATATTTACACTCCCCCACATTCTAGCATATTTACATAGTACTACATCACACTCTTAGAACTTACGCATACCTCATCTTAGCATCATCTCATCTTGCATAGTCATACATACGTTATAGAATCACCATTTATTGATGACACACTCTTGTGCTTTGGTTCACATTTGACTATTGAGGGTTTACTACACATGAACCTCATACACCGCACTATACGCATTACAAATTACATTTTATCACACATCTCACATCCTACATCATAAATTATAATTAAACATAAACATTCCACAATGCATAATCCAGATCTAGATCTTAGAGAATCATGAATTAAACAATAACTATAATAAGATTAACCATACATGAACCAGATTCAGTTATGTTTAACACCATTATCCAACCAATATTATCCATTGCATTAAACACTGTAAAACACATAAGCTTCTTACATTATAAAGTATATCCATAAGTCATGCACGCATCAGATCCAACAACATAACTCTACAATAATTCACACCTATGTCCTAAACTACATAGTTCAATACATATTTATAGAGGTGGGGACTTTCCCTTCACCACCTATGCACTTCTCAAAATAGGTCGCATGCTGATAATAGCCATGCACCTTTACAATAACATGCATACATGCAAGTGTTCTAATAATAGATGTCCTATAGTTAACTGGAAGAAGCAATCCTATTATTAGCTCAAACCATGCATGGTGCTTATCAGCCACTCATTCCCAAAATACCATTATGTGTAGTGTAAGTCTTCATCTCCATGTGTGCTCCACACGCTATCTCCAAAAATATCCCTTATCCATAAAAATGGCTAAGTCCTGAGCCAAACTATTTTGGTGCACATTTCCTTTCCTATCTTCCCACGCCTTCAAATGCACCTTGTTCCCATGTGCATATTTTTGTGTGCCTTCTCCTTAGAAAATATTTTTTCTACTCAACATTACCCCACACTAAAGTACATTTCATCCCCCAAAAAATGGGAATTATTTCTGATGTTCCCAAATAATAAAGAATAAGTGATGAAAGAATTAAAGAATCACTATACAAAAGAATGAACCTTCACTCTACAACACCCTCTTCTTCAACTGGGAGGATCAACTTTGATATTCATTTTGATTTCAGCTTCCAATGTCTACCAATCACTCAGTGTGGTCCTTTTTTCTCTAGAATATATCGTGGCTATGGCATCTAGTTCATCCTAAGTGATCTTTTCTTTCTCATTCTATAGCACTCGACAACATTGGCCATACCTGACATCATTCCTTCCATGAGATCCATCTTTTATGCTATGAGCTTCCCAATCTCATCATATCCTCTCTTTATGTGGATCCTAGGCTGACTGCGAGGGCTTCACACTTTTGTTTCACTAGTTCCAATCTTTCTGCGTGCCCTAATGTCTCATCTTTCATTGCTTCCAAACTTCATTATCTTCAACTAGAGTTCTGGTCCTTATTACTCGCTTTCTGGTGCCACACACAAATTGAGAGCTTGGTCTTCTTTCTTCAGCTCATCCTTTAAGGTTTGGAGCAATGCCTCGTAAGTTGAAATTTTTCTAATCATAGAGGCCCTTTCTCTCTCTGCTTCTTGTTCAACATATTTTGGTGTGGGAATTTGAATTGGTCCATCTTCTAACACCAAATCAACCAAAGTGTGCACATAATGCATAACAGAAGGAAAATTTTTAGGTACCTTAGGTTCTAGATGAGGCCTTGCTTTCAGAATGTGATCACCAATCTCCTCTGCCATGCCAATGAAAGCCTCATTATTTTCCCATTTTCTCATTCCTTCTCTTCCTTTAGGTGTGTTATCTCTGTAGTTTTATCCTTGTTATCTTCCATCAACACTCGAATGGTGGTGGCCTTATCAACATTTCTCCATGCCACCTCAGCAGATACCTTGACCAAGGCATTGCTTGACCTGCTCATCAGACATTAGAGTAGGCTTTATCATCATGTGCCTACTTTGGGGTGCCTTCTTCACTCTTCATGAGACACAAGACTCTCACACACATCAAAATATGGTTTGTCCATATGAGTCTGCATGGACCAGATAACTACTTCCTTGTGCGTATAGTGGACATATCTGGATCCATCAACTCCCACCCATATAACTCCTTAAGGCCCACAAGTACTCTGAAACCGGGCATGAATGATTTTTCTTGTGTCCTCAACATAGCCCATACTAGGGACAACATACTCTTCACTTGTTCTTTCTCTTTTTTCTTGGCCCCTTAGGAACCTAGGTGCCAAGGTCTGAGTTGGCCCTTCTACCTGAGTCATAATGGGTGCACTAGGTTGCTCTTGCTCGAATAGTTTCTTCTACTTCTTTCACCCCTTCCTCTTCATCTCTCATTTCTTCATCCCGGGTTCCTCCACATCTTCAAGGATGAACCGGGTACTAAGCACTGCTCTCTTTAGACTCCTCCTCCTCCTTATTAAGCTTCAAATTTCTTCTTCTTTTTTCTCTCCAGTGCTTCTTTTGAGGGGAGAGTCGAGGTGACCTTCGTAAAGGTTGTGATGTTCCTATGCCTTGGGTCCTAGTTCTTCTAAACACCTTCTTAAACTGGTGCTCCTCCTGGACTGTATCTATGTCCAAGTCTTCCTCTCCTCCTTGCTCCTATGGGGGAGTATCTACATGCGCTCACTCTCCACTTTATCTATGGGCTGCCTCCGGCCTCTATGGT
Organism: Taxus wallichiana var. yunnanensis; assembly: GCA_018340775.1. Lineage (NCBI taxonomy): Eukaryota > Viridiplantae > Streptophyta > Pinopsida > Cupressales > Taxaceae > Taxus > Taxus wallichiana. The sequence goes on along the minus strand of CM031242.1, from coordinate 59,906,296 downwards.
CCAAGCCTCCACTATCCTCATGTTCTTCTTCTTCCTCTATCTCTATGGTCGAGGTAGGCTTTGGAGCTGCCACATTTTCAACTATGTGTTTTCCCTTAGGTGCCCTAGGAGCATGAACTCATTCTCCACATACTTGTTATTTTCCAACCTAGGCTTAAGCTGGAGATAGAAAAGTGTGGCTCCACTGTCCCCAATAGCCAAAATTACTGGCTTCATGTTTATAACATCTGAAATAAGCCTCTCAATGTAGGCAGACCGACCTGATAAACATAAGTTTTTTTGAGAGTATGGTAGTCACAATCTACCTTGTCCACATTAAAGCTCAACCGATGCGCATCAATAAACCTATGTACTACTTCCTGGAAATAGCATGTTGTGAAGGCATATGGAAATTTACACCAGGGACTCCATGTCCCATCCTTCATTACAAAACACACATGCAAAAATGTTGATACACTGCAAATTGTACTGCCTTACCTACTACTAATGGTAACTCCTTAGGAATACACATTCCTCCTCAAATGTCCATGCACAATGATCATACCATAGTTCTTCCCTTTGTTTGAATGGGCCACTCATTGTTCCTTCACACAAGTACTTCTCAAACCTCTCAACGAGGGACTTCTTCTCCATGGGGTATTCCCAAATTTTGTTCTTTGGCCCATCGGGCACTCCAATTTCTACAAACACAAGAGATAAGAGGATAGCACCAAAACTTATCTTTTCACCTATGTGCACGCTTCCTCAATAATTGTTTCTACTATGTAGCCTACTAGATTGTAGACTTCTCCTTGTGACATCTTCTTGGAAACATGTAGCCACATGGTGTTTACTTACGACCATCTCTCTTGATCATTCAACTTAGTGAGTAGATGCATAGCTTCCTACACCACAGGGTACTTCCTTAATTTGTAGATGTCCATTCCATGCGCAGACCCTTGAGTATCCCAACTCCTTACTTGTGGCTATAACAACTACCTTATCAGTTAGATCACTACTAATATTTGTCCCTGTGCCCTTCAATCCTATCAATGTGGCAATCAAAGGCATTGTGATCCTTACCCTCCATCCAACAAAAAATAGAAGAAGTCCTCATGGACTCTTCTCATAAGCCATTGGTATAAAATTTCTAGTTTTCCAAAATATGGGAGTTCATACAGTGATATACCCCTACCTTCTTGAGAAAATTCTCCCCAACATCATCATATACTGGCATGTCATCCACCGTGCACTTGTTGGTCTTCTTATTCAACAAAGCATCCAACTCTCCCTTTATCAAGTGGTGCGGTGGTTGTAATCACTTACTTTGACATCTGCATGGATATGGGAATCCCAATCCCATCCGATTATCACTCCTTCTGGATATTGCATCTCTAAAAAATTTCTCTCGGAGAATCTTCGACCTCGACCTCCACCTTTTTCTTCCCTTCATACCTACTATAGGTGCTTTCTTCTGGTGCCATGGTAAAAATCTCACCTTTTCTTCTCTAGTTGAGTAAGCCCTCATGCCCTAGCTCAAACACATGCCCTAGCTTGAAACCCCATGCCCTAGCTCAAAAATATGAGCCCTAACTCCTTCTCAATGCTTCTACTTCACTCAAACCCTTCTCCAATGGGGACACAAGCCACTTCTTGTGCACAAAATCTACTCTCCACATCTGGTTTCACAACTCTCCACACCTCAACATGTTTCACTTGGCTCGGTCGCAACTAGCTCACTCAAATACTTGTGATCACAAAGGTAAAAATGAACCCACATCATGTCCTTATATAGATTTTTGAAAATTTATTGCATTTATTGCTCCTTCACCTACCACCAATCCTCTCATTAATTGACCATTTTCCCAACTTCCACGTGGTACACCTTTACACCCCAGCTATAACCTTCTAGCACACCTTCCTACCTTCTAGGCTATAGACCTCCTTCTTGCATGCTCCCATGCACCAAAGTACCTCACCATTGCACCTTCCCCTAGTAGTTTCCATGGCCACAACTTACCTCACATTATATTGTTCATTCATTTATTTCAACTATGGTCTTCTCTAGGATCAATCTTCTTTCTAGCAGCTCCTTTCCATTCTTGAATAACACCTGTAATAGTATGTTCTCATGTGTTCCCTTTTTTGAATAATAATAATAACCACCCCACACCAATGGTATGTGTAGTCCTCTACACATAAAAATACTTCAGATTGTAATTAGCTTCCAATGCACAAAACACACTTATTACACAAAACACCAAACTAAATTGACAAAGCATAATGATGAAGAAGGAAATACATTAAAAGAAATATAGAAAGGGAAATCTATACTAAATGGAAATATTACCTTATTACAAACACCAAGAAGACTTATTTATAGTAGGGCTTCAACCTACTCCCATTAAAGTAACTAACCGTGTTCCATCAAGCACCTCTAACTGACAAAGTGCTGATTCAAGGATGTGAGTGATAACATATGGTCCCAACCAATGCACCTTAAGTTTTCCTAGATGATGGCAAAAAACTTGAATCATAAAGAAGTACCATCTGTCCAACCTCAAGCTTCTTATCCCTGATGTGTTTGTCATGCCATGCCTTCTTCCTAGCCTTTTCTTCTTTTTTGACTCCAACGTGCTATGGCATGCCTCTCATCCAACTATATTAACTTGTCAATTCTTTCTTCTAATGCTTTCATCAACTAGACCTCCCATGCACGTGCAATACACAAAGAAGGTAACATGAATTCCATGGGAAGAACTACTTCTGCACCAAACACCAACTGAAAGGGTGTGCCTTATTCAACCTCTTGTAGGTTGTTCTATGCCCAAAGTACAAAAAAACTTTATCATCCCAATCTTTCCTTCCAACATCACAATTTTTTGTCAAGGTCTAGCTCAATATCTTGTTGAAAGCCTCAATAGTCCCATTTTCTTGAGGGTGATAAGGTGTAGTCTTGTGGTGCATGACCATAAATTCATCCAATAATATCCTAATTGTCTCATTCAAGAAGTGTGTGCCCCTATCACTTGTCAAACTCAACGGACATCCATACCTAGTAAGAATATTTTCCCATAAGAACCTTGTTGTTGTAGCTATTGTACAATCCTTTGTAGGTGTTGCTTTCTTCCCACCTTGTAAGATAATCTTGTACAAGTGATGATGTAGCATGATCCGGTTCTACGTGTGGCTAGGGGAAATAGGACCCACAAAAGTCTATTGCCCATTTTTCAAATGGCTCTACACTAGGAATAGGCCTCAAAGGCATTTCATCTCTTTTCCTAGGTTTTCCAAGGTTTTCAAGGTGTTAAAGTGATCACACACCTTACAATACTCTTTACAATCCTTGTACATGGTCTCCCACCATAATCCAATGAGTAGAATCTTGCACACGGTGGCGTCACCTACATAATGCCCACCTGCAATACCACCATGAGCCTCTTCCATGATATCCATGCACTCATGTTCCAAGTACACACCAATGCGTAATAATACTTCATCTCATCCTAGTTTGTATAAGTCACCACTGATCAACATGAAAGGTGCAACATGAATTGCAAGTTGCTTCTTCTCTAAGGCTTTCATTCCTTCTAGCATCATACTGTGTGTAAAAAAGACAAAAATATCCTCCAATTCTAAGGCACATGATGTAACCTATATAACTATGCATCCGACATTGTATCTTCAATTTTCTACATGTCCTCCCCTGATTGAATTCTTGATAAGTGGTCTAGGCCAGAATTACTTTTACCTGGTTTTACCATGACTATAAAGTCAAATTCTTGGAATAAGAGCACCCATCGACATATGCACCCCTATAAAATGGGCTTATTTACCAAGTATTTTAATGCCATGTGATCTGTATAAAATACAAAAAGGTGTTTGCTAAAGAAGTACTATCTAAATTTATGCAACGCATAGATCATCGACAAGGCCTCACACTCTGTAGTTGTATAATTCTATTTTCAGAGTCAACTTTCTACTAGCAAAACAGATAGGATGATCTATAATACCTTCTCTAGGATGAGCTAACATTGTGCCAATGGTCATGCCAGAGGCATCCACATGTACATGAAATGGTTGGTTCCATGAGGGAAAATACAAAATAGGTGTTGTAGTAAGTCTCTCCTTCAATGCCTCAAATGCATGTTATTGTGGTTCTCTCCAATAGAATGTCCCTTTTCCTTTGAGTAACTCTTCCAAGGGTGCAAAAATATTTCACATATCCTTTGATAAATTTTCTATAATACCCTATGTGGCCCAAGAATCCACACACCTCACTTTGACTGGTAGGTTCCTCCAGGCCTACAATAACTACAACCTTAGCTGGATCTACTAACAAACCTTCCTTGTAGATGATATGCCCTAACAGAGTTCCAAAAGGTGTAGCAAAACACACACTTCTTGATATTTAAAGAGATGCTTAACTATCTACATATTTCAAACATTAAGCACAAGTTGTCACAATGATCCTTAACAAGCCCATATACCATCCAATCATCCAAGTAAACCTGCAAGAATTTGTGAATAAAATCCTAGAATGCTTGAACAACTATGCATGAAAATACAATAGGCATGTTCTTCAAACCAAAGGGCATCACTATATATGCAAAAATTCCCCATTCAGTGGTGAAATTCATTTTCTCTTGATCCTCCTATGCAATTCTAACTTGGTGATACCCCGAGAATCCATCTCATGAAAGAGTAAACTTTTGTGCCCCTATAACACCTTCTAATATTTCCTCGGTGAAAGGTGTAGGAAAAGGATCAATCACACATGCAACATTCAGCTCCTATAATCCACACAAATCCTAATCCAACCATATTTCTTTATACTGATTACCATGGGGCTAACCCACTCTGATTCTTCTAGGGGCTTAATGATGCCAGATTTCAACATTTTTCAATTTCTTCTTTAACTTTTATGCGCAAGTTAGGGTTCATCCTGTAAGGTCTCTTCCTGACTGGGTGTGCTCCTTCCTTTAGCTTAATCTTCATCTCACCTAATGACTCATGCACCCCTTTAACTCATGGTATCCCCTAGGGAATAAGTCTTGAAATCATGTAGTAACTCAATTATCTTTTCTACTTTAGAATCAGACCAATAATCTCCAATTATGGCCTCCTTAGGTTCAACATCCATGCCAATGTTCACTTTCTTGGTCTTCATAGGTTCATGATAGGTGCGCACATTTTTATCCACACTATCTAAACCTCACATGTACCTACTTAAATGATCTATGTCCAAATATTCTACTTCTTCATCATCCACTATGTAGACCATCTTTCCTTTCTCCTTCTCAAAAAGCAAGTATGTAAATAGTTTGAACATTTGTATCATCTACTTCATCAAAACATGCTCCTTGTTCTTCCTCACCAAATAACTCCTGAATGAGTTCTTCAGCCTTTGCATTGTCTCCCATAGTCAAGTGCTCCATAACCCATAATGCCTCTCTTACCGAGGTTTAGTAGAGAAGTACTCAAAATTCTAGGTCATTCCTACAATCAAGTCTTGCCAATTTCTAGTCTCCCTATGTAGTTCCACATAAACATACCAAGCATGTGTGCAAACCTTGCAAAGTGGAATAAAGTTTATGCACCCAAAGTGAAGGTGGTAAAGCTTCCTACCCCTCTGTCCAGTCTCTCACACTACTGAACGTGGTGTTGAACATGTTGATTACCATGATATATGCAGATTTGAGTAGTGCATTTTGCTCCTCGAGAAACCAGGTTGTTTAGAGAAATTCTTACTTCATTCCATTCTATGAGATTATCCCTGTGAACCATCCACCAATGCATGTTTCATCCACACATGGTATATACTAACATATTTCTTCTCTCCACTTGATCCATCCACTGCTCCTCCATGGCACACATGAATACCATAGGATCTCCTTCTCTAGTGTACCAGGGTATAGAGTTGTTACCTATCCTCCTAATACAATGAGGTTTGTTCCTCCATGAAAAATGCACTTCTTACTTTGCACCCAACCATCTCATAGGTGCCATGTGCCCAATCACAAGAAATACTTGTAGTATCACTAATAGACTATGCATCTTCCCACTAGAGGATTCCTTCCTTATGGCTCAAGTACTTCTGATCTCAAATGACAGTGCACATAAATTTTTTTAGGTCTTCCTCACTCAAAGGCTCAACATAAGGTGCAGATTTCCCATCTATCAAAGGGATAATAACTCTTTCTTCCTTGTTCTCAAAACTTATATACCCCTTGTTGAACCATAGATCAACATTATTTTCATAACACCAAGGGCACCCAAGTAGAGCTTTTGGGAAGTTGTCTACTTCTGCAAGTGCTAAGACCTCAAAGTCCCTAGTGAACTTGGCCCCTTATATAGTAATGGATGCATCCTTTAAAACTTCATTGAGTGGCCTTAGTTTGATTAGCCATAAAAATAATACATTAGAGGATGGCTGTAATGGGGTCTTCCCCATCTATACCATGCATCTAAAGTAAGCACATTCACTTCCACACTGTGTCAATCAATATATTGCTCAAAATCCACCCATCCACAACAACATTTAGAGTGATTTCCTTATCATAATCCAAGCTATGAGGGGGAATATTAGCATGCAGGATCTTCCATCCATTCTCAATACATGCATGTGAGTGTTTCCCTTTAACCAATTTCCCTAGTAATGGAATAATATTCTCCTGGCCAAACATCTTGCATACCTCTTTCAAATCATCAATATCTAACTGACCGTCTCTATTTCCTTATTTTTGTTCCAACTTCCATGACTATTTCCTTTAAACACTATATTTCACCCTAAAGATTTCTGAGTACCTCCATGGTTTCCTGATAAACCTCCTTCTAATGTGTAGGATCTGGATATCTTGCATGTAAAACCTCCTCCTTAGTAATGGTAGGCTTCTGTTGTAACATCTCTCTGGCATGCACAGCTTCAACACATGTAGTAATCTTCACAGGTACTACCTCAGTTCCAGTGCCAACTTTGCATCCACTGATTTTCTATGGTGCATTGTATCCTAACCATCCTTGCACCCTTATTTTTCTATTTTATGCTTCTTGCTAAAGATGCTCATATAAGTCCAAGAATTCCTCATAGTTATGATTCTTCCCACAAAAATAACAAGTAATATTTTGAGGGAATTCGCACCTGTAGTGGTCAAGAGATCCACATGTATAACATGTTCCACGAGGAAACTCACCTCTCCCACCACCACGACCTTGTCCCTCGAATCCACCATGGTATCCTCGACCTCTTCCATGAATTCCTTCAAAGTTTCCCTTCATTTCATCATAGTGCCCTTGAGTGTGATCATGATCATGGTGCTCATTTTTACTTTTAGAGTTATCCAATACTCACTGTCTCTGTCATACACACCAATATCGATGACATCATGGATATGACCAATCAACCTATAGTCTTCTATATTGTGAGTCATGGACCGAAAAATCTTACAATAACAAGATACATTCTTTCTTATCACGTTGTAATAATGGGAAATGACTTGCATCATGGTCTAAATGACATATCTCATAGTCTAACAATAATGAATGCACTAACCTGTGGGACAACTATCTTTAGTGTTCCCTTCCACTTCACAATTTGTATAAAAAATCCCAATGCACATCTCGTGTGTTTAATTTGCCGATAGTTTCTCCAACTAATTTTCCATAGCTGCAATTTGTGCTTCCAGAATGGGCTCACTCCATTGTCTATACATCATACTACCTCGCATGAAACATTTCTTAAAGTGCTTCACGCGGGTCGTATATGTCTTATGTGACAATGCCCTCCTAAAATGGTGTGATCAAGCCCCCAACAAACCATTGTGCATGTTGGATTGCATGAATATCATACGAAATCTTAGAAAAAAGTGTTTTGAAATGGGCATCATATTCCTGAACACTCTTAGTAGTTCCTTGCTTAATATCCTTGAGCACACTTATACTCTTCTACTTGAACTCGGGATATGAAACTCCTTAAGGAAAGCTTCTTGTAATGCTACATAATCTATGCAAGTCGATCGAGTCAAACTCCTTCTCATCCGTTTACTTGCCTAGGTAACCTAGGGATTTCACGTTTACATCACCAACTATCCCCTTGGGATAGTTTTCCAATTGTGATTTAATCACCTACTCTAAATTTAATTCATCCCATCACATCTTACCCATGAGTAATTAAGTATTAAATATTTAATTACGCTTCTTCATGCATCTTAATCACTTATCCACCCCAAATTTATTCTACCCATGTATCACATCTATTTTTAATCTTCCCTAAGCGGGATATTTTCCCGTAGTCGGGATGAGTCTTATTTTTCTCGAATCGATCATTTTTAGCCATCTCGGGAGTCTTCTCCGCGATCGGCGCCGACCCATATGGTCGGCGCCGATTTTCTAGGCGGCGCCGATTATAAAAGCAAGCCCAGAACTCAGTTCTAGGGGACGGAAAAGAGCGAAGAGACCGAAAAAGAGACGAACGAGTGAAAGGAAGCACTTACGCACGAACAGAGAGTGAGAAAGAGAGATCTTCTTAGCATCAATTGTCTCAGTTAGGGCAGATCCTGTCCTAATCAATCCCTGAGAGGAGCACCGTTACTCTGCCCGTATCATATCAACACCATACACCATTATCTATCATCTGGTGACTCTGTTCCAGCGTCTCTCCATCTTCGGCACATCCTACAGACTACATTCACCTTAGATCCCGAATCTCATCATACGATCCACGATTGGTGATCGCCTTGATTGACAACTTGATCTTATCGATCGGCGTCGATCGGTCGATCGCCGCCCGATCGGTCGATCGCCGCCCGATCACATCAGTCGCCGCCGATTCTACCGATCGGCGCCGATTTCCTGCGAGACGGGTAAAGGTCACAGGTAACACAAATCTAGCATTATTTCTCAGTTCCTTTTTTTACGTTTCTGTCTGTTGTTTAGGGTTACTTTTATTACTTTGATCGAGAATCTAGTCTTTATTTACATCTTTTATCATGTATCTTTGCTTTTCTTTATTGAAAACGTGGTGACATCCGCCAGAAGCTTATCGCTTCTCGGACCCGCTTCTCGGGCAGTCCACCCATATATCTTCTAACGCCATCTTTTTCTGTCAAGCACCGGTGTTTTGCAGGTTACTCGGATCTATTGTGCGAATTGCTCGTGTGCGCCCGTCTTATCTACATCGACTTCCTCATCATCCTACATCTTCATCCAGTGCTCTATTTCATTGAGGTTTTTCAGGGTTTTTGTGTTTAGTTTGGTGCATTAACTTGGACAGGTAACAAGCACGAAATTCTTGATCTACATTCTGGCACGCCCGGTGGGACATGAACCAAAGTCCCTTATTGGTAAGTTCATCTCTTTTCTAGTTTTGAACTTTGTTCCTTTTCTTCACTGATTTCTATCAGTCCTATTTGAACATTTCTGTTCATCATTTCAATCTTGCTTTTAGGCGAAGTCATTATCTTGAAATTTTTCTATTTTCTTAAAATAGAAATTTTTCGTTTCGCCATTATCTGGATGTATCTTTCCGGATCTTGTTTGTTGTTTGCTTGATCCTTTCTTGCGGAGCACTTTGCTTGTTCGTGGGATTGTTCGAGGGGAAGAGCTCAACAACGCGCTTTTTGAAGTCCACACACCTTGGAGAGCTAAAACTACAGGTATTCCTCTTTTTCGGTGTTTTCTCCTTTTTAGGTTTTCTTTGTTGGTTGTTTATCACATCCAAACACTTCAGTTTTTGGTGCTTAAAAAGAACCTAATCGCATTTGGGAAAGAACTTGTTTGAATTGTCTTCATCGAAATCAAACATTTCGTTTTAAGTGCTTAAAAAGAACCCTTTCTTTTTCATTGCTGCATGCTTTGTCATCTAGTGTTAATTAGGTTGGAAAATTGATCAAAATCGGTAGTGACACTATTTGATTTTATTTTCACCCCCTTGCACACAAAGCCAAAATCACTAGGTATAAAGCATCTAAACAAAACTCCTTCCACTGCCTCGCTTTACTTGGAAGTGATATCCAGAGGAAGAGCCTGCGCGGTACTCGGGCATGCGCTATAAATTCACGAAAGATTTTGGTATATATTGGCAAAGCACCCGACTCCCTTATCGCGGCGGTGTGTGAAGTGCGGGGTAGGCCCCTATATCAAGCCACGTCTGGTCTTTTCTTGAAGTGCCTTGGGACTCCTCACCAAACATTACCCAAACCATCCCTAGTTTGGCTATCTGAGTAGTTCCTGTTCTAAAAAGCCTTCCCTAACATTTTCATTTCTTAAAAGCATCAAAATTTAAAGGAGATAATCACTTGCGCTGCTTGAACTATTTGTGCATTAGTTAAGACAATCTTCTTTCTTGCTTGTTTATGACGGCTATCACCCGTTCACAATCTAGGAAAATGGCCCAACAGGTTCCTTCTTCCTCCGAAATCACCACCAGCGTGGATGTTTCGGCACCCCTCCAATCTTCCTCGGGACCACTGTTAGTGGGTTCCCCCTCATGGTCGTATAATCCTTTCCATCAAGCCAAAACAATCCCATCACGTCCGGCTTCTCCTAGTCCATCAGAAATATCTTCTGACTCAGAGTCTATTCCTCGCGGGGATCCTGAATTTCAGGCTCTCCTTGATCGCAATCCGGTAGCCCTCATGGACTATCTAGTACACAAGTCGATCCAAATATCTGACCAAGACCCACCAATCCGACAAGTGTACAATTATCCTCGCGGATCATCCCAGGCCTCTTTAGAGCAGTTTGCACCATCTCTCTTGCCTCGAGCCACGGAGAAGGGTGAGGCCCCTATGCCTCCCTTTTCTCTTCCACCTACCATGTCGACTAATTCTCAATTAGTCTTACCTATCCCTAACACTGCAGCTACCTCGACTATTCCACAACCCATTTCTGAGAGGTCTTCTGCCCTTGCTATAGTAAATTCGTCTGCACATCCGCACATTGCCGTCAATTCGTCTATGCCCTCTATCGTTTCTCAAGGTCAATACCTCTTCATGAGCCAACCCCCTCCGAATAGGCAGTTGGCTCCTACTTCTCGTCCTCTAGGGGGTCTTTCTTCCAATATTCCAGCTACTGTGACATTCGCCCATCCTCTAGTATCGGCACCCTTGATACCTAATTCAGCAATAGAAGGCCCCTTTCAGGTCTTGTTCCCCAACATGACCAATCCAACCAACACTCATATTCCTCAATCTATCCCGATCCAATCAACCAACATAGGAGTCCACCAATCACAGGCTCCATCCGTCACCCAACCTTTATTTGCTCAACCACTTATTATCTCGCAGCCTGCCTATACGCAAGCTGCACAACAAATACCCCACCCGGTGTCACCCAGAACACCTGGTTATTCCTCTTATAATCCTATCCAACAACAGATGAATCCCCCATTGACACCTCAACCACACCCACTACTTGCTTCTCATGTAGGACAAACCAATGTACCTCCTCCCCAATCGGATGTGGTTCAATTTCTCTTCAAGAAAATTGCAGACTTGGAAGCCTCCACAAAAGGAGCCCGCCCTTCATACTCCTTTGAAGAAGTATGCAATGAACCCATTCATCCTTCGGTGGCTTTTAAGCCTTATCCTCCCCAATGGGAACTTCCCAAATTCTCAAAATTTCATAGTCGGGAAGACCCCCAACAACATCTGCGAGCATTCAAACATGCTTGCTACCTCATTGTCCAAGATCAGGAGCTCATGCTCCGTACCTTTCCTATGTCTCTAGCGGGTCCCGCTTTGGGTGATCTGATAATATTCCTCAACATTCATTATTTTCTTTCTCTCGATTGGCCCAAATGTTTGTTGAGAACTTCTCAATAAATATTGCCCATAAGATCTCAATCACGAGATCTTTCTGACATTCGCCAATTTGTGATGAGTCTATTGCAGACTTTGTCGCTCGTTGGAGAGGGATAATCAACCAATTGTCCTTCTCTCTTCCTCAATCACAACAGATCGAGCTGTTCACCCGATCTTGCGCTAGTCACATTTCTTCCACGTTAAGAATCCAAACTTTCCACACCTTCGAAGAAGCCTTCACAATGGCACGCAAACTCGAATCTCGTGCCATTGAACAAGGAAAACTAAAACTTCGCTCCAAATCTAAACCCGATTTCTCTCGGTTCACCAAACCAAATTCTTTTCCTCCTAAAGATAAGAATCAAGGGTCCACCAATGCTATCGTATTAAAAACATCGAGAACCGATAGTACTCCTAATCAACCACCACGAAGAGACCCTTCATCTGCTTTCGAAAAGGGGCTTCATCATCTCGATCCTTCGCTCCATTGGGGGAATCATATGCCTCCATCTTAGGAAAAATGTTGGAAGTTCGCATGATCGAACTTCCACCCATTAGAGATATTGATGAAAGTCGAGAACGTCCTTTGTGGTACAGAGAAAACGATTTTTGCCACTATCATAGAACCAAGGGTCATGACATCGAACGATGTCAGACTTTCAAAAATCTTGTCCAAAAATTCATTGATAAAGGCGAGCTTATTCTGGATAACCCAAATGCTCCCCCAAATCAAGCGCTGGACGTTTTCAAACAACCCTTCCCCAATCATGCCCCAAATCATAATTCTTCAGAATCTCAAAAACCAAACACCCACACTATCAACTTCATTTCTACTGAAGAATCCGCTTCTGAAACCACATCATCTACAAACGCAGCAATCGAATCAGAACCCTCTTCCACTTCACCAATCACTGGAATTCCTCCATCCTCAGATAACCCATCTTTGGATATTCCTACATTGCTAAACACGGAGTCATCTCTCTCCGCTCCTTTGTCCGATCTCCCATCCATACAGAGGCAGTGTCTTCCTCATCTGTCTCATCATCGGACATCCTTTGATGCTCGAGGCAATTACATCCCTTCGAGTTTCCACTTCAGACACATCTACTTCTGTTGCTCCCATTCCGGCTACAACTATGCCCTTGATAAACATCCCTATAATCGTGCCGACTTCGGCGAAAGTGTCCTCAACTTTGACTCTTCCTATCTCTTTTCCTATAGTAGTTCCACCCATGATCACTACACCAAAAGTGGTCCCTTCGCAAGGAACTTCTTCATCACTTACTTCTTCCATCACTAATACTACTTCACCTATTCAGGAAAAATCAAAAGAAGTAACACCAACACCTGCACACTCGATTCCTCAACCTAAACCGCGACAACCAAAATCTAACATTATACCATCAATATCTCCCATTTGCTTCCTCCAAAAGGTTCTGATCACCTTATGACGTTGAAGTTGTCACCATCCACGAAAAGGGAAGCCCATATTCGGACCATCAAAACTCTCGGTGTTCTTCCACAAAAATCTCTCTCACGCCTCATAAGCGATTAGATTTGCCCATTTGAGAAGGCATCTTCTTCTACACACCTATCAAAGTCATCATCTTCTTCTTCATCAACATCCCTAAAAGTAGACTTACCTACGAAAAGATGCCACTTCTTCTATCAAAATCCTCATCTTTGTTACCAAAAATCAAGACACCCTATCTTCCTCCAAATTCACCTATTTTGGGAGCTTCTTCCTCTTCAAACCGACATTATCTAAATCATCCGTAAATCCGACTAAGCAACCCCCTTTGTCTCCAAAACCGCAAAAATTATCGCATCTCCATCCTCCTCAAAATCTATCTTAGGGACTCCTCCTCCACGAAGACAATCATGTCTCATTTACTCCCATCCCAAGCACCCAAGAAGCTGCTCCTCCGAATGTCCAAACAAATAAGAGGATCCTAATAAAGCTGTTAAACCTAACATGCAAGTTCTTTTACCCGTGATCGGTTAAGGTAAAAGAACCATCTCCATATCTCTATCCTCATCTTCGTCTACAGGATTCTACACGAAATCCTTCATCAACTTATCCAATCTTCACCATAACCCTTCCTCGATTAAGCCTTATAACCCCAAAGGAGTGAAACCTACGGTTTAACTCGATCGATTTGTGCTTACCACCGTACTCCGAGGTCATGACAACTTTGAAGGATGTAAAGCTCTTGAAGCCGTTGTCAGAACCTTACGGAAGAAAGTGACCTCTTGTTGGAGGAGGAACAAGTACCTCCTGTTACCCCCTAGCCTCATCAGAACCTCAACCATCCATTCGGACCTCTAGTGGTTCCACTCCACTTGATCTCCCTCCTTCCCAAATTGACACAATCCATATCGCCACTAGAACCCAACATTATCATAACCCATCTTCATCTCCAACATCTAGACCACGGGTTGTCATTTACTGCGCAGCCCACACAGAAGGCGTGTCTCCTTCCTCATCATTACGACCCAGGTCTCCATTCGTCTTTGCACCTCGGACTCAAGTTCCGTATCCGTTGAGGAGAGTGTCATGAAGCAACTCACCCAAGCTCCGGTCAAAATGTCTCTTTTTGACCTCATCCAATCCTCTCCACAACATCGCCGAGGCTCTGTCGATGTCTGCGTCGCATCGCGATAAATTCCGATGAGCCCCGACCCTTCAGTGGGTTGTTGGATTGAATGGTCCATCGACCGCCATTTCTTTTGAGGATTCGAAATTCCTCATCTTTCTTGAGGAGGATTTGGAGGCTCCTCTCTTCATCACAGTCCAAGTCAATAACACTGCCTTAAAACGTGTTATGATCGATAGTGGAGCTGCTCTCAGCGTCATCTCTTCCCACACATTCGAACAACTTAAGTTACCTAAGAATGTGGTGTCACCTCCGCCTTTCGCGCCCTTCGATCATTTAACGATCAGCTAGCGGTCACTCTAGGAGCGTGGTCTTACCCATCAGAGTAGGTAAAAGGCTGCTCCATGAACTCTTCTATATTGTCGAAGGAAAATTCCACTATAACATGATCCTTGGGCGCTCACAGGTTCGCGCGATGCATTGTGTCCCATCCACCCTCCATCGATGCCTAAAATATCAATATGAGGCAAAATCTACACCCATCCAGGAGATCCTTTTCCTTACGCGCGCAATGCGACATGACCACAAGTGCCCCTTTAAAAGAAAATGCATCTTCTCCAGATGGGGCTTCATCTTCTTCCATACCTGCAACCAAACTACCAGATTTGCGAAATCTGGAAGAGACATTGCAGCGTTTCTCACTAGGAGAGCTTCCTCTCTTTTCTTTCGATGCCCATCTCAAACCTAATGAGTATGGTAGACCCGACAAGCAACCTGAATATCAATCAGGTCTCGGTCGCATCGTTACCATTGGTTTGCCCAATCAACAGACCAATTTCATCTACGGTGGTCTTGATACACCTCATTATTGTCCGGATTCTCCTCCTAGAGCCAAACCTTACCTAACAGGGTTTGATTATCTACAGAATCCCACGTTTGCAAAAACTTATCTATATCGATGCGCGTGGAAAGGTTTTGGCCTTGGAAAATATGAACAAGGTATACATGACCTCAAATCCATTCCTACTCTCATGCCACACCAAAAGTTTGGTTTGGGATTTAAACCCATTTCAAAAGCCACTGTCACTATTCTTGATGAGCCTCTTCCTACTGAAGAACCATCTTCCCCCACCAAATCCGAAGCATCACTTGATGTGGACGATGACATTTCCATCCCACCTAACTTTTTTTTTTGATCAATACCATTTCCTTGGGACCTTTAGTCTATGAGACTAACAATCGGTGCCTTCATACCATTAATCTTCCTGAGATAGTTGGAGGCGACTCTCCTACTATCAACACTATCCTCTGTGCGGATGACGACTCTGTCCTCACCTATCTAGGGGCAGAGGATTCATATCTTCCCAAAACCATTCCTTCTGACACGTCTACCCTTCTCAACGAGGCCACTATCGACCTTAATATAAGGACTCCTGAAGACCCTCGCATCATTAAGGTCGGCCAATCCCTTGATCCACAAGAATTAGGGGACTTTACTACTTTTCTTTCCAAACATCGTCAAGCCTTTGCTTGGTCATACGAGGATATGCCGGGACTCGATCCGATATTGTAGTCCACAATATCGTTACCCTTCCCAACATCAAACCGATCAAGCAAAAATTACGTAAAATGCACCTAGAGTAGCCCTTCTTGTTAAAGAAATTACAGCTAACTTGCTCTCGGCTAACTTCATCGACCCATCGATTATCCATGATGGGTGTCGATGTAGTACCGATAACTAAGGCTCTTTGGGAAGATTGAATTTGTACCGACTTACGGGATCTTAATCTGGCCTGTCCAAAGGATGATTTTCCTCTTCCTAATATCGACCAACTCGTAGATTTAACTGCGGGTCATGAAATGCTTTCTCTTATGGATGGTTTCTCTGGATATAATCAAATCCTCATCGCACCAGAAGACCAGCATAAGACTTCCTTCATAACTCCTTGGGGGACCTTTTGCTATCGTGTCATGCCCTTCGGTCTTAAGAGCAGCGGACAACTTATCAGCGAGCAATGACCTACATCTTCCATGATCTTTTACACAAAACTGTAGAGGATTACGTTGACGATCTCCTCGGCAAATCCAAACGTCGTCAGGAGCATCTTTTCATCCTTGCACCTCTCTTTGAGAGGCTTATCCGCTTTTGTCTTCGTCTAAATCCATCTAAATGCGTGTTTGGCGTCCTCACTGGTAAACTTTTAGGGTTTATCATTTCCATCAGGGGTATTGAAGTGGACCCATTAAAAATAAAAGCCATCCTTGAGATGCCTCCCCGTCCCAACTTAAAGCAACTCCATGATCTCGAGGGCGTCTTGATCGGTCGTCGTTTTATCTCCCAATTGTCGGACCGTTGTCAACCTTTTCACCATCTTCTCCGTAAGAATGTTCATTTCAAATGGGATGAGCATTGCCAAAAGGCCTTTGATGATCTCAAAGCTTATCTTCTTTCTCACCCGTGCTTACACCTCCACGCGAGGGGGAGCCTTTCTATCTTTATATCTCTGTGGTGTGACCATGCTCACGGGAGCCATGATTTCGCATCGGGACACTTGTGGTAAAGAACAAGCTGTCTATTACATCAGTCGCACCCTCCATGAGTATGAGACACGTTACTCCGGGGCTGAAAAACTATGTTGCGCTCTCTTCTTTGCAACTTCTAAGCTTCGTCATTATCTTCTTAATCACAAAACTTACATCGTCACAAATGTCAATCCCCTCAAGACAATTCATGCAAAGCCTTATCACAATGATCGCATCACTCGTTGGCTTATGCTCATGACGAGGTGACCTCGAGTTTATCCCATGAAAAAGCTATCAGGGTCGGGTTATTGCGGATCAACTAGCTAGTGCTCCTCTTACGGACACTCAAGACCCCCTTGCTCAATTCCCCGATGAATTTATTCAACAAATCGATTTTGGTCTATCTCCATTTAAAGTAAAGCTCTTCTTTGATGGATCCAAATGCCGTGAGGGAGGTGCGGGTTTCGTGATGATTCCTCCTTGGGAATACGCCTATCCCGATCGCACACAAATTGAACTTTGAGTGCACCAATAATATGGTGATCTGAAGCTCTTGTCTTAGGACTTCAAAATGCCATTAATCTCGGCGCTCGTCGTCATATTGACATCTTTGGTGATTACGAACTCATCGTTAATCGAGTCACGGGTGTCTATCGATGCAAGAATGATATCCTTCAAAAATATCGCGACATTGTTCTTGCCCACTCGATCTTTCGATAAGTTCACCATCGATCCATTCCTCGTCTTTGCCAAATCGATTCGCGGATACCATGGCCTCATTAGCATCCCTTATCCGCCTTTTCACGAAGACTCGCGTCTTTATGTGGGTGTCTGGCGATTAGATCAACCATCTTATCTTGACGGCTAACCCGATCAATCTTTGTCATGACCCATACTCGGGATGAGTGGTATCAGCAGAGATAGTTGATTATCTATCTCATTCGGTGCTTCCTCCGATCGACTTCCAATGGTAGAAGGTCTTTTGTCCAGCCAGCGCTAATCGCTATTCTATTCTATCTGGGCGGGATTCTTTACAAGCGCGGCTTTGATGGTATTTTGCTTGATGCCTCAAAACCCATGAATCATCTAAAGCTATTCGGGAGGTCCATGACGGTATCTGTGGTGGACATTTTAGTGGTTTAAGTGTGTGGCTAAGCGCATCTTACGTTTGGGATATTATTGGCCTTCTCTTAATCAAGATTGTTGTGAATACACTAAGAAATGCGTCAAGTGTCGGCAACATTCCAATCTCACGCACGTCCTAGTCGGGCTTTGCGACTGCGGCGGATTTGTGGCCTTTTTCACAATGGGGCCTTGATCTTATTGGTCTCATCAATCCCGTTCTTCACGGCGTCATCATTCTATCATTACTTGCCCGCTTTGAGTACTTTCTTAAGTGGGTAGAAGCTATCCCTCTTTCTTGACAAAGGCTAAACCCATAGTTGATTTTGTCTATCAACACATCATTTGTCGCTTTGGCGTTCCACACAAGCTCATCACGAGATAATGGTAAATCCTTGAAGCGTCGATTTGCAAAATCTACTGCAATGCTTTCAAAATCAAGCTCGAGTTTTCTTCTCCATACTATCCTCAAGCTAATGGTGGGGCGAAGCTTCCATAAAACTTTGCGTAATATCCTCATGAGTAACTAGTCAGTGGTAGGGATTGGCATCTACATATCCCTTTCGCTCTCTGGGCTTATCGGACTAGCATTCGTACTCCCTCTTTGGTGCTACTCCCTTCTCTCTCGTCATGGAGTGCAGAGGCCGTCCTTCCTTTGGAGGTCCAATCCCATCTCTCAGTGTTTCTCTCGGAGAATTTGTCTCGATGAGGATTATCGTCAAAATCGTCTAGCTCAACTTGAATTATTAGATGAGCGGCGTCTCAGCGCTCTTGAGCATCATCAAGTCTATCTCGGCGTGTCAGCGTGCTTCTGACAAGCATGTGCACAAGTGACTTCAAAATTGGTGACCTTGTTCTTAAGGAAAATCAAAATGTCACTACACTCGAAAGGAGTCAACGTGGTAAGTTTGCTCCCAAGCTGGATGGGTCCCTACATTATCACTCATAAATATGGAGTGCAGGGCTTATCGTTTGTCTTCCATGGATGGTATCCACGAAGCGAGAACCTCTTAATGCCTTGCATTTACGGCCCTTCTATTGTTAAAATCTCTCTTACACAAATCTAGTCATGACTCGGATCTTCCATCATCCTAATAACTTGATCATCTACTTTCGTGGTGATTTGAAATTGTGTGGTTCTCCGCCTATTGCCTCGTTTACCTTAAATATGAGTATCGCGGCTCTACTCATTGCGTTTCTTTTGGATATGTTCCTCCTCATGGTAGGAATACCTTAATCACCACTTCATCATCCCAGTACTTATCTTAATCGGATCTGCTCGGGGCATGAGTACATGTTCTTCCATGTTCTCCTCCCTTCATCCCGATCTATCTAGGTCTAAACTCGAAACTTCTTCGAAAGAGTTTCAAAAAAAAAAAAAAAAAAAAAAAAAAGATCTTTATCGAAAAGATGGTGATCCCTCGAAGGACATATCCATACATTGTCAAGTGAATCAAAAAGCAAATAGACCATACCCTCGAAGGATGGCTATCATACAAATTTCAAAATACTGAGACCGCTCCCTTTGAAGGGCAGTTTGTTTCTCAAAAAAATATTCAAGGCTTCTTGTAATCAATCGCCTTCCGGTCGGTTTATACACTTGTTAGCATCAACTTTGAAAGACTTCCCGCATCGATCGGTCTTTCCATATCAAGCAAACTTCCCACATTGATCAGTTTGCTTTTCTGTCCAAATCATGAAGCTGAGATTTTAGACCTTTTGTCGATCATATGGAGAATCCTATTTTCCTATCATGGACATGTATTCTGTCCCTTGTAGGTTCCGACAAGATACTTACTTTCTTTTCTTTCCATTTCTATCCTAGATCTGGTTTGCGACTAGTTAGTGTCAGGTTTATTTTAATCTTATATAGGGCCTTGTATGCTTGGTCTTTCGGTTTCTTATCTGGATCTTCTCTATGGTCGGTTGGAAGTCCGACTTATCATTTCCCTTCTTTTAAGTGTCTTCTCTTCTAAGTCACGGTTATTTACTGCTTTCATCTTTTTGCTCTTACATTGACATAAGCATTCTCCATTTCTTTGTCTTGCATCTGTTGAATTGACATTTCACATGTTAATTGAATCAAAATCTATCTTCTATCAACATTCCTCTTATCTATCAAAACATCTATCTTTATTCATTTCTCATTAAAATTACATCCATCTATACATCAAACGCATCTATCTATCTATCCATCAAAATATTTAAAAGCTATGTCCATCAGAGATACTTCCCATCATCTATCAAAATTAAATCAATCTATCTAATCACATCCATCTATCATCATCATCTCTCTATCCATCATCATCTATTCTCTATCTCTATCTCATTATCCATCATCTATCATCTATCAATCTCTATCATCACATCTATCTATCCATCAAATCATCTAAAAACTTGTGCATCATCCATCATATCATCTATCTATCTCTATCTATCGATCCACATCAATCTATTCTATCCACATCACATTCATCTATCTATATCTATCTCATCTATTTTATCTTTCATCTATCTAATCACATCTATATCTATCCTCATCATCTATATCTATCCTCTGTCGATCACGTCTCTATTCATCATCTATCGGTCTATGTCTATCATCATCTATCGGTCTATCGATTTATACTCATTTTTGCCGTGGTTGCGGTATCGCTTCTCCACGTCGTTTGCTTCCATCTGCTAAATCTCTTTGCCATAGTGTTGATGCTTGGCTGGTCTATCGATCATTATTGTGCGCTACATGTTGTCTTTGGCACATATTTTCGATATCATCATCTATTTGAGTTTGTTCCCTTTGCGTGGAGCACTCGCTTTTGTTTAGCCGCTTAGAGTTACGCGGTGCAGCAGGCACTAACGTCGTCGACTTATAGAGCCGTCTAGTTGTCCCTACCAATGTGTCTCTCTTTAGATGTTGGCTATTTTGCAGTTCTCCTTACACTCATGGAGTGCAGTAGGCACTAACGTCGTCTCATGAGGAGGCAGGCTAGTTTCCCTACCAATGTGAGTTCCTTGGGTTCTTTGCCCTTGTGTTTATTTTTATCGTCCTCGATGATCGGTTCTCTACTCCGGCTATCCAGTGGGGCATCTGCATTTTTATCTACCTCTTTCAAACTCGGGATCATCTGTTTTATCATCCATCCCATCCCTAGTTTGAGGGGATCACATCACCACAATTCTTCTCTTCTTCCATCCCATTGTTTTTGTCTCATAACCTTGCTTATCGCAGTTACTTGACAAAAAGGGGCAAAATGTAGACACCTAAAATTGGTTACCCAATTTAGTGTCCCTTCTCATCCGTTTACTTGCTTAGGTAACTTTGGGCACGTTTACATCACCAACTATCCCCTTGGGATAGTTTTCCAATTGTGATTTAATCACCTACTCTAAATTTAATTCATCCCATCACATCTTACCCATGAGTAATTAAGTATTAAATATTTAATTACGCTTCTTCCCATGCATCTTAATCACTTATCCACCCCAATTTATTCTACCCATGTATCACATCTATTTTTAATCTTCCCTAAAGCGGGATATTTTCCCGTAGTCGGGATGAGTCTTATTTTCTCGAATCGATCATTTTTAGCCATCTCGGGAGTCTTCTCCGCGATCGGCGCCGACCCATATGGTGGCGCCGATTTTCTAAGGCGGCGCCGATTATAAAAGCAAGCCCGAACTCGGTTCTAGGGACGGAAAAGCGAAGAGACCGAAAAGAGGCGAGCGAGTGAAAGGAAGCACTTACGCCTACGAGCGAGCAGTGAGAAAGAGATCTTCTTAGCATCAATTGTCTCGGTTAGGGCAGATCTGTCCTAATCAATCCACGAGAGAGACACGTTACTCTGCCCGTATCATATCAACACCATACACCATTATCTATCATCTGGTGACTCTGTTCAGCGTCTCTCCATCTTGGCACATCCTACAGAGACTACATTCACCTTCCGCTCCCGAATCTCGCCCTTTGATCCACACGATTGGTCGATGCGCCTTGATTGACAGCGATCTTATCGATCGGCGTCGATCGGTCCCGATCGCCGCCCGATCGGTCCCGATCGCCGCCCGATCAATCGATCGCCGCCCGATTCTACGATCGGCGCCGATTTCCTGCCAGACGCGGTAAAGGTCACAGGTAACACAAATCTAGCATTATTTCTCGGTTCCTGTTTTACGTACTTCTGTCTGCTTTGTTAGTTACATTTTATTCTGCTGATCGAGAGAATCTAGTCTTTATTTACATCTTTTATCATGTATCTTTGCTTTTCTTTATTGAAAACGTGGTGACATCCGCGAGGAAGCTTATCGCTTCTCGGACCCTTCTCGGGCGAGTCCACCCATATATCTTCTAACGCCATCTTTTACGTCAAACACTTAGGTGTTTTGCGGGTTACTCGGATCTATTGTGCGAATTGCTCGTGTGCGCCGTCTTATCTACATCGACTTCCTCATCCGTCTACATCTTCATCCAGTATCTATTTCATTGAGGTTTTCGGGGTTTTATGCATGTAAGATTACTCGAGGGCGTCTACCCAAAAATAGGTGTCTACACATATACTTCATTGGGATCACACATTGTCAGAGCTCCTATTTTTGTTCACTCGACTCTTTCTTAGGATCATGATCAACACATGAGTTCTACACCTTCACTCAAGCTTGAGAAACCTAAGATTTTAGTTTTCGACATGATTAACTCACACACATTCGATGTTCCTTTACATGCACCCATTATGCATTTTGCACCAAGTCATATGCAAGCATCTTCTTCTTCAGACATTTTGCACTAAGTCATAAAAAGGAGGAGAAGACAACGAAGAGAATTATACAGATGGAAGGGAACCAAGAGTGAAGGTATTTGGTAAAGAGTGAGAAGCATAAGGAACGTAAAGAGAAATTTGAGGGAAGGAATGACATCGATTGGAAAAGAAAAGAGATGCATGAGATGAGGATATGCTAATGACGAGAAAATAGAGAGAAGGTGTATGATGAAGACAGTGAAGAAATTGGTAAGGAAGAATAGCAGATAGAGAGGTGGCGAGGAAAAAGAAAGGATGGGATAGGAGAGGCAATGCTAGTGAATGGATGTTAGGAGAAATCCACCGATAATGATCAGTAGGAAAAGATGGGACAAAATATGAGACAAGGCAAAAAGTAAATGAAGAATGGGAGGGGGAATGCCAATGAAGGGACGTTAGGAGAAGTCCTTCGATAATGATCAGAGGACACAAAGGAAGGAAGGAATGAAGATAGAATGGAGGAGGTCAAAGAAAAGGATTCAGTTGTGTAGAATGGGGATGAGTGATTTTAGGAGAAGTCCATCGATAATTCTAGCATGGAAACAAAAGAGGAAGATGAAAGAATGTTAAGGGAAGATCAATGACAATGATGGGTAAACATGGGAGTAGATATGTGGGAGAACTCTAGAAGATGGAGTGGAAAGAGTAAAGAAAGGAGGGATAACGATGTGTAGGAAGATGAAGATGAGGAGAGGATGCAGTGGATGAGAATGAATGAGAGAGAAATGAAGAAACAAGACATGAAATGAATGGAGAAGCAACGGTTAAGTAAGATTACCTAGCGACGGATGATGGAGATGAACAAGGGACCAGTAAGAAGTGGTGTTTGTGAGAATGAAAGAGGAGGTGAGAGGATGTGATGATGGGGAATGCCAAGAAAATGTAGATGGAGAGAATGTGGGGTAGTGGGGGAGTGCAGGATGACAAATCATGCTTAAGAGGGACTCTTAAGTAAGATCACCATGCCACGTAGGAGGATTTAAGTAAGATCACCAAACCGGTAGTGACAATATGGAAGGAGAAAGACAACATTGTATTGGATGCAGGTGTGGAAGGGTTGGTTGGAATGGATGAGTATGATGAGAGGCGGGAGACAAGAAAATGAGGAAGAGATGATGGGAGATGGAAGGATCAAATGACCAACCATTCTTAAGAGAAACTCTTAAGTAAG
This sequence comes from Taxus wallichiana var. yunnanensis, assembly GCA_018340775.1. Lineage (NCBI taxonomy): Eukaryota > Viridiplantae > Streptophyta > Pinopsida > Cupressales > Taxaceae > Taxus > Taxus wallichiana. The sequence goes on along the minus strand of CM031242.1, from coordinate 59,882,310 downwards.
ATTGCCCTGTGATGGAGATGGTTAAGTAGGATTGCCAAACCGAAGAAGAAGAAGAATGATGAAAAGACTGAGTGAAGTATACCAAAATGGAACAAAAGATGAAAGGAGGTGATAACAATGTGATAACAAGGAAACAAAGGAGTGTGACATGAATGGATTGAGGAATATATGCAATGTAGATGGAGAGTGTAAGGGAAATCCTTAACTGGGATGCCCACGTGGTGGTAGTGATGATGCAAGAGTGTTAAGCGGAAAAGGAAGAGTGGAAAGACGTTTGTGGTGGTGATTGTCATCTGTTGAAAGAGGAAATGGTGGAGAAGCTTCTACAACGGGAGGATCCAAGGAAGAAGATATACCTTAACTAAGGTTCTCTGGCTATATGGATGGTTAAGCAAGATTGTCAAACTAAAAGTGGAAGAGTAAAAGAGAAACTCAAGAGGAAAGACAAGTAAGATATCTGGTGTCGTGCAAGGGGATAGAAAGGTGAGAAGGATGATGTGGAGACAAATGGTGATGAGTGGACATGGAGAGCGAGGAGAAATGGATCAAAGATGGTGTTGAACATGTTGAGAGATAAGGAGCTACAGGATAATGAACTTGCCTTGAGAAGGACCCTCAAGTAGGATTCACAAACTACAACGGTGATCAAGTAGAATTCACAAACCAAAGAGTGTATTTACAAACACATTCATGGAGATGATGGATAGATATAAAATTCATAGTGTGAAATTTGATGTGATTTTTATAAAAGATGATTTGGATGAGATGAATGGAACATAGCTATAGCAAGGGTGTACAGGAAACTATGTTTCAAATTGGAGATAAATAAGAAAGGTTACCACTCAAGGCATTGCACTTGTAGCCAATAACATGTGTTAATACATAACCAACGATAGTTAGTTATACCAAAATATCATGAGGGAGATATGGATGAAAGATGCTCATAATCCTAATGTTGACATGACAAAGGGATCGAAGATGTGACTTGTACGCGGGAAGAGGGATCTCCAAAGGTGGTGTTCCTTAAGTCTATGCCCCAGCTCTGGGAAAGGGAAAGAAAAATAGTAGAAAGCTGATCAATGTGGAAGCTTTTGGAAAATGTTGATAAAAGAAGGTTGATCAATGTGGAAAACCTTCCAGATGTCATAATAACATGGTATCCATCCTTCAGGGCATGGTCTACTTTATATAGATGACAAGAATAATATGATATCCATCCTTCAAGGGATCGGTCTATTTCTTTTGATTTTTCTTGGATTTTGATTTGTATACTTTTTTTTCTTCTTCTTTTTGCATGAACAACTATCCTTCGAGGGATCAGTTTGTTTTTTATAACTTTGATTTTGCCTTTTACATACTTGAATTTGAGCTTCACATGGGGGAGAGCTGGGAATAGCTAAGTAAACCACTTAAGAGGGGATAAGGAATGTACAAGAGACACCTGGACCCTTCGCATGGCTGCAATAGGAGAATGAGAAGGTAATGGATGTAATGGTTACGGGATCACATCAAAGTAGTGAAGGCGGATCGCATAATTTAGATTATTACAAAATGGAAGGGGCTAAAGATGGCAGAACAATCTAAGGATGTAACTAAGTTCTCATTGGTAGATATGTTAACAGTAGACTGGTCACAAGTGCAATGCATTAAGAGGTTCCATTTCTGGTTTACCACCACGAGAGGGAAGACAATGTAGTTGCAATAAGATGAGATGATAGCCAAGTAGGAAATAAAACTAACATATGACCACAATGGTGGATTTAGATGAAAATAAATGATGATGCCCTAAGAGAGACATAAACATAGAAGGACAATCATGGCCTCAAAGGAGGGCTTGATGAAATAAACGGTGTCCCAAAAGAGACACACATATAGCCACAATGGTGGACTTTGAAATAGATGGTGCCCTAGAAGAGACACAAATATAGCCACAAAGGTGGACTTGGAGAAAAAGGGTCCCTTAACGGAAGGATGAACATGGCCTCAAAGGAGGACTTAGAATGAGATGAGGATTTGGATAGAAATAGTTTAGATTGGATGAATATGAATAAGGTAGACAAGATAAGGTAGACAAGATAATGTCAAAGAAAAAGTCCCTAGTAATAAGGGAGTTGTACGGATAAGATACTCAAGGGTGAGGGAAGGTTGCTCCCCAATGAGTTAAATGTGAAGGAGGTAAAGGATGTCGAAAGAGTTTAGATGAGATTGTTTTAGATTTGGATGGGGTAAATGATCGGAGACCACAAGTGTGTTTAGTAAGATAAGTGACATTGATGAACAATGGAGGGAATTCCTTAGGAGGAATGACATGGGTTGGATGGATATTAAGGGATGATGTGGATGGAGGGATCATGGGAGATTTGACAGATGGGATATGGATTGGATTCAAGGTAGATGGAGAAGGAACTTTCCCCTGAATGAGGAAATCATCTTTCTCAATAAGATTGTGGATGATTGACCGAAAGGCCTTACAATGTTTGATGTCGTGACCTGGGTACAATGATATGCACACTACGCAATTAGGATTGAACCATGATGGCTTGGGACCATAGGGATTGAAGGCTTTAATAGGAGGAATTTTAATGGTAGATGTTCGAGTTAAATGTCGAAAGATATTTATGTATGACCCCATTGAAGTGTCATGGGGAAGGTAACTCTTGTGGGTTTTGATAGGATGTCTCAACTTGGAGTTAGGAGAAAACGTGGATGTAGATTGGATGTGTGAATTTTGTGTTTTGGAGGACAAATCAAATTTGGTTGAAGGATGGTATTGTTTGGATGTGGATTGATTATTGCAAGATGTCATAGATGGAAAACTGATCCTAACATGGATGTTGTGGCATTAGATTGTTGAGAAGAGGAAAACCTGAATGTTTCGAGGATGCACAAGGGACTATCGGGGATGTTTTCCCTGAGCCTTAGACTTCAACCGAGAAGATTTACCTCTAGCAGGGATGAAAATAATTTCAACCAGAGGATCTGATAGTGGTGGTGTGGTTATCAATGGAGAAACTGTTCTAAAACAAGATGAAGATGTTAATGAAGAGATAGGTGTTTGTATGATGTGATTAATGATATCTATGTGAGACATGGATTGTTTCAATTTGGGCATGGAAAGAGATGATTTTGTAGAGGGAGAAGGTAAAGCATCTTTATTTGATTTAGGTAGATGTGTTGGTTCAATAGGTGATTCAAGGGGTATATTTGATAGGTTGTAGATCGAGAGGATTTGGTTGATGTGATAGAAGGATTAGGTAAAGAGTATTGGGGTAGAGTGGGTGATGTGGCCATGGGCAAGGTTGTCAAGGTAGAGATAGGTGGACTTGTTGGTGTAATAGATATAGGGGTATTTGGGATAGATAAAGATGTAGGCATTTTTGAAATATTTGGAGATGTGAGTGATGTGATAACCAATGGAGTAGACCTTATAGTTATGGATAATGCAACAAATACAGGAGCATTTTCGGGTGTAGAAGTAGAAGGGACCGGTTTTTTCTTTCATTGAGGCGTAGATATGGATAAAGAAATAGATGGAGAGATGTAGGGATATGTGTGGATACGAGTGGGGCTGAAATAAGTGCTAAGGATGAATCTAATGTGGTAGATTGGGGTGTATTTGAAGTGGCGAAATGGATGATATAGTTGAATTTGATGTGGATGTGATAAGAACAAGAGAAGGTGTAGATTCAAGATAGGTAGTGAAAGTTGATGTAGGTGTGATAGGTTCTAAATAAGGGATGGGAATAATGTCCACTGTGGGAACATGCGAGAGTGGTGATAAGATGGGATCTTGATTGACAATGTCAACCATACAAGCGTTTGATAGTTGAGATGTAAAGGGGTGACATGATTTGTTGGTGGTTGATTAGTTTGCGTAGTGGAGGTATCAATTTGGATATCCCCTTGATTTACAAGTTGTTGGACATGATCTTTGAAGGAACGACATCTCTCAATGTCGTGACCTTTGACTCGATGATATTTACAAAAGTGGGCCTCGTGATACCAAATAGGCTTGGCTTGCGAGTTGTCCATGGGTCATATGGGAGGCAGTTGGATGGAGTTTACACTCATCAACTTATCAAATACAGAACTATATGATTCTCCTAAGGGAGTGTAGTTGGCTATTGATTGAGGAGATCATTGTTGAGACCATGTGCTTGGTGTAGATGGGGATGAGGGTTCAATGACCACAAGTGTTGGACCGCAATCTTAAACTCACCATTATGTATGAATTGTTTCTTTGGATTCAATTTTTGATTTAATTGAACTTAATTTAAGATGACCTTGCTCAATGGCATGGGTTTCGAGCTTACGAGCCATTGTGAAAGCTTCATCAAAGGTTTAGAATGATTGGATCTGTAAAGTGGATGATATATGTTTGACACATGAACATGAGAATAATTCAATGAGTTTGGTTTGTGGGATAGTGAAGGATAGTTGGTTTATAACATCATGCCATCATGTGATGAAGTCGGTGATGGGCTCATTTTCATACTGTCGAATGGTATATAGATCAATGATAGTGGTCTTGTGTGTGATATTGATAGAAAAGTGTTCTAAGAACAACTATGCAAGTTGGGTGAAAGAGAATATGGAATGTCATGGGATATTGTGGTACCAGTCCAACCCGGGACTAGACAAAGACATAGGGAAAGTGTGAAGAAGTAGATCATGATCATGCACAATAAGACAACATGCATGTTTAAATGTGAGGAGATGTTGTTGGGGATCTTCTTTATTATTGAACTTATTAAATGTAGGAAGCTTCCATTAACGAGAAGGATAGGGTTTAATTGGAACCGATGGATGAATTGGTTCATTACAGATTTGTTCATAGGATAAGGTGTTTTTGGATGCTACGGTAAGGGTTTCTAAACTAGCTAACCAATTCATTAAGGTGTGAATTGAATCACTTGAGGTGTTGTAAGGTTGAGATTGGATTGGCTGTGTGGTTTGAAAAGTAGTTTGATGAGGTGAATGATAAATTTGTGGGTGTGTGGGTAGTTGAGGAAGCATCTGATAAGGTGGTTGATAAGTTTGTGGATAGGATGTTTGTGGAATGGTTTGATAAGACAATTGATTAATTTGTGGATATGTAGGTGTTTGGGGAGTTGCTTGGTAAGGACTAACATGTGTCATAGGTTGGGATTGTTGTATAGGTTGATGTTGAGCGATAAGGGCATGAAGATAAATAGGAATATATGTGTTAAGAGTTTGAGATGGTTGGACATGCCTATTAATAGAATTGTCAAAATGGGATGTGGGTGGAATGCGATCCACCAATTTTGGAGATTGGGAGGATTGAGAGATTATAGGAGATTTCTAGAGTAAGAAGTCATATGTGGGGTTGTGAGGAGATTTGAGTGTATCAGAGGAGAAGGAGATGGTGGCATGATTGATTTAGGAAGACTGGCTTGACGAGGGATATGAGGGTTGGTGTCAAGGTGGGGAGAATTTTGTATGACATGGTTCTCATGAGGTGAGACCATGAAGACTGGAGATTGAGTGATGAAGGCGTGGTTTTGAGTTTAGAATCCTGTTGGGCGAGATCATCAGAAGAAGTAACTTTATTGGATAGAGTAGATTGTTGTTTTGTCTTGATTTGGGAGAGAGCGAAAATAGGTGTGAAATAGAGAAACATCTGTTTATGTATGTTGTTGACAAACAAATCAAGCAGAATATTTTTTAACATCATGATTAATTTAGAGGATGTGAACAAAAAATAAAAAGTAGGTAATGAAGGTGCCTAAAGGATTCTAAAGTTGGTTTCAGGTAGTTATGGATTGGGAGATGTCTAAGGTGGTTTCCTGTTGGGTGTTTAGGTCCCAATCAATTAACTAGGTGAGAGGAGAGTTTTGACATGTTAATTATGTTTGTGCAGTAAACTCGAAATGTGTGATAAGTGAAATGCAAAGAGTTAAATTCTTTTACTTAAGCTATGTGATCAGGTAGGATGCAGAAGGTTCATTTTAGACCAAAATGAAATGTGACATTTGATGCATACAGACACTCAGAAAGGAAAATTTTGATGCAAAAAGAGAAAATAGAGAAAAATGAGAAATACCCGAGAAACGCTTTTCCCCTGGAGAAATACCTAGAGAAACACCTTTAAGATCTACATTCCTTTTTGACTCATATGACCCAATCGATTATGCCACATGCATGCATTTGAATCTAAAGTAGATAATGCAGAAAAGGAATCAGTAATACAAGTAGATAAATATAATGTTCCTACCTTCTTACCTCTTGCCACAACAAAAGCACCCTCGGTGACTTTCCAAGAGTCTCATGTAAAAGTAACCATGCAACTAGATTCACCTAGTTGTCCTGTAGAAATAAGATTCCTCCTGAGGCTTGGCACATGCCTCACATCTTTCAATACCCATGTATTTCCATTCTACAATTTTATATGAGCTTCCCTTTACAAGAATACTTGAAGGTTCATCATCACCCAAATAAACATGCCCAAAAATTACCCTAGACATAATTTCTGAAATAACCCTTATTAGGGGTTACATGGAAAGAAGCTCTTGAATCTAAAACCCATGATTCAATTCTACTATCTAGAAAGAATAAGATCATCTTACATTACCTCTATGTAGCAAGATTCACCTCTTTACCTTTTTCTGGTTGTTGGTTCTCTTTATCCTTTGACCAACAATCTTTCTTTGCATGTCCTTTCTTTCCACATTTCCAACAAGTAATTCCCTTACTTTTGGATTTAGATCTGCTATCCCTTGACTTTGATTTCTCATTACTCTTACTCTTGGATCTCTCCTTCTTCCTGCCCCTGCTTTCTACATTCAAATAATTTCTAGATGATGTTTCCTCTATACTCTTCTTGTGAATTTCTTCATTCAAGATTATACTAACCACATCATCAAACTTCAAAATATTATTAGTAGATGTTGTATTACTAACAACCATTACCAAGTTGTCCCAACTATCAGGCAAAAGAACATAAGAATAAAAGTGCTTTTACTTCATCATCAAATGGTATAGCAACCAATTTTAACTGATTTACAATAGATCAGAAATCATTCAAATGACTAGAGGCAGATTCACCTTCATGCATCTTAGAACTAAATAGTTTCTTCATCAAATAAACTTTATTTGAAGCACTAGGTTTTTCATATAAATTAGCAAGAGATTTCATTAAGTCTACCATAGAAGCCGCTTTTGTAATATTGGAAGCCATGGATGCTTTGCCAAGATCAATCTTATAGATCCCAAAGCCTTTCTGTCAAGAATCTTCCATTCTTCATTAGTCATCTTTGTAGGTCTAGACTTCTCATCCAACGGTAAGTACAAATCTCTTTGATACATATAATCCTCAATCTGCATCTTCCATAATTGATAATTTCGGTCGTCAAACTTCTCTACCTTGTATTTATTATCTTCTGTCATTGTTGTAGCTCCCACTCAATCAGAAAACCCTCTGTGAGTAAATCTGTCAACACACAAAACCCTCAAACAAAGCTCTGATACTAGTTGTTGGGGTTAGCACACCAATTGTACAAATAATATATCATATCTAAGCATACATGCAAATAAAAGTAGATATTCTACTAGAAGAATTATACAAAACAAGAGACATAAATCAACACTAGATTTAACGTGGTTCACCCAGTGTGGGCTACGTCCACCAAGAAAACAAGCCAATCTATTATCCAAAGCTTTGACAAGATATACAATGAAGATTTACAATCTTCCACACCTCTCAGATGTTCAGTACTTTCTTCCTTCAAGCTTTTGATTCTTCTCCAAGAATTCTCTCTCACATAATTATCTTGTAATTATAATCCATACATACTTCTAAACCCTAGCTTTTATGCTTATATAGTCGTTTATAGACTTAGGGCACTTAGCCATGCAATTACAATTAATAAATCTATTTTAATGCTAAAAATAGATATAATTCCCGAGAGTTAATTAAAACTTCATCGCACAGGTAACCGACACCGGTTACCGCTCTTAACCACCGCCAGCCCTAACTTTCTTGACCGATGTCGGTCATACTTGACCGATGCCTGGTCTACTCCCGACCAATTCCTCATTCTTGTATTTTCCAACAAGTTCCAATTGCATGCTAAAATGAAGTAATTAAGCTTCACAACTAACATATAAAATCATAGACAAATAGAGTGAATAAAACTAATGAAACAAATTACAAGATAAAATAATGAGATTACTTAGGTTAGACGTATGAAAATAGAAAAAAAAATAAAAAAATAAAATAAATAAATAAATAAATCAATCAATCGATAGATAAGAAATGAAGGAAGACACAACAAAATAATAAACGACAAAATAAATGAGAAAATAAACAAGAAAATGAGGCAAACAAAATTAGAAACAATGCATGAAACTATGAAGGAGAACGAAGATAAACATGGAAGAAAGAAGAAAAAAAAATGAAAATAAAAGTGGAAAAAGAAACGTGTTAGTGACACTAAAACTATAAATAAGGGAAAGTAGAAATATAAAACTGAGAAACCAAACAAGAAACCACATATGATTAAGTGGTGAAATTATAAACGTGTCTGTTGTGGATGACTAGTGGGAAAGGTGGCTCGTATGGGCGGTTGGAAAGACAAATAATGTGTAATGGCCACGTAACAAGGGTGAGTGACAATAGATTAGTTTGTCGATAGGTTCCCCGAATGACTGGTAGGGGAACTAAGGAACGGTGAGGGGACAAGAAGGGATGTGATTGGAGAGGGAATTGACGTGGGACAGTATGGACGGAAAGTGAGGTGGGGGCAGTGAGAGGTATGAAGATAAGGCGAGAAGGTGAGTGAGGTGTCGGCGGGTCAGACTGCACATGGATGTGGCTTTCACATGTATAATGACATAATGAGAACCACAACAAATGGAAACGAGAAAATGTAAAAATTGGTTGTGATTCTATGAGCTCTGTTTATAAATACAGTGGAAAAGATTGTAAAACAATTGCTTAAAAAGGAGACTGTACACACATGAAATTACACTTCAATACTAAAACACATTGTTAATAAAAACATTCTTTATAATTGTGTTCTAAAAAAATAAAATTGGAAACCAAGTGTGGTAAAGGGGTTACATAGTCATTATCAAGAAAGCTTGCGTGAAGCGGAAAAGCGAGCTAAGACAACGAGGTAGAGGGACGTGACAATCACTTTGCACACAAAGCTTTCGTGAATTCAAAACTAATAAGAACTTACAGGGAGATTGTATTAGCTTGGATCTTACAAACTTGCGAAGGAATTGCGAAGCCATCCGTATTCTATTGCCATTAGTTTATCGTTTAGCAGTGGATTCTGATCGTTTGTTATATGATTAGTGCAAAGAATTAGATCCTTTCCTTGATTTGGATGGTGTTGAATAAATAAGAAATTTCCATGAGGAGAAATGCTTTGGCTAGACTCTGGCTAATGTATTTATCAAGACGGACATGAATGTTTCATCTCGGGAGTATGCAGAGACCTCACAGGAGATTCATAATTGATTTGCTTTGAGGAAAACAATTGTTGTTGTTGTCTAAACAACAATGCTTCATGTTCTAATCATTACATACACGTCTTGACACGCATCGTGTGTAGAAGGTAGTAAGCAGTGGAGAGCGGAGGAAGTAACAAGCAATATCTTACTTGATGCAAAGTGTGGGTGGCGAGTCCCGACAGGGATTACTCATTGTAGAGTGTAGGGAGATACATATTCCTTGCAAATGTAAATATTTAGACCAAACCGAGGTCCTTAAAAGAAAATGTGAAGATATGAGGGGTCGAGGTATCTATGTGATAGGTAGGGGCGTGGCAAGTGGGTGTGGAGGATGGTGGCTCGGGGAGATGGGTAGGAAGGAAGACTATGAGGTGAAAGGTAGCTCGTGAGGGAGAGGATATGGGAGAACAACACGGGGAGGAAGGTAGGCTTGAGGGGAGAGAAGGGAGATGGTGAGAGTCGGGAGTTGGGAATGGTGGGTCTGTGTGGAGACGAGTGGACATGAGGCAACGTGTGGGAGAGGGAAGGATGAGTGGAGTGTGTGTGGGGAGGACTTGTGTCGCCGAGGTGGTGGGTAAAGGAGATGGGATGTGGGAAGTGTTTGGTGTGGTGGTGGGCGAGCTGGATTCGAGGGGAGTGGAGAGGAGAGGGAGGTCGATGGAGATGGGTGTTCAAGTTACGGGGAAATGGATAGGGAGGTGGTCAAGCTTGTTTTGTATTTTTGTATTTTTGTTTTGTTTTGTTTTTTGTAAGTGTTAGTATTATTATAAAAATAGTACAAATGAGGTTGTATATTAACGATCATTCAAAGAAAATCGACAAATGTATCATAAACTAGGGAGATGAATATAAACCACAAAATGTAACTACAATATTAATTACTATATATATATATATATATATATAAAAATTTTATCCCAATTAGAAAGTTCTAAATACTAATCTTTTGATGACGATTAATCATGATATTTACGATATTTAAAAAAAAAAGCAAGTAATAACAACAAGATATATATTTATTGCAAAACCAAGTTCAAAAACAAACGTCAAGTCATAAGATCAATTTCCGGATTCATTTCCCATGTGGGTAAACAAAAAAAAAGCACGTACCTCTAGGGACTTAAACGATGGATTGTGCTATATTGAGATCAACGAATATTAAGACCATGTAAACAAGCAAGTTAGAAAAGATGAGAAAAATAACAAAGAAAATGACCAGATCTAGGATCTGGTCCCACCGGGCGTGCGTGCCATGTTGATTTGCATTTCCGGTTTCTGTTCGAGATGAGTGTACGAAGTAATCAAGAAACACAAGACCATGTCGAGTATACAAGGGCTTAGTACCTTAGAGATGGAGATGGATGATACGATCACAAAGAAAGCAGATGCATGATATCAAGAAGCTAGATCTGCAAAACTAAACCAGATAAGATTAGAACACAATATGTGGGGGTTGCCGGATGGTACCGGTTCTAAGAGGATTTCAACTCCCTTGGAGGATGTCAACCCCGTGTCAGACAAGATAATAATAGATTGTGAATAGTAGTAAAAATGACAAGCAACTAAAATAACAAGAGTACTTAGCTTATGCTCTATTATGGAGATGAACCGGCATCAAGATGGCAAGATAATGAACCATGGTAGAGATTTCTCCTTCAAATGGGAAGAACTTAGTTAAGCTCTTCCTTCTCTTATGTAGGCCTAGGTCTCTCCAGGTCTCTCAAAAAAATCTTCTTAAAAATATCTCCCTTTGAATGAGGAGGGAGAACTCATATTTATAGCTCAAGAGTGTGGTTAGACTGAGGTTAAGAAGTAGTCGGGGTTAGGTAAGTTAACCCTGGTTAGAAGACATGATGTGATCACGTGGGTCCCATATTTTGACTTATTAGGCAAAGTGGGGGACATGATTTGAATGGGGGGTGAGATAAAGATTTCATTTTAAAAGAAGGTGTCGTAGATATGCATTATGAATTGAATAATTTATGAGAGATGGGGATGATTCCAAAAATTGAATTATTAAATGGGTCCATATGGAGCCATTGATAATCAATTAAATAATGTGAGCAAATAGATAGGGTTTTATTTAATTTAGGAGAAAGAGATGCGAGAATGGAATTAGCGTGCATGAAAGATTACTGAGGGGTGTTTTACCCAAAAATAGGTGTCTACACATATACTTCATTAGGATCACACATTAACAGAGCTCCTATTTTTGTTCGCTCGACTCTTTCTTAGGATCATGATCAACACATGAGTTATGCACCTTCACTCAGGCTTGAGAAACCTAATATTTTAGTTGTCGAGACATGATCAACCTGACACACATTCTGATGGTCCTTTACATGCACCCATTGTGCATTTTGCACCAAGTCATATGCAGGCATCTTCTTCATCCATCCATGTTTATTTGGGGTGGATATCTGATCACTCATGTGGTGACAACATAGACATTCGTTGAGAGGAATCTACAGGTGTGGCTCCTCCACCATTCGGCCTCTTGCTTCCACTTTATATACCTTCTCGCATTGTAATGTTTCTTGTTTTGAGCATTTTTATTTAACATGTGTAGTATATCTCACTTGTTTGTTGAGAGATTTTGTATCTGTATTTTGAAACTTTTGGCATGTTAACAGTCTCTCTTGTGGGGAGCTATTCTGGTGAAGCCCAGTGTTATTTTGTCAGTGTTTGAGTAGTTGATTTTGGGAAACTCATACAGATCTATGGTGTCACTCCACCCATTCAGTAGTATGGGAGGGTGTGGTGTTGATCCTACTTCTTCGGGTTTTGTGTCCTTGCCTTGTTACCTTGGATTTTCTTGGATCATGACACTCTAGAGTTTGTGTCCTTGCCTTGTTGCTTTGGTTATTGTTCTTGGATCGTGGCACACCTATTTGCAACAGTTGATCGAATTATGTTTGGTGTTTTTTTTACACTTTCGACATCACTCCATTGACAATATCCTTGTATGGAGCTATTCAGTGAAGCCCAAGTGTCAATTGTTTTTATTTTTGTGATTGAGCATTGGATTCAAACCACAGTGCACACCAAACTTCTTCAACATTGTATGAGTTTTTGAGCCGAGCTTCTTGGGATGCCTTGCAGTGGGTTTTTGCTCTCTCTACTTTGTTATTACTGGTTTTGGGTACCTTGTGTTGTCCCTTTTCCCAATTATTGTACATGAGTACCTCATCGAGCCCTAGTTGTTGGGACTCATACTATGGACATGCCACTTCTATTTTGGCCCCTACCTTCACTTGAGGGGGTGTTAGAGTAGATATTTACCTTAGCTCATGTTCACTAGGTACTTTATTTACCTTTATTGTATTTATCCTCACCCATTTATGTGTGTGGATATTTATTTTATCTTATTTAGATATTAGGAGATATTATCTAGTTGTTAGGTATAGTTCTTTCCTTGATCTATGGTATTGACTAGAGCTTTCCTTGTTCTATGGTATTGACTAGATCCTTGATGTCTAGTTCTCTCCTAGATCTATGGTCTCGACTAGTTCTTTGATGACTAGTTATTTCTTGATTTATGGCTTGATCTATGACCTTGACTGGTTCTTAGATTGTTATTCCTTGTCTATATAAGTAAGGCCCATTCTCATTGTAATTCATTGAGTTTCATAATAATATATGATATCTTGCTCATTTATTTGTAAATGTTTTATGTAAAGTTGTTTTGGTGAATTGCTTTCATCTTATAAATCGTGGTGTTTGATTAGCATCGTGTTTCTTGGCTTGGTACTATCTGGTTATCTTTCCTTTTAGATGTTAGTATAAAAAGTAGAAAACATGTCATAGAAAAATAGTGTAACAAGCAAGTATGCATATAAGTTACACTACGAAAAGTGGGTTTCAAACATGGGACATCGCTCACAATGTCACAAGATAATTAGGGCTTAAACAGCCAAAAACATATAAATAATGATCAAACAAGACATAGGGCATAAATCATAAACAATAACATACAATGGAAAAAATGGCAAATAATTTCAAGCAAAGTGTTAGATAACTATGGTGGTAAATATTCCTACAAGGTAAATGCTTTACATAAAGCACCCGTTAGCATGTTAGGAAGATAAAGAGTATGTCAAAGCATATATGTACATATAGAAAGTAGTGTTCTAGGAAGTAGAAGTGAATAATGAAATAATAACACCTGTAATGTGTGAGAGTACTAAAGGTAGATGCCCCAAGGAGCCTTGGTGGGACTGGTAAGAGGTACAATGCCAAACATCATTACAATGTGTAAGGATCTATAAGAAGTTTGCATTCACAACTATAGAACAAGTGAATGCATGTGTGTATATAGAAAAGATATATTGACATACTAAATATCCACTAATATAGTAAGCAAAGTGCATCATGTAAGTATAATAAAGAAAGAGTAAGTGCAAGCCAAGATATACTATATGCAATGAATGCGTGTGACTAAATGGAATGCAAAATGTAAAGGTAGAAGGAACAACGTGCCCCCAACAAATGGGAATGAGTATGTATATGAGATGAGGTTAATTTATAAAAGACCCCTCAATAATCAAGAATGAACCATAGAACAAGAGTGTGTCATCAGGAAATGGTTTGAATAATGTGTCTTTAGAAAGATAGATCATGAAGCATAGAGCGTGAAGAGTGAATGTGGTGAGGTTCATTTTAGATTTATACCCTCAGTAGTTGAGTATGAATTGTGGAACTATAGTGTGTCATAGGGTAATAATGATACAATGTGTGTATTAAAGGGTTCAAGAAAGTGCGTAGAAAAATGAGTCATGAAGCACAAAGCATTAAGTGTGATAGTAGATGCTAAAGAACATTGATAGAGCTTGAAGAGGGGGGAAGTGTAATTCCCCCCAAGTGTGCCAATGATGGAGAGCTATGTGATGGTGTGAGAAGGATCATGTCATGACAACGGAGTTTGAAATGTGTTTTTTCCATCAATGTAAAGATTAGCTTGTTTTACAAAAATAATTGGACACCTTTGAAGTGAAAGAGGATGAAGAGGGACCTTGAATGGTGGTAGCTTATTTGGGATTGATAACATTGTAGAAGACTTGAGAGGAGGAGGGGATGGACTGATTTTTAGAGGAGGTTACTTAGTTGGAGTTGGTAATGTTGTAGATGACTTAGTAGGAGGAGATAATGGGGTAAATATTTTTAATATGGTCTAACACTAAGTTACATAGGCGGATATTGACTTACTTGTAGAAGGAATTTTAGTAACGATGGTAGGATGATCATTAGACATAGATGAATCAGATTTAGGAACCCAATGGGATGTAACAATTGGAGATGAACATGTAGTAACATTTTGTGTAGCAAATGAAATGAGACCATAATGCTTAAGGTGGCCAATTTTTTGTTTTAGAGCATAACAATCATTGTCATTATGTCCATTGATTCGATGATGATTACAATATGGGTGACCTTGGTATTTTGTAAGACGATAAGGAGGATAACAATGAGTATAAAAGACATCAAAAAAATGAATGGGGCTCTAATTGCAAAAATGGGCTGGAGAATGCTCTCGAGAAACAACCCTGGATTGAACTAATTAAGGCCAAATACCTTAATCAACAAGCAACCATTTCTTTTCTTCAGGAAGAACATCTTCCTTATGGATCCATTTTCTGGAATAATTTAGTTCAGATCAGGAATTTCATCAAACAAGGAAGTAAATGGAAAGTGGGGAATGGCAGAGATATAAATTTTTGGGGGGATAACTGGTCTAACTGTAGTCTTATTGACAGATTTGGAGCAGTCAAAGATAGCCTTGAACAAAATTATGGTACTAGAATCATGGATTACATAGACAGGGATGACAACAAGAAGAAATGGAAAAAACTCTCTGGGGATAGAGATGATCTAAACCACATGATGTCCTCTTTGCAAGATCATTTGGACCTTATCCCCTTAAGTCAGCTGGATGTTAAGGATGAATTGGTCTAGAACAACTCTATTGATGGAGAGTACTCTATTAAATCTGAGATATAATTCTTTCTTTGAAACTGTTCAGAGTGAGTTTAACTGGACCAGGATTTGGATGGCTGAGCTTACACCTAAAATCAATTTTTTCTTTTGGCTTGCTCTCAAGGCAAAATTCTCACCAATGACAACCTGATAAGAAAAGGTTTCATAATGCCAAATAGATGTCACCTTTGTAAAAAATAATCTGAGGATATCAGACACCTGTTAGTCCATTGTGAGTATGCCACTAAAATCTGGAGTTTTGCCTTTTCTAAATTCAAAGTTTACTAGGTTACGCCGAAAGGATTTCATCCAGTTTTGGACCCAATGGAACCCTCCTTTTAAACACTATGTTGTGAGAAGACTTTGGAAACTGGTAATGCCCCATATTATTTGGAGGATATGGAAAGATAGAAATGACATCATTTTTAGAAATATTAAACAACATTGCAAGCTCAACTTTGTTAAGATTACTAATGTTGTCAAAGAGAACATCGAAAGATTCAAACCTCCCAAGAACAAGAATTATCCTAAAAATGAAGAGCATATTTTGTCCAACTGGAAGATTGGAGTTGATAATATTCATAATAACATCATTTCCAGCATTGACAGGTCTTTGATACATTGGAACCCTCCTGATCTCAACTGGCACAAGCTGAACTTTGATGGGGCTTCTAAGGGTAATCTTGGGATTGCTGTAGGGGGAGGAGTGATTCAGACCATAGAGGCAATCTGATTACTACCTATGCTGAAAAATGGGGATACAAACTAACCATTATGCTGAAGCCTTGGTTGCTCTATGGGGGCTTAGAATTGCTCAGACACATAACATTCAAAATATTATTTTGGAAGGAGACTCACTAAACATCATTAATCATCTAAATCAATCTTCACCTCCTAGCTGGAATATCAAGGATTTCATCATGGAATCTATAAGCATTTGTCAAACCTTCAAAAATATCTGAATCAAGCATACATACCAGGAGGGAAATAAGGTTGCTGATGCATTGGCTAATCATGGCATAAATAATAATCTAATTATTTGGGATAATGTTAATCACATCCCTGAGAAGGTACAAAGCAACATTAAAGCGGATATTTATGGGCACTCAAGTATGGAGTAAGGATAATGATAATTTGAAGTGGGATTTAGAGGGGATAAAATATCACACTTGTGGGAAATATCATGTAAGCTATGGCCACATTAACTTTCATTACTCCCAACAAGTGGGTAGAACTCTTAAAATGGGACAGGCAAAAAGATAACTGCATTTCAAACAATAGTTCAAACAAGGGTTTTGAGGACAAGATTTGTAGTAATTTCAAAGAGGAAAAAATGGGAGGAGCCCCATGCCAGTTAGAACCCAGTAGTGACCTAGAATGGAAGAGCAACAAGGAGCTGGAACCTCCTCAAGAAGGGCGGAATCACAAACTTCATTGATCGAATTTAGGGACACGATCAAAGCATTTCAGTCTAGTTCACCATGGATTGGAAAGATCGAAAAGTGGAGTATGGAGGACATAAAATCAATGTTAATGAAGAGCTAATAGTTGAAGCTATAGGCTTGGAGATGGATGGCTTTTTTCTTCAATAAGAGGATCGACAAAAATGTTGAGGAGAAGAAGTTTTCCGCTGATAACGAGGAGCTGGTTTTTGTTATTGCATGGGATTGAGGGTAAGTTCTATCCCCTCGCCCTTTGATGAAATCACCTAATGATGGTCCGGTATATCTCCTTAGAAGGGAGATATGTTACAGTTCCTATTAAGCACCTGGTGTTCCTAAACCATTTCCATAGGAAAATCACTGTCTGCTTCCCACATTATCTTTTGAACTCCCTCGAATGCTCCATCTTGGATTTCCAGAAGCATTCTCGGGCTATTCCCCTGCATCAAGGCCTTATCCTTTTGCTACACAAGCTCTGTGTTTCCAAATACCCTAGTCTCCCATCATCCCCCAGCACCATTCCAATTTTTCCTACCACCACTACCCCCACCCCCATCCCTTCCACCACGACCAAGCCTAAAACGAAGAACCATAAGAAGCCCAAATTGAACACCCCTATTTGGATAGTGTTCTTCGTAGCAATCAAGATTTAGAATATGTCCAAAACTTATTGCACATCAACAAAGTGCGAGGCGAGAGACCTTACAAAAAGAGGGAAAAGTACTTCCCAAAGGCTGGAAGCTTTGGAAAATGAAATGATGCAATTGAAAGAAGAAGTGCAACATTTGGCCAATCAAAAAGGAAAAAGGAAGATGGATAAGGATACTGACCTTGGCAATAAGCAAGTTGAGGACATCTACAAAAAGCTAAACTCCTTGGACAATCGTTTGGGGAGAGCAAAGGATCGCCATGATCACAACATGGCAATTTTTAATGCAATCAGTGATTTCCTTGAACAACATGTTCGTAGCATTTCTATGCTTAGTGAGATCCCGGACACTCTTTGGGGAATGAATAAGGAAAGCAGTCAAACCATAGCAAAGTTGGATGCTAAGGACCCCACACACATGACAACGGTGGCTCTTTTCACCTCACTGCAATCTATTAAGTCCAGAATTAACAGAGCTGCCAAGAAGTAAAGGAGGTCTTTGTTGCAGATGTTACTTTTCATTGTTCTTTTTTTTGTTTTTTTGTATTTTTTTAGTTGCTTTGTTGTAGTGCACGCTTTGTTTTGATTTTCTTTTGTAACTCTCTTTTGGTTACTATTGGCTTTAACACCTATTCTAGATGTTGATCCCTTTTTGTGGAACCTCCTCATGTTTTATCTGGCTTTTAGGCCCTCTATATAAACAGGGTATAGTCCCTTCAAAACTATTTACCAATAAAAAACAATGAGTAGATGACAAGTCGATCAATTGATGAGTGAGGAGCCGAGAAAGAATATCATGTTGCTTAGCATTGAAATCAAACTTGAGAGGTGCGTGGAGCAGTAAGACTTGGGGTTCACTGATATGAGCACATGTGGCAGTCATAGAAGTAGAATGAGATGTAGAAGAACTAACATGGGATTGAGAAGCATCCTTGAGATGTTGTATTTCAGAATTAAGAGATGTAATTGTTGTTTCCATAAATTGAATTTTGTCTTAAAATAAAGAATGCAAAGCTTGAATTGACTCTAAGATGGGTTAATTGGATATAGGATTATGAGTGATGGAGTCATTAGATAGACGATCTAAGATGGTATTTACTTGAGCGGGTGGCATGTGAGGTAGATACACAATGTCTAGGGATTTTTGAATAACATATTTGCAATGTGGGTGCATTTGAAGTAATTCATGCAATGAGATTAGAATATTTCTAGGAGCCATGAGAGAAAAAAAGAAGGATCCAAGTGTATTCGAATACGGTTCACCAAATGATTTAACAAAAGTATATTAATTGAAAAACCCTTATTGTAGAGTCACATATGAATAATAAATGCTCAAATATAGACTTGACATAAGCAATAAGCTAATAAATATAAAAACCTAAGTGCAAAAGAGAAAGGAATGGCCTTAGTTGATTTACACTTGACCTGGGTGATGCGAGACTAGGACAATTGTCAAACAAGAAGTGATATATGTCGTTATTTCTCCGGATGAATTACATACTTTGTAGGAATATGGCCAAAAACGAGTGCCCACGATAGGATAGGGCGTCTAGATGCGACGACCTCTACTAGGAACCTATGACCAGAAAAAATGGTTAGAACCTAATTTTTGGTGTGTCGCACAAGTGGCACAAGTATTCGTTGTTGATCGCCTTTGTGTCACAATAATATTACTGAGGTATATGTAACTTGAAAAACCCACAATACCACATCAAATCCAAAAATTAAAAATGCAACATAAGGAATCGGATTGATCCCGATGAAATCCCAACAGAGTGAGCTTACATTTAAGCACTTTGCACTACATATTAGACTTCATGTAGTTCTAGTGAGTGTGTGAAAGAATCGTGCCCTAGGATGCCCTTGTGAAAGTGCACTTGATAATGGGTTATAACTAGATGTACCAATGTAGATAGATGTGTGGATGGCTAAATGAACTTCCCTTCCGATGCAATGTATGCAAAAAAAATCAGATCCCTTGATTGAATGTCAAATGGATGCTTTGAAGTGCTTTAGGTGCCTTTTTGAGTGCAAGCTTAGGTGATAGTAATAATGCTTAGAGCTTGGTCCTTTATTTTAGTCACATAACTATGTATTTATATGATTCCCTTGTTTGAATTTCATAATTGACAACTAGAAGTCGACCCATAAGAAAATAAGATTCCCAAAAGATAAAAGAGGCCCAAAAGGAGCAAGTAAGGTGGAAAGAGGTCGGGGTTCCTAGAGGGACAAGGGCTCTTAGGTGTTAGTGTCTCGTACTCATAAAATATGAACAAGAAAAGTTTTGATTTGGGATGTTGGGTATGTAAGACCAAATAGAAAACAAGAAACAAAGAAAAAGGCCAAAGACGTTAAATGTCCAATTACTAGTTTTATTACTTAGGATTCTTAAATGCTAGTATGTTTTTATGGACCTATAAATGTCTTATCGAGTTCAAATTATTTCAAAGGTCTGATAAGCATATTTTTATAGGGTTTAAATCCATTATTATTTGTAAGTTTTAATTATTGTACTTGCAAATTGATTTTTAATGGATCGGATGGCATTCTAAGCTATCTCATAGACGTAGCCCGATCAATGGGTGAACTCCGTTATCAATTTTCATGTTGTGTGTTCAGTATGCATATGTTATTTCTGATTTTTCACAAATTTAAATTAGTATTTTAATCCATTGATACAATTATAACACTTTCACAACGTTTTTGAAAATCGTATTTTGATCCTTTTGATCGTGTAAACTAGAAATGATTGATCGATTAACAATCAAATTTTCAATTCAGTTTGAACACATTTAAATCATATTTTAATCAATTTCTAGTTGATAATTCGGGAAAATGATTAAACTATTAAGTATCTATTTTTAAAACTATTTGATAGTAGGGGGTCTACTATAGTTTACAAATCAAGTTTGGTATCGAGTTGAGTCTACAATGTTGGATTAGCTTCTGATTACATTTTTAATATCAAATTTCAGTTGGTTTTATTTAGTTTGTGCAAACATTTGGGCTTGTTGATCTTCCATTTGTAGTGTGAATTTGGTGGGAGTTTAGATTTTTAGACAAAAATGAAACCATGTGATGAGAGGAATTGATGGTTCTCTCTTAATTTCGCTTACAGGGCATTGAAGATATGGAAATGGAATCCAGTCAAAGTTAGCATTGGTCACAGTGTTTGGTGAGTAAACCATATTGTGAAGCTTTCTTTTATGATATAATTTGTATCTATTTTATGCATATGTCCTTTGATTAGGAGCAAGTGAAAAGACCATTCCATTTTGAGATATGGAAAATGGCATTTGGACATTGTTAAGGGAATTGGACATTTTTTTGCACTCGTTTAATTTGGGAGCGATTAGTTATCGATTGACTTATATTCACAACTTTTTCCTAAGCATTACAGGATGTAATCTTTAAGTTGTTTAAAATTCAACGATTTGTTAACCTTTTCTCAACATGGTGTATAGTTCTCAAGTTCTCAAGGAAGGTAAAATTATTCCAACGTTTCTTGTCTATGAGAAATGGCTATTTTACATAGTTTTGGGTTTTGATATCCATGTTTGGATAACCTTTGTGTGGTTTTGTTGGAAAGAAATATGCCTTGTTTTGAAACTATTTCAGAACTATTTAAAAACATGGGGTTTCATCACTACCTCGTTATACAAGAGGTTTATATGGTGTAGCCTTCTATTCAAGTTATTAATCCGAGAAGAGGGATCAACCCTTGATTTGGTAAAACTAATTTCTTGGATAGTTTTTATTTACATAGCTGATATTGTTGATTAGCTTGCATTTTTCAAAGCATACTTTTGTGGGATTCTTGTTGTATGTAGAAAGGAGATTTTCCCATATGATTTTAGCTTTGAATCTAGTTAATGGTGTCACCTATAGGGAAGAGTTGAGTGACAAGTTTAACATGCTCAGATTTATCTTCTCACATTTATGGTTGATAGATTCCATTGTGATTTAGACAACAAAATATACAGATTCAATGGGCATGTTCAGTATGTCTAATTTTGGATTTGCATTTGTTTTCATTTTTAGTGTGCAAAATATGGATGCTTATAAGACCATTTGGGAACCATTTGTATTGTAATTAATTTATAAACTTATTACATCCACATGTGATATTTACACATGCTTTAAGTCCCTTATTTTTGGGCATTTATTTGTAACTATCACATGTGGTTACAATTAGGGTGTATATTATTTACACTAACAAACTAGTTTGCAGTTGCACTAGTGATATTTTGTAGTGATTGGTAGTTTCACCGATTTGGAATGTAACATTTGTGCAAGAAGTTTGATTCTATCCCCAATTTCACATTGGATAGATATTTTGATCTTCACTGGTAGTTTTAGGGATTCAGTCTAACTCTCACCTCTTTATAGGCATTGTGCAGTTTAATTTTAAATCATTTCCATGATATTTATAGTGATATTTTATTATGATATTTTATAGTGATATTTTATGGTGATATTTTTCGTGATTGATAGTTTCATAGGGTCAGTGGACACTCATCTATCATTGGCATTTGGTGGTCTATTTCATACTGATCATTTACAATAATTTGTAATTTTACCAAATCAATGGACACTCACCTATGTTTATCATTTATTCATTAATTTCATATTAATTGATTTCACCGATATTTTGAAGAGTTAACAGCTTTTTGAGTTTCACCGGATCAATAAACACTCACATATGTTTGGAATTTAGTCATCTATTTCATATTGATCAATTTCAGTGATATTTTGTAGAGTTGACATTGTTTGAGGGTTAGTAACACACACATACTAATGGATGTTGGTCATCTATTTCATATTGATCTAATTTTGGCATTTGCAGTATTGACAGAATCACAGGGATTAAATTGGACACTTGTTGAGAAAACATTTAGTTGTCATTTCATACTAATCCATTTATGTGATAAGCATTTCAATATTTTGCAATATTAACCACTATGCTATATTCTGGTTTTTGTATGTTGGTGTAGTAGAGAATCATTTAGCATATTCATAATCATTCAAGGTGGGTAACTTGGATTTTGGGAACCAAAATATTTTTCTTAGGGAAGTGTGATTTAGAGGAAATTATGGGTGGTCAATAGCTCCCTATTTCTCCCTAAACTAATATAGTATTGAATATCACTCCAATAGATTTCCAATGACTATTAGAATGTGTGAATCGAACACTTTGTATGTTCCCACATTGCACGGTCAAAGTTCATGGTCAAACTGGGTCAACAGGGAAGTGAAGGTCTCACAAGATACCTTGACTCATGCATATAGTTTATTTGTGTATTTTGGAGTTGATAAAAAATTATCTTGGACATTTTTTTTCTCTTCTCCGGTCTTCGTCGATCATGTAAAAATTTAGTTTTCAATAGTGAGGTCCATTTTGTTTCCAAAGGGGACCAGGCTGACGTGGTATATTAGTGTAATTTTAATTTTCCCAATTACACTATATTTTTATGCCATATTATGTCATGTATTCTGGTGTTGACATGTGGCAAGATAGGAACTTTCGGGAGTTGGTGATTTTGGAGAGGTCCACATGGTGGGTCCTCAGGACACCGCGTGGCATTCCACCTCATTCTCCACGTCCAACCTAAGTGCCTTGTGTTTACCACATTGCATACTACATTGCCACAACAAAACATGTTCTAATATAAGTGTCCCACATACTTGCCACATGGGAGGCTAAGCACACCACATTCTTGCCCAACGCTCCACAAATGCACTATATATAGCCAATGTGCATTTCATATAACCCACATGGATTACAACACCAAAAGTGGCCTTAAGGCCACTAAAATATTGCCACCACCTACCTTTTAAAGCTACTTAACCGCTCGCCACCCATACATGTGGGATAGATAAGGTAAGTTTAAGTGCATTCTATGAGGTAAGGCACTTGAAATGGGATTCAAATCCTTGACCTTACGCTAAATGATAAGATGTTTATGTAGACACCTGTTTCCTAGCTACACCACTTACACCCTCATTCGAAAATCCTAAACACCCATTTCACTATCCTAAACCATGAAATACCCTTGTAAAAGCACATTCTACCCTCTGTAAAACCCATTTACCTATCCAAAACCTCCCTAACCACCCTTAACCCATCTAAACCCATTTTTATCTTAGTCAACTAACCTCCGAATCTCTAGAAAAATCTCCCCAACTATTTACATTTGCAATCAAGCCCGAGAAACCTAATTTGGAATTGGTTAATACCATGTCAAAGTAGGTTTCCCCACTTTTCCTAGATCGCCAATGATTATAATAGAATCACCAATGATTATAAAAACATCACTAAACCTCCTTCAAATGGATATAGAAGCATTTGTAGTGAATATCTATTCCACTCCAAACCTATATGACATCAACACCAACATTTTGACATTCTCAAAGCAACTCACAAGACATTGTAGCATCAATAAATCTCTATAAGGCTCCTTCAGCTTTGTCTACTTATTTACATAGCCATGATAAGTTTTCTCTATTCATTCATATTATTAAATTCTTTAAACATAATCTATCGGTGTAATTCAGGTCCTTGAATAAAGTATTTTGCATCAAATCAATATTATATTAAAGAATTAACCTTTGTATCAATAATCACCAATAATTCTATCTCGAATCACCGGTGATTCTACCCAAATAGCTAGCGATCCATGTCATTCTATCATTTTGATCACATTTGCATAATTTTAGCGCTTTTATCTTTGTATTTCTATCTCATTAGCTTGTTTTCAAGACATGTCTCTATGTAGTTGACAATGCTAGATAATAACATCCCATAACTAGCATTTATGATCTTCTTATCATCTAATAAATCTTTTTCTAGGATCAATTCATCATCACACACGAACTTAGCCTTTGTGCCATTTCCTTAACACCTAAAATCGAAGACATAGAAGACCAACTCAAAGTCATATAAGAAGAATGAGATGCCATTGAATAGTTATGGTTCGACTACTCCTAGGAGTTTGAGATTATTATAGCCCTCACTTGGGCCACCTATCACGTGGAACAAGATCTCTCTATTCCTTGGAATTCTAATCATTCCTTGTATTGCTAATTATCTTATTATCACAATCACTTAATTGTAAAACAAGTTGATACCCTTTGAGAAATCCCATTGGTTCTTACGATCGGTCCTTTTCCTTTTCCGAGTAAGTCATCAAATGTTTATCTAATATTTATCCTATTTAGTTGTTTATGTATGCATGTGCTCTTATTCACTTGAAGGAGTTCCTCATGTCCTTTGCATCTCTTCATCCCGACATTACATTATGACACAGGTATAGTTAAATCTTGTTGTCTTCTCGAGTTTTTGGTGTTTCTCATTATAATAGGCAAACTAAAAATCACCATAAACATTCTGGCATGCCGGTGGGACATTTAGTCCCCTTTCTTTGACATAAATATTATATCTTTTTGTGTTCTTCTTTTCAAATCACCTAACATTTCAGCTTAGATTACCTTGCTATCGCTTCTTCAAAAGGAAAAGTGAACACGGTTATGTCTATTTTCTTCATTTCCTTCACCATTGCACTTTCTTTGATTTATTGTCTTCAAATTAACATTTCCTTTTGGGGTCTTAAAATGAACTTTTATATTTTCTTATTCATATAGTTTAATAATGGGTTAATTAATTATATTCAAAATATTCCCTCACACACAACCAAACCACATCTAAAATCCAATTCACGTCTAAACACTTCCTTCTAGGTCTACCTACTTGGATTTCATCACCAAGAGGGAATTTGAATCAGTTTTTTGGCTAAGTATAAAAATTTGGTGGGTGGTATATCGGCTAAGCACCCGACACCCTTATTGTTGCGGGACCATGAAGTGAGGGGATAAGCCCCAATATCATGCCTCGTAATGAAACCATCATATATTTAGGCCTCACATACCTTTAGTTATATCAAGGATGTCATCCCTAACTCACCTAAAACTAGCCTTAGATAGCCTTTTTGTAGTCCTTCTCGGCCATTTTTTATTTTCGCCTTTCTTAAGTTAATCAATATAATCTAAAAACATTCTTGTGGATGTGTGGTTTTGTTTTGCCTAAACAACCATCTTTCTCTCCTTTATTTCTTGGTTAATCAATTCATGGTCTTGACTATACAACAATCTCACCTCTAAAATATTTTAAACATAAAATACCCACTTCATCAATCCCTAGAATCACTCTAGTCCGTCTTCAAAATATATCAAGCATTAAAATTCCACTTTACCAATCCTTAGAGTCAATTTAATCTCATATTTAAAATATTCTCAAGCATGTCAAAAACACTTCAAAACCCCTCCAATCAACTCGAGATCCTCCACGTTCTCCCAACACTCAATCTACAACCTCATTTTTGTTGTAAAGAAGTTTAGAAATTATTTGCTAGGGCAGAAATTTATAGTTGTAATAGATCATCAAGCTCTAAAATATATTGTAAATAAGCCTAACCCATCAGGGAGGATAACAAGATGGATAATTTTGCTACAAGAATTTGAATTTGATATTATAGATAGGCCAGGAAAGAAGCATGTCAATGCAGATGCACTCTCTCGAGCCTATGATGGTTTAGGTTCATCTTGTGATGATGATGATTTCCTAGATGCAACATTGTTATCCTTGACACAATCCCTAGTGAATACATAGATATTTGGAATTATCTCGAATGAATTTAAATTTCTTGATGGTGCCAATACAAAGACTAAGAGGAAAATTACTCAAGCCGATCGTCCATATTCTATTATGCATGGAGTATTATTTCGAATAGGACACGATGGAAAATAAGAGGGTAGTTGGATGTGATCAAGGGAAGGAACTAATAGAAGAATTCCATAATGGTACATGTGGAGGACACTTCTCTGGACAACTTACAACAAGAAGGATCTTGGATGCAGTTATCATTGGCCACTCTTTTTAGAGATTTTATAATTATTGTAAGACATGTGATATTTTTAAACACATGGTAACCATAAGACTTCATCACTCCATTATGGCCTATTCTTCCACTTGGTCCCTTTGAAAAGTGGGGAATAGATATTGTAGGTCCACTTCCAACTACCCCATGCCAAAATAAGTATATTGTAGTTACCACATATTATTTAACCAAGTGGGTTGAAGCTAGGCCATTAAAAATAGCTTCCATGGATGAAGTGGCAAGGTTCATATATGAACGCATTGTCACTAGATTTGGTTGTCCATTAGAAATTGTAACAGATCAAGGAAGCCACTTCATTAATGAGGTGGTAGAAGCCCTAGTCAACAAGTTTTCTATTAAGCACATGAAGGCAACAACATACAAGCCAAGCACAAATGGATAGGTGGAACGAACAAATTTTGTGTTGTGTCAAATTCTAGCAAAAGATGCAGCATTGCAAGTACATAAGTGGGATAAAAGGATTCATGCAACATTGTGGACATATAGGGCAACATCAAAGTTAGCAACATGATACTCCCCATTTCAGTTGGCTTATGGCATTGATCTAGTTCTTCCTATTGAGTTTGATATTCCCTACGAGAGTTATGAAAAATGAAAGGATGGATGAAAGTGATTCAGTAAAAGAAAGGTTGGTACATCTTCATTTGCTAGAGGAAATGAGAGAAATAGTGAAGGATACAAGCTATAAGAAGAAAATGAAGCAGAAGGAATACTTTGATCAAAAGATCCGTTGGTCTCCATTTCATGTGAATGACTTGGTTCTAATATATGATTCCAGATACAAAAAAAGAAGGCAGAGAAAATTTCTTCCCAAATGGATGGGGCCCTACAAAATAGCAACTTGTGCATGAAAATGGTACATATCAACTGGAGGAATTGGATGGCACTCCCATTATGAAATGGGTCAACCACGACAAGTTAAATATTTTCCAAGCACTAGAATAGTCTACTCCGAGGATGGAGTAGAAGCTAGGAAGGGGGAAGATGTCGACACTAAAATTTTCCTCCGTAATTTCTATTTCATTAATGTATGTATTAGGAATAGGATGTTGTTAAGTATAATTAGTAGTAGCGTCTGATAGAAGATAACGACACTATCGGTACGACGCCGCCAATAATGTATAGTACGGTAATAGTCAAAGTACAATAGGAATGTTGTGGTAAAAAATAAATATTTGTCATAAGTGGTTTGGTAATGTTAAAATGTCAAAGTTAGGGTAAGTAGAGAAGTAGGGTCTACATGATTAGGAATTAGAAATATTATATTAGTAATAAGGACAAGGAGTGATGTCATAAATATTTTATGTATTTTATTTGTAAAAAGTCTAAAAAGGTGGAACCCATGTGAAATGATAAGGTTTATCTTATCTTAAAAGATAAGCTTACATGTAAAGATAAGAGTTAAGGTATGGAATATGATTCGTCAGAGTAGATTTCTTATCCTATCTTAGAGATAAGGTGGATAAGCTTGAAAGTTCTATAAATAGAGAGGCCACCCCCTCATTTAGCATAGAAGGAAGTAGTGAGAAATATTGTATGAGTAAGTGTGTTAAAGAAGCCATTAAGAGGTGTAATTGTGAAGTTTCTCCCATAGTTATTGTTGGAAGGCAAGTGAAGTTAGTAACACTTGAAGTACCTCATGGGTGAGATTGTAACAATTTCATGTTGATATTATAATTTACACTTATATTTCAGATTTGTCATCATTCCTTCGTATCATAGTTTATGGTATTCTTGTGTTATGTTTCTAGATTACATCCACCAAACTAAAAGTTGTGCATTAGTAAATAATCATAGCATGAGGAGTTCCCAGTGGAGAATTATCATAGTGCTAGATTGGTGATGAAAGATCATGCTTCCTCCCATCCGACCCGTTGATGTTTCCACCTCTAAACCTTCTTGGTATAAATAAAATGACTACTATAAATATCACCAAGTCTGAGGGCATGACATAAAAAGGTGCCGATCATTTAGTAAATGTCCTTCAGGATCTCATTGGTGAGGTGAGTTATAGCTTGATAATTTGAATGCACCTCCTGATAAAAATTTATGTGTTTAAATAACATTTTCCAAATCATCCTCCAACTAGCAACCAACCTCAAACCAACGTCATAGGGTCTCATCACATCATCAATACCATTCACGAACTTTTACCTACACCTAACACATCATCTATCTCTACAACTAACATCCCAATTGAATAATTAAATTCTCCAAATGATATCACCGCATAGATATCAAGTTCATCTAGGTTCTAATATTCAAACTCCATCACATCCACTTCTACGAAATATCCGATACTACTCCTTCAACATCACAAGAAAACAAACGTGTCAAAATTTTGAAAAGATCCTTCAACAACAATGTCACCAAGCACTGAATCAATAAACCTAGAAATCTTGCATCAAAACTTACCACATTCCTTACTAACAAAGTACATCTCTTGCAGGACCATCACCAAACAAATATAATCCATTTTCCCTTCATTTTGTGGTTGCATCTGTCCTCTAAGCTTAAATTCACTTTCACAAAATCTAAACTAATCTCCACAACAACATCTAGACATATTGCCTTAGATATGTGTTGTGTGTCTCGTACTTTGAATCATCCAAAGACACTCATAATCCTACCCCCTTGACATCATATCAACAAGATCTGACAGGTATTATACTAAAACCCTTGAATAACTCATTTGATCATCAACTATCGCATTACCACCTATCAAAATCTTTGACCCTCGGGGATGAAAAATCTCATGGTATAATTACTGGCATTTTATACTTACCAACGGATAATCGGGCATTACATTGAAGATTGCAAATCCCTCCACGCCATTATTCAAAACCTTTCTAAAAGGAATCCTCCCAATTAATAAAGATCATCCCACCACCCATCAAATCAACCAAATCAAAACATCACATCACACCTGCTCCTAGGGATCCTAAATTGAATAATCCAAAGAAATCATTTGAGATCCTCTTTGACAAAACTGTGCCCTCTTCTAGTAAACCACCACATTTTTAGATTGACGTTGTTTGCATAACCATTAGAGCCCGTACATCTGAATTGAAGGCCCAAAATCGGATAATCCCAAACTCTCTATCTCTATGGCTCCTCCTGAGTCACCTCATGTCACCATCTAAAGCTAAAGTTTCCATACTTACATCCCCTCATAATCAATCAACAACGTCCATTTAAAATACCTTTCTCAAACAACTACATCATGCTCTAGTTGAAATGTCCCTCTATGATCTCGATCATAACTATCCCCTACATCACAAAGCCATGATCAAATCCCTCCAATCAATCTCAATTCCTTATAATGAGCCCCATCCTTTCACCAAACTTGTTGGTGCCTTGAAGATTTCAATTTCCATTGCATTCGATGACTCTGAGATCTCATAACTCCAACCCGAAGACCAAGATATTCCTCTTTTCATCACCACCCAAATCAATGACACTCTTGTTAAAAGAGTTATGATCGATAATGACGCTAGCATAAACATCATATCATCTCATGCATTCAAAAAATCCAACTACCTAACACCATTTTCGCTCAATTACCCGTCATTATACACATGTTCAATGATATTGTCTCCCCCACATTAGGCACAGTCATCCTACCCATAAAAATAGGTTTGAAAAGCCTCCACAAACTCTTCTATCTCGATCAAAGGAGAGTTCCAAAGATAACATGTTACTTGGTCATCCCTAAATACACGTAATGCATTATGTCCCATCCACTCTACACCGATGTCTAAAATATGAACATGAAGGTAAGACCATCATGGTCCCTGTTGACCCAAATCCATTTAAATCTTGCTACATAACATACTAACCCAATGATGTCTTGCTTCCTCTACAAAATCCTACCTCTACAAACAAAGTTTCCACAAGTTCTTCGATCCCTACATCCAAACTACCAAATGATGACTCTTTCAAGACATCATGCAACACCTTTCACTAGTGGAGTACCGCCTCCTATCCATTAACATCCTTCCCACACCTAAAACATATGGGAGGTTTGAAAAATAACCACTTTACAAGCCAAATGTAGGAAGCATCATTTCCTTCGCCCCCATTCCTTAGAACACAGTTAGTGTATGAAGGCATCGATTAACCATCTCACCTTGATGATCAAACATAAATCCCTTCTCATCGACTTTTCATTCTTAGGAAAACCCCAATTCACCCAAACATACCTCTACATTTACATGGAAAGGCTTGGTCTAGGTTGATACAAACAAGGTCCACATGACTTACCATTTGAATGATGGAAAGAACCTTACAAAAAACATGGTGTGGGCTTAAAATTATCTCCTTTCAAACCACCACCATCAACATCCAAATCTCAAGCTCCAAAGTGTCATTTTTTTGGACTCACCCTTTGAAAACGACAACACCATATCTATCCTCCCTAATTTTTTTAGTTAATACCATTTCACTTAGACCATTAACTTATTAGGTTAATGAAAAAATTGAATCCATCCCCTTAAGTTTACCTCACATGATAGAAGAAGACTCTCCTACCATCGATATCCTCTATTGTTATGATGATGATGCCATCCTAACCTATATGGGTGTTGAAGATAATTATCTTTAGAATACCCTTCCATCTAACACATTTACCCTCCTTAATGAATCAATTGTTGACATTAACATTGACACAATGCAAGAGTTACACATGGTTAAAATCGCCAAGCCTTAGACTTGCATGAACTCCAAAAATTCACTACTTTCCGATCCAAACATAGTCAATCCTTTACATGGTCCTAAAATGTAATGCTAGGTATAGACCATAACATCATCGTCCACAATATCATTACCATCTCGGATGATAATCCCGTAAAGTAAAAACTTTGTTGGATGCATCCTTGCATCGCGCCCTAATCAAATAAGAACTTCAACATCTTCTTTTAGCCAACTTCATACTACCCATTGATTATCCAAAATGGGTTTCTAATATCCTACAAGTCACTAAAGCCACTCTAAAATTATGCATCTACACAGACTTCCCCTAAAGACAATTTTCCTCTTCACCAATGTCAACTAGTTTGTCGATTTAACAAAGAGACCACAAAATGCTATCTCTTATGGATGGTTTTTCTGGTTATAATCAAATATTAATCACACCCGAGGATCAACACAAGACATATTTTATCACCCCATGGGGAACCTTCTGCTATAGAGTAATTCCCTTTGTCCTGAAAAATGCAAGAGCTACTTATCAACGCACCATGACCTACATCTTCCACGATCTCATCCAAAAATTGTGGAAGACTACGTTGACAATCTCTTAGGTAAATCCAAACACCGAAGAAACCATCTAGCTATTATCAACATGATATTTGTGCATCTTCTACAGTTCTTTCTTCATCTCAATCCTGCTAAATGAGAATATGGAGTTCTCATAGGAAAACTCCTTGGATTCATTGTGTCTATTAGGGGAATTGAATTTGATCCCGTTAAAGTCAAAGCCATCATAAAAATGCGTCCACCATTTAATCTTAAGTAACTTTGCAACCTCCAAGGAAAACTTCAATATATCCATCGTTTCATCTCGCAATTATCAAATTGTTTTTAACCCTTCCATCATCTTTTAAGAAAAGACACCCACTTTAAGTAGGACGATAATTGTCAACAAACCTTTGATGCCCTCAAACAATACCTCCTATCACCACTCAAGCTCACACCTTTGTGTGCGGGGGAACATTTCTATGTATATCTATAACTGACCACGCCTTGAGAGCCATGCTCGCACATCGATACGAACAAGGTAACAAATAGGCTATCTATTACATTAGCAACACACTTCATGATTATGAAATACACTATTCCCAAGTCAAAAGGTTGTGTTGTGCCTTGTACTTTGTAACTTATAAACTCCTTCACTACCTCCTCAATCACAAAACTTATGTAGTCACGAATTCAATCCATTGAAATATATACATTCCAAACCATATCACAACAATTGCATCACTAGATGGCTCATGCTCATGACTAAATTTGACCTTGAGTTCATCTCTCAAAAATCCATTAAGGGGTAGGTCATTGTTGATCATCTCACAGAAGCTCCCCTTCCATCTCAATTACCCTATGAACACTTCCTTAATGAATCAATCAACATGCTCGATCAAGACAACACCCCTCTCAAAATTACCTTATTTTTTGACGGATCTAAATGTAGGCAAGGGGAGGTGTTGGAATAGTCATAATACCCCTAGGACACTCATATTCAGTTATCCTTCCAATTGAATTTTGAATGCACTAATAACATGGCGGAATACGAGGCTCTCATCATGGTACTTCAAACCACCACCTTCCTTGGTGTACAAATCCTTAACATCTATGAAGACTCACAACTAGTCATCAATCAAATCAAAGGGATCTACCGATGCAAAAATGATGTCATTCAAAAATATAAAACCATCTTCAAAGACCTGTTACAACTCTTTGACCATTATGAAATTCAAACGACCCCTCACTCATCTAAAAATTCCCAGACATAATGGCTTCTCTTGCCTATATTATTCCTCTATCACCCAACGATTCCAAATTATTTGTCATCATACACAAACTTGATTAACCATATTACACCAACACTGATCTTCCAACCATCAATCATATAGAGAACATGTCATCTGACACATGGTACACACAAACATATGAATATATTTCCACCAACAAACTACCCCTAGATTTATCCAAAAAAAAAAATATCCATTTAACAATATGCATCTCACTACGTCATACTAGGATGTATCCTTTAGAAAAGAGGATTTGAGGACCTCCTCCTCCGGTATGTTAAGACTTCGAGAGGCTCACATAGCTATCCAAGAAGTCCAAAATGACATATTTGGTGGACAATTCAATGGTTTAACTCACACCAAATGTATTTTGTGCATGGTCTATTATTGGCCTATGTTTAATCAAGACTCATTGTTGTAACTACGTAAATAAATGTGTCAAATATCAATAACATGTAAGCCTCACATATGTTCCTAATCATGCTCTTCTACCAACCTATGATATTTGACACTTCTCACAATGGGGACTTGACCTCATCAACCTTATCAACCCCGCTCATCACAATGACACAACTCCATTATTACAACAACTAAATATTTTACAAAATGGGTAGAAGCAATCCCCCTTATCTCCACTAAAGCAGATAAAATCATCGACTTCATCCATCATCACATTATATGTCACTTTGTTATTCCTCATAAGCTCATCACAAATAACGTAAAATCATTAAAAACAAGAAATTTCAAAAACTTTGTGACACCTACAACATCAAGCTTAGCTTTCCCTCACATTACTATCCACAAGAAAATGGTCAAACAAAAGCCTCAACAAAATCTTAATGAAAAATCTTGAACAAGATGGTAGAGATCGACATCGCTAAATCCCATTTGCATTATGGGTATATCGGACCAGATTTTGCACACCTAGGGGTGTTACACCCTTCTCCTTAGTTTACGAAATCAAGTCATCCTTCCTCTCGAATTCCAAATCCCATCTCTACATGTTTCCCTTAAAGATCTCCTCCCAGATGAGGATTATCATTAGGAACACTTATCAAAAATTAAACTGTTAGATGAACATCATAT